>OU342745.1:240154635-240781453 GCA_910589775.1 Avena eriantha
AATGATACATTGCAAATGTATCTATAATTTTTGATGTTCCATGCTTGGTTTTATCCACTTTCTTGTGTTTTGTTCCAACTTTGGAGTACTTTTCATATGATTTATTGGACTAACCTATTAACAAGAGCCATAGTGCCAGCTGCCTGTTTTCTGCTGTTTTTGGTTCCAGGAAAGTCAGAAAATGAATATTCTCGGAATTGGACGGGACAAAAGCCAAAGTGCCTATTTTTCCGGAAGTGATCAAGTGCCAAAATACAAGACGGAGAAGGGCCGGGGGCCGGCCACACCACCTGGCCGCGCGGCCAGGCTGGGCCCGTGCCAGGGGGTGGTGTGGTGGCTCCCGGCACCCCCTCGGCCTCCCCTTCCGACTATAAGATGCCCTCGGGACGAAAACCCTAAGTACCCGATCAAAAATCCACGAAAGAGTCTGTAGCCGCCGTCATCTCCATCCCTAGATCGGGAGGGATCTGAAGCTCTTCCCGGCACCCTGTCGGAGAGGGGAATTCACCCTGGAGGCCTTCTTCATCACCATGCAAGCCTCCGGTGTGATGCGTGAGTAGTTCATCCTTGGACTACGGATCCATGTAGTAGCTAGATGGCTCGTTTCTCCTCCTTTGTGCTTTCATGTTTAGATCTTGTGAGCTCCGTTCATGATCAAGATCATTTATTTTTAATTCATACATGTTGTGTTTGCGGGGATCTGATGGATATTGAGATGCTATTTCAGATTGATTATTGATTCTATCATGTCTTTGTTATTTGAGATCTTGCATGCTTTCCGTTGTTAGTAGCTATCTTGGCCAAGTAGATGCTAGCAACTCCAAGAGTTAGTATTTATGCTCGATAGTGGGTTCATGCCTCTGGTAATCTGGGGAAGTGAAAGAAATCTCTAAGGTACTAGATGTGTTGTTGCTACTAGGGAGAAAACAACAATCCTTTGTTCATAGAACAATCGTATTGTTTACTTTACACGTAGTTCATAAAGCAATAATCTGTTGCTTGCAACTTAATACTAGAGGGGGTTCGGATGATAACCTGAAGGTGGATTATTAGTCATAGATGCAGTTGGATGGCGGTCTATGTATTATGTTGTAATGCCCATTGAAGTCTCAGAGGAGTCAAGATGTTTAGTATATGCATGTATTGCTTTCTCGGTGTTTGTCAATTGCCCCGTTGTAATTTGTTCACCCAGCATGTTATCTATCTAAGGAGAGCCACCTCTAGTGAACTATGGATCCCGGTCCTTTTTCTTTACATACAAGATACAACTGTTTACTGCTTTGTGTTTACTTTCTGCCAACTTTTACTTCTTTCCATTCGATACGTTTAATCCTTTGTTTTCCGCAAAACAGGATGAGATTGACAACCTCATCGCAAGTTGGGGACAAAGTTCTGTGGTTGTGTTGTGCAGGTCTCCACGTTGCTACTAGCACCGCTAGTGTGCCCTGCCAAAGCTCAGCTAGTAACACCTTTGGGGTGTTTCCTTGCTCCTACTGGTTCGATTAAACCTTGGTTTCATAACTGAGGGAAAACTTACTGCTGTGCTCATCATACCTTCCTCTTGGGGTTCCCAACGAGCTCTACGCCGAAAGTCGAGCGCATCAAGATCTTTTCTGGCGCCGTTGCCAGGGAGACAAGGACATCTTCACAAGGGGAGTCCCTCATAACCAATCTCTTTACTTTGTTGTTTTTTTTGCTTTGTTTGCTTGTTTGGTTCTTCAAAACACAAAAAAATTAGTTACAAGTTTGCTTTCTTATTTGAAAACCCAAAAAAATGACTACTCTTGAAAACACTAAGTTGTGTGACTTCACTAGCACCAAGAACAATGATTTTATGAGCACACCTATTGCTCCACTTGTGGCTGAAAATACTTTCTTTGAGATAAAACCTGCTTTGCTCAATCTTGTTATGAGAGAGCAATTTTCTAGTATTGGTAATGAAGATGCTGCTTCCCATCTAAATAACTTTGTTGAACTTTGTGAGATGCAAAAGCATAGGGATATAGATGGTGATATTATTAAGCTGAAATTGTTTCTTTCTCTTTGAGAGGAAAAGCTAAAGAATGGTTGAATTCCCTAACTAGGAATAGTATTGATTCTTGGACTAAATGTAAAGATGCTTTTATTGGAAAATACTATCCTCCTGCTAAGATTATATCCATGAGAAGTGAAAAAATGAAGTTCAAACAACTTGATAATGAGCATGTTGCTCAAGCTTGGGAAAGAATGAAATCTTTGGTAAAGAATTGTCCCACTCATGGACTGACTGCTTGGATGATCATCCAAACTTTTTATGCAGGATTGAACTATTCTTCAAGGAACCTATTGGATTCAGCTGCTGGAGGTACCTTTATGACCATCACTTTGGGTGCTGCAACAAAACTTTTGGACAATATGATGGTTAATTATTCTGAATGGCATACTGAGAGAGCTCCACAAGGTAAGAAGGTAAATTCTGTTAAGGAAACCTACTCCTTGAGTGATAAAATTGATATTACTATGTCTATGCTTGTTAATGGGAAAGCCCATATTGATCCAAATAATGTTCCTTTAGCCTCTTTGGTCGCTCAAGAAGAGCAAGTTGATGTGAACTTCATAAGAAATAACAACTTTGGCAACAATTCTTATGGTAATAATGCTTATAGGAACAATTTTGGTAACAACAATTATAAGCCATATCCTCCCAACAATGGTAATGCTTATGGAAATTCTTACAACAATAATAAGAGTGCTCCCTCTGAACTTGAAGTTATGCTTAAAGAGTTTATTAGTAAACAAACTGCTTTCAATAAAACTATTGAGGAAAAACTCTCTAATGCCGAAAGAAATATAGCATCTTTGGCTGAAGCTCAATCTACTTTGAATAAAATGGCTGCTAAACCTGAAACTAATGATAATCCCTTTGGAGCTACAAATGCCATACAAGTAAGAATTTATGAAAATGTTAGACTATTAGCTGAATTACATGCTAAGTGGGAAAGAGAAGATGAAATTGCTAGAAACATTAGTGTTTCTACTATCACCACCACTAGCGTTGAGGCTAGTAATAGTTCTACTACTTTAGATGATAAAGTTGATTTTGATCTTGATGGTTGCAATATCTCTGAAGTTATTAAGTTCCTACAAAAGCTTGCTAAAAGTCCTAATGCTAGTGCTATGAACATGGCTTTTACGAAACACATTACTGATGCTCTCATAAAGATTAAAGAAGAAAAGATGAAACATAAAGCTTCTATTCCTATAAAGCAAGAAGATGGTTGGGAATCCATCATTAATATGAAAGTGAATGACTTTGATTTCAAAGCTTTGTGTGATCTTGATAGTAGTGTTTCTATTATGCCTTGAAGGATTTATGAAATGCTTGATTTGCCTCCTCTTGAAGATTGTTATTTGAATGTCCCACTTGATGCTAATTCTAAAAATAAACTCATGGGGAGTCTTAATGATGTTATTATTATGGTTAACGATTCCTATGTCCCCGTTGATTTCTATGTTTTGGATGTTGAATACAATGCTTCTTGTCCTATTACTTTGGGAAGACCTTTTCTTAGAACTGTTGGTGCCATCATTGATGTGAAAGAAGGCACCATTAAATATCAACTCCCACTCAAGAAAGATATAGAATAATTCCCTAAAAAGATAGAAAATATTTTTTTTGCTTCTCCTATGAAAACAAAATTTGGTCTTAATGCTTCTTCCTTTGAGAACACTTGGTTCTTTCTTTGCTTCTTATGCCTAACTTAAAGGCATTAAAGAAAAGTACTTGTTGGGAGATAACCCAAGAGTTTTAGATGAGTCTTGGAAGTCATTACCTCTGTAATAACCGCTCCTTATCCTTTTTATTTGCTTTTTGTGCCAAGAGTAATCTCTAATGAGAGAGAAGTAATGATTGGGAAAGTTGCTGTTCCGAAACAGATTTCTGTGCTTCACAGTAAAAATTCGTGAGAGAGCTCTGTATGTAGGATTGAGCTGTAATTTGTTGTGCTTCTGCCACAATTTGTTATATAACTTTCGTTAGTTCAACACTTTTTGATTTGAGCAACAGAAGGTCTTCGAAAAAATTCGTCTTTACCTGCTGGTCTGTTTTGACAGATTTCTGCCATTTTCTTCATTTGCTTCTTGTTAGTTCCTTCTTGAGTTCTTTTAGGGAATTGAGCTTTTTGAGGGAAGTGCTACGGTATCTAGTGTTCTAATGGAAGTTTATTTGGTGTTAGAACTGAACCTTGAGACTTATTTATTCTTAAGTGCACTAATGTTGCTAATGAGATTGTGTGAAGTTTTGTATGAAGGAAAAATTTCAGGTGTATGTAAGGAATGAGTAATGAGATGAAGGATGGACTAAAGCTCAAGCTTGGGGATGCCACGCGTGTCACCCCAAGAAATATCCAAGAAGTACAAGCGTCAAAGCTTGGGGATGCCCAAGGCACCCCCTTCTTTATCAATAAAATCCCAGGTTTCTTCCAAACGCTTCATTTTTATTGTTTCATGCACAGTTGTGTTTTTCTTGGAGCGTCTTATTTTTTGTTTTTGTTTTGGTTTTTAGTTTGCTTGGTTTGCTTAGTTTTCTGAATAAATTGGTTGGACCCCCTCTTTCATACATTTGGTTTGCAAATAGTTTGGTTTGGTTTGGAAAAGAGTAGGAAAGTGTGGTAAAAAGAGCTCGTTTTTTACTGTGGCCTATGCTTTGTCATGCCATGCTTGATATTGTTTTGGATTTATGCTTAATATTCTTTGCTGTAGCATGAATTGTTATAAACAATTGAGATTGCTTAATGTGCCTTGGATGAATCATGCGTTGTTTTAGCATATTAAAGCATACTATAGTGGTATTCTCCTTTGATGCTTTATTTGGGTTGACTTGGCACATGCTCACACCATGTTATGACTATCCAACTCACCATAGCCTGTATGATCCTTTAGTTTTCAACTTGTAGTATCACTTTATGCTTTGATCAATGATGTTTTGTCGCTCTGCATGATTATGGCCATTATTGCTCTCTTAGTTTGTCGTTCCCAGTCTTTTTCTAGCCTCCGCAACAAAGTATGAGTTCCACTCATGCATCCAACTCCCTAAACCAAGTTATGCCAAAGAGTCCACCATACCTACCTACTAGCTTATGCTATTCCAAGTATATTCATGATTTTGTTTACCTTCCACTTGTTATGAGAAAACTAGTGATTAAAGCTCTCACGAACTTGATGGCACACTTTACCTTTTGCCTCTAATAAACTTGAACCATTGGGTCCTTCTTTGTTGTGTATATGCTTGCGCTTTATAAGTTGAAATTAGTAGAACCATGTTTCATGGGGAACGCTTTCAACATTGCACTTGTACTTTGTACCCCGTTGATATCATGTTCTTTTGCTTATGGATCCCGGCGGTGTGAAATAAAAGTGGAACTTGTAAGATCATGGAGTTTGTATGTGTGTTAGAGAAACGCCTGGGCCGCTAGCCTAAGCCATGCCTAATCATGGTGGAAACTTGCAGCATCACCATAATGAGCACTCTATGAAGCATCCTCAATAAAAACCTATGCAAATAGCAAATAAAAAGATCGCTGAGATGCTCATTGTCTGCTTGCCTTGTCATTTTAATTATGGGAAAGCTCCCGTATCATGTGCAAGGGGTACCCCGTTGGTGGTTCTTAATGATACACATATACTTACAATGACAATAGCTTACTCGTGACTGAAGTTGAGTAGCATGAGGATCCGTCTTCGTAAGTAAGGGGCATGAGATTTCGGTTTATAACTTGTCAAGCATATCCTCTTAGTTGTGTCACTATAACCTTAATCACCTTCAAGATGCTTATGATAGGGGCAATGAGAGCTGAAAACTACAAGTACCATAATTTTTGGAAGCTCTTTATGAGACCTGAATCCCTACTTCCTTTTACAAAGGCCTTTCTTCCACCATTATATCGAGTCTCCACCTTCTATCTTTATGCACCTACTTTGAGAGCATAGTGGCCATTCTTAGTTCTATGTGCATTGTCCCAAGACTAGTTGATTGATGCATAACTTGTTATTGCTTGTTTTAAACTATTGTATCTTGTCACTCTTATGAACTTTGAAGGTGTCCTATGCATTTATATTTGCTACTCTATTGAGGGACAAGCTGAATACTTTTATGCTATGTTTTCTTTATGTGAAACAAACAAACGTCTTGCAAAGCATTGTAATTCATGAATCTTATGTTTGTGCCTTTTCATGTTGCATCATAGTTTCTTTGCTTATTGCTAGAACTTTGTCTTTCATGTTATGATTGAAGTACTATGATCCCAGCTTTGAATGTTTTGTAAATACTTTGATCAAGTCTTTGATGGTGCATGTCACCTCAAAAATTATTCTTTCTTTTTATCACTTACCTACTCGAGGAAGAGCAGGAGTTAAGCTTAGGGATGTTGATACATTGCAAATGTATCTATAATTTTTGATGTTCCATGCTTGGTTTTATCCACTTTCTTGTGTTTTGTTCCAACTTTGGAGTACTTTTCATCTGATTTCTTGGACTAACCTATTAACAAGACCCACAGTGCCAGTTGCCTGTTTTCTGTTGTTTTTGGTTCTAGGAAAGTCAGAAAATGAATATTCTCGGAATTGGACGGGACAAAAGCCAAAGTGCCTATTTTTCCGGAAGTGATCAAGTGCCAGAATACGAGACGGAGAAGGGCTAGGGGCTGGCCACACCACCTGGCCGCGCGGCCAGGCTGGGCCCGCGCCAGGGGGTGGTGTGGTGGCTCCCGGCACCCCCTCGGCCTCCCCTTCTGACTATAAGATGCCCTCGGGACGAAAACCCTAAGTACCCGATCAAAAATCCACGAAAGAGTCTGTAGCCGTCGTCATCTCCATCCCTAGACCGGGAGGGATCTGAAGCTCTTCCCGGCACCCTGTCGGAGAGGGGAATTCACCCTGGAGGCCTTCTTCATCACCATGCAAGCCTCCGGTGTGATGCGTGAGTAGTTCATCCTTGGACTACGGATCCATGTAGTAGCTAGATGGCTCGTTTCTCCTCCTTTGTGCTTTCATGTTTAGATCTTGTGAGCTCCGTTCATGATCAAGATCATTTATTTGTAATTCATACATGTTGTGTTTGCGGGGATCTAATGGATATTGAGATGCTATTTCAGATTGATTATTGATTCTATCATGTCTTTGTTATTTGAGATCTTGCATGCTTTCCGTTGTTAGTAGCTATCTTGGCCAAGTAGATGCTAGCAACTCCAAGAGTTAGTATTTATGCTCGATAGTGGGTTCATGCCTCTGGTAATCTGGGGAAGTGACAGAAATCTCTAAGGTACTAGATGTGTTGTTGCTACTAGGGAGAAAACAACAATCCTTTGTTCATAGAACAATCGTATTGTTTACTTTACACGTAGTTCATAAAGCAATAATCTGTTGCTTGCAACTTAATACTAGAGGGGGTTCGGATGATAACCTGAAGGTGGATTATTAGTCATAGATGCAGTTGGATGGCGGTCTATGTATTATGTTGTAATGCCCAATGAAGTCTCAGAGGAGTCAAGATGTTTAGTATATGCATGTATTGCTTTCTCGGTGTTTGTCAATTGCCCCGTTGTAATTTGTTCACCCAGCATGTTATCTATCTAAGGAGAGCCACCTCTAGTGAACTATGGATCCCGGTCCTTTTTCTTTACATATAAGATACAACTGTTTACTGCTTTGTGTTTACTTTCTGCCAACTTTTACTTCTTTCCATTCGATACGTTTAATCCTTTGTTTTCCGCAAAACAGGATGAGATTGACAACCTCATCGCAAGTTGGGGACAAAGTTCTGTGGTTGTGTTGTGCAGGTCTCAACGTTGCTACTAGCACCGCTAGTGCGCCCTGCCAAAGCTCAGCTAGTAACACCTTTGGGGTGTTTCCTTGCTCCTACTGGTTCGATTAAACCTTGGTTTCATAACTGAGGGAAAACTTACTGCTGTGCTCATCATACCTTCCTCTTGGGGTTCCCAACGAGCTCTACGTCGAAAGTCGAGCGCATCAATCAACCAATGGCATTGCATGTGTGTTCTTTCACAAACCACACATGGATCAACCAATGGCATTGCATGTGTGTTCATTTCATAAAACACACATGGATCCACCAGTGTTCACTACATGTGTGTTCTTTTCACAAAACACGCATGGATCAACCAATGTCATTGCATGTGTGTTGTTTTCCACAAACCACATAGATCCACCAGTGTTCACTGCATGTGTGTTCTTTCCACAAACCACTTATGGATCCACGAATGTCATTGCATATGTGTTCTCTTCCACAAACCACATGGATCAACCAATGGCATTCCACGTGTGTTATTTTCACAAACCACATATGGATCAACCAGTGTCATTGCATTGTGTTCTTTTCATGAACCACAACTAGAGTCATTGCATGTATGTTCTTCTAAATAAACAACACATGGATCAACCAGTGGCATTGCATCTGTGTTCTTTTCACAAACCACACATGGATCCACCAGTGTTCACTTCATGTGTGTTCTTTCCACAAACCACACATGGATAAACCAATGGCATTGCATGTGTGTTCTTTTCCACAAACACACATGGATCAACCAATGGCATTGCATGGGTGTTCTTTTCATAAAACACACATGGATCCACCAGTGCTCACTGCATGAGTGTTCTTTCCACAAACCAGTTATGGATCCACCAATGTCATTGCATGTGTGTTCTTTTTCACAAACACACATCGATCAACCAATGTCATTGCATGCATGTTCTTTTCACAAACCACAGATGGATCAACCAATGTCATTGCATGTGTGTTGTTTTACACAAACCACATATGGATCCACTAGTGTTCATTGCATGTGTGTTCATGTCATGAACCACACATGGATCAACCAATGGCATTTCATGTGTGTTCTTGTCATGAACCACATATGGATCCACTAGTGTTCATTGTATGTGTGTTCTTTCCACAAACCACATATGTATCCACTAGAGTAATTGCATGTGTTCTTTTCATAAACCACACATGGATCCACCAGTGTTCATTGCATGTGTGTTCTTTCCACAAACCACTTATGGATCAACCATTGTCATTGCATGTGTGTTATTTTCCACAAACCACATGGATCAACCAATGGCATTGCATGTGTGTTCTTTTCACAAACCACACATGGATCAACCAGTGGCATTCCATGTGTGTTATTTTCACAAACCACACATGGATCAACCAGTGGCATTGCATGTGTGTTCTTTTCACAAACCACACATGGATCCACCAGTGTTCACTGCATGTGTGTTCTTTCCACAAACCACACATGGATCAACCAATGGCATTGCATGTGTGTTCTTTTCCACAAACACACATGGATCAACCAATGGCATTGCATGTGTGTTCTTTTCATAAACCACACATGGATCCACCAGTGTTCACTGCATTTGTGTTCTTTCCACAAACCACTTATGGATCCACCAATGTCATTGCATGTGTGTTATTTTCTACAAACACACATGGATCACCAATGGCATTGCATGTGTGTTCTTTTCATAAACCACACATGGATCCACCGGTGTTCACTACATGTGTGGTCTTTCCACAAACCACATATGGATCCACCAATGTCATTGCATGTGTGTTCTTTTCCACAAACCACATGGATCAACCAATGGCATTGCATGCGTGTTATTTTCACAAACCACACATGGATCAACCAATTACATGTGTGTTATTTTCCACAAACCACACATGTGTCCACGAATATCATTACATGTGTGTTCTTTTCACAAACCACACATGGATCCACTAGTGTCACTGCATGTGTGTTATTTCCATGATCCACACATGGATCCACCAGTGGCATTGCATGTTGGGGGGATACCCCCGAGTAGGGTCACACCGGGGTATAAAGGCCGAGTTAGCCGAGGTTCGGCAAGGTCAAAGCGGATGCTGGCCGGGTCACCTTAAGGCAGGCCGAATCACGGGGTAACCCGGACCAGGGGGTGTTCGCCTAACTAAGTCTCAACCGACTTAAGCAGTAAGTCAGAAGTGCTTGTTTTACTTGTATGCAGGAACAGGTGTGGCCGGATCAACTAGGATCCGGGTCACGTCTAGCTTCTAGGAGAAGGAAGGAATCTCGCTGGTAAAAAGAAGCCCCGATACGCACTACCTGAGCGAAGCAAGCAAGGGCAGGACCACCTGGGCGTGGCCGACAAGGGTGACGACTCCCATGTCGGCTGACGCGGGCACCGCAGAGGCTCATTTAGCCTCTGCATGTGTGACGCAGGGGAAAAGCACCCCGGTCGGTTTACCACTTTGGGAGGAGGCATATTCATATGCCTCCACGTATGCCCTAGGTGTGATCTGTGGGTGAGAGTAAGAGAGCTCCTTCTTCCTCCTCTCGCCAATACAGCTCTAGGAGCACTTGTAATCTTGGAAGCAAAGCAATACAAACAACTGCTTGGAGAATCACTTCACTATCCCTCCCCAGATTCGCCTAGCGTGTATTAGTCCCCACCTTTAGCCTATCCATGGCATCTGCCGTGACACCACCATGATAGTTGGCACCCACCATGGGGCTAGCGGCGCTAGCAGGGGTCAAGATCCGAACGGGAAACTTCATCGGCACCAGCGAACGCATCGTCTCCGGGCTCGTTCAGCGCTTTGGAGCACTGGACTTCGTCAGCGACAATGTTGGCTGCTTCGGCACGTGTCCACTTCCGCGCAATGGCCTCTTCATCAAGCTCGGCACGCACAAGGTCTACGTTGTTGTGGACATGTCGTGCGTTCATCCACGCCACGTCGTCGAGGCTAGAGAGCCGCCCCTCACCGTGGCTCGCGGGGCGCGTATCGCTCGCTCCCCGGACCGCGCAGAGGTGATGATGACTGCGCCTGGTGCGGGCGCGAGCAAGGATCCGGCGCTAGATCCAAAGGTAACGCCTAAGGCACCAAGGAAAGGTAGAGGTCCTCCACTAGAGAGGTCGGAAAACGTGTTGAGGGAAGCGATGGATAGCTTGGCAGACCCTGTAGTAGCAGCAGTAGATCCGGCTCGAGCGCAGGCCGAGCTAGAAGAAACTAGGCAAAAGATACTAGAGGGCGCAAACAAAATAGCCGCGGCTTAGCAGTCGTTGAATATGACGCTGTGTGAGTACGCAAAGGCGGACAAAGTTGATGCTGTAAAAGTAAAGGGGAGAAATCTCATGAGCGATATGAACAGAGAAGGTGATACTGGAATTGAGGAATCAGAAAACTGTTTGTCCGTGGGGCTGCCAAGGTACAGTACCCCGGCAAAGAACCTCAGAGCGGCTGATGCAGCTGCATCCGAGTTAGAGGGTCTGACGTGTGAAGCCCGTCAAAGACAACAAGATAGGGTTAACGAGCTGGTTTGGATCGCGAACAGACAAAACGAAGAACTACTCAGAGCTAACCCGGAGAGAGCGCGAGCCTCCAAGATCGTCCATTTGGCGATGGGTAACCTGGAGAAATCCGCTGGAGCCGCATCGTCTCCTCATGGTGGTCCAAGGAGAGAAGAGGTAGTAACCTCGGCCAGACGGAACAAACAGATTGTCCCGTATGACCCAACACGGGCAGTGAAAGGAAAAGAAGCACATAAAAATGATGATCGACGGAGTGTGAGCCGAGGTGAAGCTGGCCGAGGTAACCGCGACCAAGGCAATGCCCACCTGAAAAAGATGTTAGCCACTGCACTAGTGTTGGCCTCACCACTATCAAAGGAGCCAATGTTGCTCTATATAGCCGCAACCAACCGAGTTATAAGTGCAGTGATAGTGGTGGAGTGCGACGAGGAAGGTCAGTTGGTGCAAAGGCCAGTATATTACCTGAGCGAGGTGTTGTCAGCCTCAAAGCAGAACTACCCACACTATCAAAAGGTGGCGTATGGCGTGTACATGGCCGCTAAGAAGCTGAAGCACTACTTTGAGGAGCATCCCATCAAGGTCATATGTGAGGCCCCCATATCCGAGATAATGAGTAACAAGGATGCGAGTGGCAGAATTGCAGAATGGGCAATTGAGCTAGCTCCTTATGCTCCGCAATATGATAGAAGAGAAGCCATTAAATCTCAAGCTATGGCGGACTTTTTCGTGGACTGGGCCGAAGTGCAATACGAACCACCACTCCCAGATCCGAACTATTGGCGAATGCACTTTGATGGATCAAAAACCAAAACCGGGCTAGGTGCCGGAGTTGTACTTACCTCGCCAAAGAAGGACCAGCTGAAATACGTGTTGCAGATCCATTTCGCGGCATCAAACAATGTCGCCGAGTATGAAGCACTTGTGCACAGGCTCAAGGTGGCAAAAGAAATTGGGATACGACGGGTCGTATGCTTTGGCGACTCGGATTTGGTGGTGCAGCAAGTGTCGGGAGTGTGGGACGCCCTTGATCCAAACATGGCACTATACATATTTCATGTGCAGAAGATATCTGGTTACTTTGAGGGATGCGAATTTCACCATGTACCCCGAGTGGAAAATGAGGCTGCCGACATGCTGTCGAAGCTTGGGTCAACCCGACAAGCAATTCCACCGGGTGTAGCATTAGAGCACCTCAGGAAACCATCCATCAGGCCCTCCCCAGAAACCGACTCGATCTATGTCCCGGAGGACACGGAATCCGGAGCTGTGCCCATGGACATTGACATGGGAAGTGGTGCGCGAAACGCGGGGACTGCCTCGACAAACCCGGGGACTACTTCAGTAAACCCGGGGACTGCTTCGCAAGACCGGGGACTGCTCAGCGTGATCCGGTTGAAGTTATGCCAGTGGATCAGATGGAGATTGATGAGGATGTGTTCCCTGTGCGAACAATACTGGCTTGGGCATTACCTATATTTCAGTTCCTGAAAGATGGAACGTTACCCACTGAGGAAGTGCTGTCCAGGCAAACACAGAGGAGGGCAAAGGCTTGCACGATCATCAATTCCGAACTATACAAAAGAAGTATGACCAATGTCCTCCAGCGATGTGTTGACTCAGAAGAAGGGCTTGACATCCTCCGAGATATACATCAGGGGGAATGCGGGCATCATGCCTCGTCCCGAGCCTTGCTAGCAAAAGCTTTTCGGCACGGATTCTACTGGCCAAATGCCTTAAGAGCAAGCAGAAGATCTGGTGAGAAAATGTAATGGTTGTCAGAGGTACGCTACCAAGACACATATGCCAATGTCGGAACTCAAGACCATACCAATTACTTGGCCATTTTCCGTATGGTGCTTGGATATGGTTGGCCCGTTCAAACCAGCAAGGGGAAATATGACTCACATTCTGGTAATGGTGGACAAGTTTACGAAGTGGATTGAGGTAAAGCCTATAAGAAAATGTGATGGAGCTACGGCCGTAACGTTTCTCAAAGATATCATCTTGAGGTACGGTTATCCTCACAGTATCATAACTGATAATGGCACAAATTTTGCGGAAGGAGCATTTGCGCGTTTCTGCCGGGATAAGAAGATCCGGCTGGACGTAGCCTCGGTAGCCCACCCAGCATCGAACGAACAAGTGGAAAGATCCAACGAATTAGTATTATCTGGGATAAAACCCCGGCTCATTGAGCCGCTGCAAAGATCAGCGAGGTGCTGGATAGAAGAACTACCAGCGGTACTGTGGAGTTTAAGAACAACTCCGAATCGATCAACAAGCTATACGCCGTTTTTCTGGTATATGGGGCAGAAGCTGTATTACCAGTCGACATAGAGCATGATTCGCCTAGAGTCACCCAATACACAGAAGCCGAAGTGCAAGAAGCCCGGAAAAATGATGTTGATCTGCTGGAAGATGCGAGAGAACTAGCACTGTCCAGATCCGCCATATATCAGCAAAATCTCCGACGCTATCATAGCCAGAAAGTGTGCCCTCGAGTCTTTCAGGAAGGCGATCTGGTGCTCCGGTTGATACAACGTACTACTTGCATGCATAAATTATCCCTCCCATGGGAAGGGCCGTTCATCGTGAGCAAGGCATTGCACAATGATTCTTATTATCTTATAGATGTAAAGCCACATGAAAAGAACAAGGCGGACAGGTCCAGAGAGGAATCAAAGCGACCATGGAATATAGCTCTACTTCGTCCTTTCTACACTTAGCTAAGAAGTGTATGTATCCAAGTCATCTCATATGTCGGTATGTATGTCGGCAATGAGCTTATCAATGAAATGTTGGCACCTTGAGCAGTAACTCGGGGACTGCCTTAATAATATTTGTTGTCTTTTATTATTTGTGCGTCAGCTGGAGTAAGTTATTCTACTTAACTCGGATTAGTAATGTGTGAGCACCAAGAACCTAACTCTTCGACTTGCTGCTGTCCAACAAGAATTGGCTTCATGGCAAGCAAGAGAACAAGTTTGGAATTGCGTAGCACATGAAAAACGACTAAGGAAAAGAATTTAATCGAGCCGATGTTTGTTTTTCGGACTAACCCTGTATTTATTTTCAAGTTATTATGCAGTTTTATTTTTGAGCTAAGTCTAAAAGTTTCCCAGTATTGTTAAGACAATTTTTGAAAGCTCGGATTCGTAAGTCGTAAAACCGAATCAAGGTAGACACGAATCGAGCCAATAGATTGGACGAACAAGAAAAAGAAACTCGGGGACTACGCCCAAGTTAATCCGGCATAAGAACTTAGTAGCAAAATATCACATGTGTATGGAATACAACTCCATCCGGCATACCGGGATCTGCTAAATTTTAAAGTTTTTTCGCTCAAGAAGCGGTAGGAGGAGGAAGTTCGGCCTCATCTTTGCCATCTTCAATATCCGAGGCGTCATCTTCTCCATCACCGTCCGAGCCATCTTCATCAACCTCTTCGTCCCCAGCGGCTTCCAAGAAGCTCGACCCCTCAACCCATTCATGAATGGGAGCATATTCGATGAGGCTATGGGCGCAAGCCTGACACCGAGCCACCCACTCCGGGTCATTGGTCCATCTGGATCCTGTGCGCAGGCGTGTGAGAAGGTTGAGATCAATTTTCTCATACCATGTGAGTATGTCGTGGAGAATGGTATCAGCCGCGGCACGCCCAGCGGACTCTCTCCAGAGGTCGAGCTGAGTCTCGGTTTCCATTAGCTTCTCAACGAGAATTGCGGTGGTCTCCGGAGTATCTTCGCCGGGCCAGAACGTGTTGAAGATGCGAACTGCAACGTCGAGGATGTCCTTGCCATAATTTTTGATGAGCTCCACGCCAGATGACAAGCTGACCAACAGGTCCTCCATGTCATAGGGAATCTCTTGACCATCAGGAGCGGTAGGAGTACCCCTTTCTCAGCGGAAGTCGGCAACTGCTGCGCTAGCAATAGCAATGCCCTCTGGAAATTTGCCTGGAAAAGAGACAAAGGAAGAATGTAAAGAAAAGACATATGAAGTAACCCGGAGAAGAAGGTCGGATAAGGGAAAGGAGCTTACATGATATATGGCTGAGGATCCGGGTCAACTCCCTGGTGCAGTCATCACGTCTCTTCCGAAGCTACGCAAGCTCAACATTTGCCGACCGAAGCTGGATGTCGGACTCCTTGAGTAAATCCTGGTCCTTAGCGATCTGGAGATTGAGGCGCTCGCGCTCTTCTATGTAGTTCTGGCCAACCTTTTGGAGTTCGGATTGGTGCTGGGCCTTCATTTTCTCCATCTCAGCCTTGAGCCTGGCGATCTCATCGTCCTTGGTCTGGAGGAGGGCGAGCTCATCGTCTTTCTTCTTAAGCTCGGCTTGGTGTTGCCCTGCTTGTTCGAGAAAATGCAGCGTCATATTAGGCACGGGCACACTATCTTCAAGCGATGCTGAAATTGTGTGTTGACCCGGCAGAGCCGAGGTATGAATGATCGCCGAGCCAAGGAAAAAGGAAGTGGAAAGCACTGTAAGGTCGGACAAAAATGACTTACCCTTGATCTTCTCCAGATTTTTCTGCATAATCTTGTTCTCAGCCTCCACCCCAGCTGCGGAAACCGAATGATGAGATTAGTTCGGCAGAGGAAGATGAAGAAAAAACAGAGAAGTGCCAAGGAAAAAATTTACCCCTTTTCTCGTGTTCCGCGATAAGTGCAGCTTGCTTGGCGCGTAGCAACTTGTGGGTATCCAGCAGACGTTGGAATTCAGCACTCCGGCGATTGGTGGTCACCTAAAAGAAGTACAAAAACATAAATTAGCTTGGTGCATATTCGAAGTGTACAAAAATCCAGGAAATATTCGAAGCTTAACCCGGAAAAATGCACCTTCAGTGTCCCGGCTGGGAAATTGCTCGGTTTTCTTGTTTCTAGCCGAGGTATCGAGGTTAATCCAACTAAAATCCAGGCCATCAAACGAATGGAACTGCCGAAGTGTCTTAACGATGTCCAGAAGTTCACAGGTTTCCTGGCCTCGTTAAGTCGGTTTGTATGTCGGTTGGGAGAAAAGGCATTGCCTCTCTATCAACTTATGAAAAAGTCGGATAAGTTTGTTTGGACACCGCAGGCCAATGAAGCCTTTGCCCACCTGAAAAAGATGTTAGCCACTACACTAGTGTTGGCCTCACCACTATCAAAGGAGCCAATGTTGCTCTATATAGCCGCAACCAACCGAGTTATAAGTGCAGTGATAGTGGTGGAGTGCGACAAGGAAGGTCAGTTGGTGCAAAGGCCAGTATATTACCTGAGCGAGGTGTTGTCAGCCTCAAAGCAGAACTACCCACACTATCAAAAGGTGGCGTATGGCGTGTACATGGCCGCTAAGAAGCTGAAGCACTACTTTGAGGAGCATCCCATCAAGGTCATATGTGAGGCCCCCATATCCGAGATAATGAGTAACAAGGATGCGAGTGGCAGAATTGCAGAATGGGCAATTGAGCTAGCTCCTTATGCTCCGCAATATGATAGAAGAGAAGCCATTAAATCTCAAGCTATGGCGGACTTTTTCGTGGACTGGGCCGAAGTGCAATACGAACCACCACTCCCAGATCCGAACTATTGGCGAATGCACTTTGATGGATCAAAAACCAAAACCGGGCTAGGTGCCGGAGTTGTACTTACCTCGCCAAAGAAGGACCAGCTGAAATACGTGTTGCAGATCCATTTCGCGGCATCAAACAATGTCGCCGAGTATGAAGCACTTGTGCACGGGCTCAAGGTGGCAAAAGAAATTGGGATACGATGGGTCGTATGCTTTGGCGACTCGGATTTGGTGGTGCAGCAAGTGTCGGGAGTGTGGGACGCCCTTGATCCAAACATGGCACTATACATATTTCATGTGCAGAAGATATCTGGTTACTTTGAGGGATGCGAATTTCACCATGTACCCCGAGTGGAAAATGAGGCTGCCGACATGCTGTCGAAGCTCGGGTCAACCCGACAAGCAATTCCACCGGGTGTAGCATTAGAGCACCTCAGGAAACCATCCATCAGGCCCTCCCCAGAAACCGACTCGATCTATGTCCCGGAGGACACGGAATCCGGAGCTGTGCCCATGGACATTGACATGGGAAGTGGTGCGCGAAACGCGGGGACTGCCTCGACAAACCCGGGGACTACTTCAGTAAACCCGGGGACTGCTTCGCAAGACCGGGGACTGCTCAGCGTGATCCGGTTGAAGTTATGCCAGTGGATCAGATGGAGATTGATGAGGATGTGTTCCCTGTGCGAACAATACCGGCTTGGGCATTACCTATATTTCAGTTCCTGAAAGATGGAACGTTACCCACTGAGGAAGTGCTGTCCAGGCAAACACAGAGGAGGGCAAAGGCTTGCACGATCATCAATTCCGAACTATACAAAAGAAGTATGACCAATGTCCTCCAGCGATGTGTTGACTCAGAAGAAGGGCTTGACATCCTCCGAGATATACATCAGGGGGAATGCGGGCATCATGCCTCGTCCCGAGCCTTGCTAGCAAAAGCTTTTCGGCACGGATTCTACTAGCCAAATGCCTTAAGAGCAAGCAGAAGATCTGGTGAGAAAATGTAATGGTTGTCAGAGGTACGCTACCAAGACACATATGCCAATGTCGGAACTCAAGACCATACCAATTACTTGGCCATTTTCCGTATGGTGCTTGGATATGGTTGGCCCGTTCAAACCAGCAAGGGGAAATATGACTCACATTCTGGTAATGGTGGACAAGTTTACGAAGTGGATTGAGGTAAAGCCTATAAGAAAATGTGATGGAGCTACGGCCGTAACGTTTCTCAAAGATATCATCTTGAGGTACGGTTATCCTCACAGTATCATAACTGATAATGGCACAAATTTTGCGGAAGGAGCATTTGCGCGTTTCTGCCGGGATAAGAAGATCCGGCTGGACGTAGCCTCGGTAGCCCACCCAGCATCGAACGAACAAGTGGAAAGATCCAACGAATTAGTATTATCTGGGATAAAACCCCGGCTCATTGAGCCGCTGCAAAGATCAGCGAGGTGCTGGATAGAAGAACTACCAGCGGTACTGTGGAGTTTAAGAACAACTCCGAATCGATCAACAAGCTATACGCCGTTTTTCTGGTATATGGGGCAGAAGCTGTATTACCAGCCGACATAGAGCATGATTCGCCTAGAGTCACCCAATACACAGAAGCCGAAGTGCAAGAAGCCCGGAAAAATGATGTTGATCTGCTGGAAGAAGCGAGAGAACTAGCACTGTCCAGATCCGCCATATATCAGCAAAATCTCCGACGCTATCATAGCCAGAAAGTGTGCCCTCGAGTCTTTCAGGAAGGCGATCTGGTGCTCCGGTTGATACAACGTACTACTTGCATGCATAAATTATCCCTCCCATGGGAAGGGCCGTTCATCGTGAGCAAGGCATTGCACAATGATTCTTATTATCTTATAGATGTAAAGCCACATGAAAAGAACAAGGCGGACAGGTCCAGAGAGGAATCAAAGCGACCATGGAATATAGCTCTACTTCGTCCTTTCTACACTTAGCTAAGAAGTGTATGTATCCAAGTCATCTCATATGTCGGTATGTATGTCGGCAATGAGCTTATCAATGAAATGTTGGCACCTTGAGCAGTAACTCGGGGACTGCCTTAATAATATTTGTTGTCTTTTATTATTTGTGCGTCAGCTGGAGTAAGTTATTCTACTTAACTAGGATTAGTAATGTGTGAGCACCAAGAACCTAACTCTTCGACTTGCTGCTGTCCAACAAGAATTGGCTTCATGGCAAGCAAGAGAACAAGTTTGGAATTGCGTAGCACATGAAAAACGACTAAGGAAAAGAATTTAATCGAGCCGATGTTTGTTTTTCGGACTAACCCTGTATTTATTTTCAAGTTATTATGCAGTTTTATTTTTGAGCTAAGTCTAAAAGTTTCCCAGTATTGTTAAGACAATTTTTGAAAGCTCGGATTCGTAAGTCGTAAAACCGAATCAAGGTAGACACGAATCGAGCCAAGAGATTGGACGAACAAGAAAAAGAAACTCGGGGACTACGCCCAAGTTAATCCGGCATAAGAACTTAGTAGCAAAATATCACATGTGTATGGAATACAACTCCATCCGGCATACCGGGATCTGCTAAATTTTAAAGTTTTTTCGCTCAAGAAGCGGTAGGAGGAGGAAGTTCGGCCTCATCTTTGCCATCTTCAATATCCGAGGCGTCATCTTCTCCATCACCGTCCGAGCCATCTTCATCAACCTCTTCGTCCCCAGCGGCTTCCAAGAAGCTCGACCCCTCAACCCATTCATGAATGGGAGCATATTCGATGAGGCTATGGGCGCAAGCCTGACACCGAGCCACCCACTCCGGGTCATTGGTCCATCTGGATCCTGTGCGCAGGCGTGTGAGAAGGTTGAGATCAATTTTCTCATACCATGTGAGTATGTCGTGGAGAATGGTATCAGCCGCGGCACGCCCAGCGGACTCTCTCCAGAGGTCGAGCTGAGTCTCGGTTTCCATTAGCTTCTCAACGAGAATTGCGGTGGTCTCCGGAGTATCTTCGCCGGGCCAGAACGTGTTGAAGATGCGAACTGCAACGTCGAGGATGTCCTTGCCATAATTTTTGATGAGCTCCACGCCAGATGACAAGCTGACCAACAGGTCCTCCATGTCATAGGGAATCTCTTGACCATCAGGAGCGGTAGGAGTACCCCTTTCTCAGCGGAAGTCGGCAACTGCTGCGCTAGCAATAGCAATGCCCTCTGGAAATTTGCCTGGAAAAGAGACAAAGGAAGAATGTAAAGAAAAGACATATGAAGTAACCCGGAGAAGAAGGTCGGATAAGGGAAAGGAGCTTACATGATATATGGCTGAGGATCCGGGTCAACTCCCTGGTGCAGTCATCACGTCTCTTCCGAAGCTACGCAAGCTCAACATTTGCCGACCGAAGCTGGATGTCGGACTCCTTGAGTAAATCCTGGTCCTTAGCGATCTGGAGATTGAGGCGCTCGCGCTCTTCTATGTAGTTCTGGCCAACCTTTTGGAGTTCGGATTGGTGCTGGGCCTTCATTTTCTCCATCTCAGCCTTGAGCCTGGCGATCTCATCGTCCTTGGTCTGGAGGAGGGCGAGCTCATCGTCTTTCTTCTTAAGCTCGGCTTGGTGTTGCCCTGCTTGTTCGAGAAAATGCAGCGTCATATTAGGCACGGGCACACTATCTTCAAGCGATGCTGAAATTGTGTGTTGACCCGGCAGAGCCGAGGTATGAATGATCGCCGAGCCAAGGAAAAAGGAAGTGGAAAGCACTGTAAGGTCGGACAAAAATGACTTACCCTTGATCTTCTCCAGATTTTTCTGCATAATCTTGTTCTCAGCCTCCACCCCAGCTGCGGAAACCGAATGATGAGATTAGTTCGGCAGAGGAAGATGAAGAAAAAACAGAGAAGTGCCAAGGAAAAAATTTACCCCTTTTCTCGTGTTCCGCGATAAGTGCAGCTTGCTTGGCGCGTAGCAACTTGTGGGTATCCAGCAGACGTTGGAATTCAGCACTCCGGCGATTGGTGGTCACCTAAAAGAAGTACAAAAACATAAATTAGCTTGGTGCATATTCGAAGTGTACAAAAATCCAGGAAATATTCGAAGCTTAACCCGGAAAAATGCACCTTCAGTGTCCCGGCTGGGAAATTGCTCGGTTTTCTTGTTTCTAGCCGAGGTATCGAGGTTAATCCAACTAAAATCCAGGCCATCAAACGAATGGAACTGCCGAAGTGTCTTAACGATGTCCAGAAGTTCACAGGTTTCCTGGCCTCGTTAAGTCGGTTTGTATGTCGGTTGGGAGAAAAGGCATTGCCTCTCTATCAACTTATGAAAAAGTCGGATAAGTTTGTTTGGACACCGCAGGCCAATGAAGCCTTTGCCCACCTGAAAAAGATGTTAGCCACTACACTAGTGTTGGCCTCACCACTATCAAAGGAGCCAATGTTGCTCTATATAGCCGCAACCAACCGAGTTATAAGTGCAGTGATAGTGGTGGAGTGCGACAAGGAAGGTCAGTTGGTGCAAAGGCCAGTATATTACCTGAGCGAGGTGTTGTCAGCCTCAAAGCAGAACTACCCACACTATCAAAAGGTGGCGTATGGCGTGTACATGGCCGCTAAGAAGCTGAAGCACTACTTTGAGGAGCATCCCATCAAGGTCATATGTGAGGCCCCCATATCCGAGATAATGAGTAACAAGGATGCGAGTGGCAGAATTGCAGAATGGGCAATTGAGCTAGCTCCTTATGCTCCGCAATATGATAGAAGAGAAGCCATTAAATCTCAAGCTATGGCGGACTTTTTCGTGGACTGGGCCGAAGTGCAATACGAACCACCACTCCCAGATCCGAACTATTGGCGAATGCACTTTGATGGATCAAAAACCAAAACCGGGCTAGGTGCCGGAGTTGTACTTACCTCGCCAAAGAAGGACCAGCTGAAATACGTGTTGCAGATCCATTTCGCGGCATCAAACAATGTCGCCGAGTATGAAGCACTTGTGCACGGGCTCAAGGTGGCAAAAGAAATTGGGATACGATGGGTCGTATGCTTTGGCGACTCGGATTTGGTGGTGCAGCAAGTGTCGGGAGTGTGGGACGCCCTTGATCCAAACATGGCACTATACATATTTCATGTGCAGAAGATATCTGGTTACTTTGAGGGATGCGAATTTCACCATGTACCCCGAGAGGAAAATGAGGCTGCCGACATGCTGTCGAAGCTCGGGTCAACCCGACAAGCAATTCCACCGGGTGTAGCATTAGAGCACCTCAGGAAACCATCCATCAGGCCCTCCCCAGAAACCGACTCGATCTATGTCCCGGAGGACACGGAATCCGGAGCTGTGCCCATGGACATTGACATGGGAAGTGGTGCGCGAAACGCGGGGACTGCCTCGACAAACCCGGGGACTACTTCAGTAAACCCGGGGACTGCTTCGCAAGACCGGGGACTGCTCAGCGTGATCCGGTTGAAGTTATGCCAGTGGATCAGATGGAGATTGATGAGGATGTGTTCCCTGTGCGAACAATACCGGCTTGGGCATTACCTATATTTCAGTTCCTGAAAGATGGAACGTTACCCACTGAGGAAGTGCTGTCCAGGCAAACACAGAGGAGGGCAAAGGCTTGCACGATCATCAATTCCGAACTATACAAAAGAAGTATGACCAATGTCCTCCAGCGATGTGTTGACTCAGAAGAAGGGCTTGACATCCTCCGAGATATACATCAGGGGGAATGCGGGCATCATGCCTCGTCCCGAGCCTTGCTAGCAAAAGCTTTTCGGCACGGATTCTACTAGCCAAATGCCTTAAGAGCAAGCAGAAGATCTGGTGAGAAAATGTAATGGTTGTCAGAGGTACGCTACCAAGACACATATGCCAATGTCGGAACTCAAGACCATACCAATTACTTGGCCATTTTCCGTATGGTGCTTGGATATGGTTGGCCCGTTCAAACCAGCAAGGGGAAATATGACTCACATTCTGGTAATGGTGGACAAGTTTACGAAGTGGATTGAGGTAAAGCCTATAAGAAAATGTGATGGAGCTACGGCCGTAACGTTTCTCAAAGATATCATCTTGAGGTACGGTTATCCTCACAGTATCATAACTGATAATGGCACAAATTTTGCGGAAGGAGCATTTGCGCGTTTCTGCCGGGATAAGAAGATCCGGCTGGACGTAGCCTCGGTAGCCCACCCAGCATCGAACGAACAAGTGGAAAGATCCAACGAATTAGTATTATCTGGGATAAAACCCCGGCTCATTGAGCCGCTGCAAAGATCAGCGAGGTGCTGGATAGAAGAACTACCAGCGGTACTGTGGAGTTTAAGAACAACTCCGAATCGATCAACAAGCTATACGCCGTTTTTCTGGTATATGGGGCAGAAGCTGTATTACCAGTCGACATAGAGCATGATTCGCCTAGAGTCACCCAATACACAGAAGCCGAAGTGCAAGAAGCCCGGAAAAATGATGTTGATCTGCTGGAAGAAGCGAGAGAACTAGCACTGTCCAGATCCGCCATATATCAGCAAAATCTCCGACGCTATCATAGCCAGAAAGTGTGCCCTCGAGTCTTTCAGGAAGGCGATCTGGTGCTCCGGTTGATACAACGTACTACTTGCATGCATAAATTATCCCTCCCATGGGAAGGGCCGTTCATCGTGAGCAAGGCATTGCACAATGATTCTTATTATCTTATAGATGTAAAGCCACATGAAAAGAACAAGGCGGACAGGTCCAGAGAGGAATCAAAGCGACCATGGAATATAGCTCTACTTCGTCCTTTCTACACTTAGCTAAGAAGTGTATGTATCCAAGTCATCTCATATGTCGGTATGTATGTCGGCAATGAGCTTATCAATGAAATGTTGGCACCTTGAGCAGTAACTCGGGGACTGCCTTAATAATATTTGTTGTCTTTTATTATTTGTGCGTCAGCTGGAGTAAGTTATTCTACTTAACTCGGATTAGTAATGTGTGAGCACCAAGAACCTAACTCTTCGACTTGCTGCTGTCCAACAAGAATTGGCTTCATGGCAAGCAAGAGAACAAGTTTGGAATTGCGTAGCACATGAAAAACGACTAAGGAAAAGAATTTAATCGAGCCGATGTTTGTTTTTCGGACTAACCCTGTATTTATTTTCAAGTTATTATGCAGTTTTATTTTTGAGCTAAGTCTAAAAGTTTCCCAGTATTGTTAAGACAATTTTTGAAAGCTCGGATTCGTAAGTCGTAAAACCGAATCAAGGTAGACACGAATCGAGCCAAGAGATTGGACGAACAAGAAAAAGAAACTCGGGGACTACGCCCAAGTTAATCCGGCATAAGAACTTAGTAGCAAAATATCACATGTGTATGGAATACAACTCCATCCGGCATACCGGGATCTGCTAAATTTTAAAGTTTTTTCGCTCAAGAAGCGGTAGGAGGAGGAAGTTCGGCCTCATCTTTGCCATCTTCAATATCCGAGGCGTCATCTTCTCCATCACCGTCCGAGCCATCTTCATCAACCTCTTCGTCCCCAGCGGCTTCCAAGAAGCTCGACCCCTCAACCCATTCATGAATGGGAGCATATTCGATGAGGCTATGGGCGCAAGCCTGACACCGAGCCACCCACTCCGGGTCATTGGTCCATCTGGATCCTGTGCGCAGGCGTGTGAGAAGGTTGAGATCAATTTTCTCATACCATGTGAGTATGTCGTGGAGAATGGTATCAGCCGCGGCACGCCCAGCGGACTCTCTCCAGAGGTCGAGCTGAGTCTCGGTTTCCATTAGCTTCTCAACGAGAATTGCGGTGGTCTCCGGAGTATCTTCGCCGGGCCAGAACGTGTTGAAGATGCGAACTGCAACGTCGAGGATGTCCTTGCCATAATTTTTGATGAGCTCCACGCCAGATGACAAGCTGACCAACAGGTCCTCCATGTCATAGGGAATCTCTTGACCATCAGGAGCGGTAGGAGTACCCCTTTCTCAGCGGAAGTCGGCAACTTCTGTGCTAGCAATAGCAATGCCCTCTGGAAATTTGCCTGGAAAAGAGACAAAGGAAGAATGTAAAGAAAAGACATATGAAGTAACCCGGAGAAGAAGGTCGGATAAGGGAAAGGAGCTTACATGATATATGGCTGAGGATCCGGGTCAACTCCCTGGTGCAGTCATCACGTCTCTTCCGAAGCTACGCAAGCTCAACATTTGCCGACCGAAGCTGGATGTCGGACTCCTTGAGTAAATCCTGGTCCTTAGCGATCTGGAGATTGAGGCGCTCACGCTCTTCTGTGTAGTTCTGGCCAACCTTTTGGAGTTCAGATTGGTGCTGGGCCTTCATTTTCTCCATCTCAGCCTTGAGCCTGGCGATCTCATCGTCCTTGGTCTAGAGGAGGGCGAGCTCATCGTCTTTCTTCTTAAGCTCGGCTTGGTGTTGCCCTGCTTGTTCGAGAAAATGCAGCGTCATATTAGGCACGGGCACACTATCTTCAAGCGATGCTGAAATTGTGTGTTGACCCGGCAGAGCCGAGGTATGAATGATCGCCGAGCCAAGGAGAAAAGGAAGTGGAAAGCACTGTAAGGTCGGACAAAAATGACTTACCCTTGATCTTCTCTAGATTTTTCTGCATAATCTTGTTCTCAGCCTCCACCCCAGCTGCGGAAACCGAATGATGAGATTAGTTCGGCAGAGGAAGATGAAGAAAAAACAGAGAAGTGCCAAGGAAAAAATTTACCCCTTTTCTCGTGTTCCGCGATAAGTGCAGCTTGCTTGGCACGTAGCAACTTGTGGGTATCCAGCAGACGTTGGAATTCAGCACTCCGGCGATTGGTGGTCACCTAAAAGAAGTACAGAAACATAAATTAGCTTGGTGCATATTCGAAGTGTACAAAAATCCAGGCCAAGTGGAACTTAACCTGGCTCTAGGTGTGTGCATATTCGAAGTGTACAAAAATCCGGGCCAAGTGGAACTTAACCCGGCTCTAGGTGTGTGCATATTCGAAGTGTACAAAAATCCGGGCCAAGTGGAACTTAACCCGGCTCTAGGTGTGTGCATATTCGAAGTGAACAAAAATCCGGGCCAAGTGGAACTTAACCCGGCTCTAGGTGTGTGCATATTCGAAGTGTACAAAAATCCGGGCCAAGTGGAACTTAACCCGGCTCTAGGTGTGTGCATATTCGAACTATACTAAATCCGGGCCAAGTGGAACTTAACCCGGATCTAGGTGTGTGCATATTCAAAGTTCGCATGGAGCTACGTTAGTTTTCTAAAGAGCATCCGGCCGAGTAACAAGTTACTCCCCCGGAGGCTCGGGGACTAATGGTTATTATCTACAGCATGTAAAGGGGAAGCGACGTACCTCCATCATCCGCCCCGCGAGGTTGACCGCCTTAGCGGCTGTGTTCATTTGGGCAAAAAATTCAGCGGGGCCGAACTTCTCCGGAAGATCGTCGTTGTTGACGAACTCCGCCTTGTTCCAGTTCATGACAAATTCAATCAAGCTCGGAGGGTACCGCTCACCGGTGGGCATATGGGGCACCACCAAGCCCTTCGCGTGCGCTTCTTTCCTCTCAACCAAGGCAAGGGCTGGGCTGGTGTGCAGAACCATCTGTTGTGCATCAGTTGGCTCGGCAGGGGCGTCCTTCGTTGCTGGAGATTTCTTGGGAAGCATTGATGCGAGGGTACGCTCCCCAGCCTCTGAAGCCTTTTTGCCTTTTGCTTGCTAGGAAGAGGAAGTAGTCGCAGTGGATTTCCCCTTAGGAGCTACCGGGGTAGTTCCTCGCCGAGGTTGAGAAGACTCGGACGAGGCAGAGGAGCTCGGCGCTGGTGCTCTTGTTGCAAGACTTGGTGCCGCTGCTGATGTTTTTGCAACCGGAGTTGGTGCTGATGCTGGAGTTGGTATTGGTGCTGGTTTGGTCGCTGGTACTAGAGCTGGTGCTAGTGGAGAGGTAGTTTTAGTGGTTACTGGTTGCGGTGAAGCCGAAGTTGTGGATGCCGTCGCCTCGGCTGGACCGGTCTCCCCTGCTCCAAGGTTACCCTCCTCTTGACGAGGTGGAGCAGAACCCGGAGAAGCCGCAGAACCCTCTGGAATAGGGCTCATCGGACGTGACTCGTCGTCATGAGGGGGAGAAGGGCTAGGTCGGAGCGGTGAAGAGATGCTAGATCCACTCCGAGGGACCTCCACCAGAGCCCTGCAAAAAAGAATAATGTCAGAAGAGAAATTACAACAATGCAAGGAAGAGCATGTTACAGAAGGAAAAATGACTTACGCATCCGAGGTTTGGGCCTCCTTGGGTTTCCGAGCACTTCGTGCTGGGGCCTTGCCTGCTGGCTTGGAGGCAGTCTTGTCCCCGGACTTGTTTCGCCTTTTAGTGGGCTGAGAAGGTCCGGAAGAGGAACTTGGAGCATCCCCGCGCTTCTTCTTCGGTGCTACCAGAACAGGTTCGCCCGTAGCAAGGGGAGGGTCCTCGTAGATGTGCCCACCGGGATTAGCTGATGGCAGAAAAGCAAGAGAAACAGGGACAGCCTCAACAGGTTCAATCACCTCGACATCCGAGTCATCTTCATCATCGGGCCAATCTCTAATAGAAGAAGATTTACCCGTGGGTCGCTTTGTAGCATCGGTCATCGGGAGGAACATCTCCTGGTCCGGCTCTTCCTCATCCGGAGTCTCCCGGTCCGGCGCCCACTTAAGGGTCGGATCGGTGCCGTCCTCGAGGGTCTACTGAAGAAATTGCTGAGGAAACGAATGAACAAAAGAGTCAAAAATGCAACGATAACCGACATGTAATTAGTCTGGGGTAAGTTTGCGACATGAAGCTTACCGCGGGAGGAAGCCTATCGCGGCAATAATGCTCAATTCCCCAAGTCCACTCAGAGGAGAAGTCCTTGTGGGTGGTGAAGAGAGCCTTAACCCGGCGATATATCTCCGTGTTGCTCAGCTCAAAGGATGAGGTCCGGTTGGGGTCGCGGCCGAAGCTCATGTGGCAGACCTTGGGGTGCGCTTCTGGAGGGGAGAAATTCGGTTGTGCACGAAAGTGATCATAGCATCCTCGTTGCGCAGTCCGAGCACCTTCAGCTCCGCGAACCTCTTATTGACCTGATTGGCCAAGGCCGTGGGCTTCTTGGGGACGACGTCCCACAGATCCGGGTTAGGTGGACCCGGAGTATAGGGAAGAAGCCGGATCAAGTCTTCAGTGCCCGTATTCCGGACATAAAAGAAGGTCTGGGCCCACCCTTTGCAGGAGTCTAGCCCGGTGACCCGGGGGAAAACGGAAAGCCTGCGGGGTGAGATGGACGCGGCTCCGAATTGAGTGAGCTGCTTGTCCTCCAGATCGAGTTTGATGTTTGGGATGATGTTGTGACGAAGGCCGAAAAACCGGATCCATAGCTCCTTCGTGGGCCAAAGTCCGGCATAGCCTTCGATCGTAGAGGCAAAAGCGGAAAGAGAGGTAATGGCGTTGGTAGGAAGGTGGTGCGGCTGGAGTTCGTAGGTACTAAGCCACTCCCGGAAGAAGTCGCTCACCGGCAAGCCGAACCCCCGTTGGAAGTGGGACAAGAACACGACGAACTCACCCGGATTGGGTGAAGGGGCCAGTTCGGCGGAGGGGAGACGAGCGGCGACGCCGGCGGGGATGCGTCTGGTCCGGTAGAGCCAGTCCAAGTCATCTTGGCAGACCCAAGACCCGGCCCATGCACCACGGTCCGCCGCCATGGTGTCCTCCTCCATTTCTTGCTCGGCGACGATGAGCTCCTCCTCCGTCATCTGGTCTTCGCTGCCCTCGCTGGCGCTAGCGGCGGCGGGGGGCAAAGGCCTGGATTGGCGAGGACCAGTGACGAGGGAGTTGCATAGCGGTGGCTGCGACGCAGAGGCACGGGGAAGCAAAGCGGCGGCGACGCTGCTACTTGGAGCACTAGCGGCGGCGTGGTCGCGAGGAAGACGAAGAAGAAGAGCAACAGGCACAGGGGCGCGGAAGGGAAAAAATCCTAAGGGGTGCGCCCCTCCGCTATTTAACCACTCCCTCAAGGGGTGAGTGGGATCGCATCCTGTGGATCTGCCACACGCAGTGGCCGTGTATCACCTGCCTCGGCCAATCAGTGGGGAGCCACATGGAGTGCCACAGAGCGGAGATGATCCCATGACG
Organism: Avena eriantha; assembly: GCA_910589775.1. NCBI lineage: Eukaryota > Viridiplantae > Streptophyta > Magnoliopsida > Poales > Poaceae > Avena > Avena eriantha. The sequence goes on from OU342745.1 coordinate 240,183,631, forward strand.
TGACGTTGTGATGCGGTAAACGAGGAGGCAGGCGTGACGTGACCTGCGTACAGTGATAACTGACGATTACTGTGGCGGTTACTGTGTTGGCCCTTAAAATAAGACAACATAATGATTAGCCTCCACATGGGTTGGCATACGAGAGAAGGAAACAAGAGCTGGATGGAACCGTGGTAACCCGCCTAGCAAGTGAAAACTTGGAATGTGCAGAACGAAAGTAAAACCATGAGGTCCGAGTTAAAGTGGTAACCCGGCCGGCAAGTGAAAACTTGGAATGTGCGAAGGGAACGTAAATCCACATAATCCGGGATAAGGAGGTAACTCGGCAATAACGACCAGAGCTCAGAATTGAACCTGATGTGGCCTTAGCGGCCAAGGCGGCTAAGACCGCACCAGCTTCGGGGACTAATTTTGGGGGGATACCCCCGGGTAGGGTCACGCCGGGGTATAAAGGCCGAGTTAGCCAAGGTTCGGCAAGGTCAAAGCGGATGCTGGCCGGGTCACCTCAAGGTAGGCCGAATCACGAGGTAACCCGGACCAGGGGGCATTCGCCTAACTAAGTCTCAACCGACTTAAGCAGTAAGTCGGAAGTGCTTGTTTTACTTGTATGCAGGAACAGGTGTGGCCGGATCAACTAGGATCCGGGTCACATCTAGCTTCTAGGAGAAGGAAGGAATCTCGCTGGTCAAAAGAAGCCTTGGTACGCACTACCTGAGCGAAGCAAGCAAGGGCAGGACCACCTAGGCGTGGTCGACAAGGGTGAAGACGCCCATGTCGGCTGATGCGGGCGCCGCAGAGGCTCACGTAGCCTCTGCATGTGTGACGTGGGGGAAAAGCACCCTGGTCGGCTTACCACTTTGGGAGGAGGCATATTCTTAGGAATATGCCTCCACGTATGCCCTAGGCAGAGACTGAGCTCCCTCTATATAAGGGGGGCTAGGGTTTCAGTAGAGGGGGTTCCACTATTCTAATTTGGCTAAGGTTTAGGTGTGATCTGTGGGTGAGAGTAAGAGAGCTCCTTCTTCCTCCTCTCGCCAATACAGCTCTAGGAGCACTTGTAATCTTGGAAGCAAAGCAATACAAACAATTGCGTGAAAAATCACTTCACTATCCCTCCTTGGATTCCCCTAGAGTGTATTAGTGCCCACCTTTAGCCTATTCATGGCATCTGCCGTGACACCACCATGACATTGCATGTGTGTTCTTTTCCACAAACCACATGGATCAACCAATGGCATTGCATGTGCGTTTTTTCACAAACCACACATGGATCAACCAATGGCATTGCATGTGTGTTCTTTTCACAAACCACAGATGAATCAACCAATGGCATTGCATGTGTGTTCTTTTCACAAAACCACATACGGATGCACCAATGTCATTTCATGTGTGTTCTTTCCATGACCCACATATTGATCCACCAGTGTCATTGCATGTGTGTTATTTCCACTAATCACACATGGATCCACCAGTGTTCATTGCATGTGTGCTCCTGTCATGAACCACATATGGATCCACTAGTGTTCAATGCACATGTGTTCTTTTCCACAAACCACTTATGGATCCACCAATGTCATTGCATGTGTGTTCTTTTCACAAAACACACATGGATCAACCAATGGCATTGCATGTGTGTTCTTTTCACAAACCACACATGGATCAACCAATGGCATTGCATGTGTGTTCTTTTCACAAAACACACATGGATCCACCAGTGTTCACTGCATGTGTGTTCTTTTCACAAAACACACATGGATCAACCAATGTCATTGCATGTGTGTTGTTTTCCAGAAACCACATGGATCCACCAGTGTTCAGTGCATGTGTGTTCTTTCCAAAAACCACTTATGGATCCACGAATGTCATTGCATATTTGTTCTTTTCCACAAACCACATGGATCAACCAATGGCATTCCATGTGTGTTATTTTCACAAACCACACATGGATCAACCAGTGTCATTGCATGTGTGTTCTTTTCATGAACCACAGCTAGATTCATTGCATGTGTGTTCTTCTAAATAAACCACACATGGATCCACCTAGTGTGATTGCATGTGTGTTCTTTTCACAAACCATACATGGATCTGTTGGGGTTCGCAGCATAGAAAACAAAAAATTTCCTATGATGAGAATTATACGCCAAGATCTATCTACTAGGTATAGAGCAACGGGTGGATATACATCCATAGAGAACTTACCCTCGAAGACAACAAAGCTTTGTTAACGAGATGGAACTCGTGGATGATGTAGTCATACACTTGCCAATCTCAAGATCGTGACGAAGTCCAGCACATCCATCAGATCCAGCTCTAGGAAGTCCAACACCACCAAGTCCATCACCGCAAAGAAGTGGTGCATCTGTGATCGCACACACGTCCGGTACCCCGACAACCTCCGTCCCTTGCTCCAACAAAGCATCGGAAGCAGCAACTCCTTTCCAGATAAAGCCACCGGGAACATGTATCTCGCTAATCCGAGACCATGGGGGAATAATACTAGAGGGGGGGGAGAGATCCTTCACGAGGAGGTGTGTTGAAGAAGGAGTGAGAGGGGGCCTTTTATAGGAGGAGGGGAGGGTGTCCCTTCACCTCCCCCATTCATGTGGTGGTAACCCCCTCCACATTAAAATGCCCCTTCACATTCCCTTTTAAAGTCTCCACTTTAAATGCATTAAATTTCTCCAAATTTAATGCTCTCTCATTTAATAAACTCTTTTATTAATTTTATTCAGAATTTTGTTAATTACTTTAATTAACAAACATTCACATAAAACCCCCTGCAACATTTCAATATTACATGCAGAACCAATTTCAACAATTTCACCCAAAACAGTTTCGGTGTCTATTGAAATAATTCCAGCGCTTTCTTAAATCTTTATCTGAAACATATTTGCTCCAAATGGTGTCAGTATCCCTTAAGTGTGTCACCCTACGGTTTGCGAATAATGCAGACATGATCAAGACCCCTCTCCGATCAATAATCAGCAGCGGGACCTAGAGATCGATACTAACTCCCACATATTCAACAATGACTCTTGTGATCGTGTGAACCTTTAACGTCGTAGCTAAATCCCTTTGTCTCGCGATATATTTCATGTTCGAGATTCGATCATTGGCATCCAAATACCTAGTTTGATCTCGTTACCGACATGCACTCTTTTCTCGTTCCTGTGATATAACATTCTAGTGATCACATCACTTCCTTGCAAGCTATTTCAATGTGATATCACCGAGAGGGCCCAGAGTATATCTATCCGTCATCAGGATGGACAAATCCCACTCTTGATCCATGAGCCTCAACATAACACCTTCGTAGCACTAAACCCACCTTTATAGTCACCCTGTTACGGTGTGACGTTTGATGTTATCAAGATACTCTTCCGGTGTTAGCAATTAACTTGATCTCATGGTCTAAGGACTAAGATTACTTCGTATGATGTGATAGCAATATAAACATAATGACTCTGATCGTAATGCTATACTTCGGATGAATGTTCATCACATCATTCCACCAATGTTGTGACCTCATTATTAACAACATCCAATGTCCATGATCAGGAAACCTTGATCATCTTGTTAATCAACAAGCTAGTTTATATGAGAGGCAGTACTAGGAACTTTGTATTTTGTTTATTAAACACACATGTATTAACGTTTCCAATTAATACAATTATAGCATGCCAAATAAACATTTATCATAAACATGGTATAAGATAATAACCACTTTATTATTGCCTCTCGGGCAGATTCCCTTCAGTCTCCCACTTGCACTAGAGTCAATAATCTAGTTTGTAAACTTGTATATACAACACCTAGGTGTTGAATATACGCGTTTGCTAGTGGTTAACATAATCTACGGATCTGGCAGTTTTAGGTCCGTGTGTATTTGCATGTCTTTGCGTCTCTACACATAACTCATTCTCAAATGAGATGGCATTGTATAAATTTGGTCCTTTGGTGAGACCTTTAGTTCGTTCGGGTTAAAATATGTTGATATTATTGTCATACAATATATCTTCATAGTATTATCCCACTTTGAACCACACCTAGTTTGATAGAAAACTTCTTAACACAAATGCCCTCCTTTGCTGCTACTATAGCAGTCATATACTTAGACTTTTGTTGTAGTATCCGTCACAATGTTTCAACTTTGGAACTTATCCAAATCCATCATGGAACATCCTTTCCATTACATTGTGCCACCCATAGTCTAAATTGACATAAATTTAATTTGTATCTTGTGACAAAACTAGTATCAATGTAACACTTTACAATGAACTACCTTTAACTATTTGTCACTTATACATGATATATTCTTAGTTCTTCCAAAGTTCATAAGAATATCTTTACTATTGTCCAGTGATCATCTTATGAATCATTCTGGTATGTGCTCATAACATTTAGAGCATAGGACATTCTGGATATATACATATCATGGTATAATCGATCAAAATCTTCATGTGATTTTACTCACCAAGTGTTGAAACACTTGAATCTTGATACAATCCTTTCCATGCAGCAAGAACTTTTCTTGTTGTTTCCATATTGAACCCTATCTCATATATGTATGTCTGGCACAACCATATTAGCGCCTCAATCTATCCATATAGATATTGATGCCAAATATTCTGGTTTTGCCCAAGTCTTTCATCGAAATCTTATTTTAATGAAATTCTTAACTTGCGTCAATACAAGATACATCATTTCCAATCAACAATATGTCCTCTACATAATTTATTAGAAATATGTCTCAACGCTCCCACTTAATTTCTTGCAAATGCAAGCATCTTCATCATCTCCGATGAATTTAAATTCCTTTAACATTTTCATCATGGTGAAGATTCCAACTCCGCTATGCTCACTTCAACTATTGAAGTTTGCATGCCCTTTTAGCACCCTTTGAATTAACAAAACCCTTCGGACCGTGTCATGTACACGTCCTAGGTAACCATTCTATTAGAAGAACCTTGTTTTGTTTATTCAACTACCATATACCAAATTATATGTAGTGGTTCCTACATTAATCCGTCAAGACTAAATATCGCTATGAAAGATCAAATCTTGTCATAGTCAACTCCTTGAACATTATCGTAAACTTCTTTCCGACATGTTGACTATTTCATAGATGTTAAACATCCATGTCTATTTCTTTATAGATCCAAACACGACCGATAGGCTTCGCGCCTTTCCGGAGGGTCTTCCAAGTTCAGAAACTTGATTTCTCGTGTATGGATACTATCATGGATTCTATGACTTCTAGTCATTTTATGGAGTCAGGGCCCATCATCGCTTCTTTGCATGTAGTCGGTTCATCATTGTCAAACCAATAACCACTTGCTTATCAAATCACACTATTTGATTCTTACCGACCCACACGGTTCAATAGGAACTCTAATCTCCGAGATCACAACCTTTGTAATCACGGGAGCCATGAGCATTGTGGCCGCCACCGGGACACATTCCGGCACTGCGCTACTTAGCACATATAACTAAGGTTCAACAACCTTATCAAAGTTCTATTGTCCTCCCACTTAACTTTTCACGAAAAATTCCTTCTCAAGAAACTTGATGTTCCAAGTAACAAACTCTCTTGTCCTTGGTGTTATGGAGAAATTCCCAAAAAATTCTTTGGGATAACCTACAAAGACGTGCTTATCCGACTTTGGTTGTAAACATTTTACTTATGCATAGCATACCAAAATTTAAGAAAAGACAATTCGGGTTTTATCCCAAACCATAACTTATATGGTGTCATTTCAACGGATCATGATGGTGCTCTTTTCAGTGTAAAAGCGGTAGTCTCTAAAGCTTTAATCCTTAAAACATAATGGCAGTTTTATAAATGACACCTTTAATCTTACCATGTCAAACATGGTTTGATTTCATGTCTCGAATATGCCATACTCCTATGGTTTACCGGGAAACACAAATCATGGAACAATTCCTCAAATCTTAAGTGTTTTGCTAAACATGTAACTCAAATATCTTCCTTCATGATCGAATCATAAACTCTTTATTTTCTTCTTACAATGATTTTTCAATTCATCTTGAAAGTCTTTGAACAATTTTCAAATGTTTCATACTTCTTACTTATTAAGTAAATATATAGATATATTCACTCAAATTTCTAGAGAAAGCATATGAAGCAAAAAAGATCTATCGCATATGGCTACACATAATGGACTATGCACATCAGCATGCACAATTTCCAATAAGCTAGTCATCCGTTCCTCTTTGGCCTATGAACGGAGTTTCAATTATCTCGAGGAAAGTATCACAAGTGTCAATTGATCAAAATCAAAGACTCCAAAAATCTATCAGCATGGATTTTCTTCATGTTTTCTTTCCAGTATAATTTAAACAGCGATGTCACTTCATAAGTGATCTTTCAATCATTTGTCTTGCGACATTTTAGCAATAGTGTTTATGGATGCGATTTCTCCCACTAGACTTGTAAAAGTTCATCCATTCTTTATGGAATACGGTAATTATTTAAACAACCATTGTTCTTGTAATACCGGAACAAAATAACAATTATTAAAACCAATCTTGAAGGCTAGGTTTGACGACAACGAAAAACACAATAACACTTTATTTGTTTTCGATGAACATCATCACTTACTCTCTTGCCAGTTACTTAGGCCGTTGCAATTCATGAATTGTGTTGTTCTGTATGACACTTCATACCAACCAATTCGGTATCCAATACCTAAGAACCACATTGTTTAACAAGCAAAGAATACAACCATAACATGTATATCTTCTATATACCTAAGTTGGACATCTCCAACCTTTTATTTTCTGCCAAATATTTTATAGATTCTCTTTCAGCAATTCCTTTTCTTTTAAAAGAATCTATCAACATCAATAGTGGTGTCATTCACATGACACATAGTACAAAGCTTGTATATAGTCAAATACTAATACCTTTGGACTTGCACTTTGAAGTGGATCACCATCATCAAATGTTTGGCATTCTTTCAAAAAATTCATTCTTTAGTAATCTTTTAGTGTAGTAAACATTTTACTTACATCTTCTTTTCATCCTTATCATGACAACTTTCATGATCAAGCTACTATAGCCTATAAGGAAGAATGACGAGTATAATTTTAGTTCCCAAAACCTTTTTGGAGATTCGGATGCCTAGCATCTCCATCCTTCACTAATTCTCATACAATATGAGAAAATGTATTTGGCTAAATTATACTCTATCATAATGCAACCAAAAACATTGTTTCAGATATCATAATATCTTCCACACATGATGGTTTCTGAAACAATTATTTCAGCTCCTAGATAACCTCGATATTAAAACAACTTTTGAATATCAAGAATCATGGAGGCAAACATGATACTTTAGATACTAACATTGGAATTCTTACTCTTCATTTAATAATACTTATTAAACTTCATGGAGTAAATAGAGTTTGCTGAAAGTTTGCAATAGGACTTCTAAACTTTAAATTGACATTCAAAACAATACGATACCAGTTCGTAAAGTAAATATCCAGAATTATATAGTTCTATTATCTCAATTAAAACTATGCATAAGGTAGTGAACAGACGCCAATGACTACAACAAATTATGCAAATTCACTTCGATTTAGTTTATGACAAATTGAGTTCGACTAATCCAAATTATAAATGAACTCCCACTCAAAAACGACATCCCTCGTGCCTTTTTTGGTGATTACATGAACCAAATGCACTACACCAAGTCCGATCATCACGTGAGTCGGTGTAGCTTCAAAGGCGAGCATCAATATGGCCATCATATCAACTATATGACTCATGCTTAACCTTTCGGTCCGTGTTCCGAAGCCATGTCTGTACATGCTAGGCTCCCCAAGTAAGAACCTTAGTACTCGCATGTGTAAAACTGTCTTACACCCGTTGTATGAAAGCGTAGAGTCGAGTACACCAGATCATCACGTGATGTCTCGAAACACGATCCATAGAACGGTGCATACTTAAGGAAGAACAAATTTTTATCTTGATATCTAAATGAGGGATCATCTTAAAATGCTACTAAAACACCAAACTAGCAATATAAGATGCAAACATCTAATGTGTAAAGTGAGATGATATGGTCCATGCATTTGATCTCTATCATATGCATCATGGTATGATCTCTGTCATTCCTTTGTGTGTAAGGCCAAGGTCTATGGAACTTACACGTTAGGTGTGTTGTAAGAGTATCTATTATACATCTACTTACAACATTACCATATCATGACACTAGCCTAGCAACGATCTAAACTAGACGCCTCTAATTTATCCATTGCAAGTTTTACGTGGCTTAGGGCTTTTGGAGATAGAACCGTTCTTACCTACGAACATGGAACCACAACGAGGATAACCAAGTTATTAGCAACTCGTTGTAAATCAGATATTGACTATAGTAGGAGAGACAGACACCCGCCAGCCACTTATGCAAAACTAGTTGCATGTCAGTCGTGGAACCTTTCTCATGTGCGATGAGATGTAAGGTTGGTCTGGGCCGCTTCATCCCACTATGCCACTAATATCCAAAATACATGAAAGATGCAATAACATGATCATCATCGCCCACATATAAACATATGTGTACTACCCGTGTAAAGCACCTACGCATAGATCAGGCTCTGATACCACTGTTGGGGTTCGCAGCATAGAAAACAAAAAATTTCCTACGGTGAGAACTATACGCCAAGATCTATCTACTAGGTACAGAGCAACGGGTGGATATAAATCCATAGAGAACTTACCCTCGAAGACAACAAAGCTTTGTTAACAAGACGGAACTCGTGGATGATGTAGACGTACACTTGCCGATCTCAAGATCGTGATGAAGTCTAGCACATCCATCAGATCCAGCTCTAGCAAAGTAGTGGTGCATCCGTGATCGCACACACGTCCGGTACCCCGACAACCTCCGTCCCTCGCTCTAGCAAAGCAGCGGAAGCAGCAACTCCTTTCGAGATAAAGCCACGGGGAACATGTATCTCGCTAATCTGAGACCATGGGGGAATAATACTAGAGGGGGAGAGAGATACTTCACGAGGAGGTGTGTGGAAGAGGAGTGAGAGGGGGACTTTTATAGGAGGAGGGGAGGGTGTCCCTTCACCTCCCCCATTCATGTGGTGGTAACCCCCTCCACATTAAAATGCCCCTTCACATTCTCTTTTAAAGTCTCCACTTTAAATGCATTAAATTTCTCCAAATTTAATGCTCTCTCATTTAATAAAACTCTTTTATTAATTTTATTCAGAATTTTGTTAATTACTTTAATTAACAAACATCCACATAAAACCCCCTGCAACATTTCAGTATTACATGCAGAACCAATTTCAGCAATTTCACCTGAAACAGTTTCAGTGTCTATTGAAATAATTCTAGTGTTTTCTTAAATCTTTATCTAAAACATATTTGCTCCAAATGGTGTTCGTATCCCTTAAGTGTGTCACCCTACGGTTCGCGAATAATGCATACATGATCGAGACCCCTCTTCGATCAATAATCAGCAGCGGGACATGGAGACCCGTACTGACTCCCACATATTCAACGATGACTCTTGTGATCGTGTGAACCTTTAATGTCATAACTAAATCCCTTTGTCTCGCGATATATTACATGTCCGAGATTCGATCATTGGCATCCAAATACCTAGTTTGATCTCGTTACCGACATGCACTCTTTTCTCGTTCCTATGATATAACATTCTAGTGATCACATCACTTGCTTGCAAGCTATTTCAATGTGATATCACTGAGAAGGCCTAGAGTATATATATCCGTCATCGCGGTGGACAAATCCCACTCTTGATCCATGAGCCTCAACATAACACCTTCGTAGCACTGAACCCACCTTTATAGTCACCATGTTACGGTGTGACGTTTGATGTTATCAAGATAATCTTCCGGTGTAAGGACTAAGATTACTTCGTATGATGTTATAGCAATATAAACATAATGACTCTGATCATAATGCAATACTTCGGATGAATGTTCATCACATCATTCCACCAATGTTGTGACCTTGTTATTAACAACATCCAATGTCCATGATCAGGAAACCTTGATCATCTTGTTAGTCAACAAGCTAGTTTATATGAGAGGCAGTACTAGGAACTTTGTATTTTGTTTATTGAACACACATGTATTAACGTTTCCAATTAATACAATTATAGCATGCAAAATAAACATTTATCATAAACATGGAATAAGATAATAACCACTTTATTATTGCCTCTCACGCATATTCCCTTCAGGATCCACCAGTGTTCACTGCATGTGTGTTGTTTCCACAAACCACACATGGATCAACCAATGGCATTGCATGTGTGTTCTTTTCCACAAACACACATGGATCAACCAATGTCATTGCATGTGTGTTGTTTTCATAAACCACACATGGATCCACCAGTGTTCACTGCATGTGTGTTCTTTCCACAAACCACTTATGGATCCACCAATGCCATTGCATGTGTGTTCTTTTCCACAAACACACATGGATCAACCAATGGCATTGCATGCATGTTCTTTTCACAAACCATAGATGGATCAACCAATGGCATTGCATGTGTGTTCTTTTACGCAAACCACATATGGATCCACTAGTGTTCATTGCATGTGTGTTCCTGTCATGAACCACACATGGATCAACCAATGTCATTTCATGTGTGTTCCTGTCATGAATCACATATGGATCCACTAGTGTTCATTGGATGTGTGTTCTTTCCACAAACAACATATGTATCCACTAGAGTAATTGCATATGTGTTCTTTTCATAAACCACACATGGATCCACCAGTGTTCACTGCATGTGTGTTCTTTCCACAAACCACTTATGGGTCAACCAATATCAATGCATGTGTGTTCTTTTCCACAAACCACATGGATAAACCAATGGCATTGCATGTGTGTTATTTTCACAAACCACACATGGATCAACCAGTGGCATTGCGTGTGTGTTCTTTTCACAAACCACACATGGATCCACCAGTGTTCACTGCATGTGTCTTCTTTCCAGAAACCACACAGGGATCAACCAATGGAATTGCATGTGTGTTCTTTTCCACAAACACACATGGATCAACCAATGGCATTGCATGTGTGTTCTTTTCATAAACCACACATGGATCCACCAGTGTTCATTGCATGTGTGTTCTTTCCACAAACCACTTATGGATCCACCAATGTCATTGCATGTGTGTTCTTTTCCATAAACACACATGGATCAACCAATGGCATTGCATGTGTGTTCTTTTCATAAACCACACATGGATCCACCAGTGTTCACTACATGTGTGTTCTTTCCACAAACCACATATGGATCCACCAATGTCATTGCATGTGTATTCTTTTCTACAAACCACATGGATCAACCAATGGCATTGCATGTGTCTTCTTTTCACAAACCACACATGGATCAACCAGTGTTCATTGCATCTGTGTTCTTTTCCACAAACCACACATGGATCTACCAATGTCATTGCATGTGTGTTCTTTTCACAAACCACACATGGATCCACCAGTGTCATTGCATGTGTGTTCTTTCCATGACCCACAGATGGATCCACCAGTGGTATTGCATGTGTGTTCTTTTCCACAAACACACATGGATCAACCAATGTCATTGCATGTGTGTTGTTTTCATAAACCACACATGGATCCACCAGTGTTCACTGCATGTGTGTTCTTTCCACAAACCACTTATGGATCCACCAATGTCATTGCATGTGTGTTCTTTTCCACAAACACACATGGATCAACCAATGGCATTGCATGCATGTTCTTTTCACAAACCATAGATGGATCAACCAATGGCATTGCATGTGTGTTCTTTTACGCAAACCACATATGGATCCACTAGTGTTCATTGCATGTGTGTTCCTGTCATGAACCTCACATGGATCAACCAATGTCATTTTCATGTGTGTTCCTGTCATGAATCACATATGGATCCACTAGTGTTCATTGGATGTGTGTTCTTTCCACAAACAACATATGTATCCACTAGAGTAATTGCATATGTGTTCTTTTCATAAACCACACATGGATCCACCAGTGTTCACTGCATGTGTGTTCTTTCCACAAACCACTTATGGGTCAACCAATATCAATGCATGTGTGTTCTTTTCCACAAACCACATGGATAAACCAATGGCATTGCATGTGTGTTATTTTCACAAACCACACATGGATCAACCAGTGGCATTGCATGTGTGTTCTTTTCACAAACCACACATGGATCCACCAGTGTTCACTGCATGTGTCTTCTTTCCAGAAACCACACAGGGATCAACCAATGGCATTGCATGTGTGTTCTTTTCCACAAACACACATGGATCAACCAATGGCATTGCATGTGTGTTCTTTTCATAAACCACACATGGATCCACCAGTGTTCATTGCATGTGTGTTCTTTCCACAAACCACTTATGGATCCACCAATGTCATTGCATGTGTGTTCTTTTCCACAAACACACATGGATCAACCAATGGCATTGCATGTGTGTTCTTTTCATAAACCACACATGGATCCACCAGTGTTCACTACATGTGTGTTCTTTCCACAAACCACATATGGATCCACCAATGTCATTGCATGTGTATTCTTTTCTACAAACCACATGGATCAACCAATGGCATTGCATGTGTCTTCTTTTCACAAACCACACATGGATCAACCAGTGTTCATTGCATCTGTGTTCTTTTCCACAAACCACACATGGATCTACCAATGTCATTGCATGTGTGTTCTTTTCACAAACCACACATGGATCCACCAGTGTCATTGCATGTGTGTTCTTTCCATGACCCACAGATGGATCCACCAGTGGTATTGCATGTGTGTTCTTTTCCACAAACCACATGGATCAACTAATGGCATTGCATGTGTGTTCTTTTCACAAACCACACATGGATCAACCAATGGAATTGCATGTGTGTTCTTTTCAGAAACCACACATGTATCCACTAGAGTAATTGTATGTGTGTTATTGTCAGAAACCACGTATGGATCAACCAATGTCATTGCATGTGTGTTCTTTCCAGAAACCACACATGGATGAACTAGAGTCATTGCATGTGTGTTCTTTTCACAAACCACACATGGATCAACCAATTACATTGCATGTGTGTTCTTTCCACAAACCACACATGGATCAAGCAATGCCACTGCATGTGTTTTCATTCTACAAACCACATAAGATCGCGTCTTCTAGAAGCCCCCCCTGAAGTAGTTGTCCGATCCGATTGTCGCAGACCGTTCGATTGGGGCGCGTGGACGAACAAGATGGTTCTTCGTAAGAGCGATCCGCAAGTAGGCTATTCCGCGACATGATTGGCCGCGCTTAAATTTTCACTTATATTACTATTATTTCCACTCCCCTATAGCCTACTAGTAATATCATAGAGCTCATGAGTGAGCACGTCTACTCCGCAACCCCCTCTCCCCTCATCCACCACACGTCACTGTGCCCGGACGACGCCACCGGCTTTTGTGCGCCGTTCCCAGATGACATCCGCCTATTCTCGGGTCGCTACCTTCATTCTAAGAAATCATTTTACAAGCTTTTGAACTTATCCTACATATTCATGCTATTCGCCAATCTAACTGCTGATCTTTTTCCGATTTCTCGACAAACTTTAGATGTGGAAGATGCTGTGGTCCAAGAATCTGGAGATCCTCGCATGCAACTTCACAGCGGTGTTTCCGCTCGTGTGCTCCCACCCAGGATGCTTTCGCCGTTACTCCTACCACGAGCTCGCGTGCCCACACGACGCGTGCTCCTGCATGAAGCCGGGTTACAACTACATCGGCCCGCCGGCAGAGCTTGTCATCCACCTTGTAGAGGAGCACTTGATCGAAGTGATTAGGATCTCGTACGGGCAAGCCCAACTTCTCCAAGAGCAGGTGCCGTTCACTGACTCGGCATGCCACCGGCTAATTTTCCAGGGGGAGGGGGACGGCTCTGTTTTCGTCCTGACCATCACCGCAGATGTTTCGGGAACTAGTGCCGGGCCCACCTTCGTGTGTGCGGTATGCGTCAGGTCGGTTTCATGCGCCTGGCCCGTATACACGGTGCGCATGTGGGTGAACGCCCAGCTGCTGTCGTCCGATAGCATTCTTGTGCCAGCCGAGGCGCTGAGCTGCCCGACGCCGTGGGAGGTGGAGTATGCGGACCTAAGGTCGATCCTATGTGTGCCATCTCAGTACCTTGTCGGTGCTAGACCGAATAGGCAGATGCATTTCTATATTTATATCGAGAAGACTGACAGGGAAATGTAGTACTTATGTTGTCGTTACTGTTAGACTTAAGCGATGCTTCTCAGGTGCGTAGAGCATACGTGTTGTGCGAATGTACCCCAGTTGTCGTTTTTTAGTACTCCTTAATAATTCGACGAGTTATTGGTCCAATCAGCTTGTTGTTGTCACGTTGCAAAGTCCGATTGCTCTGGACAGAATGGCAATACCGTGTGCTCCCACCCCTGCATGTCAGTGTCACGTGTTCCAAGGGCCCACCTGCCAGTGTCATGCCCCCTTCTCTTCCTTCCCCTTGAAGCCACTGTCCCAGCTTCTCTTCCATCCTGCCACTCATGTCTGATGGTTGTAATCTGATTTTCGGTTGATTGTTTACATGTAATCTACATTGATAATGCAACATGAAAATGGCACAGACACAATTTCTAAAGTGGAAGCACTCACACGCTACTATTGCACATATTTCTCAATATAGCCCGACAAACCCATTACAATAATTGTATTCGCACTAAACACAACTGAAATTGCAACATCCTAAACAACATCTAAACCCACATCACAACGCTGTCGTCGGAGTCTACCTCGATTGCTGACACCGTCGTGCCCTTCCCAGCGACATCCACTCCCGCTCGTGGCTTGCCCTTCGCCAAGGAGGCAACAATGGCGTTCCGCACAGCTTCGTCCCCGTCGTCCTCCACATTAGAATCGACAATGACGAAGGTGACGGGATTGGCGTGGACCAAGCGTCGTTGCGCCTGGCGGCTCCTGCTCGAGCTCGATGCCGCATCAGTCCTTCTACGGGTAAGAGGGGCCGAGCTCGGATACGTAGCGTCGTCGCTCCTATCAAGAAACCACGGCCATTTGATACTGTGATGGTAGGATCTTGGGGTGGATCCGTCGTGGCGAGCCCTACCGGAAGTGGTGGAGCGGATGGATCTATCGGCGCGAGCCATGACAAGTTCCTAAGTGGGAGTAAGATTGTGGGCCAAGCGTGTATGGTTCCTGAGAAAGGCCTCCCAGTGATATGTATGCGGGCAAGGTGCCAAAATTTTTCGTCCAATGCGTGCGAGAGGGCCTTTGAACCACGAAGGCGCGAGGTTTGGTTGACAAGTCCACATGCTAGGTCCCCCACCTGTCAGCCGAATGTGGACGGTAGGATTCTGCCCGAGTTATTAAGTGGGGATAAATCACGCTTCACCACTACCCTGACATCCAAAGGATCCTCTTTCCTCCCTTTCCTCTGCCCTTGCTCCCCTCTCTCATGGCACGCAGCTCATGCAGTTCGTCTCTGGCAGAATCAGGGTCAGCTCAACGCCATTAGGCGGGTGCCCCCATCAGATAGCGGAGGGCACCCTACGATTACTACCCCGATATGCTGTGTTTGTGCGGTGAGAAGATGCTGAGATGGATTTCGTGGAACGACGAAAATACTGCAGGAAAATTCAGCAACTACAGCATCACAGCGGTAAGTTCGTACTGTAAGTACAACGGTAACCCGGATCCGGAAAGTGTAATGTAATTCTTTTTTTTTGTTTCCTTCGGTCTACTTCGCAGGAAGGGAGGGGGACTGGCTATGACAAGTTTGTGTGGATCGAAAAGCCACTGGCAGGGAGGTGGTGAGACAGACGGGCTCAAGATTAGGCCAGATAGTGGAAACAATTTCGTGATTATCTAGGCATTATTTGGGCATTATATGTTGCATTTGCAGTTTATGTTGCCATGTCATTGTCCAGTAGCTGAAATAAGTTGCTGCTTCGTGGAGTGTAGCAGCCAGCTTAGAAATTGTTTTGCAGCCCAGAAACTTATCATAAGTGTAATGCCAATAGCAAGGATTTATTAAGAGCCTATAAATAATTCATGTCTATGCCACTAACACCCTTCGATTTTGGAGACCCCTTAACCGCTCAGCTATCGCGATTGTTCAGATAGTAGTGGCACAGTCACAATTTTGGATTCAACTAGTGGCCTCGGTCGTATCCAATCCGAAAGTCGCGATATATTTTACTCTGAGTACGGGAGGCAGATTGTTTCGCCCGACAAGTTCCACGCACACAGCTCCAGAGTTTAACCGAACTACATATATAGGTTTAAGTTCAATACATCATTAGGCTTTTACACTGCTAGCCTTCTTTCTGTGCTTGGGTGCCAACTTTCTTCCTCTTTCCTTCACGTCCACTGGCTTCTTCATCTCCTGCCTTCTTCCTCTTCCTGGGTGCCAATTTTCTTACCTTCACGTACCCTGCATCTCTGGGCCGAGGGAATTCAGGCCAATCAGCACCAGAATCTTGTCTGGCATCATCACTCCACTCGTTTTGGTTTTCTTCCCGCAGCAAAATCACTAAGTCAGTTGTCTTGTTTCTTACCTTGCGCTTCCTGTAAAAAAACAGTACATGGATTACTACCTTATATCTACAGATTATAAACAATCTTTTTGTGTGAATGTACCATCTCATACCTAGGCTTGGGAGCATTAAGGGGACATCCAGCTGCTCTATGGCCTATAAGATGGCAGGTCTTGCATCTGTTTTAGCCCTTCTTTGTAGCCTAGAAAGCCGAACCCTTCTTCTCGAGAAAATTCTTAAACCTATTCACCTGGGGTCTTCCTCTGCCCCTTTTTGTAACTGGCTGGCAAAGCTTGAAAGACAGTTGGACTTGAGGCCACTAAGATGGGTGTGTACATGGCTTGATGGATCCAGCGTACGCAGCTCTGAACTTTTCCATAGACTAGTAGTCTGACAAATACTGATCCAAATGTGGTTGAGTTCTTTTCTTCACCAAGAAGGCCAAGGCGTGGTCACAAGGTTTCCCGGTATGTTGTCACTCTAAGCAGGTGCATTCTCGCAACTGGATGTTCACAACATCCCTTTTGCCACTCTTGGACATATCAACCACCTCACAGCTGCTGCTGGTTGACGGGAGAACCTTAAGATGAGCAAGTCCTCGACTTCTCTTGTGTAGTTGATGTATAACTGGCGGTAGCATATGTCCTCTAAGTCTCCTACCGATCTCTCTCCTTATATTTAACATCTTCATGATCATACCACGTATGCTGTCCATCAAGATATGAACATGACGCACTTTTATATCCTTCACCTAGTTATTCAGGCATTCTGCAAGGTTGTTGTTTATGTAATCAACTTTGATGTCAGGGTTGAATTGACTCCTCTTCCATAGCTGCGAATGATGGATGGCTAAGTACTCTGGAAGTTCAGGGGCTTCCACAAAAATCTTGCTCATGAAATATTCGCTGCTACTAGGTTTGTAAACTCTAGCAGCAGGAAACATGTAACAAAATACGCTGCCTGCATAGTGTGAGTACAAGTTGATCATCATATGGGCATGGCATTCTCTACCTTCAGCTTGCGGGAACACCTCCTTCACTGCATTCGTCAGCCCTTTGCATGCATTCGTGGATATAGCAATGGATCCATGTGGCCTATTGATCTCCAGAGCTGCCTCATAAACCAGACCCAGTTTTCCTTCGTTTCTGTTTCAAACAGCCCGAATGCCACAGGGAACATCCAGTTGTGACCATCAAGTGTTCTGGCAGATGGCAGGCAGCCTTTCCATTTGCTAGTTAGAACAATGCCGTCTATACTCAGATACAGCCTACGACTGTCCTTGAATCCCAAGATGCAAGATTTAAGCGCCATGAAACATCTTTTGAAATATATTTTACCACTTACTGATTCGATGTCAATATCCACAACACTCCCCGGACACCTAGCTTGTACCTCCGCCTTGAAGTTGTATAGCATCCTGAAGCTATTGGTCCAATCCCCGTGCAAGACCGGCAGAGCTTTCTCTTTACCTTTCCAAACCGTGTAATACGGAAGGACAATGTTGTATTTAGAACTGAGGCTAGTCTGAATATTCTTCGCGATCTCCTTAGGGTTATCCTTTAGTATGGACATAGATTGCATAGCCACCCACTCCGTATTAGCCATTGAGGATTTCAGTTTGCTGCCTGTCGGACACATGTGTGGAGGGCCCATTTTGTTCACCTGCAACACAGATTCATTTAAAAGATAAGCGGAGTCGACTAGTTGCCAGAAAGATATCACACATCAATTGTAGTTATGGAGTGAAAAGAGAGAGAGTTCTAATGGTTTGCTGCATTCATTGCCCCAGTACCCTAATTGCATTCGACGCAGCTAAGGATCTTGTTGTGACCCTCCATGGACAATGTACCTCAGCCCGTCCATTCATCCACGTTAACTTGCAAACGGCCTCATACCTCTGGGCAGTGTTCTTCAGTCGATAAACGTCGAACTCCCCCTTGATACAAAAATGCCGGAACGACATCCTGAACTTATGCATGCTCCTGAACTCGGTGCCGACCGAAATTATAGGATACTCGTGGTCATGTTTCATTTGTTCTACTTCAACACCCAAATCATCGACTGGAATACCAGTCTCATCGTTAAGTTCCTCGTATATTTCATCATCACCAGATTCTTGATCCTCTACAGTGCCTTCTTCTTCATCTGATTCAGAATCCTTGCCATCGTCTCTAATACCTAGTACTGCACACATCATATTGACTCCCATGGGTGGGGCTGCACCATCGTCTCCACCCAGATGGACCGGAACATTGCCCCAATCCACCTCACCGGCAACTCTGTTTTCTCCAAGACACTCAGTTGGTTCTGCTGCAACCACATGGGGTGGTCTTATGTTTGCGCGCATACCAGGTACTTCAGTGGACAAACAGCAGTCAGAATCAATTTCATCTTGACTATACAGAACCCTCTTGCTATTCCTGTGTACATCCTCCTTCATGATGTAATTTTTCCTGACAGTATCAGTAGGGCTTGACATCTGCGTTCCATTCCCCATCGAACTAGGCTTTTTGTTGCCGCTCTTGGGTATGATCTCCTTACTGCCTCCCCTCACGGGTGTTGGCTCCAGGGTGCTGGCATTATTGCCTGACCTCTGCGGCGTGTTTTTCTTTGAATTAGCCCTATTGCTGCTACTATTGGGCGTGTTCTCCTTCGTGTTGGCATTATTTCCTGACCTCAGCGGCATGTTCCGCTCCAAATTAGCCATTTTGCTGCTACTATTGGGCGTGTTCTCCTTCATGCTGGCATTATTCCCTGACCTCAGCGGCGTGTTCCGCTCCAAATTAGTATTTTTTCTGCTCCCACTGGGTGTGGTAGCCTCCGTGCTGGCCATCTTAGCCTCTTTGCTACCACTCCTGGGAGTGTTCACCACCGTGCTAGCCCTCTTAGCGTTTTTGATGCTACCGTTCGGTGTGGCATTTTGACTGGATCTCAGGGGTGCACTCTGCGGCATGGTGCCTTTTTTGTGCGACTCTTGGGCGTCCTCTTCTCGGACGTGGTCTCCTTGGTGACTTTCTTCTTCAGGGTGCCCTTTCTAGGGATGCTCTTCCTACTCCTCTTTATGACGCTCCTCTGTAAGACTCTCCTCTATTCGAAGCTACCCTCAGTCGCACCAGCCGCAGTGATGCCATGGATCAGGTCACACATGCCTTTTAAAAGTCCATCATCTCTATTGTCGAGTTCCAATTCCTCTCCAACCATTTGCACTATCAAGTGGAAGTACACTTCACCTCTATAATGTTTCCTTGTAAACGGTACGACTAAATCCCTGGTATCTTTCACTTCGATAGCCTTTTTGCTCCTGTAACCAAAATATAACAAACGTGCTTCCTGGGAAGACCCCCACTGCACCTTCACACGTAACGATGCCATCAGGTCAGATAACTCTATCACTTCAGGATCGTATCTGCCAAGGATTACATCAAACTCGTCATAGAATTTTTCTGTGCCATCATCTAATTTTGCAGTATAATCCGCGACACCGATACGAACGATTACTTTGCCATAATCAGGTTCTTCAGGATATAAACCTCCGAGAGGTTCGAGAGGTGGAGCGACACCATCAGACCCAGCCCCAATGCCACTGCCGCCATCACCAGTGTCATCGTTAGCTGGATCAACCTCGGTGGAAGTACCAGGACTAGGAGCAAGGCGAGGGCCAATAGCAGCGGGAGCTACATTACATGGTGAACAAGCAGGACCCCTTCTAACGGCAGCCATAATAGGATCAGCTGCTGCCATGCCACATTGACGATCAGGAGCAGTTCCCACAACAGCAGTGTTTCGAGTGCTAGCAGAGTCCAGATCATGAGCTAGCTCCAGACCAGCAGCTCGCTGAACCTGAGCACGGGTCCGAGGAGGACACAAGGCATCAGTCTTTGCAACAATAGTGGGGCAGCCTCTGGAAACCATAGTTTACTCAACATCGGCAGGGATTGGGTCAACAACGGCTAGATCAACAACAACACGAGGACAACCAGTACCAGCAGATTCCAGAGCACGTGTTCGCACAACTTGAGGACAGTTTTGAGGAGGAGCAGCACACAAGGCAACGATCTTGGCAACAATAGCGGGGCAGCCTCCGGAAGCCTTAGTTTGCTCAACAACGACATGAACTGGGTCAATAGCAGTCGGAGCAACAACACCACAGGGACAACTAGTACCTGCAAATTCCAGAGCAGAGTTTTCCACAACGGCAATATGGGGACTCCTACGAGGAGGTTGCCTGACAGAAGCATGTCGTGGACGAGGAAGCACATTTTGCTCGACAACAGTAGGGGTTCGAGTTAGACCTCCCTATCCAATAATAGCTGGGCGACTCCCAGTAGCAGCAGCTTCCTCATCCAGTATGTTACAAATCAGCATAACCGTTTGAAGCCCAGCATACTGTTTCATCAACCCAATTAGCTGACTGTCACATGTTATATGAACCGTGAGGCCTCGTACATCAATGAAGCTGAACCGTGCAGTCTGCTCCGGCCTCATTTCAGCAAGTTCACGCGCATCAGCAACCAAACCAGGGATAGTGCATAACTACACATGCGCTACTTCCATCTTCAGATTGTGAGCTTGATTCCACGTGCCCTTCCCATCTGCTAATTTAATGTGGTAGCCGCAGATGGTGACCAGAACCGTGTATTTGGGTTCAGCGGAGATCCTACTTGATAGAAAATTGGGGACAAAAGATAAAAATTGTTTATCAGCGTCGTGCTAGCAAACAATTCTATGTTCGATATATCTTTGTAATGCCAATAGTTAGCTAGCAGTTATAGGTAGTGTGAATAGCAAAGAGAAGAGTAGCTCACCCGCAATTAGCCAGAAGTACTTCTTCCTCGGCAAATGGATCTGCCATCCTTCGTGCTGCTTAGCTCGTCGGCGGTAGAGGCAGGCTAGATCGTCGCAACGGCTGGCACAACATTCAGCATTAGAGCTTGTTAGTAGCGAGTAGGCGCAACAACTTGGCGCTGGAAGTCAAATACCCGAAGAGATCATTCTGGTTGGCGAGAGGATTTCGACGCCGCCGGTGCTAGGGTTCATGCGAAAGGAGGGAGGGAGTGGATTTGAAAATTGGGTCAACGCACCATGCTCCTTTAGTCTCTCATTTTGCCTACGTGGTTGCCGCGTTGGCGCTCGCGTCACGGAAATATTACTGACATGAGGGTCCCGACCGTCAACTTCATGGGGAAGTTTCACAGAATGTTTGGATTTGGTAGGGGTGAGATGAGTTTGCATCGAAATAGCCCCTCTCGGTAGTTGGCAGGCCCAACTGTTGCGACCTCGAACCAATAAAGATCCTAAGTCCCTGTGATTAACATGCTAGTCCCTGGATCAATAGCTAGCACTTCACAGTCGATGAATATCATGTAAAACACAAGTCATTATTACACGAATAATCCAGAGTATATTTATTACAACATGCATAGCTTATAGGTAGCTCAAATGAAACAGCAGAAACTAATTAAAACTTGAGTCCATCAATGCCTCAGGCTAGCTGTGTGAAGATCCGCGATCCCTACGCACATTTCAATCTTCGGATTCTGCACATAAGACGTGCAGCCAACAAGTTGGGTCAATACTTTGAATGTATTGGCAAATTACACCAAGGAAAGAGTAAGACTATCTCTACATGCAAGGCTAAGAGTAGGCTCCGGGGTTCATTTGCGTAAAGCCAATTTTATCAATGTAATAGGAAAATAGGAGGAAAGTTTTCCCTACTTTGTAAACTTTGATAAATAGTATAGGGTCGAATGGAACACGTGGATATTACTCACCAAGTGCCCAATCAACCTAGCACTTGGATATTACGCACCAAGTTCCCAAAAATCCCGCCCAACGGCGATATTACTCACGCCTTTGGGGTTTATAAAACGTTAGGTTTGGAAAAGAGAGAGGAAGATCCTTTAGAGGCTCCATCCTTCAGATGCTCAAAGTGTTCTTTTCTGTGAACTCGGCTGATCGATTAGATTGAAATACTCTCGAGAGGTTGTGCACTTTCCCCACAATCCATGATCAAGTCCTTTTACAGACAAGACCATGGCGATGCCTTCCCTTAGTAGCCCCTCTACCAGCTGGATCCAACCGTGCCAAGAACCTCCAAATGTTGGTACCCCGGTGAGGTTTCCCACTAAGTACTAAGCCAAGACAGAGCCCATATGTATTGTGGTTGCACGGGAAGCTTCTGAATTCTGAAACATGGCAGACTTCTTTAATTCCTGGGCGGCCGTCCTCCACCAAAATCCCACTCGTTGTCCCGACAACCATTCCGCCCAGAAGAAAACTTAGTTTTATTTTGAAGGGGTTTTGGAGAAGAAAAGTTCGCTCGAGAGAGCTCTCGTACTTAGAAAATGTTTGAGTCTTTCGAAGCCTCCCAATGGTACTTGATATATACAAGCATATAGCATAGCAAGCATAACTTAGAAAAACAGGATAACCTATTGGGATGGAAAATTCCTAAGCATAGAGCTACTCATGGCATACTACAAAACCGCACTTGCGAAAATATTTCTAAGAAAATCTACCAAAATCCTACACATGCATACTACAGAATTAGAAGAGTAAAACATGCATAGTCAAAACTGGGACATAAACATGAACAAGTGGTGTAACTTGCCTTGATCCGAGCAGCAATCTACGCAACAGTACTCCTCAGCACACTCCGAGCAATCTAACGAAACAAACATGGATCCAATCACAATTTGCACACAACAAGTCACGAAGTCAATTATGCATGCATGCAACATGGTAATATGCAAGGATGGATTCAAATTTGACCAAGGGTTTTATTTAGGGATGTTGTTGAGTTGGGGATGTCATTAGAATTAATTCCCCACAGATTTTAATTATTTTGGGTTAAACCCTAAATAACCAAGCTCAATACTAGATCTACAACTCCAATCTACCTCGAGACAGATCTAAACACCCTAAGCATGATATGATAATTTTCTACATAAGGTATTGTCGAAACAAAGCCAACGCAACTAGAATTAACTAAAACGGAGTTACAGATAATTTTCTAGAATTAAAATACTCTAATCTAAACTTTACATCCTACTACAAGATTGCTGTGACAAAACAGCAATATTATTGTAGATCTGTGTTCTACTCGAAAATACGAACCCAATGGTATATTATATGCAATATTTGGACTAATAATCGAATTACTATGGATTTTACAAGCTTAAAGTGTTTTCTGCCTATTTAAAAGAAAACCAGAACGGCGACCAACCACGCGGCGACAAGTGGCGGCTCGGGATTGGGCCAGCGGGGCGCACGGGCTGACGAGGCCGGTGCCACGTGGCGCGATGCGGTTCGTCGGTACCGGTTCGGTAGGCCTAACTAATCTGGGCCGTTGGATTGGTAACGGACGGCTGAGGGGGTGTGGCCGGTGGCTTACCGTGGCGGGCGGCGACGAGGTCGACGGCGGACAGCGGTGGCGCGTCGGTGATGGTCGGCGGCGGGCGGCGGAGCTTCCCCGGCGTGACGGAGTAGTGGACGGCGTGCGGCTCCTCCTCGCGGTTCCATTCCCGATATCGGCGTGGACCACCTCCTCCCCGGTAGACGGCTAACGGCGACTGGACTTCGCGGACTCCGGCGAAGCTCCGGCGAGCAATCGCGGTTCGCACGAGCTTCTGTTCAAGGGGAAAACGGCACGGGCGATGCGTTCGTTAGCAAGGAACGTAAAGAGGGAAGAAAAAGGCCTCGGTTTCAACAGGAGGCTCACCCTCCGACGTCGCCGGCGGTAGAGCTCCGGCGAGCTCGAAATCGGTAGCCGAGGGGCGGTTCTCGAGAATTTTTTTTAGGTTTTAGAGGCGGTGGTTCTGGGGCTTTTATTTGCCAGAGACGTGGGGGAGGGGGCAGCGGAGTTCATCTCCGATTTTGCCGAGGAGTCCGAACCAGAGGCCGCGGCGGCGGGAGTTCGCTCCGATCCCATCGGGGTGGACGACACGGTGGGGCCCGCATGTAGGTGGCTGCGGCGGTGCGGTGCGGGCTGCTGGCGGCGTCTGGGCTGGCCCACGTGCTACGCGTCGCCCGCTCGGTCGGGTGTGGTGGTAGTTAGTTGCGGGCTGGCTTTGGCTGGCCCGCTTAGGTTAGATTTCTCTTTTTTTATTCTTTTTATTATTTTCTGTTTTGCTATTTGTTTAATAACTTTTGCAAACGGACTCCAAATTAAACGAAATTTGTTTCTAAAATTTTGTAAAAAGAAGAGGGTTAGAGTAGGACTTTAACATAACACTTTTGCAAGGGTTTTGGTGGTTCAAAAGGTTTTACCCCTTTTTGTTTTATAATTGACTATGGGGTTTAAGAAAATACCTGATGTAGTTTTTAATATGTGATGTCATGATGCAATGATATGATGCATGCTTCTAGTAACATCTGAAATTGCAAAATTTTGGGATGTTACAAACCTACCCCCCTTAAGAAGAATCTCGTCCCCGAGATTCAGGTTGGTTAGCAAATAGGTGTGGGTGTTCTTTCTTCAGGTCTTCTTCACGCTCCCACGTGGCCTCTTCCTCGGAATGGTGATTCCATTGAACTTTGCAAAATCTGATAGTCTTGGTACGAGTAATTCTCTCGGTTGTCTCCAGAATCCTGGTGGTTTTTTCCTCATAGGTGAGATTGTTTTCCAATTGAACCTCGTCCAACGGAACCGTATCCTTTAGTGGTGTTTCAGCCATTTCCGGGTGACACTTCTTTAGTTGCGACACATGGAAAACATCATGAACTGTTAGCACTTCGGGCAATTCCAACTGATAGGCAACTTCCCCTCTACGACACAAGATTTTGTAAGGCCCTATGAATCGGGGTGCTAACTTCCCCTTGATTCCGAATCTCTTAACTCCTCGTAGTGGCGAAACTCGGAGATACGCACGATCTCCCACTTCATAAGTCACATCCCTGCGCTTGGAATCAGCATAACTCTTTTGTCTGGATTGGGTTATTTTTAACCTGTCTTGGATCTGTCTCACTTTTTCTTCGGCATCCTTGATTAGTTCAGGTCCAAACAAACTACGTTCTCCTACTCCACTCCATAGCAGTGGAGTCCTACACTTTCTGCCATATAGAACTTCTAATGGGGCCATCTTGATGCTAGTTTGGTAGCTGTTATTGTATGAGAATTCCGCACATGGCAAGGTATCATCCCAACTAGACCCATAGTCTAGCGCACATGCTCTTAACATGTCCTCCAAGATATGATTAACTCTTTCCGTTTGTCCATCGATTTGTGGGTGGAAGGCAGTACTAAACTCCAGTCGTGTCCCTAGAGACTCGTGTAGCTGTCGCCAAAACTTAGAGGTGAATTGGGTACCTCTATCCGAGACAATCCCCTTGGGTACACCATGAAGGCTTACGATCCTTGACATATAAATCCTAGCAAGTTTAGCACTCGTATAGGTGGTCTTTATGGGAATGAAGTGGGCCACCTTTGTGAAGTGGACGACCACTACCCAGATGGAGTCGTACCCAGAACGAGTCCGCGGTAGTCCTGTGATAAAATCCATGCCTACCTTGTCCCACTTCCAATCGGGCACAGGTAATGGCTACAGCAGCCCTGCGGGTTTTTGATGTTCGGCCTTGACTCTGTTGCATACGTCACACAAGGAGATATATTCAGCAATTTCTCTTTTCATGTTGTTCCACCAGAACCTCTCTTTCACATTCATGTACATCTTTGTATTACCTGGATGGATCGAGTAAGGCGAATCGGGAGCTTCCTCAAGGATTATCTTCCTGATATCAGGGTCATCGGGAACACACAGACGCTTCTCATAACAAAGCGTTTCTTGTTCATCCGTGTGAAACCCTTTTGCTTTACCCTTGCTTATGTTAGCTCTTATTTCTTCCAACTCTTTGTCCCCCTTATGGGCCTCTTTAATTTGGTCCAGAAGCGTTGGCACTATCTCCATAGTTGCCAAGTATCCCTCCGGAACTATTTCCAACCTGAGGTCCTTGAATTGTTCACACAAATCATTTGGAAGTTCTCCCACGGTAAGTCCATTTACATAGACTTTCCGGCTTAAGGCGTTAGCCACAACGTTGGCCTTTCCAGGATGGTACTGCAGGTCCAAGTCATAGTCCTTGATGAGCTCAAGCCATCTCCTTTGTCTCATGTTTAATTCCTTTTGAGTGAAGATGTATATAAGGCTTTTGTGATCTGTAAACACATAACAATGTTTGCCCATTAGGTAATGTCTCCATACCTTGAGCGCACGCACAACTGATGCTAGTTCCAAATCGTGTGTGGGGTAGTTATTCTCATGGTTCTTAAGTTGCCGAGAGGCGTAAGACACTACTTTTCCATCTTGCATCAGTACACTACCAAGTCCTTGTCGAGAAGCGTCGCAATAGACTTGAAAATCCTTTTGGATATCAGGGAGACACAGAACTGGTGCTGTGACTAGGCGTTTCTTTAATTCCTGAAAACTTGCTTCACATCCCTCGGTCCATTGGAACTTCTTCTCTTTCTTCAGCAACTCTGTCATAGGCTTTGCTATTTTGGAAAAGTTTTCAATGAATCTTCGGTAATATCCCGCAAGGCCCAGGAAACTCCTAATATCACCCACATTCTTGGGAGATTCCCATTCTGTCACGGAAGCTACCTTACTTGGGTCCACGGCAACACCTTCAGCTAATACAATATGACCAAGGAATCCCACTTCTTTCAACAAGAACTCACATTTGCTAAATTTTGGCATACAACTTGTGTTCCCTTAACTTTTCCATGATTAGGCGCAAGTGCCTCTCATGTTCCTTCTCGTCCTTGGAGTATATGAGTATGTCATCAATGAATACCACAATAAACTTATCCAATTACTCCATGAACACCTTGTTCATCATAGTCATGAAGTATGCTGGGGCATTGGTTAAGCCAAACGACATCACGGTGTATTCATACAATCCGTATCTCGTAGTGAAAGTTGTCTTGGGTACATCCTATTCCCGAATCTTTAACTGAAAATAACCTGATCGGAGATCAATCTTAGAGAAAACACTAGCTCCCTTTAATTGGTCAAACAGGTTGTTAATATTGGGTAGAGGGTACTTGTTCTTGATTGTCACTTCATTCAACGACCGGTAGTCCACGACTAGTCTCTTGGTTTTATCCTTCTTCTCCACGAATAAGACAGGTGCTCCCCAAGATGACGCACTTGATTGAATGAAGCCTTTGTCCAGTTGTTCCCTAAGCTGTTTCTTAAGTTCCTTCAACTCATCCACATCCATCTTGTATGGTCTCTTTGCTATTGGTGCAGTACCTGGCATCAAGTCAATGAGAAACTCGATGTCTCGGTCGGGAGGCATCCCTAGCAACTCTTCCGGAAACACATCTAGATAGTCTTTCACAATTGGGACATCCTCCAAGCTAACCCCCTTAAGAGAGTTCACCATACTTCCTTTGAGTGCGAAAGCTGACTTAAAGCGGATCCTTTTCTTTTCCGGAATCGTGAGTGCGATAGTCCTTTTGGCACAATCTATGACTCCCTCATATTCGGTCATCCAATTCATGCCCAAAATTATATCTAAGCCTTGCGATTCCAGAACGACTAGGCTGGTGGGAAAGGTGTGCGCCCCAATCTTTAGTTCTAACCCACGGCATCCAGAGTTTGCCACTATTTCTCCTCCAGGAGAACTTACCCTTAGGGGAGTACTAATAGTCTCCGTAGGTATCTTGCCTCTATCTACAAATACCCTTGATATGAATGAATGCGATGCACCAGTATCAAAAAGAACAACTGCAGGTGTGGAGTTAAGCTTGAACTTACCGATCACGGAGTCAGGTGCCTCACGAGCATCCTCCACGGAGACATGATTCATCGTGGCTTTGACGAACGGATTCAGCTTCTTCCCATTTCCATTCCCATTGCCATGGTTGTGTCCGTTGCCGTTTCCATTACCATTCCCATTCTTCGTCTTTTCGGGGCAAGTAGTCGCATAGTGCCCTGTCTTGTTACACTTGAAGCATGTCACTTCACTCAGATCCTTCCCATTGCCATTTCCATTGCGGTGCTTATGGCCATTGTGGTTATGTCCTCCATGACGATGACCATTGTGGTTGTGGCCATTGTGGTTGTGGGGTGGTGGTGACGAAGTGCGTTGCTTCTGATATGGGGCAAAGTTGTGCTTGTGTGAGGTGGACTTTCTCTTCCGGTTCTCTATACTCCTTTGCTTTGCTTCAACCACCACTGCCCTGTCCAGGAGTTCCTGATAGTTATCAAACTTCAGAGCCACAAGCTGAATTGATATTTTATCATTAAGTCCCCTCAAGAACTCCTCCTGTCTCTTGGCATCAGTGGGTACATCATCAGGTGCATAACGTGCTAGCTTGTTGAAAAGGTCCCCATACTCGGAGACAGAGCGGTGTAGTTGCTTCAAGTCGTGGAACTCACGTCTCTTAATTGACATGACTCCCGCGGCTACGTGATGAGTACGAAAGGCTGCTTCCAACTGGTTCCAGGTGATAGCTTCAATATCGGGGTGGGTGACCTAGTAGTTATCCCACCATTCAGCAACTGGTCCCTCAAGTTGGTGCGCGGCAAAGCGCACCCTATCAGCTCCAACAACTTGGATGGTGTCTAACTTCTTGTTGATGGTGCGGAGCCAGTCATCTGCCACAATTGGCTCAGAACTACTTGAGAAAATTGGAGGGTTCAACCTCAAGAACCGAGTCAAGCGATCATGTTGGGGCAGTGGGGGTGGCGGAGGCGGCGGGTTGTTGTTGTTGTTTTGCATGTTTTGAGTGAGGAGTTGGATCAACTGATTCTGGGAGTTCGGAAGTTGTGCTATCTCTGGGGGCATGTTGTTATTGTTTCCACGTCTCGCCATCTGGAGGGTTTGGGAGGCAAGTTAAGAAATAGATAGAAAGCCTAAGGAATAAACTCCTACCCTTATGTAAACAAGAGAAGAAAAACACACGAGAAAAGCAAGGCACACAAGGCACATAAATCCACACACTCAACCAAGTTTAACTAGCCAATATAAAAATTTTGGTACTCAATACAATCGCGAATAATGTTCGACTATAGAACTAAAGGTGGTCTAACTACTCTACTCATCATCCACTTCTTCATCCTCAATGATGAAGCCTTCCTTTTCCAGCAGTGACTTGTATAGCTCCATGTCCCTTGTTGTGGCTTCAAGCTTCTCTTGAAGTTCCTTCACCTCCTGTGGCTCCGGTGTTGCAGCTTCGAGCATCTCTTGAAGTTCCTTCACCTCTTGTAGCTCTTGGGTAGCAGCTTCCAGCTTTTCTCGGAGTTCCTTCTTCTCCTTCTGGAGCTTCTTGATCAAACTTGACCCCCTAGTCACGGGCGTGATCTTCTCCTCCAAGCTCCTCTTGGCTGCTCGTAGGTCCTTCAACATGGTGGCAAGGTTCTTGAACTCCATCTCGTTCTTTGCGAGCACTAGACTTTGCTCCCTAATCTTCTTGTTCTTATCTTGCACCCTCTTCTCTTGATTAGCGAACCTCTTGTCTTGGGCGGTGAGCTCCCCTCCTAGGGACTTGATCTTCTCTTCCAGCTCTTCGATCTTCTCGTCCTTCTCCTTGACTAGGGTGCAAAGCTCATCATTCCTCATGATCTCAAGGCAGCTCCCCTTCTAGAGGTCATTGATGTGGAACTCCAAGTCTTGATATTGGATTCTTTGACGCTTGCATGTCTTCCTTTCCTCCGGGGTTAACTCGATTGGAACTCCCTTCTCATCACGTCTTCCAAAGAGCTTGATGTAGTGTCCTTCAACCTCTTCATGGTAGCGTCCGCAAAGGCGTCCAATGAGCTCCTGTAAACAGATGCTAAGTCCTTTGTCCTTGGAGTCGCTGGTGACGTTGAGTATAATGGCCTCTGTCTTGGGTTCTGTCTGACTGCGCCCTGGTTGGATGACTTTAATCGCCCAGCATCCTTCCTTGTGCATCTTCCTCAACTCGCTTCCCTTGATTAACGGCATGGGTAACTGCAACGTCCTGATGATGTCCAGAAGGCATTCTCCGAAGCGCAGGCACTTGATGTCTTCGGCGGTGTCGTAGTAGAAGGCCGTCATCTTTAGGTTAGGAGATAGAAAATTAGACACAACGTGATAAGAAAGAGAAATACTAGAAGAGTACAAGGAATATCGAAGCAAAAACACATATGGTAAAGGTGGTTTCCAATCCTAGGGGTCACGTCCTACAGGCAACTTTGTGCTCTGATACCATTTGTTGCGACCTCGGACCAATAAAATCCTAAGTCCCTATGATTAACATGCTAGTCACTGGATCAATAGCTAGCACTTCACAGTCGATGAATATCATGTAAAACACAAGTCATTATTACACGAATAATCCAGAGTATATTTATTACAACTTGCATAGCTTATAGCTAGATCAAATGAAACAGCGGAAACTAATTAAAACTTGAGTCCATCAACGCCTCAGGCTAGCTGCGTGAAGACCCGCGGCATCCCTACGCACCTTTCAATCTTCGGATTCTGCACATAAGACGTGCAGCCAACAAGTTGGGTCAATACTTTGAATGTATTGGCAAATTACACTAAGGAAAGAGTAAGACTATCTCTACATGCAAGGCTAAGAGTAGGCTCCGGGGTTCATTTGCGTAAAGCCAATTTTATCAATGTAATAGGAAAAAAGAAGGAAAGTTTTCCCTACTTTGTAAACTTTCATAAATAGTATAGGGTCGAATGGAACACGTGGATATTACTCACCAAGTGCCCAATCAACCTAGCACTTGGATATTACGCACCAAGTTCCCAAAAATCCCGCCCAACGGCGATATTACTCACGCCTTTGGGGTTTATAAAACGTTAGGTTTGGAAAAGAGAGAGGAAGATCCTTCAGAGGCTCCATCCTTCAGATGCTCAAAGTGTTCTTTTCCGTGAACTCGACTGATCGATCAGATTAAAATACTCTCGAGAGGTTGTGCACTTTCCCCACAATCCATGATCAAGTCCTTTTATAGACAAGACCATGGCGAGGCCTTCCCTTAGTAGCCCCTCTACCAGCTGGATCCAACCGTGCCAAGAACCTCCAAATGTTGGTACCCCGGTGAGGTTTCCCACTAAGTACTAAGCCAAGACAGAGCCCATATGTATTGTGGTTGCACGGGAAGCTTCTGAATTCTGAAACATGGCAGACTTCTTTGATTCCTGGGCGGCTGTCCTCCACCAAAATCCCACTCGTTGTCCCGACAACCATTCCGCCCAGAAGAAAACTTAGTTTTATTTTGAAGGGGTTTTGGAGAAGAAAAGTTCGCTCGAGAGAGCTCTCGTACTTAGAAAATGTTTGAGTCTTTCGAACCCTCCCAACGGTACATGATATATACAAGCATATAGCATAGCAAGCATAACTTAGAAAAACAGGATAACCTATTGGGATGGAAAATTCCTAAGCATAGAGCTACTCATGGCATACTACAAAACCGCACTTGTGAAAATATTTCTAAAAAAATCTACCAAAATCCTACACATGCATACTACAGAATTTGAAGAGTAAAACATGCATAGTCAAAACTGGGACATAAACATGAACAAGTGGTGTAACTTGCCTTGATCCGAGCAGCAATCTACATAACAGTACTCCTCAGCGCACTCCGAGCAATCTAACGAAACAAACATGGATCCAATCACAATTTGCACAAAACAAGTCACGAAGTCAATTATGCATGCATGCAACATGGTAATATGCAAGGATGGATTCAAATTTGACCAAGGGTTTTATTTAGGGATGTTGTTGAGTTGGGGATGTCATTAGAATTAATTCCCCACAGATTTTAAGTATTTTGGGTTAAACCCTAAATAACCAAGCTCAATACTAGATCTACAACTCCAATCTACCTCGAGACAGATCTGAACACCCTAAGCATGATATGATAATTTTCTACAGAAGGTATTGTCGAAACAAAGCCAACGCAACAAGAATTAACTAAAACGGAGTTACAGATAATTTTCTAGAATTAAAATACTCTAATCTAAACTTTAAATCCTACTGCAAGACTGCTGTGACAAAACAGCAATATTATTATAGATCTGTGTTCTACTCGAAAATACGAATCCAACGGTATATTATATGCAATATTTGGACTAATAATCGAATTACTATGGATTTTACAAGCTTAAAGTGTTTTCTGCCTATTTAAAAGAAAACAAGAACGGCGACCAACCACACGGCGACAAGTGGCGGCTCGGGATTGGGCCAGCGGGGCGCGCGGGCTAACGAGGCGCGCTGACGAGGCCGGTGCCATGTGGCGTGATGCGGTTCGTCGGTACCGGTTCGGTAGGCCTAACTAATCTGGGCCGTTGGATTGGTAACGGACGGCTGAGGGGGTGTGGCCGGCGGCTTACCGTGGCGGGCGGCGACGAGGTCGACGGCGGACGGCGGCGTCGCTTCCATGATGGTCGGCGGCGGGCGGCGGAGCTTCCCCGGCGTGACGGAGTAGTGGACGGCGTGCGACTCCTCCTCGCGGTTCCATTCCCGAGATCGGCGTGGACCACCTCCTCCCCGGTAGACGGCTAACGGCGACTGGACTTCGCGGACTCCGGCGAAGCTCCGGCGAGCAATCGCGGTTGGCACGAGCTTCTGTTCAAGGGGAAAACGGCACGGGCGATGCGGTCGTTAGCAAGGAACGTAAAGAGGGAAGAAAAAGGCCTCGGTTTCAACGGGAGGCTCACCCTCCGACGTCGCCGGCGGCAGAGCTCCGGCGAGCTCGAAATCGGCAGCCCAGGGGCGGTTCTCGAGAATTTTTTTTAGGTTTTAGAGGCGGTGGTTCTGGGGCTTTTATTTGCCAGAGACGTGGGGGAGGGGGCAGCGGAGTTCGTCTCCGATTTTGCCGGGGAGTCCGAACTAGACGCGGCGGCGGGAGTTTGCTCCGATCCCGTCGGGGTGGACGACACGGTGGGGCCCGCCTGTCGGTGGCCGCGGCGATGCGGTGCGGGCTGCTGGCGGCGTCTGGGCCAGCCCACGCGCTACGCGTCGCCCGCTCGGTAGGACGTGGCGGTAGTTAGTTGCGGGCTGGCTTTGGCTGGCCCGCTTAGGTTAGATTTCTCTTTTTTTTATTCTTTTTGTTATTTTCTGTTTTGCTATTTGTTTAATAACTTTTGCAAACGGATTCCGAATTAGACGAAATTTGTTTCTAAAATTTTGTAAAAAGAAGAGGGTTAGAGTAGGACTTTAACATAACACTTTTGCAAGGGTTTTGGTGGTTCAAAAGGTTTTACCCCTTTTTGTCTATAATTGACTATGGGGTTTAAGAAAATACCTGATGTAGTTTTTAATATGTGATGCGATGATGCAATGATGTGATGCATGCTTCTAGTAACATCTGAAATTGCAAAATTTTAGGATGTTACACCAACATTTCGAAACACGGCAATTTCAGGCAACTTAGGTATCACGGTGCACTCGCCCGGAAACTTTGGTACCGCAGCCCGGTAGCCCCTACCACCAGTGCATGTATGATTAGTATTTTGTGCTATGTTGCACTTTCTTCCTTAGATTTTTAGATTAAACCATCTGAATGTTCTACTGCCTCTAATTTTGGAATGCATTATTTCTATGCCTAAACATGTACGTACATTGTTTGTATGCTCAGGAAGTACATGCAGCCTTCAATTTACCAAAATTTCTGAGCTAAGCCAAAATGAGGGAGATCTAAGGGGAAGGAAAAATATGCACCTGGTTAATTTGGCGACCTGGTATAGTAGCATGCCAGCAACGTCGGAAGCCCTCGTCATCGGCATCTCCAACCTAGAATGCTGCCTTAAAATGGGCATCGCTACCACCCCGGTGTTGTTGTCGAGGGACGAAGTTGGCGCAGCCTGCAGGAGCTCCACACAGTAGGGCGAGGCTACTGTACCCGTGTTACGCCGATGTCTTCAAGCACCTCAACCAGCGGTGTTGTCGCCTAGGTGCTATGCCTTTGGTTGCTGGCAGCAAGGGAACTGACACAGACCAGTGTCAAGACCATCATGCAAGGAGCCACCATTGGTGGACAACCACAACGCCATGGCTCTGGACCGCACGGCCTTCGATTCACCATGGTATTAAAATGCAGGCGTACAATGCAATAATGGTAATCATTGATTTGGTTGGATGAAAGGATGATAGAGCACTTCGCAACATCGATTTGTGAAGGAGATGTGAAGAAGGAAGAGGGAAGAAAAGGGGATCAGGAGGAGAAAGAAAGAGACGAGCCACTGAGATTGGGATAAGGTCTGAGTTTGTGGTGTGCGCGTGACCTTGTGCGCCCTCAGACCCGTGATCTGAGCGAGCCCAGTAGTGTATTTTTTTAATGCCATAAAATAGTTCCTGCCTTGTTGGATGATGCTCGGTTGTCATTGGTTTCTATAAATGCTTAATAGTATAGTTTTTATAATCCGTTTACCAATGCCTAAGGTAGGGAGACTTTTGTTTAGTGAAAACAAGAAAATAGAAACATATTACTGTTTTTTGGCCTGTTTCTAACCGTTATACAAAATGTAGGCGATTGCGCCAGGGAGACTTCCATTTTGGTTTGTACCGCTATCATCATATGTTAATTAGGCATGTAGTTTCCTCTACTCTTGGTTTAGTAGCATTGTCCACATATACGTTCTTATAGAAGCTTAGGCGGGAAAAGGTGTCGGCAAACGGCGGCTCGATTGGCAAATCCGATTGTTGGAAGTAAATACCAAAAATGTGTGGATATCTCGCTGGCTCGACCTGAGGCAA
This sequence comes from Avena eriantha, assembly GCA_910589775.1. Lineage (NCBI taxonomy): Eukaryota > Viridiplantae > Streptophyta > Magnoliopsida > Poales > Poaceae > Avena > Avena eriantha. Next base: position 240,218,907 of record OU342745.1, read on the forward strand.
GACCGCTAGACAATTGAAACCGATGGTTACTTGTTAAAAAATACAATTGATAAAACATTATCGTTTTTCCCTTTTTTAGCATTATTATACAAGTAAAAAAGAGCCACGGGGCCGTGCCCCGAGGCGCACTCCTAAATCTACTGTAATACTGATAGAAACTACTCCCTCTGTTTCAAATTACTCCGCGCGCACGCTTACCTAGGTGAGCTAGTACTCTCTAATTCTTTATCCAAAAAATTCCTAAAATTTTTGGTATACGTAGTACACATGTCATACTATCTATTTCGAAAATCACAGGATTTTTTTAATGAAAAATAAGAAAATACTAGCCCACCTATATAAGCATGCCGGCGAAGTAATTTAAAACAGAGGGAGTAGCATCTACACGTAGAGAATACCAGCCTTCTTCGGGTGGTTCCTAGTTGGATGCTTTGCTCAAATTTGCTACCGATGGACAGGTTCCCAAGTCATACATTCGCTTCTTCCTTTGGTGACATCATCAGTTCATCATTAGAAATGAGGTTCTGTACATTGTTTTCACTGTCTGCTTGCTTTTATTCAAACCTACAGTGCATAATGTAAAGCTGGAACAGGATCTTGCATTCAGCAAAAGAACCGATCACCAGGATGTTGCGGCGTGCTCCGAGACAAAGGCTCATAGTCGAGCAAGTACTAGCTCAGACATGGTATCATTTTTGAGTAATATCAGGGTGTGAACGCTAGTCCCACTCGATTGCAAGTTAATTCTGGTTCGAGTCTTATTTACATCCAATGATCTTAAAATAATGTACCAGAGTTACTTCTACTTGATTACAAGTTACTTCTACACTCAAGAGTAATATCAGGGTGTGAATGCTAGTCCCACTCGATTGCAAGTTAATTCTGGTTCGAGTCTTATTTACATCCAATGATCTTAAAATAATGTAGCAGAGTTACTTCTACTTGATTACAAGTTACTTCTACACTCGAATATCGTTAAATGGAGTAGCATACTTTCACTAATTTTACTTTCTTGAAAAGTGTTTTTTGTGTTGCAGATCTGGCACGATTCACGGGAAGCGCGCTGCCAGATTCACTATTTTGTATAGAAGTAATTTAGGTACTATATTAAGATGCAAGCCTGGTTATTGCTGCAAAACCATATTGTAACTTTTTATTCATTGTCGCTTAACAATGCACTGAAGTATGTTGATAAGGTGATTTGTTCCGTTTGTCCAGTTATAGCTATTTTTGTACAATACGTGGCTTTAGTGTTTGATGGAAAAGAGACAGGTTTGGCACAAAACGGTAGGAGGCGTGCGTGAGATCTGCCCCGTGTGCGAGGAAATCCCGTAGGTTTCCATTTTAGGAAAGATCGGACTTGGGTGGACGTTCCAAAAATAGAAATGTTGGTTGGTTGAAACTGGCCACTCCATATAGCTAAAAAGTGGCTAACCACTTTATAGTAATGTCCATTTAGAAATGGCCACGCGGCTTGCATTTCCTTCCTCCTCGCTATTAGGGTTTTGTATTGTAGAAAACTACCCAGAAAAAAGGTCAAGTAGAAAACTAGAAAGTAGCATTTCGAGCAGCACAATTACCTCCGTTCATTTTAAAATAATCGACGTTATAGTTATCTGATTGCTCAATGCACGGCGTCCAGAAAATTGCTTGATGGCGGTGTTGATGTAGAGCTCGTTGGAAACCCCAAGAGGAAGGTATGATGAGCACAGCAGCAAGTTTCCCTCAGTTATGAAACCAAGGTTTAATCGAACCAGTAGGAGCAAGGAAACACCTCAAAGGTGTTACTAGCTGAGCTTTGGCAGGGCGCACTACTGGTGCTAGTAGCAACGTGGAGACCTGCACAACACAACCACAGAACTTTGTCCCCAACTTGCGACGAGGTTGTCAATCTCACCGTGTTTTGCGGAAACAAAGGATTAAACGTATCGAATGGAAAGAAGTAAAAGTTTGCAGAAAGTAAACACTAAGCAGTACAAGATTGTAGATTGTATATAAAGAAAAGGACCGGGATCCATAGTTCACTAGAGGTGGCTCTCCTTAAGATAGATAACATGCTGGGTGAACAAATTACAGCGGGGCAATTAACAAACACCAAGAAAGCAATACATGCATATACTAATCATCTTGACTCCTTTGAGACTTGATTGGGCATTACAACATAATACATAGACCGCCATCCAATTGCATCTATGACTAATAATCCACCTTCAGGTTATCATCCGAACCGCCTCCAGTATTAAGTTGCAAGCAACAGATTATTGCTTTACGAACTACGTGTAAAGTGAACAATACGATTGTTCTATGAACAAAGGATTGTTGTTTTCTCCCTAGTGGCAACAACACGTCTAGTACCTTAGAGATTTCTGTCACTTCCCCAGATTACCAGAGGCATGAACCCACTATCGAGCATAAATACTAACTCTTGGAGTTGCTAGCATCTACTTGGCCAAGATAGCTACTAACAACGGAAAGCATGCAAGATCACAAATAATAAAGACATGATAGAATCAATAATCAATCTGAAATAGCATCTCAATATCCATCGGATCCCCGCAAACACAACATGTAGAATTACAAATAGATGATCTTGATCATGAACGGAGCTCACAAGATCTAGACATGAAAGCACAAAGGAGGAGAACCAGCCATCTAGATACTACATGGATCCGTAGTCCAAGGATGAACTACTCACGCATCACACCGGAGGCTTGCATGGTGATGAAGAAGGCCTCCATGGTGAATTCCCCTCTCCGGCAGGGTGCCGAGAAGAGCTTCAGATCCCTCCTGGTCTAGAGATGGAGATGACGGCGGCTACATACTCTTTCGTGGATTTTTGATCGGGCACTTAGGGTTTTCGTCCTAAGGGCAATATATAGGCGGAAGGAGAGGCCGAGGGGGTGCCTGGGCTGGCCACACAACCCCTGGCGCGGGCCAGGCCTGGCCGCGTGGCCAGGTAGTGTGGCCGGCCCCTGGTCCTTCTCCGTCTCGTATTCTGGCACTTGATCTCTTCCGAAAAAATAGGCACTTTGACTTTTGTCCCGTCCAATTCCGAGAATATTCATTTTCTGACTTTCCTGGAACCAAAAACAACAGAAAACAGGCAGCTGGCACTGTGGCTCTTGTTAATAGGTTAGTCCAAGAAATCATATGAAAAGTACTCCAAAGTTGGAACAAAACACAAGAAAGTGGATAAAACCAAGCATGGAACATCAAAAATTATAGATACATTTGCAATGTATCAACATCCCCAAGCTTAACTCCTGCTCGTCCTCGAGTAGGTAAGTGATAAAAAGAAAGAATAATTTTTGATGTGACATACCCCATCAAAGACTTGATCAAGGTATTTGCAAAACATTCATATCTGGGTTCATAGTACTTCAATCATAACATGAAAGACAAAGTTCTAGCAATAAGCAAGGAAACTATGATGCAACATGAAAAGGCACAAACAAAAGATTCATGAATAACAATGCTTTGCAAGACGTTTGTTTGTTTCACATAAAGAAAACATAGCATAAAAGTATTCAGCTTGTCCCTCAATAGAGTAGCAAATATAAATGCATAGGACACCTTCAAAGTTCATAAGAGTGACTAGATACAATAGTTTAAAACAAGCAATATCAAAGTATGCATCAATCAACTAGTCTTGGGACAATGCACATAGAACTAAGAATGGCCACTATGCTCTCAAAGTAAGTGCATAAAGATAGAAGATGGAGACTCAATATAATGGTGGAAGAAAGGCCTTTATAAAAGGAAGTATGGATTTAAGTCTCATAAAGAGCTTCCAAAAATTATGGTACTTATAGCTTTCAGCTCTCATTGCCCCTATCATAAGCATCTTGAAGTGATTAAGGTTAAAGTGAACAAACTATGGTGTACATGCTTGACGAAGTATAAGTCAGAAATCTCATGTCCCTTGTATACGAGGGCCGCTCCTCATGCTACTCAAGTTTAGTCACCGGTAAGTTCTTGTCATTGTAAGTATATGTGTATCATAGAGATCCGCCAACGGGGTACCCCTTGCCCGATGATACGGAAGAATCCCTATATCAAAATGACAAGTCAAGCAGACAACGAGCATCTCAGCATTCTTCTAATTTACCATGGGAATATGGTGCTTTTTTCTCTCTTTCCTCTTTTCATAGTATCACTTTTTTTTCTCTTTTTTTCTCAATATAGGACTCTTTTTTTTATAAGAAGAATGCTTCATAGACAGCTCATTATGGTTACACTACAGGTTTCCACCATGTCAGCATGGATTAGACCAGCGGCCCAGACGTTTCTCTAACACATATACATAACTCCATGGACTTACAAGCTCCCCTTTCATTTCACACCGACGACATCCATATACAAAAGAGCATGATATCAACTAGGTACAAGTACCAAGTTCAATGTTGAAAGCGTTCCCCATGAAATCATGGTTCTGCTAATTCCCAAAAAATAAGTGCAAGCATATACAACATAGAAGACACAATGGTTCAAGTTTATTAAGGGCAAGAAAAGTAAAATGTGCCATCAAGTTCGTGAGAGCTTTAATCACTAGTTTTCTCATAACAAGTGGAAGGTATACAAAAGCATGAATATACTTGGAATAGCATAAGCTAGTAGGTAGGTATGGTGTACTCTTTGGAAAACTTGGTTTAGGGAGTTGGATGCATGAGTGGAACTCATACTTTGTTGTGGAGGCTAGCAAAAGACTGGGAGCGACAAACTAAGAGAGCAATAATGGCCATAACCATGCAGAGCGACAAAACATCATTGATCAAAGCATAAAGTGATACTACAAGTTGAAAACTAGGATCATAAAGGCTATGGTGACTTGAGATAGTCATAACATGGTGTGAGCATGTGCCAAGTCAACCCAAATAAAGCATCAAAGGAGAATACCACTATACTATGCTTTAATAGTCTAAAACAACGCATGATTCATCCAAGGCACATTAAGCAATCTCAATTGTTTGTAACAAGTCATGCTACAACAAAGAATACTAAGCATAAAGCCAAAACAATATCAAGCATGGCATGACAAAGCATAGGCCACAGTAAAAAACGAGCTCTTTTTACCACATAACCATGAACTTTCCTACTCGTTTACAAACCAAACCAAACTATTTGCAAACCAATGTATGAAATAGGGGGTCCAACCAATTTATTCAAAAAACTAAGCAAACCAAAGCAAATGAAAAACGAAAACGAAAAAGAAGACGCTCCAAGAAAAACACAACTGTGCATGAAACAATAAAAATGAAGCGTTTGGAAGAAACCTAGGATTTTTATTGATGAAGAAGGGGATGCCTTGGGCATCCCAAGCTTTGATGCTTGTACTTCTTGGATATTTCTTGGGGTGAAACGCGTGGCATCCCCAAGCTTGAGATTTAGTCCATCCTTCATCTCATTGCTCATTCCTTCTATACACCTGAAAATTTTCCTTCATACAAAACTTCACACAATCTCATTAGCAACATTAGTGCACTTAAGATAAATAAGTCTTAAGGTTCAGTTCTAACACCAAATAAACTTCCATTAGAACACTAGCTACTGAAGTACTTCCCTCAAAATCTCAATTCCCCAAAAGAACTCACAAAGAAACCCACAAGAAGCAAATGCAGAAAATTGCAGAAATCTGTCAAAACAGACCAGCAGGTAAAGACGAATTTTTTCGAAGACCTTATGTTGCTCAAATCAAAAAGTGTTGAACTAACTAAAGTTATATAACAACCTTGGGCATAAGCAAAAAGAATTACAGCTCAATCCGACATACCGAGCACTCTCACGAATTTTTACGGTGAAGCACAAAAATCTGTTTCGGGACAGCAATTTTCCCAATCATTACTTCTCTCTCATTAGAGGTTACTCTTGGCACAAAAAGCAAATAAAAAGGATAAAGAGAGGTTATTACAGAGGTAATAACTTCCAAGGCGCATCTAAAACTTTTGGGTTATCTCCCAATAAGTACTTTTCTTTAACGCCTTTAAGTTAGGCATAAGAAGCAAGAAAGAATCAAGTGTTCGAACAAGCATTAAAACCAAATTTCTTGCCCTTTTCTTACTTTTATTCTTAACCTTGGGGAAAATATGATTGTTTGGTGGAGAAGAAAGGTGTATGGTCCCCTTTCCCACATCTATTATTACTCCAAGGAGTTCTAATAGGGACCTTCCAAGTGTAATTTGTCCTTTTCCTGCACATTCAATAACAAGATAATCAATAGAAATTGTTTTCCCAAGGATCTTTGTAAACACTCCTTCAGCTATTCCAAATATGGTAGTATTATTAGCAAGAGATATTTCTTTTCCTCCCTCAGTGAGCCCCCAAGTATTCAGAGATTTATAAATATCTTTGGCATTAGACAAAATTCAGACATGATATCACAGCGAGCTTGAAAAGTTTCAGTGTTCATCTCAATCTTTACTGTAGGGAACCACTTTGATGGTTCAGAGTTTATTGGAACATAATCATGATGCTCCCTAAGCGTATTATAGCAACTTTCTAAGCTAGTAGTGCTAGCCTCAAGAGTGTCCAACCTAGCAAATATTTTTGCGAAAGAAGTATCAGTTTGGCTAGGCATGTTGTAAGTGAGGATCAATTTCTTTATAGCATTAATAGCATCATCCTCATTACATTGGAGGAAATATCCTCCCACAACATCATCTAAAGCATATCTATAGCAAAGAGCAATCCCAAGGTAAAAACTGCTAAGGAACAAGCTTTGGGTCATTTTAGGATCAGTTTTTTCATGTAGATTGGAGATTCTAGACCAAGCTTCCTTAAAACTTTCCTCAATTCCTTTTTTAAAAGTGAAAATCATTTCCTCAGGTGACATAGTGATTAGAGCAAGGCTAGACATATTGGCACTCAAGATAGGAACTAATTTTTTTGTGTTTTCGAAGAACAAAACAAGCAAACAAAGCAAAAAGAAAACGAAGCAAAACAAAAACAACAAAGTAAAGAGATTGGTTATGAGGGACTCCCCTTATGAAGATGTCCTTGACTCTCCGGCAACAGCGCCAGAAAATCGCTTGATCGCTCAATGCACGGCGCCCAGAAAATTGCTTGATGGCGGTGTTGATGTAGAGCTCATTGGGAACCCCAAGAGGAAGGTATGATGAGCACAACAGCAAGTTTCTCCCAGTTATGAAACCAAGGTTTAGTCGAACCAGTAGGAGCAAGGAAACACCTCAAAGGTGTTACTAGCTGAGCTTTGGCAGGGCGCACTACCGGTGCTAGTAGCAACGTGGAGACCTGCACAACACAACCACAGAACTTTGTACCCAACTTGCGATGAGGTTATCAATCTCACCGTGTTTTGCGGAAAACAAAGGATTACATGTATCGAATGGAAAGAAGTAAAAGTTTGCAGAAAGTAAACACTAAGCAATAAAACATTGTAGATTGTATGTAAAGAAAAGGACCAGGATCCATAGTTCACTAGAGGTGGCTCTCCTTAAGATAGATAACATGCTGGGTGAACAAATTACAACGGGGCAATTGACAAACACCAAGAAAGCAATACATGCATATACTAATCATATTGACTCCTTTGAGACTTGATTGGGCATTACAACATAATACATAGACCGTCATTCAACTGCATCTATGACTAATAATCCACCTTCAGGTTATCATCCGAACCCCCTCCAGTATTAAGTTGCAAGCAACAGATTACTGCTTTACGAACTGCGTGTAAAGTGAACAATACGATTGTTCTATGAACAAAGGATTGTTGTTTTCTCCCTAGTAGCAACAACACATCTAGTACCTTAGAGATTTCTGTCACTTCCCCAGATTACCAGAGGCATGAACCCACTATCGAGCATAAATACTAACTCTTGGAGTTGCTAGCATCTACTTGGCCAAGATAGCTAATAACAATGGAAAGCATGCAAGATCACAAATAACAAAGACATGATAGAATCAATAATCAATCTGAAATAGCATCTAAATATCCATCGGATCCCCGCAAACACAACATGTAGAATTAGAAATAGATGATCTTGATCATGAACGGAGCTCACAAGATCTAGACATAAAAGCACAAAGGAGGAGAACCAGCCATCTAGATACTACATGGATCCGTAGTCCAATGATGAACTACTCACGCATCACACCGGAGGCTTGCATGGTGATGAAGAAGGCCTCCAGGGTGAATTCCCCTCTTCGGCAGGGTGCCGGGAAGAGCTTCAGATCCCTCCCGATCTAGGGATGGAGATGACGGCGGCTACAGACTCTTTCGTGGATTTTTGATCGGGAACTGAGGGTTTTCGTCCCGAGGGCAATATATAGGCAGAAGGAGAGGCCGAGGGGGTGCCTGGGCTGGCCACACCACCCCTGGCACGGGTCAGGCCTGGCCACGCGGCCAGGTGGTGTGGCTGGCCCCCTGCCCTTCTCCGTCTTGTATTTTGGCACTTGATCTCTTCCGGAAAAATAGGCACTTTGGCTTTTGTCCCGTCCAATTCCGAGAATATTCATTTTCTGACTTTCCTAGAACCAAAAACAGCAGAAAACATGCAGCTGGCACTGTGGCTCTTGTTAATAGGTTAGTCCAAGAAATCATATGAAAAGTACTCCAAAGTTGGAACAAAACATAAGAAAGTGGATAAAACCAAGCATGGAATATCAAAAATTATAGATACATTTGCAATGTATCATTATCCAAGTTAATTTCTCTAAGTTTAAGCAAAGTTATGGTAAAACATGTCAATATCCACAACATGAAATCTATATAGTAAGAACATTTTTATGATTAATATAATAAAAGTAAATTTATGTTTTGCATGTTGATTTATTTTTTCAAAATCTTTGTCAAACTTAAATAGTAGTATGGCGTAGGAAATCAATTATTTTGGAACGGATGGAATACAAAATATTCTTTAAGTAAAATGATACGATTTGATATGCAGTAAATATCTATTATATACAACACTTTCCTTTGAAAAGCAATTAGGATATCTCATGATACATTTATAGGATAAAATGAATTGTCTGGTTTAATTAGAAAACCAAGTGAAAATATAATCTGACATTACGATCAAACACAAAAAGGCACATGCAATGTGGGCACAACAACAACACCGTGACTAGTGAAACGACTAACTTTGATACAACAAACCATGGCAAGCAAACCATAGCAGAGCACGAACACAACAAGGAGAATGCAACTATGGTTCAACCCCCCCCTAGCCGACACGCGAACCCACCAACATGTAAGAGGGGCTCCGAGAGACAATGACTCCTAGGAGGGGAACGATACACAACACTACCATCAACCAATACAATATGATCCTCCCCACCCTCTGATTGCAGCCTGTCCTACGGATGCTACTACATCTACAACGCCAAGTCCAAAATCGTCCCCAAGTCACCCAAGAAGACAGACGCGAGCGGTACTACCGCTCCCAACAACGGTACTATCGCGCCCCGGTACTACCGCTCGGCCACAACAGTACTACCGACCATGACTGAAGGCCGCGCCATTGCCTCTGGATGCCCCGGTACCGGCTTGCGGTACTACCGCCCCCAAGCGGTACTACCGGCTGCATAATCAGTACTACCAGACCTGGAGCTCGACAACAGCTGAAGCCCGAAGCTACTGCCCCTGAAGCCGCTATCGCTTCTGTCCGGTACTACCAGACCCGAGGACCGGTACTACCGGTCAAGTCTAGGCATGCGCGCCTCAACAGCTGGGCCACAACCCATGTACCCCCTTATCATGTTGCAACCCTAGTATTATGCCGAAACTATCCCTATGTAAGTGGCTGGCCTATAAATAGAGCCCCCACCCTCATGTATCCCTTAGGCATAGATGATAGACTAAAGACAACCCCCTTTGTAGAATCTCTAGTTTTGCCTCATCCCCTTTACCAAAAAGGGGACCGACTATCGTCACCACCTCGTTGGAGTTTGCATCACGCCTCCCTCGTTGTACAAGGCCTTGGAAGCGCTGTCCCTTTGCCAAGTTGTCAAGACCCTCTCCAACGTGTTCTTCCCTCTCCGCTTGGGATTGACGGGAGCATGTTGACCGATCTTTCTTTGCGAGGATTTTATTGGACCGATGGCCACCGGCGGGAGCAATCGGCCTTGTATCGTGTGAGTTTTGCATGTGTTCATCGTGTTCTTCACGAGGTGTACGTCCTCTTCCACTACCTTCTCCCTTTCCCATCGCTTTCCCATCGATTTGACCACAAGATTCGTGAAGATCAGGCCACCCTTGAGGTCACTGATGGGTTCGTAGCATGGAAAACAAAAAATTTCTACCGCAAGAACGAACAAAACCTAGATCTAATCTAGATAAAAAGCCAAGATCTAATCTATTAGACATGAGCAACGAGATAGATAGGAACTAACCCTCGTAGATCCGAAAGCGTTAACGAGATTAGATCTCGTGGTTGATGTAGTCGATCACTTGCCGATCTCAAGATCGTGTGGACGATCCTTTCGGCGTCGCGTTCCAGCAGCGCTTCCGCAGTCGGTCAAGTGGACGATCCTTCCGGCGCCGCGATTCGGCAGCGCTTCCGCAGTCGGTCACACGTGCGGAGTCGAAGCAGACCTTCCTCTCCCCGTTCTAGCGAGCAGCGGAGGTAGTAGATCTTCTCCACGGAATCCCAGCAGCACGACGGCGTGGTGATGGTGGTGGAGTAGAGAATTCTGCAGGGCTTCGCCTATGCCTGTGCAGAAGATGGTGGAGGAGAGAGGCGGAAGAGATTGGGTGTTATGGGAGCAGTGGAGGAGGGGGCGCCCCTGCCCCTCTATTTAAAGAAGGGAGGCGCCTAGGGAGGGGGAGTCCTTGTAGGACTCCCCTCCCTTGTAGGCCGGCGGATTGGAGGTGGGGGGAGGAGTCCTCCTCCCCCACGACTCCGTATCTTAACCCACCAGGACTCCTTGATCCCTATCTTGATTTTCAAGAAAACTCCAAGATATCTTCTAGAACCTTCCGGAACATTCCGAAACCTTCTAGAATCCTCATACAAACACTCCGGAACATTTCCTAACTTAGAAAATGATCCCCTATATATGAATCTTATTCTCCGGACCATTCCGGATCTCCTCGTGATGTCCCGAATCCAATCCGAGACACCGAACAACATTCGGTCTCCAACGCACATTCCAAATCTACTTAAAACAACTTCGAACCTTAAGTGTGTTACCCTACTGTTCGTGAATATGAAGACATGATAGAGACGCATCTCCTATCAATAACCATCAGCGGGACCTGGAGATCCATAATGGCTCCCACATACTCAACGATGACTTTGCGATCGATTGAACCACTTACATATGAAACTAATTCCCTTTGTCTCGCGACACTATACTTATCCGAGGTTTGATCGTCGGTATCTCCATACCTAGTTCTACCTCGTTACTGATAAGTACTCTTTACTCGTTCCGTGATATGTCATCCCTTGTGACCTAGTCACATGCTTGCAAGCTAACTAGATGACATTCCACCGAGAGGGCCCAGAGCATATCTATCCATCATATGGATGGACAAATCCCAATCTTGGTTCATGCGCTTCAACACATACTTTCAGAATACCCAATGACACTTTTATAACCACCCAGTTACGAAGCGGCGTTTGATGTCATCAAAGTATCCATCCGGTGATGGTGATTAACATAACCTCATGGTCTAAGGAATAGGTTACTATGTATTTGAAAGCTTATAGCAATACGAACTTAATGACTTGATCTTATGCTACGCTTACTATGGGTGTGTGTCCATCACATCATTCTCCTAATGATATAACCTTGTTATTAATCACATCCTAATGTCCATGATCAGGAAACCATGATCATCAATTAATCAACAAGCTAGTTCAACAAGAGGCTTACTAGGGACTCTCTTATGTTTACAAAACACACAAGTATTAGTGTTTCCTAATAATACAATTATAGCATGTGATGTAAACATTCATCATAAACACAAAGATATAATAATAATCACTTTTATTATTGCCTCTTGGGCATATCTCCAACAGTCACCCCTTATCATCTGGTATCAACAACTTTTGGTTGCCATAGATTTCTCATTGATTTGGTCTTTTCCCCATAAATTCGAAAATTCCACCAAAATAGCCCCAATTCGTGTTTTGGACCGATCTGTGATTTGAGTGCATGTTGGTAGGTTTTGATCCGTGGATTACTTGCTAAACTTGCTGATCTACCTTCCCCTCTGATTTGGGTTTTTCTTGAATATTTTCCGCCCAAATCGCCCCAAAATCGTGAAAACGCGTCGAAACTGGGTGTTTCTGTGACATCCGGTACTACCAGGGTCAAAATCCGGTACTACCGCACATCCCCGATACCTAAAGGGTACTACCGGGCCTTCGGAAATCCGGTACTATCGCTCAGAAACCCGGTACTACCTCCCAGTACAGAGAAAAAACAACAAAATTCCTAGATTTGAGCCTCTCACCGTTTTGAGCATAACTTTTGCATACGAACTCGGATTTTGGTGTTTCTTAGCTCGTGTCGAACAGGAGAAGGAGCTCTACATCATCATCTAAGTGGTTCATGCTATCTACTCCATCCAAATTTTGTGAGCAAGGCGGAATCCACCAATAAAGGGTGAAGATCGGCGACGAAAGGTATAAAAATTCCGCCACTTCTCCCCACTTGCTTCCTTTTGTGAGATACACTATCTTTGCGATCAATAAAAACCTATTGAGACTAGTTCCTCCTATGATTGCTTGGGCTATGAATATTTGATACCTTGTAGAATTCCGAGCAAAAGTTGTGAGCGCGTTATCTCATTTAGTTACCTTGTATAGTTGTTGGCACAAGGAAGAGGCAAGTGAAAAATAAAAGAAAAAAAAGGAAAAATATAGAAAAAATAGAGAAAAAGAAGAAAACGAAAGAAAGAAAAAACTGCCTCATAGAATAGGAAGCGCAAACTCGATGAACATAAAATAGGTGGTACTTATTATGCATATCTTGTAGCCCACCAATTTATTGCAATCGAACTAGTGTCTCTCCTTGCACTTGTGCGACACGAGTTTATACTCTTCGCTAGGTAATCATTTGTTTATTAGCTCACTTTCTCCATCGCACAAGTCCCATTTATCCCACCGTGTGTATTTCCTTGTACATAATTCCCATCTTGTGGATTGACTTGTTTTGTTTGGTGATCATCGTTGCTCTTTACTTGCCATTACAACATCTTGAGTTCGGATTGTTCTTGGACATGCCACATTCCATACCCATCCACCATAAGCTTTGTGTGTGTATGTGTGTTTGGTGGTTAGTTGGTTTTGGTGTTCCGCATGAACTTCACTTTACTTGGTTTTGATTGCTCTCAAGTGTGGCCACTTGCACGATACTATCTTCCAAGGTAAAAAAAGGTTTGGCGTTGTATCCCTAACCCCCTACCACTTCCATATACACCACTTGGTCTTGTGAATCATGTCTAGGGCCTACAAAGCCGAGGATGATTTCTATGAAGAATCCACGATGAGCCACCGTGCATATGCCTCCACAAGCATGGATGACATGATGGAGCACTACACCAACAATGGCTCCGCGTGCTTTGAGGACCCGGAGCACTTCATCTACGACGACTCCACATGCATGGAAGACATGGAGCACATCATCAACTATGGCTCCTCAAGCATGGAGGACTTGGAGCTCTACATCGACAATGGATCCTCATGCATGGGGTACATGGAGCACTACACCGACAATGGCTCCACATGCTTGGGTGATATGAAGTACTACATCAACAATGACTCCCCAAGAATGGACGACTTTGAGTGCTACAACGACGACGCCTCACCAAGCATGGAGGACATGGCGAACTTCACCAACTTCGAGGGCTCTTGCATGAGCCATGAAGAATACCTCCACCGCTTGGAGATGGAGGACTACTACGCCAAGCTAGCAGATACACATCATCAAGAAACAATGACCTTCAAGGCCAAGAGTGCCACACCAAAGGGCACCACCTACTTCGATGATCCACCTCCAAGGCGTCAAGCGCCACCACCTACATGGAGGCATGCACCACCATCTCCAAGGCGATGAGCGCCATCACCTCCAAGCCGTCAAGCGCCACCATCTCCAAGGCGCCAAGCACGACCATCTCCAAGGCGTCAAGTGCATCTACCTCCAAGGCATCAAGTGCCATCGACTCCAAGAAGAGTGGCGCCCAAACATCATCTTCCACACAAGGCACCACGAAGCAAGAATATTCATCGACATACATCCTCTAGAGATCATCGCCAACATCAAGAGGATACAAGACATCGTTCAAGGCATGTTCGCCATGAAGACGGAGAATACATGTTGAGCACCATCCATAATGCTCAACCAAGCTCAAGAAGGCACCACCATCAAAAGAAGAGTGCCAAGGAAAAGGATCATCATCGCGAGCGTCATGTGGATGACCAAGTGCTTCTCCAACATAAACCTTTAGCAAGGTATGCCAATGACCTTCGTCGACACCATCATAAGGCACATTCAACTACTAGTGCCACCACCAAAATGGCACCAAGAGCAAGCCTTCTTCCATGCCATCAAGCTTCAACGCCAAGACTCCAAGTTCAAGAGGAAGCATCCAACTACAAGAGCTTCAATGCATCTTCTTCTTCAAGCACTCCAAGAATGTCATTCAAGCAAGATATGGACCTCTACTTCGCCAAGTTGGACGAAGCCGTAAAAACATGACCCCCAAGAGATAGAAGAAAACAAGTTGCTTTGCCAACGAGTGGATGCAAGAGCAAAGATGGCATCAAGGACCAATACTTCCAATTTGAGTGCCACCACCACAATGGCACCCAATGTACAAGACGATGAAAAGGTCGAGAATGGTGAGCATGGGACTTTACCTTCAACAAAGGAGGCGCATGGAGTTGAGTACACCGCACATATCCCTACACGCTTGAGTGATGATGTGGTACCAATCCCATGTGAGTCTGGGACCACCTTAGCCCACTTGAGTGAAAGAAAGAGTGCGACGAGTGACTCCACCATATGTGAGATTTAGTGCTTCCACTTTGAGGGAATGAGTGATACACCGAGTGAGTTGAGAGTGGTAGTTGATAGGTCATGTGAGACCATTTTGATTTCAAACAACTTACCATCTACCTCTAGTGTATTTTCTCATGATGTGCTAGGTTCCATTTATCAAGAGGAGACAAGCCTCGAACTTATGATGCCTCAAATGGAGAATATGTACATGGTGCTTGAAGATGATGCTACACCATGGCTACATCAAGAAGACAAAGTCGCCCACATGGAGTCCACCACTACCACACCACCCACATCATATGAGAGGTATGAACAAGGTAAAAATAAGGGTGTTGATGATGCCATGATCCCACTAGTGGACATGATGACTTGTGATGATTGGCATGCTATGGATGATGTTTGTGATATCACATATGATTCATTCATGTTTCCATGTGATACTGTGCATTTGCATAATGTTGAGCATGTGAAATTACTTGATTGTGATGATGTTGCCATAGACATGCCATGCTACAAACGTTTCATTTTTCCCATTATTGCTTGCAATGTGTTGAACAATTGCTCTTTCCAATTCTTTGTTCGCAATGATGCTAAGAATGATCCTCGTGTTGTGACAAACTTGATGAACAATTTCTCTTTCCATATGTTTGTCGACAACCATGCTATTGCTTCGGACATGCCTTGTCATCATAGTTATTCAATTTCTCCCATTACTTGCAATAAGATGAATAATTGCTCTTTCACTTGCTTTGCTTGCAACAATAATTCTCATATGATTTTTATTGAGATGGACCCCATAGCCTTCTCAAATTTTGGAGATTTTGGTAAATGCCATGATAAGCATGTTCCCCACTTGCATACTCACCATGCATCTATTTCATATTTGATTGACACTCATGGTGATGTGCACAAGAAGAGATATGTCATGATGGATGATGTATTTCTCTACCATGGACACACGTTCTTCCTCTTATCTATGATGTGTGTAGGTACCCGAACGATCATGTCAACCTCGGTTGAGCACGAGTTGACAAAAAGAGCTCTAGAGAGCATGCCCCAAGTGAGTTTAAGATCGAACCCAGCTCTGATACCTTTTGCATGCTTTGCATCTTTCATGTTGACAGTTTGCTCGTTCCTATGGTTAGCTTGCAAGCATGTTAATGGTATTCTATCACCTTGTAACAATCATCTTTCATTGCTATTGGATATTGAAGCTTTGTGTGTTGAAACAAAATGTTGAACAGTTTATCTTTTCGATGTTTTGTGTGCAACCATAATGCCATTATGAGCATGTATTTTCATGAGAGCTTCCAAGTTCCTCGTATAGATGTTGCAACAAACATACATACCACTTACTCTTTCATTTGGTTTGTTTGCAAACACATTACTTTGGCTTCCGCTTGTGATACTCGTATGCCATGATATTTGCTTTTGATGATTTGTGTGTAGCATCCAACATGTCGAACAATTTCTCTTTCCAATGGTTGGCTTGCACATATAATGATGTTGTTTTGGATATTCTTCTTCATGTGTTTTTGCTAAATTCTCTATCCTTGCATCAAAGACGTTGATCAATATTTTAGTCAATTGCTTTGAGTGCCACACTAAGACATTATATGGAGTTTTGGAGTTCCCACATTTGGATGATGTTCAAACAATTTCCATGCACTCTGACCTTCCATATGCATCTCGTTTGCTATACTTGAGTTGTGCTAATAGTGTTGTGAACGAGAATGGACATGCCACAATTGACATGCTCCTCTATCACACACAAACATATGTTGCTTAGTCTTTGTTGTATGAAGGTAAAATTGCTTATGCGTCAACCTGTATGGACCATAATTTGACAAGACGAATCAAAGAGAATTACCTATGGCTGCCCTTCAACGAGCTATATCTACATTATAAGGTGACATCCTTCTACTTGAGGACTCATTCTATAATATTTAAGAATTGGCTACTCTTTGAGTGTTGCTTCGCTTTTGTACGCTACATGGAAAGTGAAGGAACATTGAATAGTTGCCACATCAAGCTTCTCGAGGACGACTACATGGCGAACCCTAGGATCAAGAATGTCTCTCGACCACCTCTAGATGACGAGCGTCTAGAGTTGAGGACGACTCTTTTCGAAGGGGGGAGCTGATGCAGCCTGTCCTACGGATGCTACTACATCTACAATGCCAAGTCCAAGCTCGTCCCCAAGTCACCCAAGAAGACAGACGCGAGCGGTACTACCGCTCCCAACAGCGGTACTACCGCGCCCCGGTACTATCGCTCAGCCACATCGGTACTACCGACCATGACTAAAGCCCGCGCCATCGCCTCTAGATGTCCCGGTACCGGCTTGCGATACTACCGCCCCCAAGCGGTACTACCGGACCTAGAGCTCGATAACAACTGAAGCCCGGAGGTACCGCCCCCTGAAGCCGCTACCGCTTCTGTCCGGTACTACCGGACCCGAGGACCAGTACTACCGGCAAGTCTAGGCCTGCGGGCCTCAACAACTGGGCCACAACCCATGTACCCCCTTATCATGTTGCAACCCTAGTATTATGCCCAAACTACTCCTATGTAAGTGGCTGGCCTATAAATAGAGCCCCCACCCCTCATGTATCCCTTAGGCATAGATGATAGACTAAAGACAACCCCCTTTGTGGAATCTCTAGTTTTGCCTCATCCCCTTTACCAAAAAGGGGACCGACTATTGTCACCACCTCGTTGGAGTTTGCATTGCGCCTCCCTCATTGTACAAGGCCTTGGCATCGGTGTCCCTTTGCCAAGTCGTCAAGACCCTCTCCAAGGTGTTCTTCCCTCTCCGCTTGGGATTGACGGGATCATGTTGACCGATCTTTCCTTGCGAGGATTCTATCAGACCGGTAGCCACAGGCGGGAGCAATCGGCCTTGTATCGTGTTAGTTTTGCATGTGTTCATCGTGTTCTGCATGTGGTGTGCGTCCGCTTCCGCTACCTTCTCCCTTTCCCCTGGCTTTTCAATCGATTTTACATTGAGATCCGTGAAGATTGTGCCACCCTTGAGGTCACCCCTTATCACCCTCCTAAGAGGGGTGTAAGAGTAGAGTCTAAAAAGCTCTATGGTGATTCTCCCTGCGAGAGTAATTTGGAAGGCCCATGTACATACAAAACATTAAGAGATGGGAATGTGATAAATTTGTGTAGGAGTGTGTGTCGTAACCACATATCATACTCAATGCTTTTCACAGCAAAAATGACATATTTTCGATAAAGAGTCCTTAAAAGTGATCACATCAATGTGTCTAATACTTCAAAAATAATACATGAATGCATGTGTGTGGTGTGTATGCAGGGGTGGATTGTACTTAATATTTTTCAAAGCGAAAATTGTATGATCATTTGTTACTACATGTTCGGTTAAGAAAATTAGTTACACATCACCATCCTGACATACCGATGTATCCCAACACAAGGCAATCATCATTGGTCCACATCATGTCATGCCAACCACTTTCACCAAGGTGAACTCATTCCATCTCTTGTTTTCCTTTGGTCATCATGTGAATGGGATCCTACTTGGTTCAGTGCATGTTGTATGACTAGGACCATGTCCTTGTTTCCAAGAGGAGGAGACAAGGATGCTCCAGGATCCAAGACTACCAAGCAAGAGGCCTGAAAGAGAAGAAGGAAGAAGCAGTCGAAGCAACTCCGGAGTCTTGAGCCTTCGACCCTTGAAGTCTCTGGCCTCCGCACCCTTGAGTCTTTGGCCCACGCAACGCAGAGTCTCCGGCATGAGTGCCATAGGCATGCGAGCCTCAGGATGGGCCTAGCCCATGCAACGCCCCAAACTCCCCTTTTATGCCTAAACTACCATTACCTCGTGGCTAGCCTGTATATGCCCCACCCCTCCCTTGAAACCCTAGAGATGATGATGATGAATTAAGGCATGTCACTAACCCTAGACGAGAATCCCCTCTCTATAGTTTATCTAACAGTTCTACAAGGCCTTCATCTTGCGAGTGCGTGAGTGAAGTCGTCAAGACCCTCCTCAAGTGTTTGGTCTCTCCTTGTCAAGGATTCTAGTAGTGCTATGTCTCTCCCCTTTTGGATTCTACTTGGTTGCTACTCTCTCCTTGATTTGGATTCTATCATCTGCTTGTCGAACTCTCCTTTGGTGATTCTATCGCGAGGTCTCTCGCTGAGGATTCTATTAGATTGGTTGTTCGAACCAATAGGAGCAAATAGAATTGTGTTTTTTGCATGTGTTTGTATCTTTACCTTGCATTAGAGTTGAGTTCATCGTGTTCATCGGGTTTCCCCTCACTCCCCACCTCAAATCCGTGAAGATCGGGCCACCCCAAGGGTAAATCCATAAGGAAATCCTTAACATCTGGTATCAAGAGCTTTTGGTTGCCACGGATTTGGCTGCGTTCATAGATTTCTACCATAAATTCAAAAATACCAAAAATATTGCCCCTAATCACTTTTGGATCGATATCTCATTTTGGTGAGTTAATTGTGGTTTTGATCCATAAGAAACTTGTCTTTGAAGTTGCTCTACCATATGACTGTGTTTCCCATCCCAATTTGGTCAAAAAATTAAAGATTTTAGGTTTGAAAGATGCGTATTTCCGCCCAAGAACAAGAGAAGTTCGTCGTGCTAGCCCCGACACTAGAGTCTCCGCACCCAGAACACCAGAGTCTCTACGCCATGAGAATGTCCGCCCCTCGAACCTAGAGTCTCTGGCCCTAACCAAAAAAATCACCTCTTTTCCTTTTCGACTGATTTACTTTTGTTGTTTGTGTTTCATGTGCATGTCTATCATGTAACAAAGCTTTCGCAAAAACTCCTCGCACTCAACATCGGCACCATGGAACTTGAACCATCCCTCCACCAACGGTTGTAAGTACGACCTCAACAAAAGGTATAACTTGCACCACCCTTGTTAGCCCACATTCTTCATGTGTGTGTGTTACCTAAACTATCGAGAGTAGCTCATTTTGTGTTTGCCAAAGCATTACGCTCTTGATCTTGCAAAGTGATAGTGCATAGGCAATAGCAAAAGTTGAATCCATAGCATAGAAAGAAAGAGATACATCAAAAAAAGCAAAAGAAAAATAAATAAACCAATACAAAGATAGTCCAAAGCTTCTAAGCAAGCGTGTGAGCAAGAGAAAAGGCAAGCGTGCAAATCCGTTGCTTCTCAATCTTTTGGCAAATGGGCTACGGTCTGTCCTAGCATTGGCACCACACCGATCATTAGTCTTTGTTAGGACCAATTTTTTTCGTTGCTCATTTTCCATAGTCGTGCTAACCACATTTATCACCACCATGTATGTATAGTTGTAGGTTCTCGTCACCCTTTTTGACCTTTTACTTTGACTTTGTTTTTATTATATTGTATCCACTTTTGATAATAACCTTTTCATTTGGTTGTTCCATTTGTTATCCACCTTCCTAACCTTCCACAATAGGCCTTTGTGTGTGTGTGTGTCTTATATTTTTCTACTTTCTTTGCTCTCGGTAAGAACAACCTTTCCAATTTTTGACAATGGTGCACTACAAGAAAAGTTTCCTTCCGCAATGACTTGCCCCGACGGTCGTTGTAGAAGGCGCATCTTCCGCGACAAATTTCTCGGATCGGCCGTGGCCAATGGAAAACAAATTTCACAGCCCTCTACTACGACAGAACCGCTAAAAATGTGGAGGAAGATCGGCGGGCGTGTGGCAGAAGCAAGATTTTCGTTTCCTCGCGCGATGTTGACTCACCGAAGTCTTTTGAGGTGTGTGGGTCCCGGACGTCAGTGTCTCTAGTGGACCATACTTTTCGGTCGCGCCCCCCTGATTTGAACTCGATAACGTTGCTCGATGCGTCTGCCGTTTAGTCAGGCTTCTAGATCCCACATGTCAGCCTCTCATTAGAAGAATTGTGTGTATGATGGAATTTTTTCCTTCGCTCGCGCTACCCTATTCCGAAGTTGATAGCGTTGCTCGATGCATCTACCATTTAATCAACCTCATGGAACCCACATGTCATCCTCTCATTAGAAGAAACATGTGTATGATGGAATTTTTTCCTTCGCTGGCGCTACCCTGTTCCGAAGTTGATAACGCTGCTCGATGCATCTACCGTTTAACCAACCTCCTGAGCCCCATATGTCATCCTCTCATTAGAAGAAATGTTTGTATGATGGATTTTTTTCCTTCGCTCGTGCCACCTTGTTTTGAACTTGATAGCATTGTCCGATGCATCTATCGTTTAATCACGCTGCTGGGCCCCACATGTCATCCTCTCATTAGAAGAAACATGTGTATGATGGATTTTTAACCCTCTGTTGCGCCTTCGTGTTCCGAACTTGATAGCGTTGCTCGCTGCATCAGCCGTTTATTTAGGATGGTGGGTCCCTTATGTTAGCCTTACATTAGAAGAATCATGGGTATGATGGATTTTTTTCTTCTCTAGACCCTGTTCCGAACTAGATAGTGTTGCTCGACGAATCTGCCATTTGATCACACTGCTGGGTCCCCCATTTTAGCCTCACATTACAAGAAACATGTGCATGCTGAACTTTTTCTCGCTCGTGCCTCCCTGTTTCGAACTGGCAACGTTGCTCGATGCAGCATCTGTATAAGGTCGTGTTGCTGGGTCCCACATATCAGCCTCTCTAAATGAAACATGCGTATGATGGACTTTTTTTTGGCCATGCCACTGTTTTGACCTTGGCAACTTGCTGGGTCCCAGATGTCAACCACCTTTGTGCAGGAAACATGTCTATACTGGGTCCCAGCTGACAACCTCTATTTGAAAGAAACGTGTGTATAGTGGATTGTTTTTTCAGGTCCCAGATGTCAGCCTCAGAGTACAAAAAATGCTCATAAAGACCGAATTAAAAAGATTCTGGGCTAACTTGGGGCGGATGCCCTATTCGTCATGGCTTATATTCCATGGGCTCACTCCTAAATTTAATAGGCTATGGTCGGTGGCCACAAGACCACAAATAGACCGAATTAGACGGTACTGGGCTATGCTTGGGGCTGATAGGCTAATTTCATGGGCTATGCTTGGGCATGCTGGGTCCGACATGTTAGCTTCTCTATAAGTGCAACGTGTGTATGATGGACTTTTTTTCGGCCGCGTCCGTTGTTTTCACCGTGGCAGCCATATATGGTCTTACTGCCGGGGCCCTTATGTCAGCCTCTCTGGCATGTTCTGGCTTGTGGGTCCCTGATGCAGCCTTGTATGTTGTCTGGTGGGTCCCTGATGCCAGCCTCTTTGTCGAAGTATTTAAACTTCCTTTTCAAACACACCCTAAAAAACTCGAGGGACGCTGCATGCTGGTGGGTCCGTGATGTCAGCCTCTCCGTGCGATATTGCTAGAAGAAGAAAATGTAAACCTAAGATACACACACAGAGGCGATTCGAACAAAAGACCTTCAAATCAAATAAACATAAACTGAGCTCGTTTCCACTACAACAAAGATATTTATAGAAAAAATATAATTAAACTTTTATTAGTACTACAACTTATGTATTAGTCTTCTTAAAATATTTTGTGTGTCTATGTTTATCGCCTTTAAAATATAAAAGGGCAACGCTCCTGGCATCTCAATTTATAAAATCCCACATAACAGAGTATTTTCTTAAAAACATGGATATGTAGAGTTTTTTTATTATTATGAGAGGTGGGGGGCAATGCCCAAAAGGCCGAATTAATAAGAGTTTGGCTATTGCTCTACGTGGGTTATATTCCATAGGCTATGCTCCATGTACTTTATTCTCAAATTTCACTAGGCTGTGCTGAGCAGTTCGCTGACCCCTAAAAGGCCGAATTATTATGTTCTCGGCTATGCTCCATGGGATGCTTTCTAAAATTTCGCTGGGATGTGGTCAGCAGTCCCTAACCCCGAAAACACTGAATTAAAATATTCTGGGCTAAAGAGGGACCGAATGAGCTACTACTAGATTTCTTCTCCTGGTTAATAAAAATTGCATTGTGATGTGCTCTGTTGGATTCAAAACAAAGACCTCAGCGAGGGCGGGGGAAAAGCGATAATTCTTTTTGGCCGATATTCATGTCAAAATTCAGCAGTACAAAATAAGGTAGAAAAAATATCAACAAATTCGAAGTTAATATTCAGGAGCACTTGACCAATTCAACAACATTTCAAAACTTTCCAATTCAGCAATACAGACAATGAAATATAATACCAGTACATCAGTATTAGTTGCACAAAATGCTTTTGTAATAGCAACGATAGAACATTTGAGAGATTCAGTAGATTTCTTGCTTAAAATTCAATAGCAGTACAGAGAGAATCAGTTCTTGTTCTAGCTAAAAAAACCTTGGCACACGATCAATTTGGCCTATTCCGCGAATAGACTCAATCATTGGAGCAAGCAAAAATGCTGATCATGTCTGCTTCTGTGTGAGTACCTCCTCCTTACATCAATGCCCGTGTGACCGCCCATAGCAACCCAAAATGCCCAAGACTCATCCATATAATTGTGACAATGATAAGTTTCAAAACAAAAGCAAGACAATATGATGCACTTCATCTAACCAAGTACCAGTACATCACAATTTGTTCTACAAAATATTGTACTAATAGTAACGACAAAACATTTGATAGATTCAGTAGCATTTGAAAGATTCAGCAGTATAGCATAAGACCATAAAAATATCAGATAGATTCCTGGTTCATATTCCACAACACTTGACAGAGTCAGTACAACATTTCAAAGTGACCGGTTGTGGCAGTACACAGATAGTGACCAAAAGAATTGACAGATTCAGCAATGCGAACATTGAAATTCAATAGATGTAGCAATGACTGATTCAAAAGGAAAGCGAGACCATATTCTGCACTCGACCGGTCGATCTGAACAAGTACCAAACAAAAAATTTGATAGGTTTTGTAGCATTTGAAAGATGCAGTAGTACATAATTAGAAACAAAAATATCAAAAGATTCACAGTTCACATTCAGCGTCACTTGGACATATTCAATAGCATTTCAAAGTGATTGATTCAGTTTGTCCTTTTCTCTGTACACTCGATCATTGGAGTAAGCAAAACTAGCGATCAAGTCTGCTTTTCTGTGCATGCCTCCTTCTCACATCAATGCCTGTATGTGACCTCCATAGGCTTCTCAAAATGCCCAAAGCCTCGTCAAGATTATGAGTTTATGACAAGGTCAAGTTACAAAAGAAAAGGAAGACCATCTACTGCACTTGATCTAAACAAGTAATATTACATCAGTATTAGTTCTATACAATGCCAAGTTCTAATAGAAAAGCAAGACAATCTGCTGCACTTGCTCTAAACAAGTACACGTACATGATGGTTGTGAAATACCACATCTTTCAGCCATATAAAATGTGCCATTTATCTCTCATATCATGTTTCTTCTAGCTATAGCTATGCCTTATATGCATGACTTCTAGTTATCATTTACTTCCATATGACCTTTGCACATTTATTAGTTTAGGTAGAATTTTATCACTTTCCTTGTCTACGACATGTGTGTAGGTGTTGATGATGATTATGGATAAAACAAGGTCAAGAGGAATAAAGAGAGCATAGTATGGAGGAGCTCTAGGGACCAGACTTAGCCATTTGAGAGGTTGGAAAAGTGAATTTTCCAACTTATCAAAATAAATATCCAAGTCCATGGGGTTGTAGCCCTCGATGAGACGAACTCAACGAGCCCAAGAACACCCAAAACGGAGTTCGTATGAAGAAATGACGCCAAAACACTATGGAATACCGAAGGTTTGATGAGCAACTATATGACCGGAAGCCTTTTTCCAACCGTATATTTGCGCCTGTATAGGTGCGAAAAAGGTCGCAAACAATGGTATTTCGCCCCAGAGAAGCCCCAGAACCTTCCCAAAGTCATATGACAGTATTGGGGGAAACCTAGGGCAATCCCCAAGGCCTATATAAAGGAGGGAGGACCCAAGAGAGAGCCACCAAGCCATATCCTCCACCACGGCGGAGCCCTACCACCGCCATAGCCGCCTCCAATCAGATCTACACCATCACCATCACACAAGAGGAGAAGGGAATAGGATCTTAAAGGCCTCCACATTGATCTACATCGTCATATTCATCAACAACGTCTCCATCACCGATCCCTGATGGCTCAATGCACGGCGCCCAGAAAAGTGCTGGTGCGTGGTTGATGTAGAGCTTGTTGGGAACCCCAAGAGGAAGCTATGATGAGCACAGCAGCAAGTTTCCCTCAGTTATGAAACCAAGGTTTAATCGAACCAGTAGGAGCAAGGAAACACCCCAAAGGTGTTACTAGCTAAGCTTTGGAAGGGCGCACTACCGGTGCTAGTAGCAACATGGAGATCTGCACAACACAACCACAGAACTTTGTCCCCAACTTGCGATGAGGTTGTCAATCTAACCGTGTTTTGCGGAAAACAAAGGATTAAACGTATCGAATGGAAAGAAGTAAAAGTTTGCAGAAAGTAAACACAAAGCAGTAAATGATTGTAGATTGTATGTAAAGACAAGGACCGGGATCCATAGTTCACCAGAGGTGGCTCTCCTTAAGATAGATAACATGTCGGGTGAACAAATTACAGCGGGGCAATTGATAAACATCAAGAAAGCAATACATGCATATACTAATCATCTTGAATCCTTTGGAACTTGATTGGGCATTACAACATTATACATAGACCGCCATCCAACTACATCTATGACTAATAATCCACCTTCAGGTTATCATCTGAGCCCCCTCCAGTATTAAGTTGCAAGCAACATATTATTGCTTTACGAACTGCGTGTAAAGTAAACTATACGATTGTTCTATGAACAAAGTATTGTTGTTTTCTCCCTAGTAGCAACATCACATCTAGTACCTTAGAGATTTATGTCACTTCCCCAGATTACCAGAGGCATGAACCCACTATCGAGCATAAATACTAACTCTTGGAGTTGCTAGCATCTACTTGGCCAAGATAGCTAATAACAATGGAAAGCATGCAAGATCACAAGTAACAAAGACATGATAGAATCAATAATCAATCTGAAATAGCATCTCAATATCCATCGGATCCCCGCAAACACAACATGTAGAATTACAAATAGATGATCTTGATCATGAACGAAGCTCACAAGATCTAGACATGAAAGCACAAAGGAGGAGAACCAGCCATCTAGCTACTACATGGATCCGTAGTCCAAGGATGAACTACTCATGCATCACACCGGAGGCTTGCATGGTGATGAAGAAGGCCTCCAGGGTGAATTCCCCTCTCCGACAGGGTGCCGGGAAGAGCTTCAGATCCCTCCCAATCTAGGGATGGAGATGACGGCGGCTACAGACTCTTTCGTGGATTTTTTTGATTGGGCCCTTAGGGTTTACGTCCCGAGGGCATCTTATAGTCGAAAGGGGAGGCTGAGGGGGTGCCAAGGCTGGCCACACCACCCCCTGGCACGGGCCAGGCCTGGCCGCGTGGCCAGGTGGTGTGGCCGCCCTCTGGCCCCTCTCCGTCTCGTATTCTGGCATCTGATGACTTCTGGAAAATAGGCACTTTGGCTTTTGTCCCGTCTAATTCCGAGAATATTCATTTTCTGACTTTCCTGGAACCAAAAACAGCAGAAAACAGGCAGCTGGCTCTATGGCTCTTGTTAATAGGTTAGTCCCATAAATCATATGAAAAGTACTCCAAAGTGTGGACAAAACACAAGAAAGAGGATAAAACTAAGCATGGAACATCAAAAATTATAGATACATTTGCAATGTATCAATCCCCTTAGGTTACTTGTTGTAATTCTAGATTGAATCTTGGATTTACACTTGTCTTCAATTGTATCATCATACTTCATCCATATTCTATCCATGATGTTGATTGCCTTCATGTGTGAGTAGTTTCCTTTGTTCTTGGGGAGATGGAGAAGCCCTAGTATGAGATTGAATTGAGATAAAGATTATTATGTGATATTGTTCATTATGTGTCTATGTTAGATTTCCTTCATCTTGATGTTGGGTGAAGCGTGCCACTCAATATTTGCCTCACTGAGTATTAGATGGAGGGAACTACTTGTTGGTAGACGGAGGGATGATAGCACCTACGGTGACTATAAAGGTGTTGTCATTCCTTACGTATCAACTTGGGAACCGAGGGCAACTCACAGAACATTGTCCATGCCATGGGATAAATCCTACGGGGTAAAGTTCCTTAATAGCACAGTAATTCGATTGATGTTGATTGCTGTCTGCTGTGGTTATGACAGATGATATGAGTAGTGGTTGCTGCCTATTCGTCCATATATGGAGCTCCTCCCACACATATCATAAATGGTCTTACTCTTTATAATAATTTTGATCACTCTTTCTAATTACTAGTAGTGGATCCACTAATCCCTGAGAACTCTTTCCATCATCTTGCAGACTTTCGTAATCATACTTGCATGCTCTTGTTTACTTACAGCTTTAGTTTACTTATTGTTCTCTTATTTGAAAACCAAAAATATCTTTTACACAAAACTCGCATTTTATCTTATTACTTAGAATGTTATTTAGCATTACTATTTCAGTATTTAGTTTAAAGAGTTATTAGACTTCAGACTCCTGCTCCCTGTGGGATCGATATCTTTATTTCGAAACTAGCTACAAACGATCTATGCACTTGCAGTCATCAAGCTATTTTCTGGCGCCGTTGCTGGGGAGCTAAGTGCTCTAGGTCTTTTAGCTTTTGTTTATTTATTTTAGTTTTGCTAGATTTTGTTTTAAGCTTTCTTTATTTGTTGCATTTGTATTTTTTCTTTTGTTTACAAACCCAAAACCCATAAAAATATTTTTTACTAATCATGTCTTCCGAGATAACTACCTTTCAACAGATGAAATCTATTATGGAGGAGTCAAAGAAAAGGACTTTGGGAGATATTCATAAGAGGCAAGGCATATTAAAAGAATGGTCGATTAGGGTGGCAAGTATTCATCCACACTATGTGCCTCTTATCAATTATGTTGTGATTATTGCAGATCTCCAAATCACCTCAATTATAAATGTAAGTATAATTATTTTGATACCGAACTAGAAGACTATAATAGAGATGAGTCTAAATGCCTTGCTGGGGAAGACACATTACAAGTTGTCCTTTTTACTGGTTGCCAAGAGTTGTTATTTTGCTTAAGAAATATACAGGTAGAAAGTAAACCACTCGATACGATCTATAAAGAATTTCACCCTGCATTCTACTATTGCCAAGATAACTTCCATGATAATGAATTTATTGTTGGGCGGATTAAAGCTGCCATGGAAGAATCTAACCTTTTGCAGGGTGCTCCAAAAGATAATGTGGAGGAAACTCCACTCAAAGAGCCTCCACCTAAACCACCAGAACATGTTGTTAATAAAGAGGTGGCACTTGATGTTACACCCTCTCAACTAGTGGAAGGTAAGCCCGAAGGCAAGACTAGCACTGAGCTAATCACAAATTATCTTAGTAAGAATGAAGAAGAGCAACTTGATCAACCACTTGAATCTCCTACTTCTAGAAATAACTTTCCACACATAAATAGTATGCATGCAAATGATATGTCATTACCTAGTAATGATTTCTATAAGTCCCAAACTTATGATGATTGTTCTGAGGAGGATTCGTGCCTAGATAGTGCTTTGGGGAACTTTGGTGAGGGACTAAAAGATGAGTCTTTCTATGAATATTGTGATGCTATTAACATGGGACAGGAATCCTCATTGGAAGAGGAGTATGAGTATTTTGACGAACTAGTGAGCAATATGATGGTAAGAGAAATGTATTCCCAAATAGTGGAATATGGTAAAAAGTTAATTTCTTCGAATACGATAGACGGTCCAATAATATGTCCTCAATGTATGAAACTTGGGCACTACTTTCGTTTTCAATGCTCTGATACCTTTAATCAATCTTCAGTGTCTTGTAATAATGGTGATGTTACTAGTGAAGTATTAGAGTATATTATCTTTGAAGGTGCCCATGAGTTGATAATACATGTCATATCACGTATTAATAGTGAAGATAGTGTTCTCATAAAAATAGCTTATAAAATCTTGCAAATTATTTCTTGCTATTCTCATGAACATTTTAGTGAGAATACACTTATTATGAAGAGAAAGGCATAGAGAAAACCCATAGCACACAAAGTTACTTGTTTGCAGGAAATCTCATTGGAGAAGGACGAAGTTCCTTCCCAATAAGAGGATAAACACGAAGAAGAACTGCAAATCCCATTGGAGGAGGATGAAGTTCCTTCCCAAGAAGAGGATGAACATAAAGAATAACTGCTAATCCTTGAGGATATGCAACTACTGGACATGTGGAAGCAGGTGGATTACTCTTATGGTAATTTGTTAAATTTATTCGAAGGGATGAGGCAGTATAATGGTAAGCCTAACAAGCTTTATGATTATGAATGCATTCCTCTCATTAAAGAATTTTTATCAACTCATACTCACATAAAAAGTAATAATGTAAAACTCTTGGAATACATAGTTTATGAAGGGTCTCATGAGCTCCTTAGGACAATTGTTATTATTATGAAAAGTAGCGATAATGAGGATTTAGCCAGGTATCATAATATTATGAATTATATTGTTAATTATTGTCAAGAGCATTTTAGTTGGAATGCAGTTGTGATAAAAAGTAAGGAGCTATGTAAAACAATAGTTCCCAAAACTAACATTTTGCAGGAACCACTAGATAACGAGGAGGAACACCAAAAAGGTGAGGTTGAAGACAAACATCATTCGACTAGTAATAAGTTTGTTTATGATGCCTCAGTCTCTAGTAATGATTCTTATTGTGTTGAAACTAAAGATAATTTATCTATGGAGGCTTTATGCCTAGATACTCATTTGGAGAACACTAATAATGATGAACTGGAGATAAATCCTTGTAGTATTAATGAGCTGGTTTTGGGAGAGCACATCTTTGATGAAATATTTGTTGATGATGCTTCTTTTTGTGATGGGATTGATAACTCTAGAACTGATGAACTTGTTAGCAAGGGTGATGAACTAGAGAATTGAGACACTTTTGAATTTTTCCCTGCTGTTAAAGATGAGTATTATGAAGTGTTCCCTCGTGATAGTGTAGCCCAAGAAGAGTACTATGAATTGTATCCCGATGATGATATCAAAGGTAAAATGTTTGAATTTACATGTAAATATCTAATCCTTTTGTTGAAGCTATCTAGGGAGGTATGCTCACCAGACATGGCGCATCAATCATCATTTGTGAGCAATAACACATTTATCTACAAGACTCCGATGCACCACAAGCGGGTGAGACTTCGATCAGGCTATAATAGTAAGTGCTCCAAACCTCTTTTGGAGGTAAGAATAAATAATTCTCTGGCTCCTATCTATTGAAATCATATTGGAGAAAAGCCTGGCTACTTGGTTATAAGAAAGCGCTTCCCGAGAGGCAACCTGGAAGTCATTAGGTGTCTTTCTTAGTTTTGTGTCTTGAGTCTTGATGCATTCATGTTGCATTGGAATTTTTATTCTTTGCATGATTTGCTATTAGAGTTATCTTGTATTTTTCAAAAGATACAATTTATTGTTACTATGTGTTGCATAACTCGGTTCTACTTAAATCCCATTTCATACATGCTGTTGTTGGTCAAAAATTAAAGTTGTTATTTTACTATCAAAACAAGGTGTTTCGCTAAGTTTTAGGATAAGAAAGAATTCTTGAAAAAATTGAATTTTTTGGATGTCTACAGAAGGTTTAACGACCAACTATACGGCAGGAATAAAAACTCCAGCCGTATAGTTTGCCCGTATAGATATCATTGCCATCGACGAATTTTCTTTCGTGTGTACAGAAGGTTTAACGACCAACTATACGGCAGGAAAAAAAATTCCAGTCATATAGTTTGACCGTATAGATATCTTTGCCATGGACGAATTTTCTTTCGTGTGTACTGAAGGTTTAACGACCAACTATAAAGCGGGAATAAAAATTCCAGCTGTATAGTTCCGGCCGTATAGATATCGATGCCATTGTAAAATTTCTATTCAGGATACTGAAGGTTTAATAACCAACTATACATCGGGACCTTTTTGGTCCGGCCGTATAGTTGCGCCCATATAAATGGGAAAACCCCTCAAACGCCAACTGGAATGTAACCATTGCTCAAAATTTTATTCTTTCTTCTTGTAAAAACCTCAAAACACCACCTGGGAGCCTCTCCCATGATCTAGAGAAGCCGAGCATATGTGAGCAATAAATTTCAACCTTAGAAACCTCCTAAACAGTAATTCTCTATAGAAGTTCATGTTTTCTTTTTTACTTCCTTTTGTCGGTGGGGTAAACGAACTATGTCTGCATACCAAACTGATGCATTTTATTTTGTGTGTTATTTTCGCAGGGAATTGAACCTTGTGTGACGACATGTACGATATTGCCGATCATGCAAACACTCACATGATCCACTTGGTTGCTTCAATTCAACGCTTCGA
Organism: Avena eriantha; assembly: GCA_910589775.1. Taxonomy (NCBI): domain Eukaryota; kingdom Viridiplantae; phylum Streptophyta; class Magnoliopsida; order Poales; family Poaceae; genus Avena; species Avena eriantha. The sequence goes on from OU342745.1 coordinate 240,250,318, forward strand.
CAATCAGTGTCTGGTAAAACCTTCCAACTCGAACCTCTTTTAATAAGCACATAGGGGCTGCACACTCGTGTCTCGTATCCTGTTTCACTTGCACCTCATCACAATCTAGGAGAGGCATCTTCTATAACTAGTGTATTGACTTTAGAATGGTGCTTAGGTTGATGAACCAACTAAGTGGGACTTGTATTTTATCACTTTGAGCTAATCCTCGTGCCTTAAAAAAACACAAAGTGTTTTATTTTCTTCTTAGTTTCCAAGCAGGTTCGCATGGAAGGCAGTCACCAGGCTATATCAAGAAATATACGTTAAAGCAAATGTTATTTGTCCATCAAAAGAGGGGTTACTTGTACCTCAATGGTAAAGTGTGTCACCCTTGTTTTCAACTAAGCTTGAGGAGGTAACCACTTATCACACTCTCTTTTGGAAACTGTATTTTCTCTTTTCTTTTGGTGATATACTCAAGTTTGGTTCTTGCAAAGTTCTAAGCTTGGGGAGGTTACTTCTGCATGTGTAGAGTCTTGTGCAATGTTCGTATTCAATGAAGGTTTAATGCAGTCATGTATCTCGCTATTTTGAATGCTTGTTTAAGTGAGTCTAGTTCTGTCTTCATATGGGGATACACTTGCTCATGATAGGCACCATAGGAGTTAACTTAGAGATTGTATGCATCTTGCCAAATTGTATATCAAGCTTTTGACACTATTTGTGATCCTCTAGAAAACATTGCCACAATCTCTACACTTGGAAAGAATGAATACTTGATCAAGATCTTTTGAAATTTGTTGGTTGTCACTAAATAGCCTTGTCTTAAATGAATAGGTTATGCTCGACCCCATAATGTCAAAACTAAAGACTTGATAGTTTTCTTAGGACAGGAGTTATCGATTGGAAATGATATTTCAAAGTTTTGAGTTCTATGCTAAATAAGGTGTTGTTTAATTATCTTAAGAGTTTAGCCTTAAAGATACTTAACACCATAGATGTGATGATCGACTTGATAGTACTCTTTGAAAGGATTTCTTTGAAGAAACTGATATTTAGCGGTAATTGAGAAGCATGCCAAATCTTGACCTGTTGATTAAAGTATGATATTGCTTTATGCGTGTCTGCACCACTGTCGCACAACATGTGATGCTAACAACTTCGCTGGCCTTTGAACAATCAAAAAGAGAAAACTCTTAGTGTTTGGCTATGAGTTGCCCAACATATGTAGCAGAAATGCTATATTTGGGTATGCATTGGTATTCTCATGGGCCTGCGTTCAAAGCAAAAGATGGAATACTCCTCTGACCGTTATGAGAAATCATTATACCGAAAATGGAAACCTTGGTAATGGTCACGAGTATCCATTCTTAGCCTGCACAGTCTGATCAAACACACTAAGTTTTGGCATGATCTCATTACTGATGAACTAAAGTTTTAGAAAGACAAAGAATAGAATATGAGTGTTTGATAGCCATGATTCATTGATGTGGATGACCCAATGAGACACTCTAATGCTATGCTTCTTTTGACATGTTCTCGCATTTCCTTTTGACATAAATCTCGTTACTAAGAGATAAACTTTCTGAAACTCAATAACTTATGTTTGCACTTGGGAGCCTTAACTAGATGACATGATTGGGTAGAATCGATAAACTTTATTCCTATTTATGCTTGACATCTATTTGTGACTAAGTTTTGCCTCATAAAAAAATAATGATAGGAAAAGTTATACAAAAGGTGCAATAAGAGGATCACAAGTTTGTCTGCAAGTAGATTCACTGTTGACATGGAGCATATAAGTTTTGATGAATCTTTAGTGGTCTTTATAACTGAGCTTGTCTTGCCTTGTATGGATACATGTTTTCTCTCTTCAAGCTTGTAGAAAAAATAAGGATGCAAGGCATTGATTTCCAATGATAAGCTATTTCACAACCATTAATTTATTATTGACCCTTCCTGCTCGAGGACAAGCAAAGGTCTAGCTTGGAGAAGTTGATGGCTGTGAAATATCACCTCTTTTAGCCATATAAAATGTGCCAATTATCTTTCATATCATGTTTCTTCTAGCTATAGCTACGCCTTATATGCATGACTTCTAGTTCTCATTTACTTTCATATGAGCTTTGCACATTTAGTAGTTTAGGTAGAATTTTATCACTTTCCTTGTCTATGACATGTGTATAGGTGTTGATGATGATTATGGATAAAGCAAGGGCAAGATGAACAAAGAGAGCATAGTATGGAGGAGCTGGAGGGGCCAGACTTAGCCATTTGAGAGGTTGGATAAGGGAATTTTTCCAACTTCTCAAAATAAATATCCAAGACCATGGGGTTGTAGCCCTCGATGACACGAACTTAACGAGCCCAAGAACACCCAAAACAGAGTTCGTATGAAGAAATGGCAGCCAAAACACTGCGGAATACCGAAGGTTTGACGAGCAACTATACAACCGGAAGCCTTTTTTCGGTCGTATAGTTGCGCCCGTATAGTTGTGGAAAAGGTCACAAACAACAGGATTTCGCCCTAGAGAAGTCCCAGAACCTTCCCAAAGTCATATGACAGTATTGGGGGAACCCTAGGGCACCCCTAAGGCCTATATAAAGGAGGGAGGACCTAAGAGAGAGCCACCAAGCCATATCCTCGACCACGGCGAAGCCATGCCACCGCCATAGCCGCCTCTAATCAGATCTACACCATCACCATCACACAAGAGGAGAAGGGACTAGGATCTTGAAGGCCTCCACATTGATCTACATCGTCATCTTCATCAAAAACGTCTCCATCACCAATCCCCTTCGGTTACTTGTCGTAATTCTAGATTGAATCTTGGATTTGCACTTGTCTTCAATTGTATCATCATACTTCATCCATATTCTATCCATGATGTTGATTGCCTTCATGTGTGAGTAGTTTCCTTTGTTCTTGGGGAGATGAAGAAACCCTAGCATGAGATTAAATTGAGATAAAGATTATTATGTGATATTGTTCATTATGTGTATGTGTTAGATTTCCTTCATCTTGATGTTGGGTGAAGCGTGCCACTCAATATTTGCCTCACTGAGGACTAGATGGAGGGAACTACTTGTTGGTAGACGGAGGGATGATAACACTTACGGTGACTATAAAGCTGTTGTCATTTCTTACGTATCAACTTGGGAACCGAGGAGAACTCACGGAACATTGCCCATGCCATGGGATACATCCTACGGGGTAAAGTCCCTTAATAGCGCAGTAATTTGATTGATGTCGATTGCTGTCTGATGTGGTTATGACAGATGATGTGAGCAGTGGTTGCTTCCGATTCGTCCATATATGGATCTCCTCCCACACATATCATAAATGGTCTTATTATTTATTATAATTTTGATCATTATTTCTAATTACTAGCGGTGGATCCACTACTCCCTAAGAACTCTTTCCATCATCTTGTAGACTTCTGTAATCATACTTGCATGCTCTTGTTTACTTACAGCTTTAGTTTACTTATTGTTCTCTTATTTGAAAACCCAAAAATATCTTTTACACAAAACTCGCATTTTATCTTATTACTTAGAACGTTATTTAGCATTACTATTTCAGTATTTAGTTCAAAGAGTTATTATACTTCAGACTCCTGCTCCCTGTGGGATCGATATCTTTATTTCGAAACTAGCTACAAATGATCTGTGCAGTTGCAGTCATCAGTACACCACAGTTAGTTCTACAAAATATTATATTGTACATACTAATAGTAACAACCGAAAATTTGACAAATTTAGTAGCATTTAAAAGATTCAGTAGTACAGAATAAGACCAAAAAATATCGACATATTCCCATTTCATATTCAGCAGCACTTGACAGATTATCAGTTCATATTCAGCAGCACTTGAAAGATTCAGCAGCATTTCAAACTGACCGAATTAGTAGTACACAGACAATAATTGACAGATTTAGCAATGCACATATTAAAATTCAATAGATGTAGCTAGGTCTGATTCAAAAGTAAAGTGAGACCATATTCTACACTTCATCGATCGATCTGAACACACACCTGTACATAGTTATTATTGCAAAATAGATTAGCAGAGGAAGAACTCCATAGAAAATATTCAGAACTACCTTAAGCTAGGAACCACGTCTTCCAAAATGATAAGTACCGGTATATATAGTACATATTACTACAAAATATTAGTAGTAGTTGAACTCCATAAAAATACTCCTAAGAACATGTAGTAAGTCTTTCTAGCAATTCAAATACCCCAACGAACATTAAGATGTTTTTATCTCACTCATGAATCCTGTTAATCCGAAGACAATATTCCATGGTGAACACCGATGGTCAACGAGTGACCAGGTGCGACAACAACACCAGCTGGAGCCACTGCAGCTCATCGAACGGGATGCCGTCGGGCGATGCGGTGCTCTCCGGCATGCATAGCCCAGAATTTTTTATCCTTCTCCCCTTAATCACAGTCGACGACCAAAACTTCACCATGTACCACAGCGACAAGCACGCCGCCGACTTGACGCATACAACAGATACGACATGTAGTGTTTGGCGCGTGTCAAATTGCACAGTGAACACAGTACCATCGTCCCCAGATTCAATGATATCTATTGTCCACAGGCCTATTGCCGGCAGAGGCTTAGAGGAGTACCTACGTGTTTTGCCGGAGTGGAAACTGCGCACCCTCATCGAGTGAGCTTCATGGAGGTGGGTGAGGAGCGCCGCCGGCGAGGCGGCGAAAAAGCAGCCATTCTCCATGTAGTTGCAAGGGCCGTGCGCGCACACGATCTTGTGGTCGTGGACCTGACGGTAGGCGACCAATGTCCCGCAACTGTCGTCGGGGCATCTGCTACCTTTTCCACTAGTGACTCGGAGATTCAACTCCTTGGAGCATGCGGCCAACCGGACGACACTGGTAGTGTCCATACACATAGCAATCTCGTCGAACACGTCGGCATCGACGTTGCTCCATCCTCCGTGCTGCTGGCTGCGCCCCGAATCCGCCATCGCTTCCCGATGGTTTGGGGGCGAGGCGCATCAATCTATGGCTGTTGGGAGGTTTTGGAGGAGAGGGGTGGCGGCCTGGAAGGACCGATGCTGCGGGCGAGATGGCGAGGAAAATGAGTGAAGCGCACGTTGGAGGCGATACCAAATACTGTCGGAGATGGGGATGATGGTATGGATCTTTGAACGAGGAGTTTTTTGCGTGTTCCTTCATCGGTCTTTTGTTGCAGGGCGCAGCTGCATCGAGGAGACTTTACTTATTAGCTAGCTAGTGTAGCACGCCAATGCTGTCTAGTACTATAGCATCGAGGAAACTTTCCTAATTAGCTAGCTAGTCTAGCACACCAATGCTGTCTAGTAGAATGCCATATCATCACAATATAAAATTGTACATACTCTATAAAGTAGTAATAGGTAAAGATGAGAAAGTAATTATATTTTCGAGCCGCTTCCATAAAGTATCGGGTGTATATTTGGTTCTTGTACTTGTGCATAGCGTTCATCGTGCTAAAGTCTAGTATCAATAGAATCTCCCACTTCTTCCAGTTCAAAATATAAGATGGTTTATCTTTTGTGAAACAAATGTATTTATAGATCTTTTACTACACACTAAAAGTAGTGTGTAGGTTCGGAGTGAACCACACACTAAAATTCGTCTAGATACATTCATTTTGGAGAAGTTAAAACATCTTATATTATGGAACGGAGTGAGTAGATGCTAGAATGGAAAAGAAGATTCGACAGTTAGCAATGTTGGAATTTTCTAGTCATGATAGAACGGTTAATGTTGAAAGTTAACCGTACACTATATAGTGGGATGGTAAGATAAGATAAGATAAATCTCTAAAAAATATGGTCTCGTCATATCAGCTTAACCAAAGACTAGTGCATGAGGCTAGAATCGTTGAAGCCAAGGTTGTTTTCATAGAGTACGACCCTTACACAAGAATTGAGGTGATTGTTCAAGTGTATGGCATGTGGTCCCTAACATCCCATTGATGCTAAAATTTCCATAATTTTTAAAGGATCTCTAGAATCGGCGGACAAAAGTGCATTATGCTAAAGGTCCAAAATAAATATAGTCAAGTTCATTCGAGTAACTAAACATAGTACCGATACAAGGACATGTTTCAAAGGAGAGGAGACCAACAAGTTGAAAGCCAATGACTTCAGAAAACCAAACAAAATAAACAGTTCAACATGGTCGAGAACTATTTCTCTAATTGTAGTACCAACTATTACATATGGGTTGCATCAGTACGTATTGTGGCAACATGTCTTGTTTCTTAGTTAAGCATGAGGCCAGTTCCAATCGAAGGCATTCACGAAGGATGGTACGAAACAAAGCGGATACTTCACCGTTCCTATCCAGAAGTGAGGGTTTCTAATTCCCTCAAGGACATTGATTTCAGAAGTAACACCACAGTCTTTACCACTTAGACAGAAGCGACATAATTCAGCCTGCCACTCTTTGGAAATCCATGCTGCAGTTGGTAAGATGTTGACATAGTTGCTTCTTGTTAGATAAGCTGAGGTAAGATCTGCACCGCCTACGTGCATGATAATCGGATAGTTCAGTCCAAGAAAAAGAGAATATGATCCAAGGTTAGCAATCCTTTTCCATGGATTAGCTTGATCAACCTAACCAGTGTTCATTGAGAACACCAAGCAGCCAAACCCGGAAGTATAAGTGGAGATAGTGCGACCGCAGTGTACAACACGAGGATGAGCAACACCAGTACAATGGCAGCAATGACAAGACAACTAGGATCATAAGAAGCGCCAAGTGTATATATATGAAGAAGTCTAGAACCATCTGTAGATCTTGCTAACCACCAAAAAACAAAAAAGTAGTCGTGCTTGTCTCTAGTAGAATTAAAAATGAATTCACCAACTCATCTGCGGCAGTTGGTCGTGCCAAGACCAGCGCAGGACCTTGAAAAAGGTAGAAGAATGCATTACCTTATGATTCCGGCATCATGGTATAGTGAATCCTACTGAAAAATTTCCTTCCAATTGAACTGCATGCAAGGTAGCTCGAACATAGGAAAAACAACTACGGCCTAGAATTGTACAAAGGAACCAAAGCATTATATAATAGGAAATTTTCCTAGAGAACAAACTCATCTTTTTTTGAACAAGACGGACAATTTTTGGCTCGTTTTGTCTAAAATAGGCAGAGAGAATTGATCGGTTCATTTGCAGGGGAACTTACCGAAAACCTGTGGAAATGCAGAAAACATAGGATAGGAAAGACACCAGATTTTACATTTGCATGTCCATTTATACCCCTGCAGGATTGCGGTGTGGTGGATTACGTGGCACGGAAAAACCATTGAACGAATTCTTTTCAGGAGCTTCAAGTAGATCTTAAATTCCTATCGAATGAATTAAAATACATCCGGAAAAATCTACTGTGCATAATTCAATCTGATGAATCAAACGACTGCTATAAGAAAAAATCCTACGGAAAAACTATGATTCATACATTTCATAGAGTCTAAAATAACTACTCATACTTTCATTTAAACAATACACTCCCTATGTCAATTCAGTACAATAGCTTGGGCACATGAGTAATTAAGGCAGTACGCTACATATGAAAAAATAATTACCAAGATGTAGAGGATCCCAAACATGAACGTTGCCATACAGAGCTGTGGCGAACACCAGTCCATCATGGGTAATTCCATCATTGTAACTGTATGGGATCAATGTGTGGTTAAAAGGAAGTGGAAGAACTGTCCATCCATCATCACCGCCCTGAAGGATGGCAATTCTGACATTGAAGACTGCAACAAGCGAGAAATCTTTATATCTCCCAGCAGCTATGGGAACTTGGCAAATTGCAATCTTCTGTATTACAGCTGGAAGATCATTATCCAACAAGAACGTGGTTGGCTGGTCGGTTGCTTGGAACGACAATGTTGGGAGAGGAATCTTGCGACGAGTGTACACGTTGCAAAGCTCCAACTTGCCACTAAAGCCAGCTGTGGCAATCCAATCTCCATTGGCGCCTACCCACTACCCAAAGTATAGCCTGGTACCATAGCATCGGAGGAGAACCTGTCCAGCAGTGATAGCTTGCACGAGAGGCTATCAATTTTGAAGAATGCATGAAATCTAGTGGTCCCTTCGTTAGGGGGGAATGAAGAACACATGGGAGGCCAAATGGCACTGAAGCATCCAGAGTTGCGCTAGCTTTTGCAGATTCAAGAAAAAGTTTGGATGAACCGATTAGGCTGGCGGTGGTGATGACATCGCATCGGGTTATGAGTTCTTCAAAGGGTCCTTCTGTAAACACGTTGTGAAAAAGCTCAGAATCATGCTCACTGTTCTTGCTCGCTGACGCCATCGCAAGGCAGCATCTGTATTTCATTGATTGTGGTTTCGTAAGAGAGGGGGAATCGATAGTGGCAACTGCCTGAGCGAGACGGTGAAGAGAATCCAAAAGTGACATATGGCGGCAGCGGTGGTGCGTTTTGTGGAAGGGGAAGACGCCGAGAAGAGAAGGGGAAGACGCCTTGGAGGGGGCGGGGGAATAGGCAAGGGGGGAAAAGCTGGATTAATCAGCACGATCATGCGCTCCTCAGCTGCATTTTGAGGAGACAGTGACCCCGTCGACTCCCTACTCCCTAGTACTAGTAGACGTCTAGATGGTCAGAGTAGTTAATTTGGAGGAGACTGTGACCGGCCTAACTCCCTAGTACTAGATGCCTAGGGTACGGGTTGTACTGTATTTCGGAAATCTGAGCTCTGTATTTTTATTTTACTTGCATGGACGAGCTCTGTATTTCTTTTTTGACAGAACGCGATCTGTATTAGGGCATCACCTATGTATGTGGAAAACCTTGTCGATAAGATGGGTCCCACATACTACACCATAAGCTAATTCATTGCACCACAATGTGTGTAGACAAACTTGACCATAACCTAGGACCCACATTTAAGAGCTAACGACACACATCCTTTTGACTGAAATTAGTTTTATATTGCTATGTGTACTACTCCCTCCGTTTAGAAATATAAGATGTTTTAGCTTTGTGAGTCAAATGTATCTAGACATATTTTAATATATAGGTTCGCAGAGCTTTGGAGTGAACCTATACATAAAAATGCGTCTAGATACATTCATTTGACAAAGCAAAAATGTCTTATATTTCTGAATGGAGGGAGTAGATATTATTATTTAGTGCTTGTGGACTACCCAAGGGCATCCACTATGTGCAAAAAACCACACCTTAAGTTTTTTGCACATAGTGGATTCCATAAGATTATGGGTTGTCCACAAGCAATAGAAAATAATTTACTCTCTCTTCCCTCTTATGCATGAGTATGTCGGATGAGGCATGTGGGTCCCAGCTTATGGCTAAAGTTCACCTTATACATAGTGCAAGATTTTACAAGAAAGGTGGGTCCTGTCTTATGGCTAAAGTTCACATCATACATAGGTGATGCCCTAAGGGCATCCACTATGTTGTCCATAAGGGTGTCCAAAAGCAAAAAGCAGTCCTTATGGATGACCACATACATAGTAGAGCTTCACCTTAAGAAAATTTTCTTAAGGGTGACCTAGAAGCTTGTGGCTTGTCCATAAGCAATATAAAATTATTTTTTCTCTCCTCTCTCTCTTGTATGTGTATACTTTTTGTAGACATATGGTCCCAGATTATAGATAAGTTGACTTTATACATTATAGCTACTTCCACAAGTTGTGTGGGACCCACCTTATGGCACTTATACATAGGTGATGCCCTTACACATAGGTAATGCCCTAAGCTTATGGGTCACCCTTAAGCGTTTTGGCTTGTGGACAAGCTCCATTATGCATATGGATAGCTCTTAAGTTGTACTTTTTGGCTTATGGTGTGGTTTTTTCACACATAGTGGTAATGAAGCTGTAGGTACACTTTACAGAAAGGACTAGAAGAAAACAAGGAGACATGACCAGGTCCCACAAAATTACAACAAGCACCCTGCAAGGATTCGTCGAAACATGGTCCAGTCCCTATAAGCACGAGCTCTGTATTCTCTTTGTCAATTCTATGCCCATAGAAAGCTAGTTTAGCAAGTAGCTACACTTTTAGTCCTGATTCTTACATCCAGGGTGCAAATTAGTCTCACATCTTGTAAATGGGAAAAACTAGCCCCACACCTTGCACCCTAGGCGCAGCTTAGTCTATTTCTAATGGATTGGATGGAATTTGAATGAACTGAGAGAATTTGACCATGTTGAGTTGTCCTTACAGGGAAGTTTTGTGGGCTAGTCCATACTAGTAAGTTGCACCTTTCTTGCACGTCAGACTCAGATAATAGGAGTATGACATATTATCACTATAAAATTATAATAGGTAAAGCTCGAAAAAATAATTATACTTCTACGCAAGATCCATAAAGTATTGGGTGTATATCTGGTTCTTGTGCTTTATATAATGTAGAATTCAACCTTTATTAGCTACTTTGGTAACATGTGTTTGAGGTTTGTGCATAAATTTCATTGTGCTAAACACTATCAATAGAATCTTCTAGATCCCATAATGAAAAAGAAGATACAACCGCTAGCAATGTTGGGATTTGACAATCTTGATTCAATGACCAACATAAAAAGTTCTCCGTACACTATATAGTTGTAAGATGTAAGATAAGACAAGACGAGGGTAATTTATGGGCCCACGCAAGGGATTATTGTTTACAGAAAAGTCCATATGCTGAAGCTAAAATCTTGGGAATTTGACATGATATGTGAACATCATATGTCCATGTGCTCATCCAATGATGTACTTCGCAATGCTCAAGTTGAATCATCACATATAAAACAAGTGATGCATATGGATTGTGAAATGTATAAGAAAAGAATCAAATTTGGTTAGATGTCAGCTACCTTAAAACTAACAATGAAATATTGAGTGAAATGCACACATGTGTATTTTTAGTTAACTTGAGCATTGCAAAGGATAGTGTTCAGCCAAGCTAAAACAACATCAATCTACGCAAAAATTCTACATGAACTTTCAAAAGAAATAGAAGTCATGGAATGAGACCACATGTAGGCCAATACTATTTTACTGTCTCAATCGCAAAAAGGCGCGTTCAGGACAACTAAATATGTACGAATTTGGTCAAATATGCTCAAATTTGTTTGAAATGGACTGATTTGCACTAGGGATGCATGTCTTGGGATTGATTTTGTCCACTTTGCAAGATATGGGACTAATTTGTACCCCGGGTGCGAGAAGTGGGACTAAAACTATATTTACCACGATCTTTGGCAAGAAATAAGTTATACAGATCCTCTAACTTATACTGTAGAAGAAAAGCTAGAGAAGTCGTAGGACCCTAACTTTCCTTCTTCCAAACAATACAATATTAAGGCCTAAATGTCATAAAATTAATTTTTACTACCTCCATCCTAGATCTTAAGGCTTATATTTTTGTACATGTGTGGCCATGTGTACATATATTTGTACGTGTCTGTGTACGCGTGTGTGGTGTGCGTCATGTACATGTATACATGTAGCTGTTTGCGGGTGTGTGTGTGTGTGATATGTGAGTGGCCAAGTATCTGCAGGCGTGTACATATACATTTCCATATACATGACATGTTTTAGTATGAGTATATGTATGAGAGAAAGCTGTGCTACAAACATAAAATTCCTTCGAGCCATATTTGTTGGTTTAGATTCATCTAGATACGGATATATCTAGTCAATTTTTAGTGCTAGATACATCCGTATAGAGTCTAGACAAACATAGGTAAACTAATATGGATCTAAGAGAGTACATATATATGTGCTATTGTGTTGTACGTATGACATACTCGCTCCACCCATTAGCACACACAAAAAAACATTACGATTGCTATAGCTTATCTTACCTTATCTTATCTTATCTTACCATCTTAGCTTACCACTATATAGTGTATAAATAACTTTGAATATTGACCACTGGATCAAGACTCACGAATCCCAACATTTCCGGCCGTTAGATCTTATTTTTTATTCTAGCATCTAGAATATTCTATTTTTTAACGGTCTAGAAGACTCTATTGATAGTCTTCATCACAATGAATGCTATGCACAAAACTCAAAACACACTTCTCCATCATTCTAGAATCTTCTCTCTCGTTTTTCTAGACCATATTACCAAAATTTTAAAGTTTTAGATAGCTAATAATCGTTGACTTCTAGATGATATACAAAGTATAATAATGAAATGTACACCCATACTTTATAGATGTTGATCAAATTTAATTATTTTTCTACTTTACCTATTATAATTTTTTATAGTGATAATATATTAGACGTCTATTATCTCAGTCTCACGTGCAGGACACTTGTAACTTACTAGTATATAAAGTACAAGAACCAAATATACACTCATTCTTTATAGATGTTGATCAAATTTATATTTTTTCTGCTTTACCTATTATAATTTTAAAGTGATGATATGTCAGACGTATATTATCTGAGTCTCACGTGCAGGGAACATGCAACTTACTAGTATTATATAAAGGCTGGAAAAGCAGGATTTTTTTGGGATTGTTGAACCTTCTCTTTCCTCTTTCTATAGCTAGTTTTTAGCAGTCCAAAATAACAATGATGTTGGAAGTGCTCTCATGGCTAAGGGCATCTGTAGTGTGCAAAAAAAGCACACCTTAAGGCCTATGTGGCATTTCTTAAGGTTCACCTTATACGATGTGGAGAAAATAAATATGTCTTTAAGCCTTGTAGACTTAGGCCATCTGTAATGAATCTTATTTTATCTTACCACTATATAGTATACAAATAACTTTGAATATTGACCGTTGAATCAAGATTTACCAATCCGAACATTTCCAGCCGTTGTATCTTCTTTTCTATTCTAGAATTTAGAAGTTTCTATTGATAGTCTTCATCATAATCAATGTCATGCACAAACTGCAAAACACCCTTCTCTATCATTCTAGAATTTTCTCCCTTGTTTCTTTGGACCATGTTATCAAAAATTTCAAGTTTTATATAGCTAATAATCGTTGACTTCTATATGATATATAAAGTACGAGAACCAAATATACACCCATACTTTATCGATGTTGATCAAATTTATAATTTCTTCTTCTTTACCAATTAAAATTTTATATAGTGATGATATGTTAAACGCCTATTATCCAAGTCTCACGTGCATGGCACGTGCAACTTACTAGTATAAAGTTGCACATGCCTTACACACGTGAGAATCGGATAATAGAAGTATGGAATATCATTTTGTTATATAAAATTATAATAGGTGAAATAATTATAATTTTGATCCACGTCCATAAAGCATCGGGTATATATTTGGTTCATATACTTTGTATCATGTACTCCCTCCATTCTAAATATAAGATGTTTTAGCTTTTGTGAAAGGAATGCATCTAGACGCATTTTAGTGTGTAGGTTCCGAGTCAACCTAGACATTAAAAGGTGCCTATATACACTCGTTTTACAAAAGCTAAAACATCTTATCTTTTAGAATAGAGGGAGTAGAGACCAACCTATTAGCTACCACATACTCGACATGCTCTAGATAAATGACTAAGAATATTCTAGAATTATCAATAGTATCTTCAAGATGATAAAATGGAAAAGATTATCCGATGGCTCTCACAATGTTGGGACTCATGAGTCTTGATCCAATCGTCAATATTCAAAGTTATTCATACACTATATAGTGCTAAGATAAGATAAGATAAACAATAGTATCTTCTATACGGTGCTCTAGAATGGAAAAGAAGATGCAATTAATGTTGGGATTCTCGAGCCCTTGATCCATCCAACGGTGAATGTTGTTTAAGTTATTCGTACAATACGTAGTCGTAAGATAACATAAGAAAGACTATCAAAATTATCTTCTATATGATAGAACGGAAAGAAGAGGATCCAACATCTAACAATGTTCGGATTCGCGGGTCTTGATCCAACGGTCAATATTAAAAGTTATTTGTACACTATATAGTGGTAAGATAAGAAATAATATCAATAGTACCTTAATGTAATTAGGGTGATTCATGCTAAATATATGGACCTCAATATTCCCCTTTTTTAGTTTCTTGATGTAAAATGTACTCCCACCATCTTTGTAAAATTCAAACCTACAAGTAACTGGTAAAATTTAAATGTATTTAAGCTTAGTTGTCAATAAGTATGAAAATTCTAGGATTTCAAGATGAATGACTAAGGTCATGGCCATATCTACATCATACTTTATGCTGATGATGATCCCATATCCAAGAATCTCCATGCCGCCAAATTTTCCATATTTTGAAAAAAACAAAGAGGGAGTAGTATGAAGAGTATGGCTCGATCAGCACCTCTATCGAGAAGGAGTCGAACTCGACTGATTTTCTTACTTAATTTTAGGGTGCTTCCTGCTAAATATATGGATCTCGGTGTAATTTTACCTTTTTTGGTCATTGATATAAAATGTACTACCACCGTTGTTCGTATAAAATTCAAACCTAAAAGTAAGCAGGATATATTGCTCTCAAAATTTTCCAAAAATCTTTTGAAACTAACCAGGAACTCAGTACATCAATAACCACCGAAAGTTCTGAAAACTAACCAGGAATTCAGTACCTGTCATGAAATTTGGTAAACATGAGTAGTACGTACTTTATTTTTTATGCCCACCCTTGGGTTTTAACACGCACTTCTTGGTACTTCGGGGCAGATTCCTTGTTAGAAAGAAAAAGAAAAAGTTTCTAGTGACCGGAATTATTTTGAGCACGAATATTTTGGATCTAAATGCCCTAGACCCAATTTTCTGAAAAAATGGACTATTGTGCAATACTTGAGTAGTACGTACTTGTACTGAACCAGGGGCACCAGAAAATTAACCCCAAAGCTGCCAAAGAAAAAAATAGAGGAAAAAACAAAGAGTGAGAGGAGATTATTAGAGAATATAAACAAGAGGCAGCACGAGAGCAGCGAAGGAGTTGAAGGCGGTGCGATGTGAGAGTAAATATAGTTTGACGGGTTTCTAGCACGAGGTACAGGTACCTACAACTAGTAGCATAGTACTACTATGTTTTGTCTCTCCTTCGCTGTTTGTCACCATCCATCCTATCTCTCCCCTCCCGTGCAGCGCCCGCGCGCACCGACCGACTGATCTCTCCATCGTCCCACTGTGTGGTGTCACACACGTGTGCCTTGGTACGGCCGCGGTATGTGTGTGGCCTATTTTTTGTTTTTTCTTGATAAGAGTCTCTAGCGTGTTGGTTAGCTGCCTTGGTGTGCATATATAGGAAGAGGACATCGTAGATTTCACAATGTCCTGCTCCATGTGTTGCACAAACCACCACTTCGACATTTTTGTACTTTGTATTATGTAGAAATCAACCTATTAGTACTCCACGTTTTCTAGAGACATGACGAAGAAGATTTTAGAATTATCGACAAGTGTGTTTTGAGGTTTGTGCATAGCATCCATTATGCTAAAGAGACTAGTAAGTTGTACGTGAGGCTCAGATAGTAGACGTATGATATATCATCACTATACTAGTAGTAAAAGGCACGTGCCACACACATATATACTGTATGAAATGTGATTTAACAAACATTAAGTCAATAGTCTTGTTAGAGAAAAAATACACACATAATGTTAGGGTGGGAGTTTCGAACTAGTATTAGGAAAAACATGTTCAAATTTCCAAGTGTATCTTTAGGGTCCGTGTTGTAAAAGTGTAGGTCCCAGATGTATTTTGGTTTTCTTTTTGGACCACTATGTAATTTTTATGCCCACCCTTAGATTTTAACGCGCACCTTCATAGTACTTTGGGGCAGATTCCTCGTTAGAAAGAAAAATAAAAAGTTCCTAGTGATCAGAATTATTTTGCGCATGAATATTTTGGATCTGAATGCCCTAGAGCCAATTTTCAGAAAAATGACTATTGTGCAAAACTTGAGTAGTCCGTACTTCTACTAAACCAGGAGCACCAGAAAATTATCCCCAAAGTTGCCAAAGAAAAAAACGGAGGAAAAAACAAAGAGGGAGAAGAGACTATTAGAAAATATAAATGGGAGGCGTCGCGAGAGCAGCGAAGGAGTTAAAGACAGTGCGATGTCAGAGTAAAGCTAGTTTGACGGGTTTTTGATACGAGGTACAAGTAACTACTACTAGTAGCACAGTCCTACTAGTAGTACTACTATGTTTTCTCTCTCCTTCGATGTCTCTCACCATCCATCCTCTCTCTCTCCCCTCCTGTGCAGCGCCCCGCGCGCACCGACCGGCTAATCTCTCCCTTGTCCCACCGCGTGGGGTCGCACACATGTGCCTTGGTACGGCCGCACTATGTGTGTTTGGCCTATTTTTTCCTTTTTTCCTGACAAGAGTCTCTAGCGTGTTGGTCAGCTGCCTTGGTATGCATATATAGGAAGAGGACATCGCATATTTCACATGCTCCATGTGTTGGTGTTGAACAGTAGCCAGAGCGAATTCCACCATGCTTAGAACCATCATGTCACACCCCTCCCCAAAAAAATTCCATAGCACCGTAGGCTATATTCTCAATATGTGTATATAGTTATTATGAATAGACTTAATCTATGCCTTTTTTCTCTATGAAGACTGTTGGTTAATAAAAACATAATGTTTGTTAAACCCACATGTGATCTATCCATATAAATGACACGGTGACAGTAACCATGGAGTATCATCATATGTCTTCCCTTCTCCTTTTGTTGCAAAAAGGATCCTGGCATTAAAAGAAACACCAAACAGTACAAAACACCTCAACAAAAACTAAAATTGAATTGAAATCCTTGAGATGCCCTTCGTCTTCAACCTCAGTTGACTGTGTCACGAGGATCAATGTACCTACCTCATTGACATGTTTTTTTGCAAAGCTGTCGAGGATATCCCTACGATGGAGGATGGCAGGCGTGCGGGCGTTTTTCACGCCCGACGTGCCCCAGAATACACACTGTTCAAGGAGGCTGATGAAGAGGTCCAGCTCGTCGTGCTGGGAAAGATGGTGCGCAATAACAACTACCTCCATGTAGACATCCGCCGGTGCGGCGGCAAAGCCTCGAAAAGTTGTAGGGCCATCAGTGCGTGGAACAGATCGTCTCCAGAGAGACCAGCCAGGGAAGCGGTGAGCGCGGCAACAGCCTGGCGCGGAACACCTAGACCAAAAATTGGGGCTAAAAGTCAGTTATAGGTAGGCTAGATGAATGAAGTCCATAGAAGAAAACGATATCGCTGCCGGTAGCATGCATTGTGGCAAACGTACATGTTGAGTATGCATCACGGTGCATGGCCTAAATGTTGGCAGTGAGGTGGTCTACCATGCCTGTGACTACGCCGAAGCTAGTGAGGAAAGAGTCCAACGTCTTCTTGAGCCAGGCTACGAAGATGATGTCAGAATGGGTGCGTGCCATGACGCAAGCAAGCACAACACAGAGGCTCTGCAAAGAGTCGACCTGGGCGTGGGCGTCCCTGGCTTTCTCTATCAGACGGATGGCGCTCGCCCACACAACTGAAGGGAATATAACCGAGAGGCAATAACAAAGTAGTTATTATCTTATTCTATGTTTATGATAAATATTTATTTTGCATGCTATAATTATATTAATTGGAAACGTTAATACATGTGTGTTTAATAAACAAAATACAAAGTTTCTAGTAATGCCTCTCTTATAAACTAGCTCGGTGATTAACAAGATGATCAAGGTTTCCTGATCATGGACATTGGATGTTGTTAATAACAAGGTCACAACATTGGTGGAATGATGTGATGAACATTCATCTGAAGTATAGAATTACAATCAAAGTCATTATGTTTATATTGCTATAACATCATACGAAGTAATCTTAGTCCTTACACCATGAGATCATGTTAATCACTAACACCGGAAGAGTATGTTGATAACATCAAACGTCACACCTAACATGGTTACTATAAAGGTGGGTTTAGTGCTACGAAGGTGTTATGTTGAGGCTCATGGATCAAGAGTGGGATTTGTCCATCCTGATGACGGATAGATATACTCTGGGCCCTCTCGGTGATATCACATTGAAATAGCTTGCAAGTAAGTGATGTGATCACTAGAATGTTATATCACGGGAACGAGAAAAGAGTGCATGTCGGTAACGAGATCAAACTAGGTATTTGGATACCGATGATCGAATCTCGGACATGTAATATATCACGAGACAAAGGGATATAGTTATGATGTTAAAGGTTCACACGATCACAAGAGTCATCATTGAATATGTGGGAGTCAGTACGGATCTCCAGGTCCCGCTTCTGATTATTGATCGGAGAGGGGTCTCAATCATATCTGCATTATTCACGAACCGTAGGGTGACACACTTAAGGGATACCGACACCATTTGGAGCAAATATGTTTCAGATCAAGATTTAAGAAAGCGCTGGAATTATTTCAATAGACACCGAAACTATTTCAGGTGAAATTGCTAAAATTGGTTCTGCATGTGATATTGAAATGTGTAGGGGTTCTATGTGAATGTTTGTTAATTAATGTAATTAAGTAAATTCTGAATAAAATAAAAAAAATAGTTTTATTTAATGATAGCTTGCATTAAATTTGGTGGAAATTTAATGCATGTGTGAGTGGAATTTTGAGTGGAGGCTTTTTATGGGAGTTCCACCCACATGAATGTGGAAGAGGTGGGGGGACCACCATGGCTGCCACGCCATGGCCCTTGGGTGCCCCCCTCTTCCCTATAAAAGGCCCCCTCTCCTCTCACATCACACACCTCCTCGTGAAGGATCTCTCTCCCCCTCTAGTTATTCCCCATGGTCTCGGATCAGCGAGATACATGTTCCTGGTGGCTTTATCTGTAAAGGAATTGCTGCTTCCGCTGCTTTGCTAGAGCGAGGGATGGAGGTTGTCGGGGTACCGGACGTGTGTGTGACCACGTATGCACCGCTGCTTTGCGGTGCTAGACTTGGTGGTGCTGGACTTGCTGGTGCTGGATTTGATGGACGTGCTGGAGCCGGACCTGCTGGACTTCATCACGATCTTGAGATCGGCAAGTGTACGACTACATCATCCACGAGTTCCAACTTGTTAACAAAGCTTTGTTGTCTTCAAGGGTAAGTTATCTATGGATGTATATCCACCCGTTGCTTGTAACTAGTAGATAGATCTTGGGCTATAGTTCCCATCGTAGGAATTTTTTTGTTTTCTATGCTACGAACCCAACAGTGGTATTAGAGCCTGATCTATGCATAGTGGGATGAAGCTGACCGGACCAACCTTTCATGTAATGATATGGTAAAACTTGCAATGGATAAATTAGAGGCGTCTAGTTTAGATCGTAAAACCCTAAGCCCGGACCAACCTTACATCTCCGAAAGCCCTAAGCCACGTAAAACTTGCAATGGACAAATTAGAGGCGTCTAGTTTAGATCGTTGCTGGGCTAGTGTCATGATATGGTAATGTTGTAAGTATATGTATGATAGAAACTCTTACAACACACCTAACGTGTAAGTTCCATAGACCTTGGCCTTACACACAAAGGAATGATAGAGATCATACCATGATGCACATGATAGAGATCAAATGCATGGACCATATCACCCCACTTTACACATTAGATGTTTGCATCTTATATTGCTAGTTTGGCGCTTTTAGTAGCATTATAAGATGATCCCTCATTTAAATATCAAGATAAAATATGTTCTTCCTTAAGTATGCACCGTTCTATGGATCGTGTTTCGAGACATCACGTGATGATCGGGTGTACTCGACTCTACGCTTTCATACAACGGGTGTAAGACATTTTTACACACACGAATACTAAGGTTCTTACTTGGCGAGCCTAGCATGTACAGACATGGCCTCAGAACACGGAGAGAAAGGTTAAGGATGAGTCATATAGTTGATGTGATGCCCATATTGATGCTCGCCTTTGAAGCTACACCGACTCACGTGATGATCGGACTTGGTGTAGTGGATTTGGTTCATGTAATCACCAAAAAGGCACGAGGGATGTCGTTTTTGAGTGGGAGTTCATTTCTAATTTGGATTAGCCGAACTCAATTTGTCATAAACTAAATCGAAGTGAATTTGCATAATTTGTTGTAGTCATTGGCATATGTTTACTACCTTATGCTCTGTTTTAATTGAGATAATAGAACTATAGAATATTTACTTTACGAACTGGTATAGTATTGTTTTTGAATGCCAATTTAAAGTTTAGAAGTCCTATTGCAAACTTTCAGCAAACTCTATTTACTCCATGAAGTTTAATAAGTAGTATTAAATCAAGAGTAAAAAATTTCAATGTTAGTATCTAAAGTATCATGTTTGCCTCCATGATTATTGATACTCAAAAGTTGTTTTAATATCAAGATTATCTAGGAGCTGAAAATTGTTTCAGAAAACATCATGTGTGAAAGATATTGTGATATCTGAAACAATGTTTTTGGTTGCATTATGATAGAGTATAATTTAGCAAAATAAATGTTCTCATATTGTATGAGAATTTGTGAAGGATGGAGATGCTAGGCATCTGGATCTCCCAAAAAGGTTTTGGGAACTAACATTATACTCGTGATTCTTCCTTATAGGCTATAGTAGCTTGATCATGAAAGTTGTCATGATAAGGATGAATATAAGATGTAAGTAAAATGTTTACTACACTAATAGATTACTAAAGAATGGATTTTTGAAAGAACACCAAATATTTGATGATGGTGATCCACTTCAAAGTGCAAGTCCAAAGGTATTAGTATTTGACTATATACACTTTGTACTATGTGTCATGTGAATGACACCACTATTGATCTTGATGGATTCTTTTAAAATAAAAGGAATTGTTGAAAGAGAATCTATAAAATATTTGGCAGAAAAGAAAAGGTTGGAGATGTCCAACTTAGGTATATAGAAGATATACATGTTATGGCTGTATTCCTTGCTTGTTAAACAATGTGGTTCTGAGGTATTGGATACCGAATTGGTTGGTGTGAGGTGTCATACAGAACAACACAATTCATGAACCGCAACAGCCTAAGTAACTGGCAAGAGAATAAGTGATGATGTTCATCAAAACAAATAAAGTGTTATTGTGTTTTCGTTGTCGTCAAACCTAGCCTTCAAGATTTATTTTAATAATTGTTATTTTGTTCCGGTATTACGAGAACAATGGTTGTTCAAATAATTACCGTATTCCATAATGGATGGATGAACTTTTACAAGTCTAGTTGGATAAATCACATCCATAAACATTATTGCTAAAATGTCGTAAGACAAATGATTGGAAGATCACTTATGAAGTGACATCGCTGTTTGAATTATATTGGAAAGTAAACATGAAGAAACTCCATGTTGATGGATTTTTGGAGTCTTTTGATTTTGATCAATTGACGCTTGTGAAACTTTCCTCGAGATAATTGAAACTCTGTCCATAGGCCAAAGAGGAAGGGATGACTAACTTATTGGATATTATGCATGTTGATGTATATAGTCCATTATGTGTAGCCATATACGATGGATCTTTTTGCTTCATATGCTTTCTCCAGAAATTTAAGTGAATATATCTATACATTTACTTAATAAGGAAGAAGTATGAAACATTTGAAAAATGTTCAAAGACTTTCAAGATGAAGTGAAAAATCATTGTAACAAGAAAATAAAATAGTTTATGATTTGATCATAAAGGAAGATATTTGAGTTACAGGTTTAGCAAAACACCTAAGATTTCAGGAATTATTCCATGAATTTGCATTTCCCGATACACCACATGAGTATGGTATGTTCGAGAGATCAAATCAAACCTTGTTTGACATGGTAAGATCAAAGGTGTCATTTATAAAACTGCCATTATGTTTTAAGGATTAAAGATTTAGAGACTACTGCTTTTACACTAAAAAGAGCACCATCATGATCCGTTGAAATGACACCATATGAGTTATGGTTTGGAATAAGACCCAATTGTCTTTTCTTAAATTTTGGTATGTTATGCATAAGTAAAATGTTTACAACCAAAGTCGGATAAGCTCATCTTTGTGGGTTATCCCAAAGAATTTTTTGGGAATTCCTCCATAACACCAAGGACAGAAGAATTTGTCGCTTGGAACGTCAAGTTTCTTGAGAAGGAATTTTTTGTGAAAAGTTAAGTGGGAGGACAATACAACTTTGATAAGGTTGTTAAACCTTAGCTATATGTGCTAAGTAGCGCAGCGCCAGAAAGTGTCCCGGTGGCGGCCATAATGCTCATGGCTCCCGTGATTACAAAGGGTGTGATCTTGGAGATTAGAGTTTCTATTGAACCATGTGGGTCGGTAAGAATCAAATAGTAAGATTTGAAACATAAGTTGTTATTGTTTTGACAATGATGAACCGACTGCATGAAAAGAAGCGATGATGGGCCCTGACTCCATAAAATGACTAGAAGTCATAGAATCCGTGATAATATCCATACACGAGAAATCAAGTTTCTAAACTTAGAAGACCCTCCGAAAAGGCGTGAAGCCTATCTGTCGTGTTTGGATCTATAAAGAAATAGACATTAATGTTTAACATCTATGAAATAATCGACATGTGAGGTCCCCTAGATTTAACCATCCGAGAAATTCATGTTATGTATATATCCACGTTCCCATGATCAGTGACCCGTGGAACATAACCGACAAGTATCATTACAACATCCGAGACATACCGAATTAGAAGACTTACATAAATGCCGTTATGGCTATACCATCTTTAGCAGCAGAACATCATCACGCGTAGAGCCCAATCGTGCCTCAATCCACCGGCAACTGACTGGGAGAGCATCCTAGTTCGCATAATCATCATCACCGTCGTCTTCTTGAAATATGACCAAGTTAATAGCCAGGGACAATGCCAGTGAGTACTTTGAATGTACCCGCAAACCACCTTAAGATAACAATAATAGCAAGAGGATATGCATTATGGCTGTGGTAGTAGGAGCGCTCCAAGAGAGGTTCTTTTCTCAATTAGTTTCTCTTGTAGATATAGTATCTACATACCTTTGTTGAAGAAGAGTTTTGAAACATGCCTCTGTTTTATAAATCAAGATATCCCCATATCCTTGATGAAAACCTTTTTGGAAACAGTTTTGGAGAAAAGCCCTTTTTAAACCTCTTTGACCTCCTTTGGTCAAAACAAATCTTTAACTCAGGTTCCCTCGGAAACCCATACTTTCATCCATTTTTTCCAAACACCACAATTTGGGTACTCCTAGCCATCACCTTTCCAACCGTCCTTGACCGTGGACGCGGCTATTCGAATAGATTATACTCTACAGAGTTTGTGCACTTTCCCCACAAGAATCAATACATCCGTCGGGATACAACCACGGCCCGCTACACATGGTATACGGGGGTTCGGATAATCAAACCTAACCTTTCGCTTGTCGACCCTAGCAAAGGCTGCTTTTACTTTTGGGTTTGTTCTCCCCGACAACGAGTATGTGGGCCCCGGCCATAGTCCTGCCTTCCATACACACGTATACCCAAACCGCAGCTTGGCGTATACCTTAACTTGGTGACTCCACTTCCTTCCATACCACCTAAGTCATACTGTCCACGGGAGACCCAATTGTTGCATAGGCACTCCTGCCAAGACATGCTCACGCTTGCCGAAGCAAGCTACATGCTCCAGATCCATAGAACTGTTAGCGCCTGCCCGGAAATCTAGGGATTTCTCCCAATAAGAATTGTACAAGGTGCCTCAGCTAATGAAGACAAACTACGAGCTAAGCCCCAGCACCTGGGGTAATGTGGTTGCACTGATAAATTGTTCCGGTAAAGGCATAGAACATCCCTTCTCTTTCTCTTGTCCATTTTCTCATTTCTCATCATCACCAATTCTTTAGTTAAAACATCCGCTTGGAACGATGCCTCTTCCCAAGGGTTTTACAAAGCAGTTGTCAACACCCGGATTTTTAATCCCAGATGCCCGTTATGCCATACCTCGCAATCCCAGGATTACCATTTTTGCGAGACATAACGGATTGGATATCACAGTACATCATCCATTACAAACCATACATAAGGTCTTACACAAATAAGGATCTCATGATCCAGTCTTAATACAACAAGCAGCGGATATAAAAGATAAGTGTAGCAGTGGGGTCCATCTTCAGGGGCACAGGCAATGCTGACAAAGGCAGATAGTCATAGTTATCATAGCTGTCCCGCTGGCCATCATCTTGATAGTCTCCTTCATAGTCTGGCCATGAGAATAGCCAGGGACAAAAGCCATGAGTACTCTTTAAGTACTCGCAAACTACCACTAACAAATAATATAGTTCTAAGACAAGTGCTAACTCTATGTTTAACTATAAGGTTAAGTTTGAAACCTAAGCTGAGTTCAGAATCAAAGAAAGATAAAGTAAAGTTCTAGAATCACTTAAGTTGGGGAGCTATTGTCATAAACACAACCCTGTTGTGGTCAAGTCAGGATTCATCATTCATTTCAAGTTATTTGGAAACATCTAACAACGAAACAGTATGGCCATTCCAACTGTCCATAACCGCGGATGCGGCTATTCGAATAGTTTGACACTCTATAGAGGTGGGACACTTTCACCACAAGATTCGATACATCTGTCAGGGATAACCCTGAATCATCATACTTAGTATGCAGATAATCAAACATAACCTTCCCTTTACACACCCTAGTATAAGCACCTCTCCTATGAGCATGGCCTCCCAACCATGACTATCAATCATCTTGGGCACTGCATAGGTGGACAACATTGAGAGGTAGCCTCAGCTCAGAACTCTCCCGCGAGGGAACTAATACTAATGCATATAAATTTCTAGCTAAGCCTTACCCAATTCAGGTAGTGTGGTTGTACGGTAAATTTGGAATGGTATCGCATCCGAATCCAACCATCAGTTTTATAAAAGGGCTAAGGCTCATGCCTCAACTTTTCATCATCATAAACCATTTGTGTTTCTCAACACATGTCAAAACATTTCAATAGAATGACTCATTATTCCAAGGTTTTCATAAATCATTTTCAACAAATGTTCCCATCTAAAGTGACTCAAGTTTTTATCTACTCTAAACTACTAAGTTAAGAGTGTTCACTAAGATGGAAAATATGGGTTCAATCTAATGCCATAGAATGATATCTAAAGGGTTCTAAATAGGTCAAGTTTTATACTCTTTATGCTACCTTCAACAACAAGTAAAGAACTTTGGGTAAAGTAAGGGAAGTAAAACTTGTAACTAAGACTTGGGGTAACTAACAGTCAAAGGAGTGTGACCAAAGCATGCCTAAAGCATATTTGCTAAACCATCTAGTTTGATCCTAGCATGCTAAGCATTAAAATTGCAAGTGTTAGCTTGCATTGTTAATGGTGTCTTGCCTTGGTTGGTGTAGTGGTTGAAGTGTTCTTCGTCTTCTTGGTAGCACTCCTCCTCCTCGTAGACCTGGTCGGTACTATCGTCTATACATACGGAGTACACAATCACCAAACAATACTTAACTAGTCTAAATAGCATTCTAAGACACACATTTGATGATCTATTATCATCATAAGCATCACAAGTTTAATTCACTAGTTTTATTCTTTTGAATTTAGAAAAGTAATTTCTACTCATTGAAAAATTAACTAAGATTTAATATTCACCACTTAAAATATGGGATCATGTTGACACATGTCATCACCACATATTCTAACATGTGGGAATGAGATGTAAAGGTTGGATCATAATTACTTTGGTTTAAGTTCATTATTTAATGATTTAATGTGACTAGAAATGCCTATATAGCATTATTTTGGTCCAAAGTCACTGCATTTAAACCTTAATATTATTACATATTTAGATAGATATGATGAAATGTGATTTTTGAGAGTTGGAGTCAACTTAAAACCTATCTTGGTTGATTTTATAAAAATGCTGCAAGTTGCAAAAACTTCTGTTTTGTTATTTTTACTAGGAGAGATCTATAACTCTAATTGAATTAAATCCAACGGGCTTAGATATATCAGTTCAATACCTTTCAGGCAAAATTGGTTTCATGCAATTTGGATTTGTCAAACTCCTAGAATTGATTTTTAAACTAGTGGACAAAAATAAGATTAATTCTAAATAGAAAAAACTAGATTTGAATCTCTAACTTGCGCGGGAACTAACTGGACCAGCCCAGCTACGCACAGTGCACGCAACGGGCTGCTTGACATGCGGGCTCCACCGGTCAGTGGCACAAAAACGCCGTAACGATATCTAGCATCCTAGGCCGCACGATTAAAAGGGGATCTAACGGTGGAGAGTCATCATCGATGATAGATTACTCCGGCGAGAGTCTGACCTAGACGCAGCGATGGGGGTCGATTGGGGGCGTACCAGGGTTCCAGCAAGGTTGGTGAGGTGGGCGAACGGGCTGGTAGACGACGGCGAGGCGAGGCGCGGTTGCGGCGGAGCTTGGGGTGCCCTAAATCGCAGGCGCCCTTATCCTCCTGCTGCAGTGGCTTCGGCTCCAATTCCGGCGAGGCAGAGCTCGAGCGGCGTCGGCGAAAGGTGAGTGAGGTTCAGTGAGAGGTGGGGAGTAAGTGAGTGTGGAGAAATGAGGCTGGGGTGGCCTCTTTATATAGGGTCGACTGAGCGGCAGAGAAGCATGGGCGGTGCTCACCGGTGACGACGGCACAACGAGCTAGAGGCATGGGCGGTGCACTAGGATGGTGGGCGGTGCCCTGGCGAGTGTCATGGTGTTGCTGGTGTAGTGGTTTGCGGTCGGGGACAGTGAAGAGCACGACGTGCACTAAGTCTCTGCCGACGGCATGTTTCATGGCAGCCGGCGACTACCGGGTACGGTCGGGGGATTGGGCATGTATGTTAGCTTGCTAGGCCGATGGGGATCGCGTAGACGGGCGGCTGGAGCTAGGTGAGGTCTGGCTACACGGGGACAGGGCGCGCTCTGCGGGCGGCGTCGGCATGGTCGACAAGCTCCGGGCGCGGCGGTTCCTGGCTGTTCTGGTCACTGTCCTTGGGATGGGGCTGGTTGGACGGTGCAGGTGGACCACAGGCGACGTGCTGGACATGGTGGGCGACGCTGGCGGCTGCTGTGGCGCACTGTCGCCGGTGAGGGTGCTCAAGGTGCTCGACCTTAATGGCCATGACCATTTGGTCGTGTGCACAGGTCTTGGCCGGGCTAGCAAAGGGTAGGGGTTGCACTAGGGGGACAAGGGGACCGAGTTAGGCCCAAATGGTGACCAAGATCACTGCTCACTGTAGTGTTTTGAATTTGGCCAGATTTGTGCCAACCACCTGTTTGATGAAATGGCCGCAAGAGACCAAAGTTTGAATTTTGGTTTCAAATTTTTTGAGTGTTCTCCACTGATACTAGGTAGTCTCTGGTTGCAAGGGTTTTGAAAGTGGAGCTCAATTTGATGGTTTTTGAAATAGGGGTGATCTATGCATATGCATTGAATTCAATTTTCACATGCCATTTAAAATAAGTATTTGAATGTTTTTAGCAGATCAAAAGGTGGGCCTTGGTACCTCATTATGTGTACTATCAAGGGGTGTAAAGACCTAGAATTATTTCTGTTGAGAAGTGAGTGCTAGGAATAGCCAAAGTACGCATGAGAGTTCATTTGGCCAAAATGACCATTCCTCCTTTTTAATTGTTTTTGATTTGATTTTCTTTGGGAAAAGTTTGGGAATGATGTAGATGATGTTTAAATCACCTAAGAAACATTTTACAAGCAATTAATCACAGAACCATGGCAATTCAAATCAATTCCTAATTTAAATGCTCATACACATGAATGCTTTCATTTTTAATTTAAAAAGTTTTTGTTAACCCTAATTTTGATGATTTGGATCTCGATAAGCTTGGATTAAAGTTTTGGGATGTCACAAACCTCCCCCCCTTAAACAAAATCTCGTCCCGAGATTCACAAAGAAAACTAGGAACTAAAAAGATCTGGGAACTCTATCCTAATGTAATCTTCGCGCTCCCAAGTGGATTCCTCCTCGGTATGATTGCTCCACTGAATCTTGAGAAACTTGATGCTCCTGGTTCTGGTGGTCCTGTAGGCTTCTCCTAAGATACAAATGGGCACTTCCCGATAGGTCAGGTCATTGTTGATCTCAACAGCTCTGTGATCGATGTTCTTGAAAACTTCAGTCTTCTCAGGCACTTCCAAGCATTTGCGAAGTAACGAGATATGGAACACATTGTGGATGGCTGACATCTCTTCAGGCAGTTCCAGTTGATATGATACTTCTCCTCGACGGTTCAGAATCTTGAAAGGTCCGATATATCTAGGGGCTAACTTTCCTTTCAAACTAAAGTGTTGAGTTCCTTTCAATGGCGAAACCTTGAGATATACAAAATCTCCAATATTGAAAGTCAGGTCTCTCCTTCTCTTGTCAGCATAACTCTTCTGTCTGGATTGGGCGGTCTTGAGGTGCTCACAGACTTTATGAACTTTCTCTTCTGCTTCCCGGAGAATGTCAGGTCCAAAGTGCTGATTCTCTCCTACTTGCGACCAATTTAAAGGGGTGCGATACTTTCTTCCGTATAGGAATTCAAATGGTGCCATCTGCAAACTAGCTTGATAACTGATGTTATATGAGAATTCTGCGAAAGGCAGGCAATCTTCCCATTTTGACCCATATTCCAACACACAAGCTCTAAGCATATCCTCTAGTATCTGGTTGACTCTCTCAGTCTGTCCATCAGTTTGTAGTTGATACGCGGTACTGAAGTTCAACTTGGTTCCTAATCCTTCTTGGACTTTTTGCCAAAATCTTGAAGTAAACTAGGTTCCTCGATCTGATACGATGGTCTTGGGGTTCCATGCAGACTAACAATCCTAGCAATGTACAGCTCTGCTAACTTTGCACTTTGGTAAGTTGTCTTGACAGGTATGAAGTGGGCTACCTTGGACAGTCTATCAACTATGACCCAGATTGAGTCATTTCCCCTACTAGAAGTAGGCAAACCAGTGATAAAGTCCATTTTGACGGAATCCCATTTCCATTCCAGAATCTACAATGGTTGCAATAGTCCTGCAGGTCTCTGATGTTCTGCTTTGACTCTTTGACAGATGTCACATTTGGCGATGTAGCTTCCGATTTCTCTCTTCATCTTGTGCCACCAAAATTGCTCTTTCAAATCCTGATACATCTTTGTTCCTCTGGGGTGGATAGAATAAAGAGTATCATGAGCTTCCTTCATGATAACTTCCTTTAGCTCTGAATCTGCTGGCACACAGATACGTCCTTTGTACCACAGTACTCCTTCTTCGTCTTTGGTGAATCCAGGTACCTTTCCTGTACCAATACGACGTTTGATTCCGTCGATACTTTCATTCCCCTTTTGGGCTTCCTTGATTTGGCTAATCAAAGTGGGTTGAAGTTCAATGCTAGCTAAGAATCCTTTGCTAACTAATTCAGTCCTGAACTGCTCCAACTCTTCATACAAACTTGGTTGCTTCTCCTTGATCATGGTGTTTAGCCTACACGGCAATCTGCTAAGAGCATCCGCTACCACATTGGCTTTGCCAGGGTGATAGTGAATGTCAAGGTCATAATCCTTGATTAACTCTATCCATCTCCTTTGTCTCATATTCAGCTCCTTCTGAGTGAAGATATATTTTAAGCTCTTGTGATCTGAATAAATCTCACAGCGATTACCCATCAGGTTTCACATTTGTCTTCAATGCTAGAACCACGACTGCTAGCTCAAGATCATGGGTCGGATAGTTCTGCTCATGCTGCTTCAGTTGTCGAGACAGATACACAATGACTTTGCCTTCTTGCATCAATACACATCCTAGACCAATCTTGGATGCGTAACAATACACATCAAATGGCTTCTTGATGTCTGGCATGATTAATATTGGGGCTGATATCAATCTCTTCTTTAGCTCCTAAAAAATGGTTTCACATTTGTCTGTCCATTCAAACTTCTTGTCCTTCTTCAACAATTGGGTCATTGGTCGGGCTATGCTTGAGAATCCTTCAACGAACTTGCGTTAGTATCCCGCTAATCCGAGAAATGCACGGACTTGGGTTTGAGTGGTTGGGGCTTCCCATTCTTCGACATCTTTGATCTTGGCAGGATCAACAGAGACTCCTCCGGCAGACACAATATGTCCTAGGAATCCTACTTCCTTTAGCCAAAACTGACACTTGTTGAACTTGGCATATAACTGATGCTCTCTCAGGGTTTCTAGGATAACTCTCAGATGTTGCTCATGCTCTTCTTCTAACTTGGAGTAGATAAGAATGTCGTCGATAAATACAACTACAAACTTATCTAGGAAATTCATAAAGATCTTATTCATAAGGTTCATGAAATAAGCAGGGGCATTGGTTAATCCAAAATACATAAACGTATACTCGTATAAACCATAGCGAGTAGTAAAGGAGGTCTTCGGAATATCCGTTGCACGAATCTTAAGTTGGTGATAACCAGTCCTAAGATCAATCTTTGAGAATACCTGGGCTCCAGTCAACTGATCAAATAGATCCTCTATCTTTGGCAAGGGGTACTTGTTCTTGACAATGACGCAATTCAACTTTCTGTAATCTATGCATAGACGGTTGCCTCCATCTTTCTTGTCGACGAATAACACTGGTGATCTCTATGTCGATGTGCTTGGTTGAATCTAGCCTTTGGCTAACATTGCATCCAACTGCTTCTTCAGTTCTACTAACTCTGAGGGGTTCATGCTATAGGGTCTCTGGGCTATGTGTCCGGTTCCGGGGATTAGTTCGATAATGAACTCAATATCCCTATCCGGGGGCATACCTGGCAATTCATCTGGGAATACGTCAGGGTATTCACAGACTACTCTGACTTGGTCAATGGTGGGTAGGGCTACACTCTTGTTGCACTTGAATTGACGGGGTAAGGTTTCAGAGATATGCTCTACTGTTACTCCAGAACTACTGGTCATGGTGATGGCTTTCTTAGCACAGTCTATCAGTCCCTTATGCCTTGACATCCAGTCCATACCTAGTACTACTTCTAAACCTTTGGTTCCAAGTACAATTAGGTTGGCATAAAAATCTATCCCATGAATTCTGATAGGCACAACTTTGCAAATTTTTCTAGCTTTGGTTGTTGAGCCGGGGATTTGAACTATCATGACATGCTTCAGGTTGGTTGGGTGAATCTTACTAGTGCATGCAAATTCTTCGGTGCCAAATGAATGCGATGCTCCCGAATCAAACAATACTCTTGCTAAAACTGAGTTGACAGAAAACATACCCAGCACTACATCTGGCGCTTCTTGGGCTTCTTCTGCGTTCATGTGGAAGAGACGACCGTTGCGGTTGTGAGGGTTCCCTGGGGAAAATCTTCTTCCGGGTTGAACACGACGCTGCTGCTGAGCTAGGGCATTCACATTGGTATTGGCTGCAGTCTTCTTGGGACACTCATTGGAGTAGTGACCCTTCACTCCACACTCGAAACAAGTAATCTGGGACTTGTCCTTGACTACGACAGGCACATCATTGCTGCCAGTTCGGGGTGCAGTGTTGTTGTTGTTGTTGGTCTTGGGAGGTGCACGGTTGAAATTGTTGGCATTGCCGGAGTTGTGATTGTTTCCTCCGGATTTCACATTGCCTCTGCTACGGCTGGGGTAGCTTGGGCGAGATGTTGGGGGTCGGTTATTCCTTGGTGCATATCCCGATGAAGGGTTGGGATGGTACTTGTGGTGACTAGTGGATCCTGATTGCTGCATCATACAACATTTGCGATTGTCGTTTGCCTGATTAATCTTCCCTTCCATCTGAATGCCAGAGTCGACTAGCTCTTCGAGATCCTGGAAATGGATGTTGACAAGGACAGTCTGCATCTCATCATGCAGTCCGTTCAGGAATCTCTCCTTCTTCTTGGCCTCCGTGTTGATTTCATCCGGTGCATATATGGCAAGTGACAGGAATCTGTCACGGTATTCTACCACAGTCATTCTTCCTTGCTTCAATTCGCGGCACTCATCTCTCATTCTGTTGACTAGACCTTGTGGCACGTGGGTGCGGCTGAACTTGACTTTGAATGCTTCCCATGTCATCACTTTCCCATGGTTCATATTGCGGATGCTATTCCACCAAGCTCTTGCATCTCCCGCCAGATAGTGGGTGGCGAAGAGAACTTTCTCATTTTCATCAACTCTTGCAACTTCTAAGTTGTTTTCCATGGTTTGTAACCAGTCATCAGAATCTAATGGGTTTTTAGATTGGTTGAAGATTGGGGGATTGGTATTCTGAATTTTTTTGAGTTTGGATCGATGGTGATCCTGATTTCCATGCCCTTGGTTGTCAAGAGCCATCTGGGCTACCTGCTATAGTGTTGCTAAGTTGGCTTGACGTTCTGCCCTGCTTGCTTCACGGTCTGCAATGAGATTCTGCAAGATCTATAGCATGGGGTCTTGCGACGAGCTGCTCCCTCCTTGGTTTCCATGAGTCATCTGAAGATTGAGATAGATATAGGGGTAAGAGGAAAATTATAAGGTTCTTGGTTTTGGGGTTTTCAGGGTTAAAACTTTGAGTTAGACTCAGGTTTTTCAACTAACTTCATTTTCATTCATGCAAGGAACACATGATACAAACACACACCACAACAATTAAAGGAAAACAGATCGTTTGAAGAACCATTCTGCAAGCTACGATACAGTGGGACTGATACATCTCATGCTACGACAGTGCTCTAGTGCATCTACTCATCATCGATGAAGTTGGAGTCCTCATCATCAGTGTAGAAGTCCACGGCATCTTCCTCCAGAAAGTCATCATCATTGCTGAGGTAAGAATCCATGTCTCCCTGGATGTCTTCACCCTCATCTTCTTCCTCCTTTGCGGCAAGCTGAGCTTCCTGCTCCTTGACGGTCTTCTCGAGGTCGGAGACCTTCTTGCAAAGACGGGCGATAGTGCGATCTTCTTTGCGCGCTGGCGGCGAAGAGATTGGCGGTCCTGGACGAGCAGTGCGAAAGTCTGGGCCTTCTGGTCGGCAATGGCACTGTTCTGGTTGGCTAACTCTCTGGCATTGTCCAGTTCCTGCTATCTGTCATGAAGCAAGAAGTCAAGATTCTCCACTTGACGCCTCAACTCTGGGTGACTTGGCATCTCCATCGGCATTCCCATGAAGTCACATCTTGCATACTGGGCAAAACGGGTTCCTTGGATTTTGTTGACGCTGAGGGAACATAGACGTGCGAGAGCTTCATGCATTGCCCTGGCTAATCCATCTAGCCAGTTGTTCTCTCTCATAGAGAACTGAATTCTCCCAGAAGTTGGTGCTTCAATGCTTCCTCTAAGATCTGCGGTGACTAGCCACTGTAGGTCTCCTC
The DNA here is from genome assembly GCA_910589775.1 of Avena eriantha. NCBI lineage: Eukaryota > Viridiplantae > Streptophyta > Magnoliopsida > Poales > Poaceae > Avena > Avena eriantha. The sequence continues at coordinate 240,283,569 of OU342745.1, forward strand.
CTGGGGGTCCTGGAAGTTGAGCTCCAAGAAACTCTCGATGTGGGCGTCCCAGCAACTCTGACAGTGAATCCAGACCCCTTTCGAAGATCAGCTGACCTCCGTTTCCCAACTGGTAAAACTTGTTGAACTGAGTCTCCATCTACAAGAATTAAGGATGAGGAAATTAGTGAAGTGATCAAGTGTGTCAAATTTTAAGTAGTAATGTAAGAATTTTGAGGAACATGAATTTTTGAGAAAGAATGAGTTCACAAGGATAAGAGAGGAGATAGTTTTTCGTAAATACTCACTTTGGTTTTGAAACTAAGTTTTTGTTCGGACGTCCATTCTAACTAGGGTCTCCTATGGTCAGGATGGCTCTGATACCAACTTGTCAACACCCGGATTTTTAATCCCAGATGCCCGTTATGCCAAACCGCGCAATCACAGGATTACCATTTTTGCGAGACATAACGGATTGGATATCACAGTACATCATCCATTACAAACCATACATAATGTCTTACACAAATAAGGATCTCATGATCCAGTCTTAATACAACAAGCAGCGGAAATAAAAGATAAGCGTAGCGGTGGGGTCCATCTTCAGGGGCACAGGCAATGCTGACGAAGGCAGATAGTCCTAGTTATCATAGCCGTCCTGCTGGCCATCGTCTTAATAGTCTCCTTCATAATCTGGCCATGAGAATAGCTAGGGACAAAATCCATGAGTACTCTTTAAGTACTCGCAAACTACCACTAACAAATAATATAGTTCTAAGTCAAGTGCTAACCCTATGTTTAACTATAAGGTTAAGTTTGAAACCTAAGCTGAGTTCAGAAGCAAAGAAAGATAAAGTAAAGTTCTAGAATCACTTAAGTTGGGGAGGTATTGTCATAAACACAACCCTGTTGTGGTCAAGTCAAGATTCATCATTCATTTCAAGTTATTTGGAAACATCTGACAATGAAACAGTATGGCCATTCTAACTATCCATAACCGCGGACGCGGCTATTCGAATAGTTTGACACTCTGCAGAGGTGGTACACTTTCACCACAAGATTCGATACATCTGTCAGGGATAACCCTGAATCATCATACTTAGTATGCAGATAATCAAACATAACCTTCCATTTACACACCCTAGTATAAGCACCTCTCCTATGATCATGGCCTCCCAACCATGTCCATCAGTCATCTTGGGCACTACATAGGTGGACAACATTGAGAGGTAGCCTCAGCTCAGACCTCTCCCGCGAGGGAAATAATACTAATGCATAGAAATTTCCAGCTAAGCCTTACCCAATTCAGGTAGTGTGGTTGTACGGTAAATTTGGAATGGTATCGCATCCGAATCCAACCATCAGTTTTATAAAAGGGCTAAGGCTCATGCCTCAACTTTTTCATCATCATAAACCATTTGTGTTTCTCAACACACGTCAAAACATTTCAATAGAATGACTCATCATTCCAAAGTTTTCATAACTCATTTTCAACAAGTGTTCCCATCTAAAGTGACTCAAGTTTTTATCTACTCTAAACTACTAAGTTAAGAGTGTTCACTAAGATGGAAAATATGGGTTCAATCTCATGCCATAGAATGACATCTAAAGGGTTCTAAATAGGTCAAGTTTTATACTCTTTATGCTACCTTCAACAAAGAGTAAAGAACTTTGGGTAAAGTAAGGGAAGTAAAACTTGTAACTATGACTTGGGGTAACTAACAGTCAAAGGAGTGTGATCAAAGCATTCCTAAAGCATCTTTGCTAAACTATCTAGTTTGATCCTAGCATGCTAAGCATTAAACTTGCAAAGCATTGTCAATGGTGGCTTGCCTTGGTTGGTGTAGTGGTTGAAGTTTTCTTCGTCTTCTTCTTGGTAGCACTCCTCCATGTAGACTTGGTCGGTACTATCATCTATACATACGGAGCACACAATCACCAAACAATACTTAACTAGTCTAAATAGCATTCTAAGACACACATTTGATGATCTATTATCATCACAAGCATCACTAGTTTAATTCACTAGTTTTATTCTTTTTAATTTAGAAAAGTAACTTCTACTCATTGAAAAATTAACTAAGATTTAATATTCACCACTTAAAATATGGGATCATGTTGACACATGTCATCACCACATATTCTAACATGTGGGAATGAGATTTAAAGGTTGGATCATAATTACTTTGGTTTAAGTTCATTATTTAATGATTTAAAGTGACTAGAAATGCCTATATAGCATTATTTTGGTACTAGTCCAAAGTCACTGCATGTAAACCTTAATATTATTACATATTTAGATAGATATGATGAAATGTGATTTTTGAGAGTTGGAATCAACTTAAACCCTATCTTGGTTGATTTTATAAAAATGTTGCAAGTTGCAAATACTTCTGTTTTGTTATTTTTCCTTGGAGAGATCTATAACTCTAATTGAATTAAATCCAACAGGCATGGATAGATCATTTCAATACCTTTCAGGCAAAATTGGTTTCATGCAATTTGGATTTGTCAAACTCCTAGAATTGATTTTTAAACTAGTGGACACAAATAAGATTAACTCTAAATAGAAAAAACTAGATTTGAATCTCTAACTTGCACGGGAACTAACTGGGCCGGCCCAGCTACGCACAGTGCGCGCAACGGGCTACCTGACATGCGGGCTCCACCGGTCAGTGGCACAAAAACACCGAAACTTTATCTAGCATCCTAGGCCGCACAATTAAAAGGGGATCTAACGGTGGAGAGTCATCGTCGACGACGGATTACTCCGGCGAGAGTCTGACCTAGACGCGGTGGTGGGGGTCGATTGGGGGCGTTCTAGGGCTCCAGAAAGGTCGGTGAGGCGGGAAAACGGGCTGGTAGACGACGGCGAGGCGAGGCACGGTTGCGGCTGAGCTTGGGGTGCCCTAAATCACAGGCGCCCTTCTCCTCCTGCTGCGGCAGCTTCGGCTCCAATTCCGGCGAGGCATAGCTCGAGCGGCGTCGGTGATAGGTGAGTGAGGTTCAGTGAGAGGTGGGGAGTAAGTGAGTGTGGAGAAATGAGGCTGGGGTGGCCTCTCTATATAAGGTCGACTGAGCGGCAGAGAAGCATGGGCGGTGCTCACCGGTCGACGGCACAGCGAGCTAGAGGCGTGGGCGGTGCGCTAGGATGGGGGGTGGTGCCCTGGCGAGTGTCACAGTGGTGCTGGTGCAGTGGTTTGTGATCGGGGACAGTGAAGAGCGCGACGCACACTAAGTCTTTGCTGACAGCGAGTTTCATGGCTGCCGACGACTACGGGGTACGGTCGGGGGATTGGGCATGTCTATTAGCTTGCTAGGCCAGTGGGGATCGCGTAGACGGGCGGCTGGAGCTAGACGAGGTCTAGCTACGCGGGGACAGCACGCGCTCTGCGGGCGGCGTCGGCATGGTCGACAGGCTCCAGGCGCGGCGGTGCCTGGCTGTTCTGGTCGCTGTCCTTGGGCTGGGACTGGTTGGACGGTGGAGGTGGACCACGAGCGACGTGCTAGACATGGTGGGCGAGGCTGGCGGCTGCTGTGGCACGCTGTCGCCGGTGAGGGTGCTCAAGGTACTCGGCCTTAATGGCCATGACCATTTGGTTGTGTGCACAGGGCTTGGCCGGGCTAGCAAAGGGTAGGGGGTGCACTAGGGGGACAAGGGGACCGAGTTAGGCCCAAATGGTGACCAAGATCACTGCTCACTATAGTGTTTTGAATTTGGCCAGATTTGTGCCTGCCACCTGTTTGATGAAATGGCCGCAAGAGACCAAAGTTTGAATTTTGGTTTCAAATTTTTTGAGTGTTCTCCACTGATACTAGGCAGTCTCTGGTTGCAAGGGTTTTGAAAGTGGAGCTCAATTTGATGGTTTTTGAAATAGGGGTGATCTATGCATATGCAATGAATTCAATTTTCACATGCCATTTAAAATAAGTATTTTAATGTTTTTAGCAGATCAAAAGGTGGTCCTTGGTACCTCATTATGTGTACTATCAAGTGGTGTAAAGACCTAGAATTATTTCTATTGAGAAGTGAGTGCTAGGAATAGCCAAAGTAGGCATGAGAGTTAATTTGGCCAAAATGACCATTCCTCCTTTCTAATGGTTTTTTATTTGATTTTCTTCGGGAAAAGTTTGGGAATGATGTAGATGATGTTTAAATCACCTAAGAAACATTTTACAAGAAATTAATCACAGAACCATGGCAATTCAAATCAATTCCTAATTTAAATGCTCATACACATGAATGCTTTCATTTTTAATTTGGAAAAGTTTTTGTTAACACTAATTTGATGATTTGGATCTTGATAAGCTTGGATTAAAGTTTTGGGATGTTACATCAGTTTTTAAACATTTGTAGTAGGGTAAACCCCAAAACCGTTTATTCAATGAAATTTTTTGGTTTCCAACGAGGTAGGATGTTAATCCTCATAACCTCGATCTAAAGGGGGTAAGAGGTAGGATTACATCAGGGTGGTGCCACGAGGGACACCAAGTCCTAACTTGGAGGATCCAAGTCATTAGCGCAGTATTTATAAAACAAGACCTGCAGATAAATAATGCAATTTATAAAGGAGGTACAAAGCAGGTAATAAAAAGAGCAGGACAAGTATCGAAATTCGGGAATGGTGGCTTACATGAGATCAGCAATATGGCATAATTTTCCCTGGACTTCTTCATAGAATATACCCAATAATATACAATAATAACCATCTTCTTCTGATCTCCGAGATAATCGCAACTATCGTCGTCAGGGAGCACACATGCAAACAAGCAAGAGGACAATCAACACAAGGCATACAAGCAACAATACATACAGCAAACAAGGAACGATACGAGTTTAAATCAGTAGGTCTTAGGAAGAATGGATTTAATAAGATTGGCCTTGTGTTGGAAACATGGAAGAAAATCCATTAGGATTTATAGCCTAGGAACCTACCTACGAGGGTTTTTGGGCCAAGGACATATTCTGTATGATACCATTGTGTAAAAATTATACCGGCAAATAGGAGTCAATAAAATGAAACCAACAAAAGTGATTTCACTATTTTATCACTTTTCTTTAATTTCTCATGAATATTCTAGTGATAAAAGTTCTAGTTTTAGGAAATAATTCAGCAGAAAAGTTCTGGAGCTCCAAATATTATTTCCTTTTATGATTTTGTAGGGTTTGATGTATTGAAAAGTTGAGAGTTGGAAACACTCCAAAATAATTACGAGAATGCCATCAAGAAATTTCCAAAGGCAGTTCTGGAGCTGTTTTGTCTTTTTCACTAGATTTAATCTACATAAGATTTTGATTTGATTCTAAGGACACATGGTAGGTATTTAGAATACCTTTCTGTAGAAATTGGAATCACCTCTTGTGGAGTTACAGAGCTACTGGAGTGATTTATCTAGTGATAAAACTATATATACAGAAATGTTTAATTCATTTAAGAACCTCAGAGGCTCAATAATTCTTGAGCTCCTGGATGATGATAGTTATTGAGGAACCACATCATTGAGAGTTGGAAATAGGTCAATAACAAGTTTGGTTTGATCCAGAGAATTTCCTAAAGACATAACCATTTGTTTTTGTTATTTTTACTATGGGCAGTATCTAGCTCAACTAGGCATGAGGCCAGGACATAAATTAGGCACATGGGATACCTTACATAGGCCATTGGATTTGTTTCAATTGGAGATGTGAATCTCCCTGGGGGATTTATTGATTGAGATAGATACATTTTGGTAGATGAATTTCCAGTAAATAATAAAGATTATTTTGGTCAAAGTCTTAGTACTGAATGTTAGAGGGTTTGTCAGGGAACATGTAGAAACTTAGATCTAGGCAAAATATGGTCATTTTCATTTTTGAAACAATTTAAACCAAACTGCTAACTTATAGATTTGGAGGAGAGTTTATAAAAAGAAAAGGGCCTGTGGGTGTATTGGGCCGGATCTGGGCGCAGCTGTCACCGGACCGGCCATCGCCGCACTGGGCCAGCCCGGCAGTGCACCTCTGGCATGCGCGGGCGACGGTTTTGAAGCAGTCCGGGCGGGCCCGCCTATCAGTGACCCACGAAACGGTAGGAGTGGATCTAGGCCGCTAGATCAAGTGCGATCCGATGGCGCCCGCTCGTCTCCTACCTCTGATTCGGACGCGGCAGAGGGAAACCTTAGCTGGGCTCTACGACGCGTGGGGATCTCACCTGGGGCCGTCTCCGGCGACGTGGAGGATGCAGGGCGATGCGGAGCGACGCGACGGTCTTGGCGAGGTGCGGAAATGACGGTTTCCGTGTAGAGGCAGGGTTTCACGCATCCGTGGCTCGGCCGGCTTGGGAGCTCGCCGGTGCAGGCTCTGGGCTGCATGCATGTCGTCGACGAGGGTGCAGGGTGGATGCGGAGGTCCTAGGAGGGCACCAGGATGGCTTCGGCAGGGCTACAGGTGCTCGGGGAGGCCGGGCTTGACGGGAGGGAGCTTGTCTCAGACATGCATGACGGTGGCGGCTCCGGTGTACCTGGGACAGAAATGAGTTCACAGGGGAGTAGATCTAAGTGAGAGGGGTGAATAAAAGTGGACAAGAGGGAGGGAGGTGGCCTGGTTCGATGGAGTACTTGCCTTTTTAGAGCAAGATCCAGAGGAGAGTTTCCTCTCCTTCCATCGCGAGGGAGAGCTAAGGAACACGATCTGGAGTTTGGGGAGGGGTAGGGGGAGAGTGTGGTGGCAAAATGAGGGAGCAAGGGCAGGGGTGAGAACCTCTGGCCTCTTTAACTCGGGTTGGAGTGGCTCATGGTGGGCTAGGACCATGGATGGCTTGGATGGATGGAGGTGGCCATCCATTGGATAGCAGGGGTGGTGGAGAGGTGAGGTGGGGCCAGAGTCGGGCAGGGAGATAGGGAGGGAGTAGTGGAGGCTACTGCTGCTTTTAATACCAAGATCTTTTCAAGATATGCCACTCTCTCTCTCTCTCACACATGTTTGAAGAGAAAAAGGGCAAGGGGGAGGGATTGCTACATTGTATTTCGACCAGAGGGATGAGAGGTGTGTTGTGCAAGTTTGTTTTACCAGGTTGGTGTAGGTTTGGTGGGTATTTGATTTGAGGATTTTCTCACTTGGCAAATTGATCTAATGGGTGGTTATGAAGAAAGTCCAAAAACTTGCATTGGACAAGATCAGGAAATGGTACTGGGAGATAGATGAGGTTAAGGGACTTCTCTAGGAATTATTTGGGATTTTAGAAGATTTAAAGTCCACTTAAAACTATTTATTCAATAAGTGTGTAAGTAGTTTCTAGAATCTCATTTGATATTTTTACAATGTACAAGGTTGGTTTTTGGTGTGATATGGTCCCAAGTTTGAAAACACACTTAGGGGAATTTTCCCAAGATTTATTGGAAGATAAAAGTATTTAAAACAATTATTATTCCAATTCAGCCATTTAAGAAAATGGGCAAAAAGAAATAATAAAGCTCTTCAAAAATATTTATTTTTGAAGTGGGAAGATGGGGTATGATATGTGAATCTCAATTGAGCCAAAATTTGGGGTAGTGTTTTGGCAAAAACCAAACTTTCCTTTATGGAAGAAGTTTTGGAGATTTTGTCTATTAAAGAGATTAATTAGATTTGGAGCCATAATAATTATGGATAAGATTTAATAAATCTTGATGATCAAGGTAGATAATGTATACAAGGTGTAACAAGCATTTTCCACCTTGGTAATGGAGAATCCAAGTTGATTTTGGTGAAAACTAAAGATTTTAAGGATCTTGGGTAAGATTGTTTTCATGCCACCAAAACCTTGTTGGATCTTGGAGCTCAGAGCTCACCTGATGCAAGGGATGGATGGATAGTTAGAACAAGTCATATAAATGATCATGGAAAAAGGAGTTTGGATTGGTTACATTTGAGGTGGTCTGGAAGTGAGGGCAAACTTTGTTGAAAATAAGGCTGCCATACCAGATGAGTCATGATGCCTTATAAACCATGTGGGTTTAAGATGCACAAAGATGCACTTGGGACAAGTGAAGTAGATGTTGATAGACCTCTATGGTTAGAACGAAACCATGCAAAGACTTGGTCCATAGAAGGTGGGATGGTGGTGTGAGCTTCTATCAAAGTAGGCATGTTGACTAGATTGGCAGGAAAAGTTATTTTCTTGCCTGCAAAACCATCAAGAACAAGTGGGTTGTAGGATGATCTAACAAAGGTCAAGAGTGGGACTTGGTATTCCTTAGGATGGTTAACAATATGGTTCAAGTGCATTTCCAAAAATTCACATGGTTTGAGAAAGGGAGGCATTCAAAAAGGTGATGTTGAAACAATTTCCAGACTTAGTCAAATTTGGCAGTTTTGAGGATTTTGACTAGAGTATGAGAGGGGATGTTTTTGATGGGTTGCAAGGTACCCAAGAATCATCAAGTGGATGATGTTGAAGTGTGGGAAGAGTATGAAAGATACATGCTTGATATTGGTCTTCATTGACTTGGAAACTTCTAGAAGGGATCACTTTAGAATTGATCTAGTTAAGGGTTTTAGATGATCACCTAGTGGCTAGAGATCAGATCCATCTTGTATTCTTTCTTAGGGTTTGGTGATCTTAAAGTATCTTGATCCTAGAGGATGAGATCATAGAGTAGCTCATACTACTTCTAAGCAATCAAGTCAACCATCAGATCAAGGCAACTCATCTTACAAACAAGTCAACTACTACTAGGGTTACCATCAAGCTTAGCTTGAGGTAAGGATGGGTAATTTTGAAAGGTTGGAGTTTGAACAAGGTAAGGTCCTTGGTAGATCTACCAAGATTAGATTTCAAAGGTTTTATAACCACGTTTTGGAAAACTTAGAGGTCAGAGTAGTTGAAGTTCTGTCTTGAAAACATAAGGAGATTATATTATATAGCTCTCCATAGTTTGATCAATAGAAGCTAATAAAATAGTTTGGGTTGTAAGGGCATCTTGGCTCAGGTTTTGAATTGTCAGAACATTTGAGAATATGCAACATAAGCCAAGACATTTTTTGTTAAATAACTTTTGTCAACTGATGTTGAGGTAAGGAGTATCATATGGTATACACTCAAATGCATAATCAACAAGCAACAACAAGCAAACACTGCACCAATGTACAAGAAAAAGTTTTTGTTCCCCCTGATTTTGCATTCTGGACAACTAATCAGGGTTGCTGAAATTGGGATGTTACACGACATGTCGGAAAGAAGTTTACGACAATGTTCAAGGAGTTGACTATGACAAGATTTGATCTTTCATAGCGATATTTAGTATTGACGGATTAATGTAGCAACCACTACATATAATTTGGTATATGGTAGTTGAATAAAGAAAACAAGGTTCTTCTAATAGAATGGTTACCTACGACGTGTACATGACATAGTCCGAAGGGTTTTGTTAATTCAAAGGGTGCTAAAAGGGCATGCAAAGTTCAATAGTTGAAGTGAGCATAGCGGAGTTGGAATCTTCACCATGATGAAAATGTTAAAAGAGTTTAATTTCATCAGAGACAATGAAGATACTTGCATTTGCAAGAAATTAAGTGGGAGCGCTGAGACAAATTCCCAATACATTATGTAGAGTACATATTGTTGATTGGAAATGATGTATCTTTTATTGACACAAGTTAAGAATTTCATTAAAATAGGATTTCTATGAAAGACTTGGGCAAAACTGGAATATTTGGCATCAATGTATATATGGATAGATTGAGGCGCTAATATGGTTATGCCAGACGTACATATATGCGATATTTAAAGGGTTCAATATAATAACAACAAGAAAGGTTCTTTTTGCATGGAAAGGATTATATCAAGATTCAAGTGTGTCGACACTTGGTGAGTAAAATCACATGAACATTTTGATCGATTATACCATGATATGTATATATCCAGATATGTCCTATGCTCTAAATGTTATGAGCACATACTAGAATGATTCATAAGATGATCATTGGACGATAGTAAAGATATTCTTATGAGCTTTGGAAGAACTAAGAATATATCATGTATAAGTTAGAAATAGTTAAAGGTAGTTCTTTGTAAAGTGTTACATTGATACTAGTTTTGTCACAAGATACAAATTCAATTTATCTCAATTTAGACTATGGGTGGCACAATGTAATGGAAAGGATATTCCATGATGGATTTGGATGAGTTCCAAAGTTGAAACATTGTGACAGATACTACAATAAAAGGCTAAGTATATGACTGCTATAGTAGCAACAAAGGAGAGCATTTGTGTTAAGTAGTTTGTTATCAAACTAGGTGTGGTTAAAAGTGGGCTAATATTATGAAGATATATTGTATGACAATAATATCAACATATTTTAACCCGAACGAACTAAAGGTCTCACCAAAGGACCAAATTTATACAATGCCATCTCATTTGAGAATGAGTGATGCGTAGAGATGCAAAGACATGCACACGGACCTGAAACTGTCAGATCCGGAGATTGTGTTAACCACTAGCAATCGCGTATATGGAACACCGGAAAGCCATAGGTGTTCAATACGCAAAGTTTTTCAAACTAGATTATTGACTATCTTGCAAGTGGGAGACTGAAGGGAATATGCCCGAGAGGCAATAATAAAGTTGTTATTATCTTATTCCATGTTTATGATAAATGTTTATTTTGCATGCTATAATTGTATTAATTGGAAACATTAATACATGTGTGTTTAATAAACAAAATACAAAGTTCCTAGTAATGCCTCTCTTATAAACTAGCTCGTTGATTAACAAGGTGATCAAGGTTTCCTGATCATGGACATTGGATGTTGTTAATAACGAGGTCACAACATTGGTGGAATGATGTGATGAACATTCATCCGAAGTATAGTATTACGATCAAAGTCATTATGTTTATATTTCTATAACATCATACGAAGTAATCTTAGTCCTTAGACCATGAGATCATGTTAATCAATAACACCGGAAGAGTATCTTGATAACATCAAACGTCACACCGTAACAGGGTGACTATAAAGGTGGGTTCAGTGCTACGAAGGTGTTATGTTGAGGCTCATGGATCAAGAGTGGGATTTGTCCATCCTGATGATGGATAGATATACTCTAGGCCCTCTCGGTTATATCACATTGAAATAGCTTGCAAGCAAGTGATGTGATCACTAGAATGTTATATCACGGGAACGGGAAAAGTGTGCATGTTGGTTACAAGATCAAACTAGGTATTTGGATACCGATGATCGAATCTTGGACATGTAATATATCACGAGACAAAGGGACTTAGTTATGACGTTAAAGGTTCACACGATCACAAGAGTCATCGTTGAATATGTGGGAGTCAGCACGGATCTCCAGGCCTAGCTGTTGATTATTGATCGGAGAGGGGTCTCGATCATGTCTGCATTATTCACGAACCGTAGGGTGACACACTTAAGGGATACCGATACCATTTGGAGCAAATATGTTCCAGATAAAGATTAAAGAAAGCGCTGGAATTATTTCAATAGACACCGAAACTGTTTTGGGTGAAATTGCTGAAATTGGTTCTCCATGTGATATTGAAATGTTGCAGGGGGTTTTATGTGAATGTTTATTAATTAATTTAATTACCAAAATTCTGAATAAAATAAATAAAATAGTTTTATTTAATGAGAGCTTGCATTAAATTTCGTGGAAATTTAATGCATGTGTGAGTGGAATTTTGAGTGGAGGCTTTTTATGGGAGTGGGAGCTCCACCCACACGAATGTGGAAGAGGTGGGGGCACCACCATGGCTGCCATGCCATGGCCCTTGGGTTCCCCCTCTTCCCTATAAAAGGCCCCCCTCTCATCCTCACAACACACACCTCCTCGTGAAGGATCTCTCTCCGCCTCTAGTTATTCCCCATGGTCTCGGATTAGCGATATACATGTTCCTGGTGGCTTTATCTGGAAAGGAGTTGCTGCTTCCGCTGCTTTGCTGGAGCGAGGGACGGAGGTTGTTGGGGTACCGGACGTGTGTGCGATCACGGATGCACCGCTGCATTCGGTGCTAGACTTGGTGGTGCTAGACTTGCTGGAGCTGGATTTGATGGCCGTGCTGGAGCCAGACCTGCTGGACTTCATCACGATCTTGAGATCAGCAAGTGTACGACTACATCATCCACGAGTTCCAACTTGTTAACAAATCTTTGTTGTCTTCGTGGGTAAGTTCTCTATGGATGTATATCCACCCGTTGCTTGTATCTAATAGTTTGATCTTGGCGTATAGTACCCATCGTAGGAAATTTTTTGTTTTCTATGCCGCGAACCTATGCTGCGAACCCAACAACAACCTCCATCTTTCCTTATCTCTCTCTCTCTGGATATCGCTCTATGGCAGACTCCACCGCTGCTCAATCTAGGTACTTTTGCACTCTTGCTTTTGGAAGCATAGTACATATATACTACTAGTAGTATTACTCGTACAAGCAATCAACGTAAGAAACCTACTACCACCGGTATAGTTGACCAGTGCCTACCTAACCAAACCTGCATGCTTATCTTGGTAATTGTGCGGCCTCTCGCATAGCCAAATCCCCACTTAACATGGAGTACTAGTGCTGCCTGTTCAAAAAACATGTACTAGCTAGTAGTAGTAGTATTGTATTCCCTCGGTTTGCGACTGTTTTGTTGGTACCAAGATGTGGCCTTGAAAATAGGTGAGAAGAAAATCTTGGGAACGTCAGAGCTAGCATCTTAACTGCACCGTAATTCTCTCCCCATTGGTTTATTGTTTTCCTCCACGCTCTACCGCATGCAGAGAGAAAAGGTAGATGCCACCCCCCATCTCATTGCATTTTACTACTCCCCGTATTCTGTACCTCGTGTCAGGAACCCATCGCAGCTTTGCTATGACATCGCACCACCTACGCACCTCGCTCCTACGGGTCCTAACAAAGTTAAAAGAAAATGCCACTGCCCCAATTATCACAGAGTGGACAGTGGACCATGTGGCTTCTCTATAATTCCCATGTTTTTAGTACCAGGATATTTCAAGATTCCTAGCTAACTTCGCACACTTTAGTGACTTTTTGTCGATTTAACGAAAAAAAGAAGAGATTTACGCATGAGGACCTACCATGATAGGTGCACTACATGCCGTGAAAATGGTAATAATGGAAAGTACTCCCTCCATTCAGAAATATAAGACATTTTAGCTTTGTGAAATGAATGTATCTAGACGCCTTTTAGTGTATAGGTTCACTCCGAACCTCTATGAACCTATATACTAAAAGACGTCTAGATACATTCGATTCACAAAACTAAGAAGTCTTATATTTATAAACAGAGGGAGTAATACGCGTAAGAGGATGCCACATAAAAGTATTTGGTCTGTTATAATTTCTTTATTTTATTTCCATGTCTTCAAAACATTATCAAATTTATATGCATGAAGTAGATTCTTAGCACGAAGATAGTTGCATTTCTCAAAACTCGCGCTGGTTCTTGGTATATTGACAGTGTTGATACCTTCAAACGATATTTGAAAAATTCAAGAGCAAACTTATCGCCCTTAGTTGTAGTTCATATCTCACCTAATTTCGTTAAATCGACATAAAGTCCTCTAAGTGCGCGAAATTATCTACGAAGCTTGAAAAATGCTAAAGCTAGGGAACTATAAGAAAGGCAATGTCCACTTTGTCTAACTAGTAAGTTGCACATGCGTTGCACATGTGTTGAGAATCATATAATAGAAGTATGACATATCATTTTTTATAGAATCATAATAGGTAAAGCTCAAAAACAATTATAATTTTGAGTCACGTCCATAAAGTATCGGGTGTATATTTGTTTCTTGTACTTTGTATCATGTACTATATAAATCAGCCTATTAGCTACCAAATACTCAACATGCTCTAGAGAAATTACAAAGGATATTCTACAATTATTGAGAAGTGTGTTTTGAGGTTTGTGCATAATGCTCATTGTGCTAAAGACTATCACTATAATCTTCTAGTAGATGCTACAATGAATATAAAGATCCAACGGTTTGCAATGCTAGGATTTGTAGTCTTGATCCAACTGCCAAAGTTCAAATTCTTTGTACACTATGTAGTAGTTAGATTATTATATAATAGGTAAATAACAAAAATTATAAATTTGATCAACATCTATAAAGTATGGGCCTGTATTTGGTTCTTGTACTTTGTATCATGTAGAAGTAAACATTTCTTAGCTATTCCTAATACTTGAAAATTGTGGTAACATGGTCTAGAGAAATGATGGATAAGATTCTAGAATGATGGAGATGTGTGTTTTGACGTTTGTGCATATCATTCACTTTGCTAAAGACTATCATTAGTATCTTCTAGATGCTAGAATGGAAAATAAGATCTAATGGCGGGTAATGTTTGGATTCGCGAGTCTCGGTCCAACGGTTAATATTCAAAGTTATTCGTACACTATATAGTGGTAAGAAATGTGGGGTGGTGGCATTTTTTCAAGTAGGGTGGGCCTCGAAGGAGCAAGATACTTCAGTTCACAACTTAACATGGTCAGTGGAAGTGCATGTTACATTAGGGACCTAAAAAAAGAAAATTACATCCAAGTCCACATATTTCTTACCACTATATAGTGTACGAATAATTTTGAATATTGACCATTGGATCAAGACTCGCAAATCCCAACATTTCTAGCCGTTGGATATTCTTTTCCATTCTAGCATCTAGAAGATTCTATTGATAGTCTTCATCACAATGAATGCTATGCACAAAACTCAAAACACACTTCTCCATCATTCTAGAATCTTCACCCTCGTTTCTCGAGACCATGTTACTAAAATTTTCAAGTTTCAGATAGCTAATAATCATTGACTTCTACATGATATACAAGTACAAGAACTAAATATACACCCATACTTTATAGATGTTGATCAAATATTTTTTTGCTTTACATATTATAATTTTGTATAGTGATGATATGTCAGACGTCTATTATCAGAGTCTCACGTGTAGGGCACATGCAATTTACTAGTAATACAAAGTGCCCTGGAAAAAAACATGGAAAAGTAGTCGGGTCTGGCACTCATTCTCCACCCACTAGCCAAGGCATACTCTTCGTGCGGAGTACTAGAACACTTGTACTTGCTTAACAAAGGAAATCAGCGTGGTGCTCAGTTTAGCTAGATCTTGTTGATGAAGTGCACCGAATGTGATGGGATGTATCTTATCTCATCTTACCACTATATAGTGTAGGAATAACTTTGAACATTGGCCATTAGATCAAGACAAGCAAATCCAAATATTGCTAGATGTTGGATCTTTTTTTCCATTCTACCATCCACAACATTCTATTGATAGTCTTTAGCACAATAAATGGTGCTAGTGTTTAGTAAAGTGTGGCAAGTCAAACTATGGCAAAAAACCAAACACATACAAAATTGCCAAACTTATGTATGTTATATTATCTTACCACTATATAGTGTACGAATAACTTTGAACATTGACCATTAGATCAAGACAAGCAAATCCAAATATTGCTAGATGTTGGATCTTTTTACCATTATAGCACCCAGAATATTCTATTGATAGTCTTTAGCAGAAGAAATGCTGATAGTGTTTAATAATATGTGGCAAGCCAAACCATGGCAAAAAACCAAACACATAACAAATTGCCAAACTTTGGCTTGGAAAATTGTGGCTAGGAACCAAACATTTCCCAAGTACTAGAATCAAATATACTTTATAGACGATGTGGATCAAATTTATAATATTTTGAGCTTTACCTATTATATAATCTTACAACTATATATTATACGAATGAATAACTTTGAACTTTGATTGTTGGATCAAGACTGGCAAATTCGAACATTGAAAACCGTTGGATCTTCAATCCATTATACCATCTAGAAGAATATTATATTGATAGTCCTTAGCAGAATGAATGTTATGCGCACAAGCCTCAAAACACTTCTCTATCATTCTAGAACCTTTTAGACATTTCTATGGACCATGTTACCAAAATTTGAAGTATTAGGTATAGCTAACAAACATTGACTTCTACGTTGACTTCAACATGATACAAAGTACAAGAACCAAATATACACCCATACTTTTTAGATGTCCATCAAATTTAAATTTTTTTGAGCTAAACCTATTATATATACTTATCTTACCACTATATAGTGTACAAGTAACTTTAAACTTTGACCGTTGGATCAAGACTGGCAAATCCCAACAGTGCTAAACAAAATTAAGTTGGATCTTCTATCTATTCTAGCATCTAGAAGATTCTATTGATGTTCTTTAGCACACTGAATGTTATGCACACACTTCAAAACACACTTCTCGGTAATTCTAGAATCATCTTCGTCATTTCTCTAGAGCATGTCGAGTACTAGGTAACTAATAGTAGGTTGATTTCTACATGATACAAAGTACAAAGAACCAAATACACATTTGGTACTTTATGGATGTAGCTCTTAATTATACTCCCTCCATCCCAAGGCTTAAGGCATATAACTTTTTTGAAAAGTCAAGCCATGTAAAGGTTGACCAAATTTTTAGAAAAAACTATCAAGAACTATTATATTATATAGATACCATGTGAAAATATGTTTCATGATGTATGCAAGGGTATGGATTACGTATTGTAAATATTAATATTTTTCTCTAAAAACTTGGTCAAACTCTAGTTGGTTTGACTTTAAAAAAAATCGTATGCCTTAAGCCTTGGGACAGAGGTAGTAATAGGTAAAGCACAAAAACTTATAAATTTGATCAACATATATAGTAAATTGCGCGTGCCCTGCACAAGAGACTCAGATAATAGATGTCTGATATATCATCACTATACAAAATTATAATACAGGTAAAGCCGAAAAAATATAAATTTGATCAACATTTATAAAGTATGGGTGTATATTTGGTTCTTATACTTTTTATAGTATATCATGTAGAAGTTAGCGATTATTAGCTATCTAAAACTTGAAAATTTTGGTAACATGGTCCAGAGAAATGAGTGAGAGGATTCTGGAATGTTGGAGAAGTGTGTTTTGAGTTTTGTGCATATCATTCATTATGATGAAGACTATCAATAGAATCTTCTAGATGCTAGAATGGAAAAGAAGATCCAACGGCAAGAAATGTTTGGATTTTCGAGTCTTTATTCAATGGTCAATATTCAAAGTTATCCGTAGACTATATAGTTGTAACATAAGATAAGAAGTATGGGTGTATATTTTGTTCTTGTACTTTGTATCATCATGTAGAAGTCAAAGATTATTAGCTACCTAACACGTGAATTTTTTGGTAATATGGTCAAGAGAAACGAGGGAGAAGGTTCTAGTATGATTGAGAAGTGTGTTTTGAGATTTGTGCATAGCATTCATTATGCTGAAGACTATCAGTGCAATCTTTCTAGATGCTAGGGGCTTGTTTGATTCGTAGGATAGGAAAAGCATAGGAATAGGAAAACATAGGATTACAATGTTATGCCCACTTTGATCCTATAGGAACCCATATATACGCAAGAAAGTTTGTTTGATATCGAAGGGAAACAGGATTCTAAGAAAGAGGTTTGGGCATGGAACTTAGATTTACTATGCAATCTAGTGCAAAGGATTCCCTAAGAAAAATTCCTATAGGAATCAATAATCATACAAATCAAACAACCATTATAGAAAAATTCTTATGGGATTTAATCCTATAAAATTCCCATGTAAGTCCTTTGAATAAAACATGCCCTAGAATGGAAAAGAAGATCCAATGGCTTGAAATTTTGGGATTCGCGAGTCTTGATCAAACGGTCAACATTCAAAGTTATTCGTACACTATAAAGTGGTAAGATAATGGAAAGTTGAGATATTGGTAAGATATACTACTCGTTTTGCTCCATGTCACACCCCAAGAAGAAGAAGGGCACAAACACACACATAGAGACTCACAAAGATTACTCTTGAAGTTATACTATGAAACTATTTTGAAGGTGTACACCGTGGGTCAATATCTTGAAAATCGTCGAGATTTCTGAACGACTCAATATCTTGATATATATGAATTTGCATGCTGGCAACTCTTACACAGATTTAAAAAAACAAAGAATATAAAGAAAAATGAATAAACGAAAAGGGTCTACATGACATCCTCTTGTTTGTAGTACCAGCCATGAAAAAATTGTTAACATAAAATTTGAAACATTCCAAAAAGCCGTCGTCACATTAGATATGGCCTAAACAATCGAGGCTTTCTCGAGCCGAACGACCGATTAGTTCATGGCCATATCTACATCATAGTTCATGATAATGTTCCCATGGGTGTGTCTTGCCATGGCATACAATAATGCTGGGGTGGGAGTTACGAACTAGTATTAGGAAAAACATGTTCAAATTTCCGAGTGTGTCTTTAGGGTCCGTATTGTAAAATTGTAGGTCCAGATGTATTTTGGTTTTCTTTTTGAACCACTATGTAATTTTTATTCCCACCCTTGGATTTTAGCGTGCACCTTCTTGGTACTTTGGGGAAGATTCCTCGTTAGAAAGAAAAAGAGAAGGTTCCTAGTGACCGAAATTATTTTGCGCAAGAATATTTTTGATCTAAATGCCCTAGACCCAATTTTCATAAAAAAGGGCTAGTGTGCAAAACTTGAGTAGTCCATACTTCTACTAAACCAGGGGCACCAGAAAATTAACCCCAAAGCTGCCAAAGAAAAAAACAAATGAAAAAACAAAGAGGGAGAAGAGATTATTAGAGAATATAAACGGGAGGCAGCGCGAGAGCAGCGAAGGAGTTGAAGGCGGTGTGATGTCAGAGTAAAGCTAGTTTGACGGGTTTCTGACACGAGGTACATGTACCTACTACTAGTAGCACAATACTACTAGTACTACTACTATGTTTTCTCTCTCCTTTGATCTCTCTCACCATCCATCCTCTCTCTCCCCTCCTGTGCAGCACCCCGCACACACCGGCCGACCGATCTCTCCCTTGTCCCACTGCGTGGCACCGCACACGTGTGCCTTGGTACGGTCGTGCTGTGTGTGTGTGGCCTTTTTTTCCTTTTTTCTTGACAAGAGTCTCTAGCGTGTTGGTCAGCTACCTTGGTGTGCATATATAGGAAGAGGACATCACAGATTTCACAATGTCCTACTACATGTGTTGCACAAACCACCACTTGGAAAGTTTTTGTACTTTGTATTGTGTAGAAATCAACCTATTAGATACCTGGTACTCCACATGCTCTAGAGACATGACGAAGAAGATTCTAGAAATATCGACAAGTGTGTTTTGAGGTTTGTGCATAGCATCCATTGTGCTAAAGAGACTAGTAAGTTGCACGTGAGGCTCATATAGTAGATGTATGCCATATCATCACTATACTATTAGTAAAAGGTACGTGCCACAATGATACATCCATAACATATCTATAATTTTTTATGGTTTTATGCTAATAATATGCTTTTGACACTTCTTTTTGTTTAAAGTTTATGATTTATTTGTACTAACCTACTAATAGTTGCAAAAGTGCATAATACTCTTGTTTTACACTTTGATGTGTAGGAATTACCAAGAATATAAGTGGAAACCTTGTTGGAGTCAAATTGGCATTTTTCTAGAAATATGTGTCAAAACTCGTTTTGAAGATGGTCACGTTTTGGGTTGAAGGCGGCGTCAAACGGAAAACTATTCAACTACAACGTTGTTGGAAATTTTCCGACCAATGTTCTGGACATAAAATTTAGCTGATTCTGATTCCGGACGGGCCTTTTAGTCCCGATTTACTGCAGCCCAAGATGGGGTGACAGGAATCCGAGAAGCTATATAAAGGGAGGAAACCTAATTCGCCCAATGCATCTCCACCCACGAATTTGCAGCCACCAAAGCCACATTTTTGCCTCCCCCATGGATCCCATCTCCATGGGGGTGGGCTCCAAGAAGCCATGTATGAAGGGGGCTAAGGGGCAGTGCTCCCCCATGATACCAGCAGCGGGGAAGGAGTCCCCCGCGCCGCCGCTGACACCCTCTTCACTATCTTCACCGCCATCTCCATCACCTAATCCTCCTAGTATGCAGTGGTTCATCCTCCCACACACCTCTGTACCATCCTATGTAAACATGGTGTTTGATGCTATAAGTGATAATCCTATGATCTATGTCATTGTTTGCGTAGGTTCTTTGTTCTTAGATTGAATGGTTGAACGTCTTTGGTTCGTTAGAGTTGTATCTTGATATGGTACAGTTATTTGATGTCCATTATATTTGTGCGTGCATGGATTAAACATCATAGGGTATGTAATATGTGTAAAGGGAAGGTGGGAGTTCTGCCGGAGTGACAGAAACCTAAGGACGCGAACCGGAACATTGCACGGATGGGAGTAAGAGGACCATTAAACTTAAGGCTATGGTTGGGGAAACCTTAATGCATTGATTAGTACTTACGGATGTTTTCTAACAATCCAATCATATAGTATATGTAATTCCAAGTAATGAAGCGCATGTATATTTAGCCTCTCCCACATAGAAAACTGCAGCGAAGACAATGGACCTGATCTATTCGCTATTTAAACTTGGACAAAGCCACCACAATTACCACCACTATTCCACACTCATGGTTCTGTTAGTTTATGTAATTTATTGCTGCAGCAACTAGCTTTACTTTCTTGTTATTTATTATCATGCAAAGCTATCTCTATCACTCGTATTGTTGCTCTAGTTTTATTTCCTAGATAATGCAAATGTTTGGTGTGCATAGAGTTGTATCAGTGGTTGATAGAACTTGAGAGAATATTTATCCTCCCTTTAGATCCTCGTTGGGTTCAACACTCTTACTTATCGAAAAAGCTACTGATATATTGCAAATGTTTCTATAATTTTCGATGTTCCATGCTTGGTTTTATCTACTTTCTTGTGTTTTGTTCCAACTTTGGAGTACTTTTCATATGATTTCTTGGACTAACCTATTAAAAATATCCATAGTGCCAGTTGCCTATTTTCTGCTGTTTTTGGTTCCAGGAAAGTTAGAAAATCAATATTCTCGGAATTGGACTAGACAAAAGCCAAAGTCGATATTTTCCCAGAAGACTCATGGAGCCAGAAGGAGAGTCGAAGAGGGGCCACAGGGTGGCCACACCCCCCCTTGGCGCGGGCCAGCCCAGGACGCGCCAGGGCATGGTGTGGCCCCCCGGCCAGCCATCGACCTTGCCTCCTTCGCCTATAAAGTCCTCCCGATGTGAAAATCCTAAATAGTCAAGCCTCCTGCCACGAAAAGTTCCGCAGCGCCGCCACCACCGAAGGGGAGATTCGGGGGACAGAAAGTCTCTGTTCCGGCACCTTGCCGGGACAGGGAAGTGCCCCCAGAGCCATCTCAATCGATCTCCACCGCCATCTCCATCACCATTGCTAATTCCCATGATGAGGAAGGAGTAGTTCTCTCTCGAGGCTAAGGGTTCTACCGGTAGCTATGTGTTCATCTCTCTCTCTCTATGCATGATCATATTGTGATCATGAGCTTGTAATCTATAGATCTACCTTGCTACTCAAGTGCGTTAATAGATCTCTGCTCTCCCCATGTGTGTGAAAGTGACACCGTGCACACCATGGTGGCACTTAGGCTAGAGATTACAAATACTTATTATGAGTTATATTTGGAGTTGGATGTCTTTATGAAATTGTGGTGTTTGATGGAACCATCTAGTGCTCAAGGTGACACTATGGGGTTTTCTAGATGGGAAAGACTTACTTTGAGGTGTGCTGTTATAGCCTTACCATCGATTAGAGTGTTCAACCGGAGAGTAGTTAAGAGTAGTATCATAAAGAGAAGATGTTTATATGAGAGAGTGTTCACTAGTGAAAGTATGATCCCTAGGACTTGTTTCTAAGCACTGAAACACCGTTTGTAACTAGATCTGTTACATGTTTGCTTACTTCCATCTTTATTTCAGTTTTACTTTAGTCTTTTCCATGCCATCAAGCTATTTTTTGGCACCGTTACTACTTATAATTATCCATACCTCTTGTATTTCACTATCTCTTCACCGAACTAGTGCACCTATACACTTGACAAGTGTATTGGGTGTGTTGGGGACACAAGAGACTTCTTGTATCTTGATTGCAGGATTGCATGAGAGGGGATACCTTTGACCCACTTCCTCCCTGAGTTCGATAAACCTTGGGTAATCCACTTAAGGGAAAACTTGCTGCTGTTCTACAAACCTCTACACTTGGAGGCCCAACAACTGTCTACAAGAATAGAAGTGCGTAGACATCAAGCTATTTTCTAGTGCCATTGCCAGGGAGGTAAGGTAAAAGGTATTCACGTCGGAGGATTAAAGAAGAAGAACCTCCCACGGCAAACGCCTATTTTCTGGCGCCGTTGCCAGGGGGGTAAGGTAAAAGGTACTCACATCCTCTAGTGTGAGTGCTCGAAGTGATTCTGCAATTTTGTGTTTTTGTTTCTAGTTTTCACTAGTTAGGCTTAATGGAAAACAACAACAAAATTAGAGAGCTTTATAGTATTTATCTTGAGTTAGGACATGAAGTGTTTTAAGAGAAAATTAAAAAACCTATGGAACTCTATTTGCATGCTAATAGCAATGTTATTAGTACTAAACTTTTGAACACCTTTGTTACTAATGCTATGGAAAAATCTAAGCTTGGGGAAGTTAGTTTTTATGAAAATGATCTTTTTAGTTCCCTAGTTTTAAAGAAGAGAATTTGCTCTGATGATTCCTTATCTCCCATATGTGGTAATTCTAATGATACTTGTGATATTTTAAATCCACATACTAAAAGCATCCCTTTTAAAATACCTATAAAAATTGTTGAACGTGTTATGAACAACTCTTATTTTGGAGATGGAACTGTCCATCCTGGTTATCATTTACTCTTTATACATGAATTATGCGGGTTGTTCAAGTGTGCAGGTATTTCAATGAACCAAGTTAAGAGGAAGCTATTCTCTTTATCACTTAAGGGCAAAGCAAGGGAGTGGTATGAGCTACTGGATGATCCTCATCATTTGGAGTGGAAGGAACTTGAATCTCTCTTTTACTCTAAATTTTATCCTCCTCATGAAATTCATAAAGATAGGAATTATATTTATAATTTTCATCCTCATGATGGAGAAAGTATTGCCCAAGCACGGGGGAGATTGAAGTCACTAATGCTCAAATGTCCCATTCATGAGCTCCCCGGGAATATTGTTATTAATAATTTCTATGCAAGGCTTTCAGGACATTACAAGAACTATCTAGATACTTGTTTAGAGGGATCCTTCACGAGTAAGGAGGTCAAAGCTAAGTGGGATCTTTTTGAAACAATTCAAAGCAATACCGAAGATTGGGATAACAACAAAGGTAAAGAACCAGGTATAAACTATGAGTATGATTGCATTAAGTCTTTCGCTAAAACTGCTGATTTTGAAGAGCTTAGTGCTAAATATGGTCTTGATACTCAAATTCTTATTGATTGTTTTAAAACCTTTGCTTCTCATATTAATGCTCCTAAAGAAAAGTGGGACATGTATCATGAGCCTTTTAAAGACACTTGCATGGAAAATGAAATTGTTGTTAATGATAGCAATAAACATGCTCAAACCTCTGAAAGTACTATATCTTATAAGCATGTTAATTTTTGTGGAATACATAGACCTTGTGGGAATAATCAAACTGAAGAAGAATATTGTATCACCCACAGGAATGAAAAAACTAGAATGTGGTATAGGGCTTTAAATGATCTTCGTAAAAAAGTTTGTGACCTTTATCCTTTTATTTGTGAACTTTGCTTTGAAGTGGGTCATTTCAATTTTCAATGCTTAGGCCATAATAATAGCCCTTCTAACCCAATGAGTACTGCAAGTTTGTATTGTGATGACATGATCACTCCTAAGCAGCAAGATGAACTTACAGTATTTTTGGGATGTGAAGAGTTATCAAGAAAAACCTCTTTGGTAGATATGAGTGTTTTTGATATGAATAGTGTCCTGCATGGTTGTCATCTTTATTGTGTTGATAATTTCCACACAAATACTTACATACAAAATATTATTTAAGATGAGATTTTACCAAAATAGGATAGGACTAATATGTGTTTTGATCTTATTAATGAAAAGAAGGAATCCTCCAAAGTTTCTTCTATTGTCTCTAATAATAAACTAGGGTATATGGAGAAGCTTCCTTTCAAGCCTCTCCCTCCTAAAGAGAAGAAGATAAAGAAGAAAAGGAGGAGTAAAAGTAGGGAGTAAAAGGTATTTTCCCCTAAGCATGTAGCTCCTACTATAGTTTTTGATGAGTCTGAACTCGATGATGTTCCTATGCTTATTACCTATAGTAGTGATCATGATTGGGAAAAGCACACTTCTTTTGATATTTAAAATCTCTTTGGTACCAATTCTGAAAATGATGATATTAATAATTGTTGTACTATTAGTGCTATTCATGATCCTTCCAATGATGACATGTTTACAAATGAACACACTTTGGAAGATAATTATTCTATTGCTTATGATGATACTATACCTTCAATTTATGATGATTGCAATGATGAATATGATATTTTCAGTCCACCTACTATTGAGGAGGAAACTAATTATGATTACAATATGCCTCCTATATTTGATGATTATGGTGATGAGAAAAATAATGATAGCTATTTTGTTAAATTTGCTCCCACTATGATTAATAAGAATGACTATGCTTATAGGGAGAGTAATAATTATTTTATGCATGTGGCTCATGATAAGAATGTTTCATGTGATAGTTATATTGTTAATTTTATTAATGATGCTACTGAAAGTTATTATGAGAGGGTGAAACATGGTCTTATGTATCTCAATAATATTAAGTTTCCCCTCTTTATGTTGAAATTTTTGAAGTTGCACTTGTTTTGCTTTCCTATGCTTGTTGCTTTGTGCTTTCATGACTTGTTTCTTTACAAGATTCCTATGCATAGGAAGTGGGTTATACTTAAATGTGCTTTGTATTTGCTTCTTGATGCTCTCTTTTACTTCAATTCATATTTCCTATGTGAGCATCTTCTCAAACTATCATGCCTAACTTAAAGGCGTTAAAGAAAAGTACTTATTGGGAGATAACCCAAAAGTTTTAGATGAGTCTTGGAAGTTATTACTTTAGTAATAACCGCTCCTTATCCTTTTTATTTGCTTTTTGTGCCAAGAGTAACCTCTAATGAGAGAGAAGTAATGATTGGGAAAGTTGCTGTCCCGAAACAGATTATTGTGCTTCACCGTAAAACTTCGTGTAAAATCTCTGAACATCTTTTTGAGGCGTGAAGTTTTGTGGTTCTTCCCAGGTTGTTATCTAACTTTCGTTAGTTCAACACTTTTTGATTTGAGCAACAGAAGGTCTTCGAAAAAATTCGACTTTACCTGCTGGTCTGTTTAGACAGATTTCTGCCATTTTCTGCGTTTGCTTCTTGTTGGTTCCTTTTTGAGTTCTTTTGGGGAATTGCGATTTTTGAGGGAAGTGCTATAGTAGCCAGTGTTCTAATGGAAGTTTATTTGGTGTTAGAACTGAACCTTAAGACTTATTTATCTTGAGTGCACTAATGTTTCTAATAAAGATTGTGTGAAGTTTTGTATGAAGGAAAAATTTCAGGTGTATGGAAGGAATGAGTAATGAGATGAAGGATGGACTAAAGCTCATACTTGGAGATGCCACACGTGTCACCCCAAGAAATATCCAATAAGTACAAGCGTCAAAGCTTGGGTGTAACATCCCAAAACTTTAAATCAAGCTTATCAAGATCTAAATCATTAATTTTGGGGTTAACAAAAACTTTTGCAAATTTAAATTAAAGGCATTCATATATGTGTGTGCATTTAAATAGGAGTTGTTTTGAATTGCTATGATTGGGTGATCCTTTGCTTCTAAAATATTTCTTAGGTGATTTAAACATCATCTACATCATTCCCAAACTTTTCCTAAAGAAAATCAAATCAAAAAGAATTAAAAAGAAGGAATGGTCATTTTGGCAAAATTAACCCTCATGCCTACTTTGGCTATTCCTAGTACTCAAAACTTAACAGAAACAATTCTGGATCTTCGCACCCCTTGATAGCACACATCATGAGGTACCAAGGCCCACTTTGTGATCTGCTAAAAGCTTTCAAATGCTAAATTTAAATGACAGTTTAAAATTGAATCTAATTCATATGGGAAGATCCCATTATTTCAAAAACCACTCAAACAAGCTCAATTTTCAAAACCAAAGCACCCACAGAGTCTCAAGCTTATTCCTAGCAAACCCACCAAAAATCTTTTCAAAATTCAAAACTAAATCTCATGCGGCCATTTCATCAAACACTTGGCATTCATAATCTCCACCCTAATCCTAGCTCACTGTTTTGAATAGGGTTTTGCCCCCAAATGATCTACATTTAATCTCTTTGTCCCCCCAGAGTCTAGCCATGCCATTAGCACCCATTCCCTACACCCCTAGTGGCATTGCCATGCCATGCCGAGCCACCCCTCGCCGGCCAACCTTGCCCTCACCGCAGCAGACCATCTCCCCTCTCTCTCCATGTCTAGGGGGTAGCTCACACCTCACCGCCCCTCTCTGTCCCTTGCCCGAGCCAAGCCCTGTCGTGGACCACCAAGGAAACCACGCGCCCAGTGCCACCGCACCATGCCGGTGCCGCCCCCAGAGCGCGCTCTGTCCCCGCTCGCCCAGACCGCCCCTTGGCCACAGCCCACGCCCACCTCTCCGCCACGACCTGGAGAACACCCCAGACACCCCCGATGGCCGCCCAACGCCTCACAGCCACCGCTCGCCGTGGACACCGCCGGCTCTGCCGCTCAGAGCGCCACCTCGCCCAGACCGCATGCCACCGCCCCTACGGCCGCATTCAATTCCTAGAGCATCGCCAGGGGACCGCCCGTCGATCGCCACCCTTAGCCATGCCTCTACCCCTCCGTAGCCATGTCGCCACCGTCGCCTCCCATCCCGCTCGGTCTCACCGTCGGGCCTATAAAAGGAGGCCTCCCCAGCCTCTTCTCTCCACACCATTCCACTCCCCTCACCTCTCTGAACCCACCCACCTCTCGCCGGAGCAAGGGGAGCAGCAGCTCGCCGGAATTGGAGCCGAAGCCGCCGCCTTTGGAGGAGAAGGGCACCGCTAATTGCGACCACCCCTGGCACAACTTCGACCTTCCCTGAGCTCGCTGTCGTCTTCCAATTCGTTTGCCCACCTCGCCGTCGTCGCTGGAGCCCTGGTACGTCCCCAGCAAACCTACACCGAGCTGCTAGGGTTCGAGCTCGCCAGACACCTGTTCGTCGTCGACGACAACCCTCAGCCGTAGATCTCCCTTCTAATCCTACGGCCCACAACGCGCATACCGTTTCGCGTTATAAGTGCCGCTGACAAGCGGGACCCCCCCTATCAGCTGAGCCCCGCGCCGCGGAGCGCCACTGGGCCAGCCCAAGTCTTTTCCCGCGCTAGCCAACCCGTTCAAATCTGGATTTTTCTTTTTAGTTAAATCTAGTTTCTGTCCACTAGTTTAAAATTCAATTCTGGTAGTTTCACAAATCCAAATTGCATGAAACTAATTTTTCCAGAAAGGTATTGAGATGATCTATCCAAGCCCGTTGAATTTAATTCAATTAGAGTTATAGATCTCTCCTAATGAAAATAACAAACAGAAGTATTTGCAACTTGTAACATTTTTATAAAATCAACCAAGTTAGCTTGTGAGTTGATTCCAACTCTCAAAAATCACATTTTATCATGTCTATCTAACTATGTAATAATATTAAGGTTTACATGCAGTGCCTTTGGACTAGTACCAAAATAATGCTATATAGGCATTTCTAGGCACTTTTAATCATTAAATAATGAACTTAAACCAAAGTAATATTTATCCAACCTTTAATTCTCATTCCCACATGTTAGAATATGTGGTGATGACATGTGTCCACATGATCCCATATTTTAAGTGGTGAATATTAAATCTTAGTTAATTTTTCAATGAGTAGAAATTACTTTTCTAAAATAAAAAGGAGGAAACTATGGAATTAAACTTGTGATGCTTGTGATGATATTAGATCATCAAATGTGTGTCTTAGAATGCTACTTAGCCTAGTTAAGTATTGTTTGGTGATTGTGTGCTCCGTATGTATTTATAGACGATATTACCGACCAAGCTTTCGAGGAGGAGGAGTTCTACCAAGAAGAAGAAGAAGAAAACTTCAACCACTGCACTACCCAAGGCAAGCTACTATTAAGCAAGCTAGCACTATGTAAGTGCAAGACACCATTAACAGTGCAAGCTAACACTTGCAAAATAGTGCTTAGCAAGTTAGGACCAAACTAGATGGTTTAGCAAAGATGCCTTAAGCATGCTTTGATCACACCCCTTTGACTAGTACTACCCCATGTTCTATGTACAAGCTTTACACTCTTAGTTTACACAAAGTTCTTTACTTGTTTTGAAGGTAGCATAAAAAGTATAAAACTTGATCTATTTAGAAACCTTTAGATGTCATTCTATGGCATGAGATTGAACCTATCTTTTCCACCTTAGTGAACACTCTTAACTTAGTAGTTTAGAGTAGATCAAAAACTTGAGTCACTTTAGATGGGAACACATGGTGAAAATGAATTATGAAAACCTTGGAATGATGAGTCATTCTATTGAGATGTTTTGACATGTGTTGAGAAACACAAAAGGGTGGATGATGATGAAAACGTTGAGGCATGAGCCTTAACCCTTTTATAAAACTGATGGTTGGATTCGGATGCGATACCATTCCAAATTTACCGTACAACCACACTACCTAAATTGGGTAAGGCTTAGCTGGAAATTTATATGCATTAGTATTAGTTCCCTCATGGGAGAGGGCTGAGATGAGGCTACCTCTCAATGTTTTCCACCTATGTAGTGCCCAGGATGACGGATGGTCATGGTTGGGAGGCCATGCTCATAGGAGAGGTGCTTATACTAGGGTGTGTAAACGGAAGGTTATGTTTGATTATCTGCATACTAAGTATGATGATTCAGGGGTTATCCCTGACAGATGTATCGAAACTTGTGGTGAAAGTGTACCACCTCTGTAGAGTGTCAAACTTTTCGAATAGCCGCGTCCGCGGTTATGGACAGTTGGAATGGCCATACTGTTTCGTTGTCAGGTGTTTTCTAAATACTTTGAAAAGAATGATGAATCTTGACTTGACCACAACAGGGTTGTGTTTATGACAATAGCTTCCCAACTTAAGTGATTCTAGAACTTTACTTTATCTTTCTTTGCTTCTGAACTCAGCTTAGGTTTTCAAACTTAACTTTATAGTTAAACATAGAGTTAGCACTTTAACTTTGAACTATAGTACTTTTTAGTGGGAGTTTGCTAGTACTTAAAGAGTACTCATGGCTTTTGTCCCTGGCTATTATCATGGCCAGACTATGAAGGATATTATCAAGATGATGGCCAACATGATGGCTATGATATCTAGGACTATCTACCTTCGTCAGCATTGCCTGTGCCTCTGAAGATGGACCCCACCGCTACGCTTATCTTTTATTTCCGCTGCTTGTTGTATTAAGACTGGATCATGAGATCCTTATTTGTGTAAGACCTTATGTATGGTTTGTAAAGGATGATATACTGTGATATCCAATCCGTTATGTCTCACAAAAATGGTAATCCTGGGATTGCGAGGTATGGCATAACGGGCATCTGGGATTAAAAATCCGGGTGTTGACAAGTTGGTATCAGAGCCAGCCTGACCATAGGAGACCCTAGTTAGAATGGACGTCAAACAAAAACTTAGTTTCAAAACCAAAATGAGTATTTATGAAAAACTATCTCCTCTCTTACCCTTGTGGATTCTTTCTCCAAAAATTCATGTTACTCAAAATTCTTACACTACTACTTAAAATTTGACACACTTGATCACTTCACTAACTTCCTCATACTTAATTCTTGTAGATGGAGACTCAGTTCAGCAAGTTTTACCAGTTGGGAAACGGAGGTCAGTTGATCTTCGAGAGGGATCTAGATTCACTCTCGGAGTTATTGGGGCGCCCGCATCCGGAGTTTCTTGGAGCTCAACTTCCAGGACCCCCAGGAGGAGACTTACAGTGGCTAGTCACCGTGGATCTTAGTGGAAGCATTGAAGCACCAACTTCTGGGAGAATTCAGTTCTCCGTGAGGGAGAACAACTGGCTAGATGGATTAGCCAGGGCAATGCATGAAGCTCTCGCACGTCTATGTGCCCTCAGCGTCAACAAGATCCAAGGAACCTGTTTTGCCCACTATGCAAGACGTGACTTCATGGGAATGCCAATGGAGATGCCGGGTCACCCCGAGTTGAGGCGTCAAGTGGAGAACCTTGACTTCTTGCTTCATGACAGACAACAAGAACTGGACAATGCTAGAGAGTTAGCCGACCAGAACCGTGCCATTGCCAATCAGAAGGCCCAGACTTTCGCACTGCTTGTCTAGGACCGCCAGTCTCTTTGCCGTCAACGTGCCAAGAAGTATCGCACCATCGCCCGTCTTCGCAAGAAGGTGGCCGACCTCGAGAAGACCATCAAGGATTAGGAAGCTCAGCTTGTAGCAAAGGAAGAAGAAGATGAGGGTGAAGACATCCAGGGAGACATGGATTCTTACCTCAGCAATGATGATGACTTTCTGGCGGAGGATGCCGTGGACTTCTACACTGATGATGAGGACTCCGATTTCATCGATGATGAGTAGATGCACTAGAGCACTGTCGTACCATGAGATGTATCGATCTCACTGTATCGTAGCTTACAGAATGGTTCTTCAAATCATATGTTTTCCCTTTGATTGTTGTGGTGTGTGTTGTATCGTGTGCCTGCTTGCATGAATGAAAATGAAGTTAGTTGAAAAACCTGAGTCTAACTCAAAGTTTTAGCTTTGAAAACCCAAAACCATGAACCTTAGAATTTCCCTCTTACCCCTATATCTCAATCTTCAGATGACTCATGGAAACCAAGGAGGGAGCAGCTGGTCGCAAGACCCAATGTTGCAGATCTTGCAGAATCTCATAGCAGACCGTGAAGCAAGCCGGGCGAACGTCAAGCCAACTTAGCAACACTTCAATAGATCGCCCAGATGGCTCTCAACAACCAAGGACATGGAAACCAGGATCATCAAGGATCCAAGCTCAAAAACTTTCAGAACACCAATCCCCCAATTTCAACCAATATGAAAACCCTTTAGATGCTGATGACTGGTTACAAACCATGGAAAACAACTTAGAAGTTGCCGAGTTGCCGAGAATGAGAAAGTTCTCTTCGCCACCCACTATCTGGCAGGAGATGTAAGAACTTGGTGGAATAGCATCCGTAATATGAACCATGGTCAAGTGATGACATGGGAAGCATTCAAAGTCAAGTTCAGCCGCACCCACGTGCCGCAGGTACTAGTCAACAGGATGAGAGATGAATTCCGTGAATTGAAGCAAGGGAGAATGACTGTGGTGGAGTACCGTGACAGATTCATGTCACTTGCCAGATATGCACCTGATGAGATCAACACGGAGGCCACTAAGAAGGAGAGATTCTTGATCAGACTGCATGATGAGATGCAGACTGTCCTAGTCAATATCTGTTTCCAGGATCTCGAAGAGCTAGTCGACTTTGCCATCCAGATGGAAGGGAAGATTAACCAGGCAAACGACAACCGCAAACGTTGTATGATGCAGCAGTCTGGATCCAACAGTCACCAGAAGTACCGTCCCAACCCTTCACCAGGATATGCACCAAGGAACAACCGACCCCCAACATCTCTCCCAAGCTACCCCAACCGTAGCGGAGGCAATGTGAAGTCCGGAGGAAACAATCACAACTCCGGTAATGCCAACAGCTTCAACCGTGCACCTCCCAAGAACCCCAATAACAACAACAACACTGCACCCAGAACTGGCAGCAATGATGTGCCTGTCAAAGTCAAAGACAAGTCCTAGATCACTTGTTTCGAGTGTGGAGTAGAGGGTCACTACTCCAATGAGTGTCCCAAGAAGACTGCAGCCAATGCCAATGTGAATGCCCTAGCTCAGCAGCAGCGTCGTGTTCAATCCGGAAGGAGATTTTCCTCAGGGAACCCTCACAACCGCAATGGTCGTCTCTTCCACATGAATGCGGAAGAAGCCCAGGAAGCGCCAGACATAATGCTGGGTATGTTTTCTGTCAACTCAGTTTTAGCAAGAGTATTGTTTGATTCGAGAGCATCGCATTCATTTGTCACCGAAGAATTTGCATGCACTAGTAAGATTCGTCCAACCAACCTGAAGCATGTCATGATAGTCCAAATCCCCGGTTCAACCAGCAAAGCTAGAAAAATTTGCAAAGATATACCTATCAGAATACATGGGATAGATTTTTATGCCAACCTAATTGTACTTGGAACCAAAGGATTGGAAGTAGTACTAGGTATGGACTGGATGTCAAGGCATAAAGGATTGATAGACTGTGCTAAGAAAGCCATCACCATGACCAATAGTTCTGGAGTAACAGTAGAGCATATCTCTGAAACCTTACCCCGTCAGTTCAAGTGCAACCAGAGTGTAGCCTTGCCCACCATAGACCAAGTCAGAGTAGTCCGTCAATACCCCGACGTATTACCAGATGAATTGTCAGGTATGCCCCCGGATAGGGATATTGAGTTCATTATCGAACTAATACCCGGAACCGGACCTATAGCCCAGAGACCCTATAGCATGAACCCCTCAGAGTTAGTGGAACTAAAGAAGCAGTTGGATGCTATGCTAGCCAAAGGCTTGATTCAACCAAGTGCCTCGCCATGGAGATCACCAGTGTTATTCGTCGACAAGAAAGATGGAGGCAACCGTCTGTGCACAGATTACGGAAAGTTGAATGATGTCACCATCAAGAACAAGTACCCCTTGCCAAACATAGAGGATTTGTTTGATCAGTTGACTAGAGCCCAGGTATTCTCAAAGATTGATCTTAGGACTAGTTATCACCAACTTAATATTCATGCAACGGATATTCCCAAGACCGCCTTTACTACTCGCTATGGTTTATACGAGTATACGGTTATGTCTTTTGGACTGACCAATGCCCCTGCTTATTTCATGAATCTCACGAATAAGATCTTTATGAATTTCCTAGATAAGTTTGTGTTTATCGACGACATCCTTATCTACTCCAAATCAGAAGCAGAGCATGAGCAACATCTGAGAGTTATCCTAGAAACCCTAAGAGAGCATCAGTTATATGCCAAGTTCAGCAAGTGTGAGTTTTGGCTAAAGGAAGTAGGATTCCTAGGACATATTGTGTCTGCTAGAGGAGTTTCTGTTGATCCCGCCAAGATCAAAGATGTCGAAGAATGGGAAGCTCCAACCACTCAAACCAAAGTCCATGCATTTCTCGAATTAGCGGGATATTACCGCAAGTTCGTAGAAGGATTCTCGAGCATAGCCCGACCAATGACCCAATTGTTGAAGAAGGACAAGAGGTTTGAATGGACAGACAAATGTGAAGCCAGTTTCTAGGAGCTGAAGAAGAGGTTGATATCCGCTCCAATTTTGGTCATGCCTGACATCAAGAAGCCCTTTGATGTGTATTGTGACGCATCCAAGATTGGTCTAGGATGTGTATTGATGCAAGAAGGCAAAGTCATTGCTTATCTGTCTCGACAACTGAAGCAGCATGAGCAGAACTATCCGACCCATGATCTTGAGCTAGCAGCTGTGGTTCTAGCACTGAAGACATGGCGTCATTATTTGATGGGTAATCACTGTGAGATTTACTCAGATCATAAGAGCTTGAAGTATATCTTCGCTCAGAAGGAGCTGAATATGAGGCAAAGGAGATGGATAGAGTTAATCAAGGATTATGACCTTGACATTCACTATCACCCCGGCAAAGCCAACGTGGTAGCGGATGCTCTTAGCCGATTGCCGTCTAGGCTGAACACCATGATCAAGGAGAAACAACCAAGTTTGTATGAAGAGTTGGAGCAGTTCATAACTGAATTAGTTAGCAAGGGATTCCTAGCCAGCATTGAACTTCAACCCACTTTGATCAGCCAAATCAAGGAAGCCTAGAAGGGAAATGAAAGTATCGATGGAATCAAATGTCGTATTGGTACCGGAAAAGTACCTGGATTCACTGAAGACGAAGAAGGAGTACTGTGGTACAAAGGCCGTATCTGTGTTCCAGCAGATTCGGAGCTGAAGGAAGTTATCATGAAGGAAGCTCATGATACTCTTTATTCTATCCACCCTGGAGGAACCAAGATGTATCAGGATTTGAAAGAGCAATTTTGGTGGCACAATATGAAGAGAGAGATCGGAAGCTACATTGCCAAATGTGACATCTGTCAAAGAGTCAAGGAAGAGCATTAGAGACCTGCAGGACTGTTGCAACCATTGTAGATTCTGGAATGGAAATGGGATTCCGTCGGAATGGACTTTATCACTGATTTTGCCTACTTCTAGTAGGGTAAATGACTCAATCTGGGTCATAGTTGATAGACTGTCCAAGGTAGCCCACTTTATACCTGTCAAGACCACTTACCAGAGTGCAAAGTTAGCATAGCTGTACATTGCTAGAATTGTTAGTCTGCATGGAACCCCCAAGACCATCGTATCAGATCGAGGAACCCAGTTTACCTCAAGATTTTGGCAGAAAGTCCAAGAAGGATTAGGAACCAACTTGAAATTCAGCACCACATATCATCCGCAAACTGATGGACAGACTGAGAGAGTCAACCAGATCCTAAAGGATATGCTTAGAGCTCGTGTATTGGAATATGGATCAAAATGGGAAGACTGCCTGCCTTTCGCAGAATTGTCATACAACAACAGTTATCAAGCTAGCTTGCAAATGGCACCATTTGAATTCCTATACGGAAGAAAGTGCCGTACCCCTTTGAATTGGTCGCAAGTAGGAGAGAGTCAGATCTTTGGACCCGACATTCTCCGAGAAGCAGAAGAGAAAGTTCACAAAGTCCATGAGCACCTCAAGACTGCCCAATCCAGACAGAAGAGTTATGCTGACAAGAGAAGGAGAGACCTAACTTTCAATGTCAGAGATTTTGTATATCTCAAGGTTTCACCATTGAAAGGAACTCAACGCTTTAGTTTGAAGGGAAAGTTAGCCCCCAAATATATCGGACCTTTCAAGATTCTGAATCGGCGAGAAGTATCGTATCAGCTGGAACTGCCTGAAGAGATGTCAACCATCCACAATGTGTTCCAAGTCTCGTTACTTCACAAATGTCTGGAAGTGCCCGAGAAGACTGAAGTTATCAAGAACATCGACCACAGAGCTGTAGAAATTAATAATGATCTGACTTATCGGGAAGTACCCATCCGTATCTTAGAAGAAGCCTATAGAACCACCAGGACCAGGAGTATCAAGTTTCTCAAAATTCAGTGGAGCAACCATACCGAGGAAGAAGCTACTTGGGAGCGCGAAGATTGCATTAGGACAGAGTTCCCAGATCTCTTTAGTTCCTAGTTTTCTTTGTAAATCTCAGGATGAGATTTTGTTTAAGGGGGAAGGTTTGTAACATCCCAAAACCTTAAATCAAGCTTATCAAGATCTAAATCATCAATTTTGGGGTTAACAAAAACTTTTGCAAATTAAAAATAAAGGCATTCATATATGTGTGTGCATTTAAATAGGAGTTGTTTTGAATTGCCATGATTGGGTGATCCTTTGCTTCTAAAATGTTTCTTAGGTGATTTAAACATCATCTACATCATTCCCAAACTTTTCCTAAAGAAAATCAAATCAAAAAGAATTAAAAAGAAGGAATGGTCATTTTGGCAAAATTAACCCTCATGCCTAGTTTGGCTATTCCTAGTACTCAAAACTTAACAGAAACAATTCTGGATCTTTGCACCCCTTGATAGTACACATCATGAGGTACCAAGGCCCACTTTGTGATCTGCTAAAAGCTTTCAAATGCTAAATTTAAATGATAGTTTAAAATTGAATCTAATTCATATGGGAAGATCCCATTATTTGAAAAACCACTCAAACAAGCGCAATTTTCAAAACCCAAGCACCCACAGAGTCTCAAGCTTATTCCTAGCAAACCCACCAAAAATCTTTTCAAAATTCAAAACTAAATCTCGTGCGGCCATTTCATCAAACACTTGGCATGCATAATCTCCACCCTAATCCTAGCTCACTGTTTTGGATAGGGTTTTGCCCCCAAATGATCTACATTTAATCTCTTTGTCCCCCCAGAGTCTAGCCATGCCATTAGCACCCATTCCCTACACCCCTAGTGGCATTCCCATGCCATGCCGAGCCACCCCTTGCCGGCCAACCTTGCCCTCACCGCAGCAGACCATCTCCCCCTCTCTCTCCATGTCTAGGGGGTAGCT
Organism: Avena eriantha; assembly: GCA_910589775.1. Classification (NCBI taxonomy): domain Eukaryota; kingdom Viridiplantae; phylum Streptophyta; class Magnoliopsida; order Poales; family Poaceae; genus Avena; species Avena eriantha. The sequence goes on from OU342745.1 coordinate 240,319,806, forward strand.
CACACCTCACCGCCCCTCTTTGTCCCCTGCCCGAGCCAAGCCCTGCCGTGGACCACCGAGGAAACCACGCGCCCAGTGCCACCGCACCATGCCGGTGCCGCCCCCAGAGCACGCTGTGTCCCCGCTCGCCCAGACCGCCCCTTGGCTGCAGCTCGCGCCCACCGCTCCGCCACGACCTGGAGAAAATCCCAGACACCCCCGCTGGCCGCCCAACACCTCACAGCCACCACTCGCCATGGACACCGCCGCCTCTGCCGCTCAGATCGCCACCTCGCCCAGACTGCATGCCACCGCCCCTACGGCCGCATTCAATTGCTGGAGCATCGCTAGGGGACCACCCGTCGATCGCCACCCTCAGCCATGCCTCTACCCTGTCGTAGCCATGTCGCCACCGTCGCCTGCCCATCCCGCTCAGTCTCACCATCGGGCCTATAAAAGGAGGCCTCCCTAGCCTCTTCTCTCCACACCATTCCACTCCCTCACCTCTCTGAACCTCACCCACCTCTCGCCAGAGCAAGGGGAGCAGAAGCTCGCCGGAATTGGAGCCGGAGCCGCCGCCTCTGGAGGAGAAGGGCGCCACTGATTACGACCACCCCCGGCGCTACTTCGACCTTCCCTGAGCTCGCCGTCGTCTTCCAGTTTGTTTGCCCACCTCGCCGTCGTCGCTGGAGCCCTGGTACGTCTCCAGCAGACCCACACTGAGCTGCTAGGGTTCGAGCTCGCCGGTGACCTGTTCGTCGTCGATGACGACCCTCAGCCGTAGATCTCCCTTCTAATCCTATGGCCCACAGCGCGTGTACCATTTCGCGTGTTAAGTGCCGATGACAAGCGGGACCCCCCTGTCAGCTGAGCCCCGTGCCGCAGAGCGCCACTGGGCTGGCCCAAGTCTTTTCCCGCACTAGCCCACCCGTTCAAATCTGGATTTTTCTTTTTAGTTAAATATAGTTTTTGTCGACTAGTTTAAAATTCAATTCTAGGAGTTTCACAAATCCAAATTCAATGAAACTAATTTTGGCTGAAAGGTATTGAGATGATCTATTAAAGCCCGTTGAATTTAATTCAATTAGAGTTATAGATCGCTCCTAATGAAAATAACAAAACAGAAGTATTTGCAACTTGTAACATTTTTATAAAATCAACCAAGTTAGCTTTTGAGTTGATTCCAACTCTCAAAAATCACATTTTATCATGTCTATCTAACTATGTAATAATATTAAGGTTTACATGCAGTGACTTTGGACTAGTACCAAAATAATGCTATATAGGCATTTCTAGTCACTTTAAATCATTAAATAATGAACTTAACCAAAGTAATATTGATCCAACCTTTAATTCTCATTTCCACATGTTAGAATTTGTGTTGATGACATGTGTCAACATGATCCCATATTTTAAGTGGTGAATATTAAATCTTAGTTAATTTTTCAATGAGGAGAATTTACTTTTCTAAAATAAAAGGGATGAAACTATGGAATTAAACTTGTGATGCTTGTGATGATATTAGATCATAAAATGTGTGTATTAGAATGCTACTTAGCCTAGTTAAGTATTGTTTGGTGATTGTGTGCTCCGTATGTATTTATAGACGATAGTACCGACCAAGCTTTCGAGGAGGAGGAGTTCTACCAAGAAGAAGAAGAAGAAGAAGAAGAAAACTTCAACCACTACACTACCCAAGGAAAGCTACTATTAAGAAAGCTAGCACTATCTAAGTACAAGCCACCATTAACAGTGCAAGCTAACACTTGCAAGTTTAGTGCTTAGCAAGTTAGGACCAAACTAGATGGTTTAGCAAAGATGCCTTAAGCATGCTTTGATCACACCCCTTTGACTAGTACTACCCCAAGTTCTATGTACAAGCTTTACACTCTTAGTTTACACAAAGTTGTTTACTTGTTTTGAAGGTAGCGTAAAAAGTATAAAACTTGACCTATTTAGAAACCTTTAGATGTCATTCTATGGCATGAGATTGAACCCATCTTTTCCACCTTAGTGAACACTCTTAACTTAGTAGTTTAGAGTAGATCAAAAACTTGAGTCACTTTAGATGGGAACACTTGGTGAAAATGAATTATGAAAACCTTGGAATGATGAGTCATTCTATTGAGATGTTTTGACATGTATTGAGAAACACAAAAGGGTGGATGATGATGAAAATGTTGAGGCATGAGTCTTAACCCTTTTATAAATCTGATGGTTGGATTCGGATGCGATACCATTCCAACTTTACCGTACAACCACACTACCTGAATTGGGTAAGGCGTAGCTGGAAATTTATATGCATTAGTATTAGTTCACTCACGGGAGAGGTCTGAGCTGAGGCTACCTCTCAATGTTGTCCACCTATGCAGTGCCCAAGATGACTGATGGTCATGGTTGGGAGGCCATGCTCATAGGAGAGGTGCTTATACTAGGGTGTGTAATGGGAAGGTTATGTTTGATTATCTGCATACTTAAAGAGTACTCATGGCTTTTGTCCCTGGCTATTATCATGGACAGACTATGAAGGAGATTATCAAGATGATGGCCAACAGGACGGCTATGATAACTAGGACTATCTGCCTTCGTCAGCATTGCCTGTGCCTCTTAAGATGGACCCCACCGCGACGCTTATCTTTTATTTCCGCTGCTTGTTGTATTAAGACTGGATCATGAGATCCTTATTTGTGTAAGACCTTATGTATGGTTTGTAATGGATGATGTACTGTGATATCCAATCCGTTATGTCTCGCAAAAATGGTAATCCTGGGATTGCGAGGTATGGCATAACGGGCATCTGGGATTAAAAATCCGGGTGTTGACATTGGGGATGCCCAAGGCATCCCCTTCTTCATTAATAAAAATCTTAGGTTTCTTCCGAACGCTTCATTTTTATTGTTTCATGCATAGTTCTGTTGTTCTTGGAGCGTCTTCTTTTTCGTTTTTGTTTTGGTTTTTCGTTTGCTTGGTTTTCTTAGTTTGCTAAATAAATTGGATGGACCCCCTATTTCATACCTTGGTTTGCAAATAGTTTGGTTTGGTTTGGAAAAGAGTAGGAAAGTTCATGCTTATGAGGTAAAAAGAGCTTGTTTTTGACTGTGGCATATGCTTTGTCATGCCATGCTTGATTTTGTTTTGGCTTTACGCTTAGTATTCTTTGCTGTAGAATGACTTGTTATAAACAATTGAGATTGCTTAATGTGCCTTGGATGAATCATGCGTTGTTTTAGCATATTAAAGCATAGTATGGTGGTATTCTCCTTTGATGCTTTATTTGGGTTGACTTGGCGCATGCTCACACCATGTTATGACTATCCCAAGTCACCATAGCCTTGATGATCCTTTAGTTTTCAACTTGTAGTATCACTTTATGCTTCGATCAATGATGTTTTGTCGCTCTGCATGATTACTCTCTTAGTTTGTCGCTCCCAGTCTTTTGCTAGCCTCCACAATGAAGTATGAGTTCCACTCATGCATCCAACTCCCTAAACTAAGTTATTCCAAAGAGTCCACCATACCTACCTACTAGCTTATGCTATTCCAAGTATATTCATGCTTTTGTTTACCTTACAAATTAAACTTGTTATGAGAAAACTAGTGATTAAAGCTCTCACGAACTTGATGGCACACTTTACTTTTCTTGCCCTTAATAAACTTGAACCATTGTGTCGTCTATGTTGTATATGCTTGCACTTATTTGTTGGGGATTAGCAGAACCATGCTGTCATGGGGAGCGCTTTCAACATTGCACTTGGTACTTGTACCTAGTTGATATCATGCTCTTTTGTATATGGATGTCGTCGGTGCGAAATGAAAGGGGAGCTTGTAAGTCCACAGAGTTATGTATATTTGTTAGAGAAATGCCTGGGCCGCTGGTCTAATCCATGCTGACATGGTGGAAACCTGTAGCATAACCATAATGTGCTGTCTATGAAGCATTCTTCTTATAAAAAAAGAGTCCTATATTGAGAAAAAAGAGAAAAAGAAAAAAAAGATTATGAAAAGAGGAAAGAGAGAAAAAAGCACCATATTCCCATGGTAATTAAGAAGATTGCTGAGATGCTCGTTGTCTGCTTGCCTTGCCATTTTGATATGGGGATTCTTCCGTATCATCGGGCAAGGGGTACCCCGTTGGCGGTTCTCTATGATACACATGTACTTATGATGACAAGAACTTACCGGTGACTAAACTTGAGTAGCATGAGGAGCGGCCCTCGTATACAAGGGACATGAGATTTCTAACTTATACTTCGTCAAGCATGTACACCATTGTTTGTTCACTTTAACCTTAATCACTTAAAGATGCTTATGATAGGGGCAATGCGAGCTGAAAGCTATAAGTACCATAATTTTTGGAAGCTCTTATGAAACTTGAATCTCTGCTTCCTTCTATGAAGGCCTTTCTTTCACTTATATATTGAGTCTCCACCTTCTACCTTTATGCACCTACTTTGAGAGCATAGTGATCATTATTAGTTCTGTGTGCATTGTCCCAAGACTTGTAGATTGATGCACAGCTTTGATATTTCTTGTTTTAAACTATTTGTATCTAGTCACTCTTATGAACTTTGAAGGTGTCCTATGCATTTATGTTTGCTACTATATGAGGGACAAGCTGAATGCTACTATGCTATGTTTTCTTTATGTGAAACAAACAAACGTCTTGCAAAGCATTGTTATTCATGAATATTTTGCTTATGCCTCTTCATGTTGCAACATAGTTTCTTTGTCTTCTTGCTAGAACTTTATATTTCATGTTATGATTGAAGTACTATGATCCCAGTTTTGAATATTTTACAAATACTTTGATCAAGTTTATGATGGCGCATGCCACCTAAAAAAATATTCTTTATTTTTATCACTTACCTACTCGAGGATGAGTAGGAGTTAAGATTGGGGATGTTGATACATTGCCAATGTATCTATAATTTTTGATGTTCCATGCTTGGTTTTATCTACTTTCTTGTGTTTTGTTCCAACTTTGGAGTACTTTTCATATGATTTCTTGGACTAACCTATTAACAAGAGCCACAATGCCAGTTGCCTGTTTTCTGCTGTTTTTGGTTCCAGGAAAGTTAGAAAATCAATATTCTCAGAATTGGACCGGACAAAAGCCAAAGTAGAAATTTTCCCGGAAGACTCACGGAGCCAGAAGGAGAGTCGGAGAGGGGCCACAGGGTGGCCACACCCCCCTTGGTGCGGGCCAGCCCAGGCCTCGCCAGGGCATGGTGTGGGCCCTCTGGACGGCAACCGACCTTGCCTCCTTCGCCTATAAAGTCCTCGCGATGTGAAAACCCTAAATAGTCAAGCCTCCTGCCACGAAAAGTTCCGCAGCACCGCCGCCACCGAAGGGGGGATTCGAGGGACAGAAATTCTATGTTCCGGCACCCTGCCGGGACGGGGAAGTCCCCCGGAGCCATCTCAATCGATCTCCACCGCCATCTCCATCACCATTGCTGATTCCCATGATGAGGAGGGAGTAGTTCTCTCTCGAGGCTAAGGGCTCTACCGGTAGCTATGTGTTCATCTATCTCTCTATGCATGATCATATTGTGATCATGAGCATATAATCTATAGATATACCTTGCTACTCAAGTGCGTTGATAGATCTCTGCTCTCCCCATGTGTGTGAAAGTGACACCGTGCACACCATGGTGGCACTTAGGCTAGAGATTACAAATACTTATTATGAGTTATATTTGGAGTTGGAACCATCTAGTGCTCAAGGTGACAGTGTGGGGTTTTCTAGATGGGAAAGACTTACTTTGAGGTGTGATGTTATAGCCCTACCATCGATTAGAGTGTTCAACCGGAGAGTAGTTAAGAGTAGTATCATAAGAGAAGATATTTATGTGAGAGAGTGTTCAATAGTGAAAGTATGATCCCTAGGCCTTGTTTCTAAGCACTGAAACACCGTTTGCAACTAGATTTGTTGCATGTTTGCTTGCTTCCACCTTTATTTCAGTTTTACTTTGGTCTTTTCCATGCCATCAAGCTATTTTCTGGCACCGTTACTACTTATAATTATCCATACCACTTGTATTTCACTATCTCCTCGCCGAACTAGTGCACCTATACACTTTACAAGTGTATTGGGTGTGTTGGGGACACAAGAGACTTCTTGTACCTTGATTGCAGGATTGCTTGAGAGGGGATACCTTTGACCACTTCCTCCCTAAGTTCGATAAACCTTGGGTAATCCACTTAAGGGAAAACTTGCTGCTGTTCTACAAACGTCTGCACTTGGAGGCCCAACAACTGTCTACAAGAATAGAAGTGCGTAGACACCAAGCTACACATGATCCCCTATACTTGTGGGTTATCACACACACATATATACTGGATGAAATGTGATTTACAAACATTAAGTCAATAGTCTTGTTAGAGAAAAAATGCACACATTAAGTCTACTACGTAGTAAATTGCACGTGCCCTGGACGTGAGACTCAAATAATAGACGTCTGATATATCATCACTATATAAAATTATAATACGTAAAACATAAAAAATATAAATTTGATCAACATCTATAAAGTATGGGTGTATATTTGGGTTTTGTACTTTGTACAGTATATCATTTAGAAGTGAACGATTATTAGCTATCTAAAACTTGAAAATTTTAGTAACATGGTCTAGAGAAATGAGGGAGAAGATTCTAGAATTTAGAGAAGTGTGTTTTGAGTTTTGTGCATAGCATTCATTGTGATGAAGACTATCAATAGAATCTTCTAGATGCTAGAATGGAAAAGAAGATCCAACAGGTGGAAATGTTGGGATTCGTGAGTCTTGATCGAACTATCAATATTCAAAGTTATTCATACACTATATAGTGGTAATATAAGATAAGAATTAATAATATCTGTCTACACATATTGAAAATACAACGTATTGTGCTATGAAATTTTGTGGGTGGTGACATGATGGTTCTAGAACATGGTGGAGTTTTCTCTAGGCAATACTACAAGAATCTAGTTGCTCTAAACCAGTGGATCTAACAGCCCAACGGTTAGGATTGGTGCTATATATCTTATTCAAAACTGCTCCATTATAGTATGGGTAAAGGACAAAAATTTACAAATTTGATCAACATCTATAACGTATGGGTGTATAGTTGGTTCTTGAACTTTGTATCATCATATAGAAGTCAACGGTTATTAGCTATCTAAAACTTGAATTTTTTTGGTAACATGGTCTAGAGAAACGAGAGAGAAGATTCTAGAATGATGGAGAAGTGTGTTTTGAGTTTTGTTCATAGCATTCATTGTGATGAAGAGTATCTACACATAATGAGAATACTTCCTACTGTGCTATGAAATTTTTGGGGTGGCGACATGATGGTTCTAGAACATGGTGGACTTTTCTCTATAGGTACTATTCAACATGAATCCAGCTGCTCTAAACCATTGGATCTAACAGCCCAATGGTCTATATGAAATGTGATTTAACAAACATTAAGTTGTTACTAACCAATATTTTTGTTAGAGAAAATGCATACTTTAAGTCTATTAATAATAACTATCTACACATATTGAAATACAACCTACTGTGCTATGAAATTTCGGGGGGTGGTCACATGATGGTTCTAGAACATGGTGGAGTTTGCTCTAGGTACTATTCAACACGAATCAAGCTGCTCTGAACCATTGGATCTAACAGCCAAACGGTCATGATTGGTGCTATGGATCCAATTCAAAACTTCTCCATTATAGTAGTAGAGAGAATACAACCTATTGTGCTATGAAATTTTGGGGGTGGTAACATGATGGCTCTAGAACATGTTGGAGTTTTCTCTAGGTACTATTCAACATGAATCCAGCTGCTCTGAACCATTGGATCTAACAACCCAATGGTCAGGATTGGTGCTATGGATCCAATTCAAAACTGCTCTATTCTTACCATTATATAGTGTACGAATAACTTTGAATATTTACCGTTGGATCAAGACTCGCGAATCCCAATATTTCTAGCCGTTGGATCTTCTTTTCTATTCTAGCATCTAGAAGATTCTATTTTTAATGGTCTACAAGATTCTATTGATAGTCTTCATCACAATGGATGCTATGCACAAAACTCAAAACACACTTCTCCATCATTCTAGAATCTTCTCCCTCGTTTCTCTAGACCATGTGTTACCAAAAATTTCAAGTTTTAGATAGCTAATTATCGTTGACTTCTACATGATCTTACCACTATATAGTCTACACACAACTTTGAATATTGACCGTTGGATCAAGACTCACGAATTCCAACGTTTTCAGCAGTTGGATCTTCTTTTCCATTCTAGCATCTAGAATATTCTATTGATAGTCTTCATCGGAATGAATGCTATGCACAAAACTCAAAACACACTTCTCCATCATTCTAGAATCTTATCCCTTGTTTCTCTAGACCATGTTACCAAACTTTTCAAGTTTTAGATAGCTAATAATCGGTGACTTCTACATGATATACAAAGTGCAAGAACGAAATATACACCCATACTTTATAAATGTTGATCAGATTTATATTTGTCTACTTTACCTATTATAATTTTATATTGTGATGATATGTCAGACGTCTATTATCTCAGTCTCATGTGCATTCACATGCAACTTACTAGTATACAAAGTACAAGAACCAAATATACACCCATTTTTATAGATGTTGATCAAATTTATATTTTTCTGCTTTACATATTATAATTGTTTATAGTGATGATATATCACACGTCTGTTATCTGAATCTCACGTGCAGGCCATATGTACTAGTAAGTGGCACGTGTCCTGCATGTGAGACTCAGATAATAGATGTCTATCATATCATCACTATATAATATTATAATAGGTAAAGCTGAAAAAATTATAAATTTGATCAACATCTATAAAGTACTAGTAAATTGCACGTACCCTGCACGTGAGACTCAGATAATAGACGTCTGATATATCATCACTATATAAAATTACAACAGGTAAAATAGAAAAAATATAAATTTGTTCAACATCTATAAAGGATGGGTGTATATTTGGTTCTTGTACTTTGTATATCATGTAGAAGTCAACGATTATTAGCTATCTAAAACTTGAAAATTTTGGTAACATGGTCTAGAGAAACCAGGGAGAATATACTAGAATGATGGAGAAGTGTGTTTTGGGTTTTGTGCATAGCATTCATTGTGATGAAGACTATCAATAGAATCTTCTAGATGCTAGAATGGAAAAGAAGATGCAACGGGTAGAAATGTTGGGATTCGTGAGTCTTGATCCAACGGTCAATATTCAAAGTTATTTATACACTATGTAGTGGTAAGATAAGATGGGTGTATATTTGGTTCTTGTACTTTGTATATCATGTAGAAGTCAACGATTATTAGCTATCTAAAACTTGAAATTTTTGGTAACATGGTATAGAGAAATGAGGGAGAAGATTCTAGAATGATGGAGAAGTATGTTTTGAGGTTTGTGCATAGCATTCATTGTGATGCAGACTATCAATAAAATCTTATAGATGCTAGAATGGAAAAGAAGATCCAATGGTTGGAAATGTTAGTTTTCGTGAGTCTTGATCCAATGGTCAACATTCAAAGTTATTCGTACACTATATAGTGGTGTAAGACTAGTAAACAATAGTATCTTCTAGAGATGATGCTAGAATGGAAAACAAGATCCAACAGCTGGCAAGGGATTCGCGAGTTTTGATCCAACCGATCAATATTCTAAGTTATTCGCAAACTATATAGTGGTACGTTTTTGTTATATAATAGGTAAAGCTAGATCACAAAAATTAAATTTGATCGACATTATCTATAAATTATGGGTGTATATTCAGTTCTTGTACTTTGTATCATTTAGAAGTAAACGTTTATTAGATATATACCTAATACTTGAAAATTTTGGTAACATATGGTCTAGAGAAACGTCTGAGAAGATTATTCTACTCCCTCCGATCCAAATTATTGTTCATAGATTTGTCTAGATTCGGTCGTATCTAGTCATTTTTAGTGCTAGATACATCAAAATCTAGACAAATCTGAGAACAATAATTTGGATCGAAGGGAGTAGAATGATGGAGTAGTGTTTTTTGAGGTTTGTGCATTGCGTTCATTGTGCTAAAGACATACTATCCATAATATATTCTAGTAGAGATGCTAGCTAGTAGAATGGAAATGAAGATCCAACGACTAGCAATGTTGGGATTTGCGAGTGTAACACCCCAGTTTTAGCTAATACTAATTATGGTTTTGATTTGGCATTCATGAGCATCATCTTAAAATGCATGTAAAGAAAAATTAATGCAAAACCCTAAACCCTAGTTATTCCCTCTCTATGAAACTTATTCAAAAGGTGGCTTTTATATTTTGAAAAGTACTAAAAATGGTTTTCAAGGGCCCTGTGTGTTTTCAACTTATTTTGAACCTCTGGTAGCTTGGAATATTCAAAATAGTTTTTGAAATCATTTGCAAAAGAGAGAAAGTGAGAAAACAAAAAGTAAAAAGGTTTTTCCAGCAAAAAATGGGGGAAACCCAGCTAGCAGGCCAACCCATCTCTTCCGTTCCTCTCTCCGCCGCTCAGTGCACAGTAGCCAGTAGCCTCGCGTGGCCCATCCGGCATGATATCCCTTCAGCCATCTCCCTTGTCATCTTCCTAGCGCAGCTACCGCCGTCCGCAGCCGCTGTGATGCGCACCCTGCACCGTGATGCTTGCCGCCTCCTGGAGTGGAGATAAGACTATTTGCGTCGTGTTCCTCTTCCCCTCGACCTCTCTCTCCCCAGTGCTCTCTCTCGTTCTTTCCCGCCAGAGGCTGAACCCTAGCCGCAGATGTCACGCTGCCCCGCTGTCTTCGGCCTCCCCGTGCCCTGTCGATGGTCCCCTAAGCTCCACCATGCTGCCAGCTTCCTCCTTGTCGAGTTAATCGAGCCGGGGGCTCCCAGTTGGCCGCATCGAGCCCTTCTTCTCCGGTACCGACGAGCCCTACCACCGCCCTAGCTCCCGCTCCGGTCAACACCTTGCCTCACCGTCTACACCGTAAGACTCATGGTGAGATCCTAAGCTTCCTCGCCCTAGCCTCGCGTCCTGGTGTTGTCTATATTGCCCTAGCATCGCGCTCCGCTGCTCGCCGCCGTCGGACAACATCGTAGCAAAGCCTCCAGTGACCAAAACCTAGCGGCGCCGCCACCCGTGTGTTCGCCGTGTTGCTCCGCTTCGAACGGAACCATCCGTGCATCCAAGCTCGCCTCCCCGTTGCCAATCTACGGCTCACCACTGATGTGACGTTGTGTTGACGTTAGGATGACGTCAGCAGCACACGGGTCAGCCTAGTTCAACCCGCTGTGGGTCCCGCTTTGGCCGCGTGGCTTGCTGATGTGGCCTGGGGCCCTTCGATCAGCCACTGTGGCTAGGTGATTCCCTAATTTAAAAAGTTTCTGGGTTATTTTAAATAATTTTATAAATGGTTTATTTTTTCCAGAAATAGTTTAAATCTTATAAATATAATAACTAATTAGTTATAAGTCAGAAAAATATGTATAATATATCAAAAGTATTAGAAAATAAGATCTACACAATAGCACCAAGATCATGCATTATTAAGCACCTTTTATTACAAGTTTAATTAGAAGAACAAACTACCCCCCCCCCCCACAGGTGATTCTGGGGTTCCTCCTTTATCATGGTTTGCAACCTCAGACCCTTGTTTAAATGGCCGAGCATGCCTAGGGCGTCTTTTAAGATCTATTTAACTTGTCATATCACCATCCTTGCTTGAGCATTGCATCCATGCCATGTGTTGATTGTTGTTTTCCCCTTTCTTTTTAGAGTTTGCTTCTTCCCAGTAGAATACGATATCGAGATCAAGATTGAAGACCGAGGTTAACACCATCGAAGACCGACGAACAATACTTGATCAATTATAATCAAGTCAAGTACAAGGCTTCTGAAGATCTTCTTATTGGTTATCAACAAGCAAAGGCAAGCATAGCCCCGCCAGTATACAATCCTATGGTTTCAAAAGTATTTCAATTCTGCCATGATGCACACGATTTTACTGTGGTCTTTTATCGATAGATAGAGTATCCTATCTATTGCATTTCTCCCTTTGAGCTTATATTACCTGATCCACTGCTCCTAGCATAACTAGGTTTGCTTGTGTGCACTGCTAGAGCTATTATCTGTGTCTTGCTTAGCCATTCTTAGCCGTCAGTACTAGTTCATCTAGATGATGTATCAGATGCAAAGAATCTAGTATCATAGGAGAACGAGGTATACTGATGAGGTAAGATCAGTGGTAAAGGTTAAACATGCTAAGGCTTGTATGGGAGGCCATAGTGGGATGTGGTTTTTGTAGTCCCATGCTCGCCACCACTAGGACCTGAGTTCTAGCCTCTTGAACCAAGACGAGCGTACAGCCACTTGGGGCCTGGAAAACCCCACGAGTAACTAACTTGCCTAGTAGATTCCATGAGTCACCTAGTTTGGGCGTTCCATTCGACATATGAATTTTGGTTGTTCTCAAAGGCAGTGAAGGAGTTGCATCATAACATGTAGGTAAGCATGGCCGGGGTTGCTTGGGGGTAGATAGCGCCCCTAATAAACCAACCTCGCCCACATCTCTAGGGACCAGCTTCGGGATTAGACCCGTTATAGTGGAACCATCCTTAGAGCGTGACTCATGGTCTCGGCGAACGCAAGGTAAAGGTCGTGTCGAACCACCCTCTGCTAGCCTTCCAAGGAAGAGGGCTAATAGCTTGGCATTAAGAGTCGGTTGGTACGTGTGGGTAAAGTTGTACACCCCTGCAGGGATTAATCTTTTGGAAAATTCATGTCCTTGGTTATGGACGACTTGGGAACGGATGTGAAGACCATAGAGAACATTAACATAATCATAAAACTTAGCAGTTCAACATGTGCTTAAGGATGCTTCCTCATGGGTACGAGGGGGTCATCCTAGTTGTGAGATGAGAATTACTTTGGTGGATATCAAGATAATGATCAATTCTTTGGAGATGTCGCTCTCTTATCCCCTTCTAAAATATTCTGTTTAGATAAGCTTCTTCTCCCTCTTGTTTTATAAATAAAGATGGCTTTATGGAAAGTAACCCCACTAGCCATAAGTCTTGCAGAGTACACCCTTTACTCACCCTTGCTTTGTTGATACTTTTGTAGCAGAGTAGTTGTTCCCCTGAAGACAAGTTTGGTACGACATCGACACCGACGAGTAGCTTGGGGTTCCTGGTCGGCATCTTGGAATCTATGGTCTAGGACATCATCATTATGCTTTAGGCCTCTTAGGCCATTTGTTAAGTTTGCTATACTTAATAGCATAATTTGCCTTCTATTGTTTGATGTTCATGGTCAATGACCTCTGATTGTAATATTTTGGTTCTTCGCTCAGTTATGAGCTTGCTGTAATAACTTCTGTGTCGTAGGGTTACTCTTGTGTTACTAATTTCTCACTAGATATCCTCGAACTCTAGGTTAAGATTATGTCAGGCTAAGGTCTGGATTTTTTTAACACTGATCCTGGGGGTGTCATAGTTCTTGGTATCAGAGCAGTATCGACCGTCAAAAAACCTTACTATTGGTAGATGTTGAGTCTAGTGTTTGTGAAAGCTATTTTAAAGCTGAAAAGTATTTGCAAAAACTCTAGTATGCTTCTTTTGCTCCTCATCTGGTATCACTCTAACTCTGGCTCATCTTATCGTGTGTTGACTTTGGAAAAGTTTTGATATCTCTTGTAGTCTTTCAAAGCTTAGGTGCCTTATGGGCATGTCATTTCTCAGCCAATTGACCTAGTATTGAGTTCTTTAGAGTAGTGTGTGTTGTTTTGTTTGTGTCCCCTTTGCTCTGCTTCATCTGACAGATTTCTTTCCATCATGATCTCTTTATCCTAATATTATTTTGTAGGATCCATAGTGTTCTATTCTAGGCTTTGAGGCTTCCTCTCGTCTTGTATGCCTCCTTTTTATTTGTTTGGGTACTTCAGAAGTTGATTCTTCTCTTGGAAGCTACATCATGATTACTACCTCATAGTGCATGTTGTGTCACTCAAGTAGTAGTTACTTATTTCTCGGGTTTTAACCCTTGGACTTGAACCGAAGATCCTGGATAGTACTAGATTCTGGTGTTGTGAATCTTGTACATGAAGCTGATCTTTAACCCAAGGTCCATTCCATTAACCCCCGTTGCTAATGTTCAAACATTACCACAGGATGGCTGGTACTACAATTCTAGCCTTCAAGCTTGTGGATATTGTTGCGATTGAATTGTGATAATTAAGGACTTACCCTACCACATGCGATGGAAGATGTTCTTTAATGGAACCAAATAGATCATGACAAGAGTACTCCTCGTGAGTATCACATCTATACTCGTGAATCTGCCACACCTTACCTCTTCTATGCATTGGTTTTTGGAAGATTGTTAACCTATGCATCCACATCTCGGGATTCTATCTTGATCATGTTCCTTTTCCCCTTGTTGTTTCTGACCTTTGTCTACCAGTTGGTAGCCATGTAGTAAGTGGGCAACGGTGTCTTATGATACAATATACTCTTGTGGTCCATCATGACAAACCATTTTAGAATGTCAGGAGAAACAAACTCTAGTACCTCGTCATTTCTAGGAACAGGTCAAAGTGTTGTAATCCGCAGGTTAAGAGACATTATTAGCTTCTATCTATTCTACCTTAGAGTATCACACCCTTTTTATACTAAGAGGTCGTGCTGAGTTTCATGACCTTCTTAATGAAGTGATGCTCTTACACATATTTACCCACCCTTCCTCCAAGCTTTCATGCTCGAGAATGATGCGTGTGCGTAATAATATGGTTATCTAAGATTCGTAGCAATTATCATTGCTTTGAACTACAAGGACATTTGTGTCATTCTTAGTGTGATGGTTAACCTATCACTGAGTGAAGAATGATTGTGCTACCAAGTGTGTTACTCTGGTACACTCTCTTCTGTCAAAGAGTTAGGCTTGAGCCAAAGATCTTAGACTATGTTGTCTCCTTGCCTTACCAAGAAAGTTTCCTCTCAAACTAAGAGACATATTGATTGAAGGGAATATGCCCGAGAGGCAATAATAAAGTGGTTATTATCTTATTCCATGTTTATGATAAATGTTTATTTTGCGTGCTATAATTGTATTAATTGGAAACGTTAATACATGTGTGTTTAATAAACAAAATACAAAGTTCCTAGTAATGCCTCTCATATAAACTAGCTCGCTGATTAACAAGATGATCAAGGTTTCCTGATCATGGACATTGGATGTTGTTAATAACAAGGTCACAACATTGGTGGAATGATGTGATGAACATTCATCCGAAGTATAGCATTACGATCAGAGTCATTATGTTTATATTGCTATAACATCATACAAAGTAATGTTAGTCCTTAGACCATGAGATCATGTTAATTGCTAACACCGGAAGAGTATCTTGATGACATCAAACGTCACAACGTAACAGGGTGACTATAAAGGTGGGTTCAGTGCTACGAAGGTGTTATGTTGAGGCTCATGGATCAAGTGTGGGATTTGTCCATCCCAATGATGGATAGATATACTCTGGGCCCTCTCGGTGATACCACATTAAGATAGCTTGCAAGCAAGTGATGTGATCACTAGAATGTTATATCACGGGAACAAGAAAAGAGTGCATGTTGGTAATGAGATCAAACTAGGTATTTGGATGCCAGTGATCGAATCTCGGACATGTAATATATCGCGAGACAAAGGGATTTAGTTACGACGTTAAAGGTTCACACGATCACAAGGGTCATCGTTGAATATGTGGGAGTCAGTAAGGATCTCCAGGTCCCGCTACTGATTATTGATCGGAGAGGGGTCTCGATCATGTCTGCTTTATTCGCGAACCGTAGGGTGACACACTTAAGGGATACCGACACCATTTAGGAGCAAATATGTTTCAGATAAAGATTAAGAAAGTGCTGGAATTATTTCAATAGACACCGAAACTGTTTCGGGTGAAATTGCTGAAATTGGTTCTGCATGTAATATTGAAATGTTGTAGGGGTTTTATGTGAATGTTTGTTAATTAAAGTAATTAACAAAATTCTGAATACAATTAATAAAAGAGTTTTACTAAATGAGAGAGCATTAAATTTGGAGAAATTTAATGCATTTAAAGTGGAGACTTTAAAAGAGAATGTGAAGGGGCATTTTAATGTGGAGGGGGTTACCACCACATGAATGGGGGAGGTGAAGGGACACCCTCCCCTCCTCCTATAAAAGGCCCCCCTCTTCCTCCTTCTTCCTTACACCTCCTCGTGAAGGATCTCTCTCCCCCTCTAGTATTATTTCTCCATGGTCTTCCCGGTGGCTTTATCTGGAAAGGAGTTGCTGCTTCCGCTGCGTTGCTAGAGCGAGGGACGAAGGTTGTCGGGGTACCAGACGTGTGTGCGATCACGGATGCACCGCTTCTTTGCGGTGCTGGACTTGGTGGTGCTGGACTTGCTAGAGCTGGATCTGATGGATGTGCTAGAGCCGGACCTGCTGGACTTCATCACGATCTTGAGATCGGCAAGTGTACGACTACATCATCCATGAGTTCCAACTCGTTAACAAAGCTTTGTTGTCTTCAAGGTTAAGTTCTCTATGGATGTATATCCACTTGTTGCTTGTATCTAGTAGATAGATCTTAGCGTATAGTTCCCACCGTAGGAAAATTTTGTTTTCTATGCTGCGAACCCCAACAGTGGTATCAGAGCCTAATCTATGCATATATATGCTTTGCACGGGCAGTACACATATGTTTATATGTGGGCAATGATGATCATGTTATTGCATCTTCTATGTATTTTGGATATTGGTGGCATAGTGGGATGAAGCGGCCCGGACCAACCTTACATGTCATCGTACATGAGACCGGTTCCACGACTGACATGCAACTAGTTTTGCATAAGTGGCTCGCGGGTGTCTGTCTCTCCTACTATAGTCAATATCTAATTTACAACGAGTTGCTAATAACTTGGTTATCCTCGTTGTAGTTCCATGTTCGTAGGTAAGAACAGTTCTATCTTTGAAAGCCCTAAGCCACGTAAAACTTACAATGGATAAATTACAAGCGTCTACTTTAGATTGTTGTTGGCCTAGTGTCATGATATGGTAATGTTGTAAGTAGATGTATGATAGATACCCTTACAACACACCTAACGTGTAGTTCCATAGACCTTGGCCTTACACACAAAGGAATGATAGAGATCATACCACGATGCATATGATAAAGATCAAATGCATGGACCATATCATCCCACTTTACACATTATATGTTTGCATCTTACATTCCTAGTTTGGCATTTTAGTAGCATTATAAGATGATCCCTCATTTAAATATCAAGATAAAATGTGTTCTTCTTTAAGTATGCACCGTTGTATGGATCGTGTTTCGAGACATCATGTGATGATCGGGTGTACTCGACTCTACGCTTTCATACAAACGGGTGTAAGACAGTTTTACACATGCGAGTACTAAGGTTCTTACTTGGCGAGCCTAGCACATACATACATGGCCTCTGAACACAGACCGAAAGGTTAAGCATGAGTCATATAGTTGATGTGATGCCCATATTGATGCTCGCCTTTGAAGCTACACCGACTCACGTGATGATTGGACTTGATGTAGTGGATTTGGTTCATGTAATCACCAAAAAGGCACGAGGGATGTCATTTTTGAGTGGGAGTTCATTTCTAATTTGGATTAGTCGAACTCAATTTGTCATAAAGTAAATCAAATCGAATTTTCATAATTTGTTGTAGTCATTGGCATCTGTTTACTACCCTACGCTTAGTTTTAATTGAGATAATAGAACTATATAATTCTGGATATTTACTTTACGAACTTGTATCGTATTGTTTTGAATGTCAATTTAAAGTTTATAAGTCCTATTGCAAACTTTCAGCAAACTCTATTTACTCAATGAAGTTTAATAAGTAGTATTAAATCAAGAGTAAGAATCCAATGTTAGTATCTAAAGTATCATTGTTTGCCTCCATGTTTATGGATATTCAAAAGTTGTTTTAATATCAAGATTATATAGGAGCTGAACATTGTTTCAGAAACCATCATGTGTGAAAGATATTGTGATATCTGAAACAATGTTTTTGGTTGCATTATGATAGATTATAACTTAGCAAAATACATGTTCTCATATTGTATGAGAATTTGTGAAGGATGGAGATGCTAAGCATCCGGATCTCCCAAAAAGGTTTTGGGAACTAACATTATACTCGTGATTCTTCCTTACAGGCTATAGTAGCTTGATCATGAAAGTTGTCATGATAAGGATGAATAGAAGATGTAAGTAAAATTTTTACTACACTAAGAGATTACTAAAGAATGGATTTTTGAAAGAACACCAAACATTTGATGATGGTGATCCACTTCAAAGTGCAAGTCCAAAGGTATTAGTATTTGACTATATACACTTTGTTCTATGTGTCAGGTGAATGACAACACTATTGATGTTGATAGATTCTTTTAAAAGGAAAAGGAATTGCTGAAAGAGAATCTATAAAATATTTGGCAGAAAATAAAAGGTTGGAGATGTCCAACTTAGGTATATAGAAGATATACACGTTATGGATGTATTCTTTGCTTGTTAAACAATGTGGTTCTTAGGTATTGGATACCAGTATTGGATACCGAATTGGTTGGTATGAAGTGTCATACAGAACAACACAATTCATGAACTGCAACGGCCTAAGTAACTGGCAAGAGAATAAGTGATGATGTTCATCGAAAACAAATAATTTCGTTGTCGTCAAACCTAGCCTTCAACATTTGTTTTAATAATTGTTATTTTGTTCCTGTATTACGAGAACAATGGTTGTTCAAATAATTACCGTATTCCATAAAGGATGGATGAACTTTTACAAGTCTAGTGGGAGAAATCACATCCATAAACCCTATTGCTAAAATGTCGCAAGACAAATGATTGAAAGATCACTTATGAGGTGACATCGCCGTTTAAATTATATTGGAAAGAAAACATGAAGAAAAACCATGCTGATGGATTTTTGGAGTCTTTGATTTTGATCAATTGACGCTTGTGATACTTTCCTCGAGATAATTGAAACTCCATTCATAGGCCAAAGAGGAACTGATGACTAGCTTATTGGAAATTGTGCATGCTGATGTGCATAGTCCATTATGTGTAGCCATATGCGATGGATCTTTTTGCTTCATATGCTTTCTCTAGAAATTTAAGTGAATATATCTATATATTTACTTAATAAGTAAGAAGTATGAAACATTTGAAAATTATTCAAAGACTTTCAAGATGAAGTGAACAATCATTGTAACAAGAAAATAAAAGAGTTTATGATTTGATCATAAAGGAAGATATTTGAGTTACATGTTTAGCAAAACACTTAAGATTTGAGGAATTGTTCCATGATTTTTGTTTCCCGGTAAACCATAGGAGTATGGCATATTCGAGAGATGAAATCAAACCATGTTTGACATGGTAAGATCAATGATGTCATTTATAAAACTCCATTATGTTTTAAGGATTGAAGCTTTAGAGACTACCGCTTTTACACTGAAAAGAGCACCATCGTGATCCGTTGAAATGACACCATATAAGTTATGGTTTGGGATAAAACCCGAATTGTTTTTTCTTAAATTTTGGTCTACTATGCATAAGTAAAATGTTTACAACCAAAGTCGGATAAGCACGTGTTTGTAGGTTATCCCAAAGAATTTGTTGGAAATTTCTCCATAACACCAAGGACAAAAGAGTTTGTTACTTGGAACGTCAAGTTTCTTGAGAAGGAATTTTTCGCGAAAAGTTAAGTGGGAGGACAATAGAACTTTGATAAGTTTGTTGAACCTTAGCTATATGTGCTAAGTAGCGCAGCACCGGAAAGTGTCCCGGTGGCGGCCACAATGCTCATGGCTCCCGTGATTACAAAGGTTGTGATCTCAGAGATTACAGTTCCTATTGAACCGTGTGGGTCGGTAAGAATCAAATAGTGATATTTGATAAACAAGTCGTTATTGTTTTGACAATGATAAACCGACTACATGCAAATAAGTGATGATGGGCCCTAACTCCATAAAATGACTAGAAGTCATAGAATCCATGATAGTATCCATACACGAGAATCAAGTTTCTGAACTTGGAAGACCCTCTGAAAAGGCGTAAAGCCTATCGGTCGCGTTTGGATCTATAAAGAAATAGACATGGATGTTTAACATCTATGAAATAGTCGACATGTCGGAAAGAAGTTTACGACAATGTTCAAGGAGTTGACTATGACGAGATTTGATCTTTCATAGCGATATATAGTCTTGACGGATTAATGTAGCAACCACTACATATAATTTGGTATATGGTAGTTGAATAAACAAAACAAGGTTCTTCTAATAGAACGGTTACCTAGGATGTGTACATGACATGGTCCAAAGGGTTTTGCTAATTCAAAGGGTGCTAAAAGGGCATGCAAACTTCAATAGTTGAAGTAAGCATAGCGGTGTTGGAATCTTCACCATGATGAAACTGTTAAAAGAGTTTAAATTCATCGGAGATGATGAAGATGCTTGCATTTGAAAGAAATTAAGTGGGAGCGCTGAGACATATTTCTAATACATTATGTAGAGGACATATTGTTGATTGGAAATGATGTATCTTGTATTGACACAAGTTAAGAATTTCATTAAAATAAGATTTGATGAAAGACTTGGGCAAAGCCGGAATATTTGGCATCAATATCTATATGGATAGATTGAGGCGCTAATATGGTTGTGCCAGACATACATATATGAGATATTGAAAGGGTTCAGTATGGAAACAACAAGAAAGGTTCTTGCTGCATGGAAAGGATTATATCAAGATTCAAGCGTTTCAACACTTGATGAGTAAAATCACATGAAGATTTTGATCGATTATACCGTCATATGTATATATCCAGAATTTCCTATGCTCTAGATGTTATGAGCACATACCAGAATGATTCATAAGATGATTATTGGACGAGAGTAAATATATTCTTATGATCTTTGGAAGAACTAAGAATATATCATGTATAAGTGACAAATAAAGGTAGTTCATTGTAAAGTGTTACATTGATACTAGTTTTGTCACAAGATACAAATTAAAATTTATCTCAATTTAGACTATGGGTGGCACAATGTAATGGAAAGGATGTTACATGATGGATTTAGATAAGTTCCAAAGTTAAGACATTGTGACGGATACTACAACAAAAGACTAAGTATATGACTACTATAGTAGCAGCAAAGGAGGGCATTTGTGTTAAGTAGTTTGTTATCAAACTAGGTGTGGTTCAAAGTGGGATAATACTATGAAGATATATTGTATGAAAATAATATCAACATATTTTAACTCAAACGAACTAAAGGTCTCACCAGAGGACCAAATTTATACAATGCCATCTCATTTGAGAATGAGTGATGCGTAGAGACACAAAGACATGCAAATACACATGGACCTGAAACTGTCAGAGCCGAAGATAATGTTAACCACTAGAAATCACGTATATGCAACACCAGAAAGCTATAGGTGTTCAATACGCAAAGTTTTTCAAACTAGATTATTGACTCTAGTGCAAGTGGGAGACTAAAGGGAATATGCCCAAGAGGCAATAATAAAGTGGTTATTATCTTATTCCATGTTTATGATAAATGTTTATTTTTCATGCTATAATTGGATTAATTGGAAATGTTAATACATGTGTGTTTAATAAACAAAATACAAAGTTCCTAGTAATGCCTCTCATATAAACTAGAACATGGATTAACAAGATGATCAAGGTTTCCTGATCATGGACATTGGATGTTGTTAATAACGAGGTCACAACATTGGTGGAATGATGTGATGAACATTCATCCGAAGTATAGCATTACGATCAGAGTCATTATGTTTATATTTCTATAACATCATACAAAGTTATCCTAGTCCTTAGACCATGAGATCATGTTAATTGCTAACACCGGAAGAGTATCTTGATAACATCAAACGTCACACTGTAACAGGGTGACTATAAAGGTGGGTTCAGTGCTACGAAGGTGTTATGTTGAGGCTCATGGATAAAGAGTGGGATTTGTCCATCCCGATGATGGATATATATACTCTAGGCCCTCTCGGTGATATCACATTAAGATAGCTTGCAAGCAAGTGATGTGATCACTAGAATGTTATATCACGGGAAGGAGAAAAGAGTGCATGTCGGTAACGAGATCAAACTAGGTATTTGGATGCCAATGATCAAATCTCGGACATGTAATATATCGCGAGACAAAGGGATTTAGTTACGACGTTAAAGGTTCACACGATCACAAGGGTCATCGTTGAATATGTGGGAGTCAGTACGGATCTCCAGGTCCCGCTGTTGATTATTGATAGGAGAGGGGTCTCGATCATGTCTGCATTATTCGTGAACCGTAGGATGACACACTTAAGGGATACCGACACCATTTAGGAGCAAATATGTTTCAGATAAAGATTAACAAAGCGCTAGAATTATTTCAGTAGACACCGAAACTGTTTCGGGTGAAATTGCTGAAATTGGTTCTGCATGTAATATTGAAATGTTGCAGGGGGTTTTATGTGAATGTTTGTTAATTAAAGTAATTAACCAAATTCTGAATAAAATTAATAAAAGAGTTTTATTAAATGAGAGAGCATTAAATTTGGAGAAATTTAATGCATTTAAAGTGGAGACTTTAAAAGAGAATGTGACGGGGCATTTTAATGTGGAGGGGGTTACCACCACATGAATGGGGGAGGTGAAAGGACACCCTCGCCTCCTCCTATAAAAGTCCCCCCTCTTCCTCCTTCTTCCTTACACCTCCTCATGAAGGATCTCTCTCCCCCTCTAGTATTATTTCTCCATGGTCTCGGATTAGCGAGATACATGTTCCCGGTGGCTTTATCTGGAAGCTTCCGCTTCTTTGCTGGAGCGGGGGACGGAGGTTGTCGGGGTACCAGACGTGTGTGCGATCACGGATGCACCTCTTCTTTGCGGTGCTGGACTTGGTGGTGCTGGACTTGCTAGAGCTAGATCTGATGGACGTGCTGGAGCCGGACCTGCTGGACTTCATCACGATCTTGAGATCAGCAAGTGTACAACTACATCATCCACGAGTTCCAACTCGTTAACAAAGCTTTGTTGTCTTCAAGGGTAAGTTCTCTATGGATGTATATCCACCCGTTGCTTGTATCTAGTAGATAGATCTTGGCGTATAGTTCCCACCGTAGGAAATTTTTTGTTTTCTATGCTGCGAACCCCAAGATTGATGGATCGTGATATTCTAGACGTCTCTCTAGAAGTATCGCCATATTGCCACATAAAGTGTTGTCAAGTTCTTGAGCAAGCAATTTCTCTGAACTGCTCCTTTCTCAAAGGATCATTACTGGATACCCCTGGACTAGTTGGTTTAGCTTAAACAACAACTTGGAGAATTGTAATACAAAAGTTCTACACGACTTTGTTCCTTTGTAAGGGATAACCAGTTTCCTTCGTCCTGAAGAAAGATAGTATTTCCTACGTGGATATGTTATCTTCCCCCACCTTTGATTTGATTTGGGTTATCGTCAAAGCAAACTTAGTTCCAAGGACTATCTTGATGATGTTGCTACTCATGATGTTTCACTTGAGTACATCTTCATGTCACTTGGTCTGACCAGTAGTTTTTTCTTGTTCATAACATATGAGTCCATCTTCTTGGATTATCTAGATAATTTTATTGTTGAGCCCATCGACAATATCCTTATCTTCTCCATGCTAGAATAGATTCATATGGAACCTTTGGCATTAATGTGGGAAAACTTTTCAAGAACCATCTTTGGGTCATCTCGAAGTATGTGTTCTGGATGTTAGAAGTAACCTTCTCTGCTTCATGTGCAAATGTTAAAATATGTCACTGTGGATTTGAGTAGAGTTATCTTTGTTTCCTTAAGGACACATGTGTATTTTGTTGCAAGTACTTGATGTATGTGCATCTGTCCTCTGACAAGTTGTTATTACATGGGTCTAGCAATCTAGCTCAGTCTATTGGAACTTAACATTGTAGTCCATGTCTTGAGAATCTAGTAACATTATCCTTGTGGTAAATGTTGTAAACTTTCTATTCGGACATGATGAGTCTGAAGTATCGTTACACTTAACCAAATCTGAATCTCAAGCATATATGATGGTTAGTGTTCGTCAAGGTTTTGACATTGGTTTCTATGTAAGTATGACATGATTGATGTAATGGTTGCCACAATTAGTCAGAAAGCCTATTGTCAGATTCTCTTGAACCAGCAATAACAACCACTCTTCATGAGGCTTCTTTTATGATTTATTATAGGAGTTGCGCTTATGGTTTCTTTGTATCCTAAGTACGACCTGTACTTGATGTTTGCTTTCTCGAATATCAAGGACAACATTCAAAGTAGAGTTGCTAAATTTCTCTCGGTTGATCCTCTAGAGACTTTTATGTTGGCAAGCGTCTTGTTGTGCCAAGTAACTGAAGTCTAAGAATGAAGTTTCATTTTCCTCATGTCATTAGGAATCTTCTTACCTGTTCATCTGGTGGTGTAAAGTGATACCATGATCTTTAGCAAAGATTTTGGTAATATTGGATGAATAAAGAGTTTCCTTCATTTCTCAACCATGTTCAAAGAGCGACTATGATTTCGGTAATCAGAAGTTCTCTTGTTACATGTTTCCGGTGACTCCTATGAGTCCTCGCCACAAAACACCTTTCTGTCTTAACCTTCTATTGAACAAACAGTGATCCTTCTATATCAAAAGTAGTTCAACAGTTCAGTTATCCGTATCTCTATATCTCCGGAAGCTCTACTTAAGCCACCTAGTAGAGTTTCACCCCTCAGAGTCTCTGTTCATGTTCTTTCTGTTGTAAGCATTCCTTTTAGAAGCTTAAGCTCTTCTTAAGCTCCATGGTCTCAATCCTTATGAAGACCATCTATCTAAACAACTTGAAACCTTCTCCTCTTGTTTCCTCAGTTACCTTGACGTGTTTCATGTTCGTCATCTCATAGTTGTTTTTGAACACTCCTTCATGAGTTGACCATGAGATACTCTTTGTGTTGTTTAGTGTGTTTCCCTCTTATCCTTAGAAGTGACCCTGATTCTCTTCCTTCTTTCTACCTGCAAAATCTCGGGTCGAGATTCTCTTAAGGGGGATAGATCTGTAACACCCCAGTTTTAGCTAATACTAATTAGGATTTTGATTGTGCATTGATGAGCATCATCTTAAAATGCATGTAAAGAAAAACTAATGCAAAACCCTAACCCCTAGTTCTTCCCTCTCTCTGAAACTTATTCAAAAGGTGGCTTTTATATTTTGAGAAGTACTACAAAAGTTTAGAGCCCAAATGGTTTAGCAGGGCACTGCGTGTTTTCAACTTATTTTGAAACTCTGGTAGCTTGGAATATTCAAAACAGTTTTTGAAATCATTTGCAAAATATAGAAAGTGAGAAAAAAAGGAAAAAGGTTTTTCCAGAAAAAATGGGGGGAAACCCAGCAAGCAGCCCCGCGCAGCCCATCCGGCCCGATACACCTTCGACCATCTCCCATGTCGTCTTCCACGCGCAGCGAAGCAGCTGCCTGGTGCAGCTATCGCCATCCACCGCCACTATGATGCGCGCCATGTGCCGTGATGCTCGCCGCCGCCTGATACATTGCAAATGTATCTATAATTTTTGATGTTCCATGCTTGGTTTTATCTACTTTCTTGTGTTTTGTCCACACTTTGGAGTACTTTTCATATGATTTCTTGGACTAACCTATTAGCAAGAGCCACAGTGCCAGCTGCCTGTCTTCTGCTGTTTTTGGTTCGAAGAAAGTCAGAAAATGAATATTTTTGGAATTAGACGGGACAAAAGCCAAAGTCAATATTTTACCGAGGGACACCCAGAGCCAGAATAAGAGACGGAGAGGGGCTGGGGCCCGGCCACACCACCTGGCCACACGGACAGGCTTGGCCCGCGCTAGGGGGTGGTCTGGCCACCCCAGGCACCCCTCGGCCTCTCCTTCCGCCTATATATTGCCTCCGATACTGAAACCCTAAGTACCCAATCAAAAATCCATGAATGAGTCTGTAGCCGCTATCGTCTCCATCCCTAGATCGGGAGGGATCTGAAGCACTTCCCGGCAACCTGCCGAAGAGGGGATTTCACCCTAGAGGTCTTCTTCATCATCATGCAAGCCTCTGGTGTGATGCGTGAGTAGTTCATCTCTGGACTACGGGTCCATGTAGTAGCTAGATGGCTGGTTCTCCTCCTTTGTGCTTTCATGTCTAGATCTTGTGAGCTCCGTTCATGATCAAGATCATCTATTTGTAATTCTGCATGTTGTGTTTGCGAGGATCCGATGGATATTGAGATGCTATTTCAGATTTATTATTGATTCTATCATGTCTTTGTTATTTGTGATCTTGCATGCTTTCCGTTGTTAGTAGCTATCTTGGCCAAGTAGATGCTAGCAACTCCAAGAGTTAGTATTTATGCTCGATAGTGGGTTCATGCCTCTGGGAATCTGGGGAAGTGGCAGAAATCTCTAAGGTACTAGATGTGTTGTTGCTACTAGGGAGAAAACAACAATCCTTTGTTCATAGAATAGTCATATTGTTTACTTTACACGCAATTCATAATGCAATAATCTGTTGCTTGCAACTTAATACTGGAGGGGGTTTAGATGATAACCTGAAGGTGGATTATTAGTCATAGATGCAGTTGGATGATGGTCTATGTATAATGTTGTAATGCCCAATCAAGTCTCAAAGGAGTCAGATGATTAGTATATTCTTGTATGCTTTCTCGATGTTTGCCAATTGCCCCGCTGTAATTTGTTCACCCAACATGTTATCTATCTTAAGGAGAGCCACCTCTAGTGAACTATGGACCCCGGTCCTTTCTTTTACATTCAATCTACAATCAAACTATTTACTACTTTGTGTTTATTTTCTACAAACTATTAATTCCTTCCATTCGATACGTTTAATCCTTTGCTATGCAGGTCTCCATGTTGCTACTAGCACCGGTAGTGCGCCCTGCCAAGGCTCAGCTAGCAACACCTTTGGGGTGTTTCCTTGCTCCTACTGGTTCGATAACCTTCGTTTCATAACTGAGGGAAACTTACTTCTGTGCTCATCATACCTTCCTCTTGGGTTTCCCCAACGAGCTCATCAATCACGAGCCATCAACCTCTTGAGCTTCCCCGCCCTAGCCTCGCGTCCTAGTGTTGTCTGTATTACCCCAGCGTCGTGCGCTGCCACTCACCGCCATCGGTCACCGTCGCAGCCAAGCCTCCGATGACCAAAACTAGCGGCGCAGGCACCTGTGTGTTCGCCGTGTTGCTCCGGTTCAAATGGAACCATCCGCGCATCCATGCTCGCCACCAATCGCCACCCCTTTGCCGATCTGTGGCTCACCGTTGTTGTGGCGTCGTGCTGACGTCAGCATGACGTCAACAACATGCGGGTCAGCCTAGTCGAACCCGCTATGGGTCTCACTTTGGCCACGTGGCTTGCTAATGTGGCCTGGGGCCCTTCGGTCAGCCACTATGGCTAGGTGGTGCCATAGTGTAAAAAGTTTTTAGGTTATTTTAAATAATTTTATAAATGGCTTATTATTTCCAGAAATAGTTTAAATCTTACAAATATAATAACTATATATTTATAAGTTAGAAAAATATGTATAATATATCAAAATATTAAGAAAAATAAGAAATACACAATAGCATCAAGATCATGCATTATTAAGAACTTTTACTACAAGTTTAATTATAAGAACAAACTACCCCCTCATAGGTGATTCCGGGGTTCCTCCTTTATCAAGGTTTGCAACCTTGGACCCTGATTTAAATGGTCGAGCATGCCTAGGGTTTCTTTCAAGCCCTATTTAACTTGTCATATCGTCATCCTTGCCTGAGCATTGCATCGATGCCGTGTGTTGATTGTTGTTTTCCCCTTTCTTTCCGGTGTTTGCTTCTTCCCGGTAGAATACGATATCGAGATCAAGATTGAAGACCGAGGTTAACACCATCGAAGACCGACAAACAATACTCGATCAACTATAATCAAGTCAAGTACAAGGCTTTCAAATCTGCTTATTGGTTATCAGTAGGTAAAGGCAAGCATAACCCCGCCATTATAAAATCCTATGGTTTCGAAAGTATTTCAATTCTGCCATGATGCATATGATTCTACTATGGTATTTTGTCGATAGATAGAGTATCCTATCTATTGCATTTCTCCCTTTGAGCTTATATTACCTGATCCACTGCTCCTAGCATAACTGTATCTTGTGTGCACTGCTAGAGCTCTTATCTGTATCTTGCTTAGCCATGCTTAGTTGTCAGTACTAGTTCACCCAGATGATGTATCAGATGCAATGAATCTAGTATGACAGGAGAACGAGGTATACTGATGAGGTAAGATCAGTGGTAAAGGTTAAACATGCTAAGATTTGTATGGGAGGCCACAATGGGATGTGGTTTTTGTAGTCCCATGCTCGCCACCACTAGGACCCGAGTTCTAGCCTCTTGAACCAAGACGAGCGTACAGCCACACGGGGCCTGGAAAACCCCACGAGTAACTAACTTGCCTAGTAGATTCCATGAGTCACCTAGTTCGTGCGTTCTATTCGACATAGGCATTTTGGTTGTTCACAAAGGTGGTGAAGGAGGTGCATCATACCAGGTAGGTAAGCGTGGCCGGGGTTGCTTGGGTAGATAGTGCTCCTGATAAACCAACCCCGCCCACATCTCTAGGGAGTGGCTTCGGGATTTGACCCGTTACGTGGGAACCATCCTTATGGCGTGACTCATGGTCTCGGCGGATGCAAGGTAAAGGTCGTGTCCAACCACCCTCCGCCAGCCTTCCAAGGAAGAGGGCTAATAGCTTGGCATTAAGAGTCGGTTGATACGTGTGGAAAAAGATCTAAATCGAGAGGCAAAAGCTCTCGCCTACACGAAATATTAGGGCCCCATGTTTAATCTTTCGTATACTACGAAATTATGTTTGACCTATCATACTGATGACCAATGGCGATTGTGCAATTGCAGGGTTGGGTGGTGGGGTTCGCTCGTAATTTTTGTTACTAGGACTATAGCCAAATTCAAAATCTTAATCGAGGGTAAAAACCTACAGCCCAAACAATTTTGCAGATGGAGTCAACATTATTTTTCTAAGGGGATAATTTTTTTATTCCTAAACATAGGGAGTACCATTTTTTCGAACTATTACTTGTACTCTAGCCAAATTCAAAATCTTAGTTGAGCGACAAAATTTACCAATGTTCTGTGTAATTATGTAATGGATGGTCAGTTGACGTGACTCTCGGCCTTCAATTCCTGACCAGATAGCGTACTAGTCTACACCTATCTTTTTCTATTATTAATTTGCTGCTAGCCAAATTCAAAATTGTAAAATCGAGCAGCAAAATCCCAACCGACCCATAGGCATTTCGCACCCCTTTGTTTCAAACATTTTCAGGCAAAATCTCCCACTGATGGAGTACCATTTTTCTAGTATTACTTGGACTCTTGCTAAATTCAAAATCTCAATTGAGCGGCAAAATCACACACCGACCTTGAAGCATTTCCCACCCCACCATTTCAAAAACTTTGAACAAAATTTCTAACCAGGGAGTACCATTTTTTATTATATTATTTGTGTGTAGCCAAATTCAAAATCTCTATCGAGCGGCAAAATCACACACCGACCTTGAGAATATCCCGCCACCATTTCAAAAACTTTGAGGAAAAATATCCCATCGTGGAGTACCATTTTTCTATTATAGTATTATTATTTGTCCGGTAGCCAAATTCAAAATCTCAATCTGGTGGCAAATTCACACATCAACCTTGAATCATTTCCCGCCTCGCCATTTCAAAAACTTTTAGGCAAAATCTCCCACCATGGAGAATCATTTTTCTATTATTATTATTTGTCTGGTAGCCAAATTCAAAATCTCTATCGAGTGGAAAAATCACAGACCGACCTTGAAGAATTTCCCGCCCCACCATTTCAAAAACTTTGAAGCAAAATCTCCCACCATGGAGTACCATTTTTCTATTATTATTATTTATCCGATAGACAAATTCAAATCTCAATAGACCGACAAAATCACACACCAACCTTGATGCATTTCCTGCCCCACAGTTTCAAAAACTTTGAGGCAAACTCTCCCACCGGTGTATTACCATTTTTCTATTATTAGCCAAATTCCAAATCTCAACCGAGCGGCAAAACCAGAGACCGACTTTGAAGCATTTCGCGTGCCTCCGTTTCAAAATCTTTTGGCGTTAAAATTCCTTTTCTACCCATTGTTTCGACAACCGATGGGCACGCTAAAGTCGTACCTTGGGGGCACGATCGTAATTATTTTTATGTTCACCCCCATAGTCCCGATTAACGTAGTTTTTCTAGCTGGCCCTCCCGAAATCCCACACTTCTCTCCCACACCCTCACCTCCATGACCACCGCGCGCATCACCTGACGGCAATTCCACGGTTGCCGGAGCCGCTTCATCGATGCCCACCCCATCGAATCTAGTTCACCGGGTCTCTCTGCCACTCCGCTAGAGTTATGGTCTCGCTGACCGCGCCTATGGCGTCGTCGACCACGCACGCTCTACTTCTCTGCCGCCGAAAGCTACCCAACCGTATCTGAGTAGCTTCACCGTTGTCCACCAGACAAGATCTAGTTCAACAAGTTCCATGTCCACTGCTCCAGACCAGCTACACGGTCATCGCCGTTGACTACACTGGCATCGACCGCCCAAGATCTGCTTCCCTGATACCAACAACCACCGCACCCATAGCACCCTCGGTGACCTGGACGTCACTCACACGGTACCAACGATTCTTAGATGCCTCTCCGACAAAGGTAACCAAATCTCCAACCCATTTTTGTTTTGTCAGCGATATAGCAGGTTCAATCCTGTCACTGTGAACTACATTTTTGTAATCGTGCTAGTACATACAAGTCACTGGGCATGCCTGTTCTTCGTGCTAGGAGATACAATGTAATTAGACATGTTGGTTTGCATTCTCTGCTCTACAAATTTCAAGTCATGCACATGTCTGTTATTTTGTCATGCACATGTTCTTATCTTAGCTGCTCCGTATACCAGTAAATGCCTGCTATTGTTTAGTTCTTGCAAAATGTAATGTTAGTGGAAAATATTAGTGTGGATTCCCTTCTCCACGCTTACTGACTCTATCTGGTTATTCCTGAGCTCAGTTCCTGCTATTATTTCCTCCCTGGCATCGTTCTGCTATCCTGTAGTACCCGTTCAAACTCTTCATAGTAGTTCGATTATAATTTTGTTGTTGCCATCTGGTTCTTCAAAAGCTGCAACACTGACTATTTTCTTTTTATTTACGTAGAGCTCAAAAAGGCAACACTGAACATGTTGGGTTGCACAGCCTACAGGTCCACCAACGATGCTATTATATATTTTTTGTATCTGGTGCTAGTTCATCATAATAAAGGGCATAATTATTCTTTACTGTATAGTTCATTCGTGTTTTCCATTCCCGCTCGACAAGTTCTGGTATGATGCGGTTATAATTTCTACGTGGTTCATTCTTAGCTATGATAGTAACTGCATGCCATTGTGTAGCTCACCGCAAATTCTGAGTCACCCAACGCCTCTTGCATTCCAGGAGATACCACTTCTTCCATATATTTGCTGAAATGACCTGGCTAGTTTATACTAAAATTATAAGAAACACTTTATTTGATTGCTCATTTCATTGTTGGCATACTTGTCTAATGCTTATTTGTCCTATTCTACAGGTTCACAAGCCACACCATTATATCTCGTATCTGGTTCTGGTTCGTCCTAGGCAACGACATAACTATCCTGTACTATATAGTTCATTCATGGTTTGCATTCCTGCTCTACAAGTTCGTATTATGCAGTTATAATTCTTATCAGGTTCACAAGCCACACCATTATGCTGTATTAAAGCTGCAAAATGTAATTCTTATCTGGTTCATTCAAACTATAATTATTGCTATCGCCACCAAAAAGGGGACTACAAGATCATGTCTCAAGGTGGTTTTCCAATGTAGCTGTCACACTCAAAGGGAGATGTAGTTGGTGGATTGAGAAAGCAAATTTAGGACTCTGCTATCAACTTGATTGGCAACTGAAATGCTGAATTTTATTTCCCTTTTGTTCATATTATGTAATATTTTTAAGAAGTTTGCAGCTGATGTAATATCTAGATAACTCACATTGGCCATGTAGGGATTTAGTTGACCCCATCCACGCATGTTGGTACCATAACTGCGCTAGCCAGGTCGATTAGGTAACAATATAGGATTTTGTCATTTGTCCTTCTTGTATTGGGCCTACCATGAACAATAAAAGATGCTCGTAATTATGCTGATTTTATGATATTTGCATGGGCTTCAGAAAGGCCAAAACTTTAGGTGTCCGTGAACATAATGGACCTACTCTCAGGTGGCAACTAGTAACAGTAACAGACTAGAATAGTAACATGCTAAAATAGTAACAGGCCAAAACAGTAACATGCTAAAATAGTAATAGGCCCAAACAGTAAAAGGCCAGAACACCAGTAGGCCAAAACAACGGTAACCATGTATAGTAATGGGCTAGAATAGCAACAAACCAGAAAAGTGGTAGGCCAGAACAATAAAGGACCACAATAGTAACATACATGAACATTAAATGGCCAGAACAGTAACATGCCGAAATTTGTACCAGATAGGAACAGTAACAGGCCAAACATATTTCCAGGCCATAACAGTACCAGATCAGAATAGTTGCAGGCTGCTGGTGGGCCTGAAAAGTTAACGGACGGTATAGTAAAAGGCTAGAACAGTATCGGACCTTCTCAAACGTGGGCCGTTCGTAGGCGGCCCAGGACGAGCTGTGTGAACAGTGATGGGCTGACCATAGGCCTTAACAGTATTGGGCCGAGTTGATGCGAGATGTTAACATGTCGCACAGTATTCGAACAATGTGGGCTTCTGTAGGCCGAAATAGTGATGGGCCTGACATTCGCGGGCCACTGCTGGCCGCCCCTTTTGGTCCCATTTCAAATAGTGTCGGACGAAACAGTAACGGGCCGTAATCTTATTGGGCTCTCCTAATGGCTCGACCCACTTAATTATTAGCAGGCCTTGGCTAGGCCTGGTTTCTACCGTGGTTTCTATGGCCGTTAACGGCAGTAATTGAGCGTTAATAGTGTTTGCCACATGGCATTTTGCATGACGTCAGTAGTCAACATGACTGGCGAACAGATCTATGACGGAACAAGTTTTCGTGGTTGAAGGGTGCGATCCGCCATGGTCAGAAAAAAACCGTGGTAGATTCTATTGTGACGGGGCTTTTACTACGAAGGGTATCCGTCGTAGAAGACTTTTTAGCCACGAAAATCGGGCCTTCAACCATGAAAATCGTCAATTGTCAAAGCCAATTTTCTTAGAGTGGTGAAAATGTCTAGAGATGCGGATCTAGTGGAGAGAGACACTTCCACAACCAAGATGGCTTCGCCACGCGCGAAAACTTATAGGTACAACACCAAGAATTCAATTCCCAATTTGAGAGGCTTGAGAACCGTCTTGATGGCACTCTTCAAGAGTTCGACTACCCTGATCATCAACATCAAGCGGAGCATGATGACTACAAGAGAACATATCAATTGTAGTTAGTTTCAAAATAAGAGGATCGAACTGATAGAGAGCTATTTGGTTAAGGTCTTTATGCCCCTCGTCACTATCTACCAAAGGATACTTGTAAGCTTCCTTTGATTTCAAGTAAAGGGTGTTTGAAGGATTTTGTGTTTATGTCAAGAAAGTAATAAAAGCAAGTAAAATAAACAAGTAATGAATGCATTGGGAAACAGTGTTGGAACTCAACAAGGCTAAAACGCTCTCGGGGATGTAGGATACACCACTAGCATATGACAAATTATTCATGATTAGGATAATCTATTTCTTTCGTCATGATATGTGTGGTGAGAGCTCCATAATAAGATGTTCACTACAAGACTTGTGAGAAGTTGCTTCGTGAATCAGGTACTGAGGTCATCACTAAGTAACCACTGCGATGCCTTAGAGCAATCAGTTGTTCAGACCACCATAATTAAGGGTTTCCCCATGGATATCGTAATAAGCTTAGTGAATCTCCCTTAATTCCCCCTTAGACCGTGTAGGTTATAATCCAATGCATGTAGTCATAAAGTAACACTAGACATACTCCCGTATGTGTCCCAAATGTATCTCCCTCTCTTTAGTCCCAAAGACAAATGTTATGTGGTTGACTTCACATACCATCTAAAGAGAGAGATTTAACACAATATTATAGATCAGTGGTTCATGGACACAAGTAATAGATAATCTTTATTCCATTTCATTATAGTGCTAGGGTTTCTCCATCTCCCTAAGAACAAAGGGAACTACTCACACATGGAAGCAATCAACGACATCATCATAATCAAATGGATGGATAAAAGTACGGGGATTAATCTAGTGCAAACCACAATTGAATATGGAATTACAACACGATCTAATGTATGGAAGATGGGAATATCAATGATGATGGAGATGCAGCGGTTGATGATGAAGGGTGATGGCCCAAAATATATCGAGCTTGTTGGGGAACCCCAAGAGGAAGGTATGATGAGCACAACAGCAAGTTTTCCCTCAGTTATGAAACCAAGGTTATCGAACCAGTAGGAGCAAGGTAACACCTCCAAGGTGTTGTTTCCAACTTGGAATCCTACACAACACAATCACAGAACTTTGTCCCCAACTTATAGTGAGGTTGCCAATCTCACCGGTTTTGCTGGAAACAAAGGATTAAACGTATTGTGCGGAAGAAAGTAATAGCTTGCAGAAAGTAAACAGAAAACAGTAAATAGTTGTATATTGAAAGTAAAAGAAAGGACCGGGGTCCATAGTTCACTAGTGGTGATTCTCCTTAAGATAGATGACATGTTGGTTGAATAAATTACAGCCGGACAATTGACAAACATCGAGAAACCATACATGCATATACTAATCATCTTGACTCCTTTGATATTTGATTGGGCATTACAACATTATACATAGACCGTAATCCAACTGCATCTATGACTAATAATCCACCTTCAGGTTATAATACGAACCCCCTCCAATATTAAGTTGCAAGCAACAGATAATTGCATTAAGCATTGCGTGTAAGGTAAACAATACGATTGTTCTATGAACAAAGGATTGTTGTTTTGTCCCTAGTAGCAACAACACATCTAGTACCTTAGAGATTTCTGTCACTTCCCTAGATTACTAGAGGCATGAACCCACTATCGAGCATAAATACTCCTCTTGGAGTTGCTAGCGTCTACTCAGCCAAGATATCTACTAACAACAGAGAGCATGCAAGATCACAAATAATAAAGACATGATAGAATCAATAATAAATCTGAAATAGCATCTCAATATCCATCGAATCCCTGCAAACACAACATGTATGATTACAAATAGATGATCTTGATCATGAACGGAGCTCACAAGATCTAGACATGATAGCACAAAGGAGAAGAACCAACTATCTAGCTACTACATGGACCCATAGTCCAAGGATGAACTACTCACGCATCACACCGGAGGCTTGCATGCTGATGAAGAAGGCCTCCGGGGTGAATTCTCCCCTCCGACAGGGTGCCGGGAAGAGCTTCATATCCCTCCTGATGTAGGGATGGAGATGACGGCGGCTATAGATTATTTCATGAAATTTTAATCGGGTCCTTAGGGTTTCTGTACCAGAGGCCATATATAGGCGAAAGGGGAGGTCGAGGGGGTGCCCTAGGCGGCCACACTACAACCTGGCGCGGGCCAGGCCTGGCCGCGTGGCCAGGTGGTGTGGCCGTCCTCTGGTCCCTCTCCGTCTCATCTTCTGGCTCCGTGTCCCCCTCGGTGAAATATGGACTTCGGCTTTTGTCCCATCTAATTCCGAGAATATTCATTTTCTGACTTTCCTGGAACCAAAATAGCAGAAAACATGCAGCTGGCACTGTGGCATCTTGTTAATAGGTTAGTCCAAGAAAGTGTATAAAAATAATCCAAAGTGTGGACAAAACATAAGAAAGTAGATATAAACCAATGATCTGTGAAGCAGCAAAGGGGATACATTAGCAATGTATCCAAGGGGATAATGCGATGTCCTCCAATGA
This sequence comes from Avena eriantha, assembly GCA_910589775.1. Classification (NCBI taxonomy): domain Eukaryota; kingdom Viridiplantae; phylum Streptophyta; class Magnoliopsida; order Poales; family Poaceae; genus Avena; species Avena eriantha. Next base: position 240,355,947 of record OU342745.1, read on the forward strand.
TCCGTGAAGCAGCAATGATTTTCCCTTCTCCAAGTTCCTCCTCCAAATCCTTCTCTGGCGTGGTATTTCGAGGATAGAAGTTTCTATGTATGTCAGATCTGAGATCCGTCTTGGCGAGGTGAGATTATTTGATGAGGTGGACGTGCCGCCACATGGTACAGGCGGGCGGTACGGGCAACCTCCGACCATACTAGTGGTGGTTATGTGTTATGTAGCTTCCCTCCGTGTTTTCCAATCTACCAGGTGCGAGAATAAATCAATTAAATGACTTTATCACATATAAATACCATATTACTACATAATATGTGTCATGACATTGATACGTCCATTTTGCATCACTATTCTATATCATAATTTACTGTTATTCATTGATATATTTCATATTAAGAGATGATACTTATGTAATTTCATCTGTTTTTGCATGGTTGATGACTTTTGGAGCATGGACCACTGCAGTCAGGATTCTGATGGAAAAGGTGTTGTTTAGAGGCAAAATTTGCGAAGATCAGAAAATCTGGGAAAATATACGGAAAATCCTATTTTTCCAGAAGACGAAGACTGCTAGAAGGAGGAGTGGAGATGGGCCACAGGGGGCCCACACCACCCCCTGGCACGGGCCAGCCTAGGCCGCACCACCAGGTGGTGTGGCCGCCCTGGCCCACCTCTAGCTCTCCCCTCTGGCGTATATTATCCTCCCGAAACCCTAAGACTCAGGGAGCACCCACAGAAAGATTTCGCCGCCTCTGCGGAAAACACCGAGGGAGAAAGATCTCTCCGGCAGACAGAATTCTGCTGGCGGAATTCCTTCCCAGACAGGGGAGATCATCGCCATCAACACAACCATCAAGCTGGACTTCATTGGGATCATCATCATCACCACCATCATCACCACCAGCACCGTCATCACCATCTCCATATCGCTGTAACAATTGGGTTGAATCTTGCATAGTTCTTAGGGGAAACTTTCCTGGTGTTCATTACTCTTTGTAGTTGATGCTATTGAGTTAATCATTGAATTATTGTTTATGTTCAGATTGTTATACATCATTAATCCATCTTTGATCATGATCTAATGATGTCTCGTGAGTAGTTCGTTTTTTTCTTGAGGACATGGGAGAAGTCATGTTGTTAGTAGTGGAATTGTGTTGAGAGAGATTCCATAGTTTGATATTTAAGTTGTGGTGTACTTCTTCTAGTGGTGTCATGTGAGCGTCGGCTACATGAAACTTCACCTATATGGGCCTAGGGGAATGCATTGTGTATTTGGCTACTAATAGTAGGGGTTGCCGGAGTGATAGAAACCTAAACCCCCGTAAGGAAACCATTGCACAAGGGATGTCAGGGTCTTAGAGTTTAAAGCTGTGGTTAGGTTTCTACCTTAATTACTTTCTTATACTTACGGATGTTTGCAAGGGGTATAATCACAAGTATGTATTAGTCCTAGAAGGTCGGTACATTAGCACAGGTTCACCCACACAACACTTAGCGAACTAAAGAAGATTAATCAACTATATGAAGCGAAAGCACTTGACAGTCTTCCCGTGTGTCCTCGAGAACGTTTGGTCATCTTAAGTAATACAACCGGCTTGTCCTTTGCCAAATAAAGGATTGGGCCACTTGCTGCATTTATTCCTATTGTCTTTTATTTACTCGTACTTTATTTACTTGCATTATCAAAAAACCCTAAAAATCCATTTGCTAAGTATTTGCAGTGAATTCCTGATCCATACCACTAGCCAGCACTTTCTGCTCCTCGTTGGGTTCGACACTCTTACTTATCGAAAATACTGCGATACACCCCCAATACTTGTGGGTCATCATACATGTGGGGAGAGAGTTCCATAATAAGATGTTCACCACAAAGCTCGTAGGTAGCCGCTTTCTTGAGCTAGGTAATGAGGTCATCTCTAAATAACCACTGCGATGCCTCGGAGGAGCCACTCATAAAGGCCACCATAATTAGGGGTTTCCCCATGGATATCGTAATTAGCTTAGTGAATCTCTCTTTATTCCTTCTTAGACCGTGCAGGTTGTAAGACAATGCTTGTAGTCACAAGTAACACTAGACATACTCCCATAAACGTCCTTAGGATTTTACCCTCTCTTTAGTCCTAGAGGCAAATCATATGTGGCCGACTACACATACCATCGAAAGGGAGAGATCAAACACAATATCATAAATCAATGGTTCATAGACACAAGTAATAGATCATGTTTATTTAATTTCATAATAATTCTAGGGTTTCTCCATATTCCCAAGAACAAAGGAAACTACTCACACATGGAAGCAATCAACAACATCATCATATTCATATGGATGGATAAAAGTGTAAAGATAAATCTAGTGCAAACCACAATTGTATTTGGAATTACAACAAGATCTTATGTATGGAAGAAGGGAATGGTAATGGTGATGGAGATGCAACGGTTGATGATGAAGTGGATGATGCGATGTCCTCCGTTGATCCGTGAAGTAGCAAGGTTTCCCCTTATCCTAGTTCTTGCTCCAAATCCCTTTTTGGTGTGGTGGTGTTTCGAGGCTGAAAGTTTCTGTGAATGTCAGATCTCAGACCCGTCTTTGCATGGTGAGAGTATTTGACGAGGCAGACGTGCTGACAGGTAGTACAGGGGGACCGTACGGGCAAGCTTCGGCTGTATCACAGGTCATGAAACCCTCTATGGTCTTTCCTTGCATCCTCTTTTCTCCAATTTGCATAGAAAAATCATTTAAATGACATTTATTACTTATAAATATCATATTACTTCATAACATGATAGTCCCAATTGGTATGTTCACAAAAGACTTAATAATTTGGGATCCTATTGGAACAAGGACAAGGGTTGAGTTTGCATTTTGAGGTTTGTACTTTGAGTTTGCGTTCTAATCTATATCCCGATGGAAGTATATGTGATACCAAATAGAGCCACACATGTATGGTATTGTGTAATACCTCGGACATTACGCTCTAAGAACGAGCATGGATGAACCCAAAAGTGGATAAGGGATTCTACCACGAAGGCCCAAGGCCACCCACGTGTAGGCCCGTCGAAGAGGAGCAGGGCACGGGACCAGCCGACCACCCTATCAACTTTCAAGAACATCGGGACTAGAGCGAGCGGCGTAAGCGACAGGTAACGTGACCACGACATACACAAATGAGTATGTATGCCTGCGACTTACAATAGACATTAGAGTCACACCATCTAGAAACAATAGAAACAAAAATATTCAACGTCATACGGCAAGAACCAAATATCCTAGATAGAGCTAATATTTTTAGGACACCTCCTCATACATCACACAACAGAGTGTCAAGCGGAAGAGGAAAACATGATCTGAGTACGGATAAGAAGCAAATCGGCATAAGATGCCCTGAAAATAAGCACATCCCGCCCATAGATCTCATGGATCTCCATCTCCGGAATCTCTACACCGGACAGTCGTTGCCACCACCATTAGTCTCTTCAACCCAGTAGCCTTCCTGGGATTATACCTGTCCATCTGAACCAACTATTTATCGTGTGAAACCCTAGGGGTACTCAGCAAGTCTTAATGCATCTAAAGGGAACGATCTGGGGGTGACGCAATTGCAGCGAAAGATAATAGCTACAAAGTTCTATAGAGACACGCTATACATCCACCCAACCAGAGATGGACGAACGCTCGTTAATTAATAGCAACAGTTATATAAGCAACATGAATAAACATTACTCGTCCTCCTTCTCGCTTACCGACGAGAAGGCGGAAGAACATCCCATCTGTTGGCAATTTTATTAACCATTCCATGAGTATTGCACTATTTACTAGTCATATCTTAGTCAAATTAAAGGTGGTACTTTAGTTATGCTTGTCTATGATCGAGAAACTGTGCTCCAAGTCGTCCATAACCGCGGACACAGCTTTTAGAAAGATTTACAATACAGGGGTGCACAAATAGCAACATACACATGATCAACCTCGGGAAAAACAAATAAAATACAACAAGGCCTCTTGACAATGCATTCACATGATTGATAAATTATTTCAGGAGGCCACCCCACTAAGCTACCTGCAACGAAGTTGGCCGGTTCCGAGACAGACCAAGAGTTTGTGTCAATGGCTGTAAACGACTAGGAACCTGAAAGTGTGTCTGGGCTTGTCGATACCACAAAAACATTCCATATTCCAAAACAGTACAGGTGCTCCACGCACAATCGTAAATAAATCAGTAAAACATGGCATAATTACAGGATAGTAAAAAGCGCCAAACTAGTTTATGGCCCCAAGAAATAAAGTGCGAATAAAGCTCAGGCGAAGGGGGGTCCATAGAGTCTCCCATATGTGGATAGTGTGAATAGTCAAGGAACAAGAATCAAGTACTCGGGGTCCTACGGGACACAAGTGAGCATAGAACAACCAAATAACATCTATTGCCCACCGATGCCTCTTTCTTTAGTTATCTCATAACTACACAATTTAAGTTGTTTAGGTACCTCGTTATCCAAAGACTCTCACAAATCCTACACATGCAGTTCTACGACTCACATGGCTCAAACAACTCATGTAGTAATGGCTCATATGATTGACGAATAAGTTTTGGTGAGGTTTAAAAGTAATGGCTATGCAGTACTTGGGATTCCAATTTAATGCAATCGTGACTCAATGATGCAAAAATAAGATAGAAGCATAGGTACTATATGTATGCAAGCATGGGGAATTGCTTGCCTGGCAGTTCAGTTACGGAATAAGAAGGATCCGGGTAATACTCCTGAGGCTCCTGGTATTCTCCTTACTCAATGTCTATCCGGATAAAAACCAAACACACAAGGGCCAAAATAAATACATTGCACAATTATATAAATCATATGTAACAAGCAAACAAGGTATGTCATGATGGAATGATGCACAATTGCATGGTATAATATAGCATGGCATGGGTAAGGTGTAGGTACAAGAAATAAGCATTTTATTAATTATTTAGTCATGTTTTACTTGCATAAACCATTTAGGTTTTTAAGTATTTATATGATGCATGCTGCAATTAATATAATGGAATGCAGAGTTAGAACAGGCTCGTCGCGCTGATCGATTTAGACATATTATTTGCCGAATTTGGAATTACGGAATTAAAGATATATATTTATTAAGATAAGGCATTTATTGGCATTTAAATAATTTCGAAATTTTAAAATACTAAAAAATTATTTTGGATGACATATTTGAATTTTCTCATATTTTTCTGATCAAAAAATATATATTACATGTCAAATTTGAGTTTATGGATTTAAAGTTATTAATATTCACATTTTTAATAGAAAAAGGGCAAAGTTGTCATTAGTTGGGAAGTTAGGGGCATGGTGGGAATTTTCTAAAACTAGATTTGAGTCCAGGTTTAAATTTGAAACAGAGTTTGTTTTGAAAATTTCCTCAAATTCGAATAATTTAAACTAGTCATTAACCCATGCATCTGCAAGGGCTAGTATTATTGGAAGACGCTAAGCCTTGTTTAAATAATATCTATTGCAGCATAAAAATGAATGAATTATTATTTTGAATATACTTTTACAATAAGATCGCTATGAGCATATAGCATTCTTGCTTTTCTGCAGACATGTGCAAAATTATTTAGTATATTAATGGTTGGACCATATGATTTTGAAGCATTAATGACCAAAACACGTTGGGCTTTGAATCACCACGACGCTACTGCTATATAACCCAAGTAATCCAAAATCACAAATGAGTAGTACTGAAATTAGTATTGTTATGTTTTCTAACAAATACAAAAATAATGAAGAATAGTAAATAATATTTTCATGGCAATTCAAAGAACTTGTAAATATTGGATCATACGTGGACAATATCATATACTACCAATTAAGAGAGAGGAGAGTACAATAACCAACCTTGCTTTTGACCCATGCTCACGACTGTCTAATAATACTGCCGCCTCTTATTGAGGTTATCTAGCAGTTCCAATAGACACTGAAAAATTAGGAATATATTATTTAGCTGACCAAATATTTGTAGGAGCAATGTAGAAAAATTAAATTTATAAAAGCATTAAATTCAAGAAAACAGCATGGTCGACACCATATCTCAATCGTCTTGTGATAACAAATTTTAATCGGAGGCGTATACCAAATATAATTTTTTTACATCTGCACTCAAAAGTTAGAACCATATAGCTGAACATATTACAAATTAAACTCGAAGTTTAAAAGCAATAGTTGAAAATAACATGACTGGATTACATAGATGTGTATTGAAAATTGGGGTTATGATTAAAAAAATGAGACATATAGTACTCGCTCCGTCCCAAAATAAGTGACATGAGTTTGCTAGATTCGGATGTATCTAGACATGTTTTAGTATATAGGTACATACAAATCTAGATAAACTCAAGTCACTTATTTTGAGACGGAGGAAGTATTGAATATCATACACAGCTATCATTAGGTAGGACTTCAATATTTTTAGCTAGCTGTCACAGCTATCATTAGGTAGGACTTCGATATTGTTAGCTAGCTGTCAGCTATTCGATCCTACTACATACGCACAAGGACAAAACCTTTTCTTTCAGAACCACATCGCCCGAACTTGAGAAATTGATGCATGCAGTAATCGATCAGTCAAAATTGGATTCAGATGCTCACAACCATATTCTAAACTAAACTCAAGGGAAATAGTCTGTTTGAAGTGAGGAGCAAATAAAAAAAATTACTTAGGGGTGGAAGTGTAACCGAACCTGTCTATTAACTTTCTGTGGACTTCTGCAGGATCTTCCATGTGTTCCTGTTGGAAGAATCATCGATCTTTTTTTTGAAGGAGAGACATCAGCAATCCAGAAGACACCCGTACTGTTTCAATTCTAAAATGGTTCTATTTATTAGCATCTAAACCTCTAACATATGGCAAACTTTAAGAGCATTACAATGTTTCATATTGTTAGCTTAACTCTCTAAAACGTTACGTTGTAACCCATATGGCATCCCCGTGAGATCCTGAGTGAAAATTTAGCTTTGAAAGCCATACAGTTTGCAAAAGAATAATTAATTAACATCAATAATCACATATATCCATCGATTCAGGCTACGGTACCGTCAACATGCAACAGTCAAAAACGATGGTACATCTAGAAGAGCTTTGCACCGTCACATTATATTGAGTGCACCAAATAACTATCAGTGCGTGTTCTCCGATGTGGTATTGAACGGGTGGAGTGGTGTTCCATATGCGCTCTCAGATTCTCAGTCTTGATTTTTTTCCCAGATAAAAGCAACAAACGATTAGAGAGGCCAACAACAATTGAAGGATCTTGCCCACGCTGTGTAAGAGGAATCAATTTGTAGATTATTTAGGAAGCCTAATTTTTTGCCAGAACGATGAAGACGCAGCGACCAGAGAAGATAAATTTTATAGGGTATCGAAGAGAGGAAAGCCGAGTTATGTAGGTAGGCGAAAGATTGGAGCACGACTAGGCTGTTCAGCGAGGTGGGCAGTAGGGGATGCATTGCTAGGAGGCAAATCAGAGACGAGAGACCACGGAGAATACACATTGAGTCTTTTTTTAAGGAAGCATTGCGGCTTGGTAGAGATCAGATACATATTTAGTTAAAAAAGATCAGATTTGTAGTTATTGTGCCTCCAGCCGTGTATACAAAACGAACGTCCTAACGTGTCTAAGTGACTTTTTATGTTACGTAAATCACGACTCTCTTGACTAATCCTAACCATAAATTCTAGATCCAATAGTCTTAATTAATTTGATGATGTGGATTAATGTGGAGCCTTCTACTGTGCCTCCAATTAGTAAATATAAGATTTTCTGGAATTATTTTTATTAGGAAAAATTTGCGTTGGACCTTTTATACCGAGGGAAAGCTAGCCCCAATCACCGACGAGTGGGGCCAGGCTGACTCGGCTTGGTGCGCTGGTGAAGGGCGCGGACTAGGCTTTTCTCACCGGCGCGGACTCAACCCTAGCGACCGACATGCAGGCCTAGGGCTGCTGCGGGACCGCTCGTGCGTCACCCAGGGGGGGCGGCGCCACGTGGTGGATACGGGGGTCGCGGAGGAAAACTCCAGAAACCTGGGTCCTTTTTTGTAAAACGTCATGGCCGGGTCTGGGCTGTGCAACTGAATGGTGGGGTCAGCGGTGGACGGCGGGGCAAAGTTTCAGAAGCGCAGGGACCTAACTACAAAACGGCTGCGGCTGTTGTCTGTCGATACTGATGGAAAACAACAGGCATGCGGCGGTCCGGCGATCTTGCAGAGACGATGGCAACACCGCGGCTGCACGAAAGGCGGCAGTGCAAAAACGAAAATCATAGAACGTTCTGCGGGGTACAACTTTGGTTCAACAAGGTCTGCCAGAGATGGACTCCTGCGGGGGGAACTAGGTGGGAACAGAGGGGGTCCCGGCGGTTTCCGCGACGCGAACGGCATGGTTCGGCGGTGACCGCAACACGTGCGCACGCACGCAGGCTGTTCGTCGGAGGCCGGCGATGCTACGAGGCATGCGGAGGATAGAGGCTATGTCCAGGAGGGAGAGGGCATCTCACCTAGGGTGCTGGTGTGGCCAGAGGCGGAGTGACGACGTGGAACGGTTGTGGCGCTTGGTAGATGAAGCCCGTAGAGGGGTTCGGACACGGCAGCGGCGAGGTGTCTCTGGCGACGCTGCTACTGCTTCTCCGTGATTTATAATGTATGGGTTTAAATTTTGTTCTTGTACTCTATATAATATAGAAATAAACGTTTATTAGCTACCTAATACATGAAAATTTTGGTACCATGGTCTAGAGAAACGATAGAGAAGATTATAGAATAATGGATAAGTGTGTTTTGAGGTTTGTGCATAGTGTCATATTCTAGAGAAAGGTTGTAGTGGTACAGTACGTCACGTCATGCCAGGTATCCATCATAACTGTGCTCTAACATTACGCCATAACTGTGCTCTAACATTATGCCGTCTTCAACTCCTCCTCGATGTTTCCCTCTCGTGAAGCCTTCCTTTTATTCTCTGAGCTCATAGTCTTCTCTTTCTCTTCAGTTTCCCCCCTCTATTTCTAGCCATATTTTTCATTGTAGTAGTACTATAATACTTTTTTTACTACAGAAGAAACATTCATGTCACCTGGAAAATTGAGATTGTCACTTTATCTAATACTTGTTGGAACTCCCGTTTGCAACATTGTTTACCATGCCAAGATGCACCAATCTACTACTCCTACCTAATATGGTAAACTTATCATACACTATGATGTCGATAGGGTTATGACCTTGCTCGTTCGTCTTGAAGCCACATCTATAATGTATGGGCGAGATATTCATTGGTGTTATCTTATTTGTTGTTTTACTTATAGGTTAACTCTCATATAAGGATTTTATTTATAGAAACCTTCTAATAATATCTTCCAGTTCTTGTAGTCTTAATGGTAGATCATCTCTTCTACTAGTGAAATGGATGGACATCTATAAGTTTTGAATCAAGAAGAGACTCTGGAAAAGATAGACAAGGATTACAAGAATTGTAATAAGTAGAAAATATAATAGTTCTCCTAATAGAGATCTTCTATTACTAATCAATTTCTAAGGTCATGAACCTATAGTCAACACAAAGCTCAGCTACCGTCTGAAGTGATCCAACCCATTAGAGATTGGATCATGTGTTTACCGTGCTAGTCCCTTAGATCGATTATCTAGCACACAGTTTTAATGAATAAAAGAGTATCAATGCGTCATAATATTAGAGCGATTGATCCAAGAATATAATTATCATAAAGTTGCATAGCTCACAACTATCTCAAATAACATAGTTCAACAAATAAAATTTAGATAAAAGTTCTACCACACCACAAGAAAAACACTGAGTGGAGATTCGCAACCTAAAAAAAACCTTACTTGTTGTCGAGTAACCTGCAACATGAAAAGTTGCAGCCACGAATGGTCAATAAATTTGAATTGTATTGGCAAGATGTCACTGTTATGTGGACACAATTGTCAACCTATCATATGCATGCACACTTTGGCTAGTGGAGTTTAGGCTATTTGCGTAAAATCAGTATAACTTTTTCCTACTTTCAAAATACTTTCCTATCTTCAAAACAATTTTTAAGGACATACACGCATAAAACCATGTTGAAACAAGACAGTCCAGCTTTGTATGCTCCTAAACCCATGTACACCCATTAAGTTTTGTTAAAGAAATTGGGATCAATGAGAATTTTCAGCTATTTCAAGAGAAGTTACTCATAATTGTCCATTAACAGGGACACAACTAAATACTTAGTTCTTAAACCATCTGCATAGCAGATACCTTCGATCCGGATTACGGATGTAGTATAGCTTCTTTTTCCCTAGTAGACCTAGGTTATCGAATCCTCGGAAAGCAAATGCGTAGTGAAGTTACTTTAACGGACCTGTGGGAGTTTTACAATTCCTTTTTTGTTTTTACCGAACCAATAGCTTGTGTCTTTTTGTTGTTGTCGATGATGGAGAGAGAGGCCTAGGGCGTACGGTTTCACCTGTAGCTGTGCAAAACATCTGATGGGAATAAAAGATAGAAATAAAGTATGTGTGTACTTGTTAGAGCAATATAAATTATATGTGGGTTGTTGATATGTTGCAAACGTATCTATAATTTTTGATGTTCCATGCTTATTTTATATGTACTTTCTTATGTTTTGTCCAAACTTTGGAGTACTTTTTACACATTTTTTGGAACTAACCTATTAACAAGATGTCACAGTGTCAGTTGCCTGTTTTCTACTGTTTTTGGTTCTAGAAAAGCCAGAAAATGAATATACTCGGAATTGGACGGGACAAAAGCCAAAGTTAATATTTCACCGAGGGGAACACGGAGCCGGAAGACGTGACGGAGAAGGGCCTTGAGGGGGCCACGCCCCCTGGCTGCGCGGCCAGGCCTGTCACGCGCCTGGGGGGGGAGGGGGGGTTGCAGCCGCCTCGGGCACCCCCTCGGCCTCCCCCTTCGCCTATATATTGCCTCCGATACAGAAACCCTAAGTACTCAATCAAAATTCCACGAAAGAGTCTGTAGCCGCCGCAATCTCCATCCCTATATTGGGAGGGATCTGAAGCTCTTCTCGGCACCCTACCGGAGGGGAGGATTCACCCTAGAGGCCTTCTTCATCACCATGACTGCCTCCGGTTGATGCATGAGTAGTTCATCCTTGGACTACGGGTCCATGTAGTAGCTAGATGGTTGGTTCTCCTCCTTTGTGCTATCATGTTTAAGTTCATGATCAAGATCATCTATTTGTAATCTTAAATGTTGTGTTTGTGGGGATCCGATGGATATTGATATGCTATTTCAGATTGATTATTGATTCTATCATGTCTTTTTTATTTGTTATCTTGCATTCTTTCCATTGTTAGTAGCTATCTTGGCCAAGTAGATGCTAGCAACTCCAAGAGGGAGTATTTATGCTTGATAGTGGGTTCATGCCTCTAGAAATCTGGGGAAGTGACAGAAATCTCTAAGGTACTAGATGTGCTATTGCTACTAGGGAGAAAACAACAATCCGTTGTTCATAGAATAATCGTATTGTTTAATTTACACACTTTTCTTAATGCAATTATCTGTTGCTTGCAACTTAATACTGGAGGGGGTTCGGATGATAACCTGAAGGTGGATTATTAGTCATAGATGTAGTTGGATTACAGTCTATGTATAATGTTGTAATGCCCAATCAAATCTCATAGGAGTCAAGATGATTAGTATATGCATGTATGCTTTCTCGATGTTTGTCAATTCCCCCGCTGTAATTTGTTCACCCAACATGTCATCTATCTTAAGGAGAATCACCACTAGTGAACTATGGACTGATGGCTCAGTATTGATGTAGAGCTCGTTGGGAACCCCAAGAGGAAGGTATGATGAGCACAGCAGCAAGTTTCCCTCAGTTATGAAACCAAGGTTTAATCGAACCAGTAGGGGCAAGGAAACACCCCAAAGGTGTTGCTAGCTGATCCTTGGCAGGGCACACTACCGGTGCTAGTAGCAACATGGAGACCTGCATAGCACAACCACAGAACTTTGTCCCCAACTTGCGATGAGGTTGTCAATCTCACCGTGTTTTGCTAAAAACAAAGGATTAAACGTATCGAATGGAAGGAAGTAATAGTTTGTAGAAAGTAAACACAAAGCAGTAAACAATTTATAGATTGTATGTAAAAGAAAAGGACCGGGATCCATAGTTCACTAGAGGTGGCTCTCCTTAAGATAGATAACATGCTGGGTGAACAAATTACAGCGGGGAAATTGACAAACATTGAGAAAGCAATACATGCATATACTAATCATCTTGACTCCCTTGAGACTTGATTGGGAATTACAACATTATACATAGACCTCCATCCAACTGCATCTATGACTAATAATCCACCTTCAGGTTATCATCCGAACCCCCTCCAGTATTAAGTTGCAAGCAACAGATTATTGCTTTATGAATTGCGTGTAATGTAAACAATACGATTGTTCTATGAACAAAGGATTGTTGTTTTCTCCCTAGTAGCAACAACACATCTAGTACCTTAGAGATTTCTGTCACTTCCCCAGATTACCACAGGCATGAACCCACTATCGAGCATAAGTACTAACTCTTGGAGTTGCTAGCATCTACTTGGCCAAGATAGCTACTAACAATGGAAAGCATGCAAGATCACAAATAACAAAGACATGATAGAATCAATAATCAATCTGAAATAGCATCTCAATATCCATCGGATCCCCGCAAACACAACATGCAGAATTACAAATAGATGATCTTGATCATGAACGGAGCTCACAAGATCTAAACATGAAAGAACAAAGGAGGAGAACCAGCCATCTAGCTACTACATGGATCCGTAGTCTAAGCATGAACTACTCACGCATCACACCGGAGGCTTGCATGGTGATGAAGAAGGCCTCCAGGGTGAATTCCCCTCTTCGGCAGGGTGCTGGGAAGAGCTTCAGTTCCCTCCCGATCTAAGGATGGAGATGCCGGCGGCTACAAACTCTTTCATGGATTTTTGATCTGGTACGTAGGGTTTTCGTCCTGAGGGCATCTTATAGGCGGAAGGAGAGGCCGAGGGGGTGCTGGGGTCGGCCAGACCACCCCCTGGCGTGGGCCAGGCCTGGCCGCGCGGCCAGGTGGTGTGGCCGGCCCCCAGCCCTTCTCCGTCTCGTATTCTGGCATCTGATGACTTCCGGAAAATAGGCACTTTGGCTTTTGTCCCGTCCAATTCCGAGAATATTCATTTTATGACTTTGATAGAACCAAAAACAGCAGAAAAGAGGTAGCTGGCACTATGTCTCTTGTTAATTGGTTAGTCCAAGAAATCATATGAAAAGTACTCCAAAGTGTGGACGAAACACAAGAAAGTGGATAAAACCAAGCATGGAACATCAAAAATTATAGATACATTTGCAATGTATCATGGACCCTGGTCCATTCTTTTACCATCAATATACAAAGCTATTTACTATTTTCTGTTTACTTTTTGCAATCTATTACTATCTTCCACACAATACGTTTAATCCTTTGTTTTCAGCAAAACCGGTGAGATTGACAACCTCACTGTAAGGTTGGGGCAAAGTTCTTTGGTTGTGTTGTGCAGGATTCCAAGTTGGAAACAACACCTTGGAGGTGTTTCCTTGCTCCTACTGGTTCGATAACTTTGGTTTCATAACTGAGGGAAAACTTGCTGTTGTGCTCATCATACCTTCCTCTTGGGGTTCCCCAATGAGCTCGAATATAATTTGGGCCATCAAGCTCTTTTTCTGGCGCTGTTGCCAGGGAGTCAAGGACATCTTCACAAGGGGAGTCCCTCATAACCAATCTCTTTAGTTTGTTGTTTTTGTTTTCCGTAGTTTATTTTTGCTTTGTTTTCTTGTTTCTTTATCAAAAACACAAAAAAATTAGTTGTACTACTTTTCTTCTTTATATTAAAAACACAAAAAATGACTACTCTTGAAAAGACTAAGTTGTGTGACTTCACTAGCACCAACAACAATGATTTCATGTGCACACCTATTGCTCCACCTGTTCCTGAAGCTACTTTCTTTGAAATTAAACCTGCCTTGCTTAATCTTGTTATGAGAGAACAATTTTTTGGTATTGGTACTAAAGATGCTGCTGCTCATCTTAATAACTTTGTGAGATGCAAAAACATAGGGATATAGATGGGGATATTATTAAGCATAAATTGTTTCCTTTCTCTTTGAGAGGAAAAGCTAAAGAATGGTTGCAATCCCTAACTAGAAATAGTATTGATTTTTGAAATAAATGCAAATATACTTTCATTGGCAAATGCTATCCTCATGCTAAGATTATATCTATGAGAAGTGAAATAATGAAATTTAAACATTCTGATAATAAACATGTTGCTCAAGCTTGGGAAAGAATGAAATCTTTGGTAAAGAATTGTCCCACTCATGGACTGACTGCTTGGATGATTATCCAAACCTTTTATGCGGGATTGAATTATTCTTCAAGAAATCTATTGGATTCTGCTGCTGGAGGTACTTTTATGACCATTACTTTGGGTGCTGCAACAAAGCTTCTGGTTAACTATTCTGAATGGCATACTGAGAGAGCTCCCCAAGGTAAGAAGGTAAATTCTGTTGAGGAAACCTCCTCCTTGAGTGATAAAATTGATGTTATTCTGGCTATGCTTGTTAATGGGAAATCTCATATTGATCCAAATCACGTTCCCTTAGCTATCTTTGGTTGCTCAAGAAGAGCAAGTTGATGTGAACTTTATAAGAAATAATAATTTTAGCAACAATGCATACAGGAATAATTTTGGTAATAATAACTATAGGCCATCCCCCCAATAATGGTAATGCTTATGGAAATTCATACAACAATAATAGGAGTGCACCCTCTGAACTTGAAGTTATGCTTAAAGATTTTATTAGTAAACAAACTGCTTTCAATAAAACTATTGACGAAAAACTCTTTAATGCTGAAAGAAATATAACATCATTGGCTGAAGCAGAATCTTCTTTGAATTAAATGGTTGCCAAACCTGAAACTATTGAAAATCCCTTTGCTCCTACTAATGTCATACAAGTTAGAATTGATGAAAATGTTAGACTATTACCTGAATTGCATGCTAAGTGGAAAAGAGAAGATGAAATTGCTAGAAATATTAGTGTTTCTACTATCACTACCACTAATGTTAAAGCTAGTAAACCCAATGGAACCTTTTCTAATAAAAATGCTAAAATTCTTCGAAATATGGGAAACAATAGCTCTACTACTTTAGATGATAATTATGATTTTGATATTGGTGGTTGCAATATTTCTAAATTAATTATGTTCCTACAAAATCTTGCTAAAATTCCTAATGCTAGTGCTATGAATATGGCCTTTACAAACACATTACTGATGCACTCATAAAAATTAAAGAAGAAAAGATGAAACATAAAGCTTCTATTCCTATGAAACTAGAAGATTGTTGGGAACCCATCATTAATATGAAAGTAAATGATTTTGATCTCAAAGCTTTATGTGATCTTGATAGTAGTGTTTCTATTATGCCTAGAAATATTTATGAAATGCTTGATTTGCCACCATTGGAAGATTGTTATTTAAATGTCCCACTTGATGATAATGCTAGAAAGAAACTCATGGGGAGTGTTAATTATGTTCTTATTATGGTTATTAATGCCTATGTCCCCGTTGATTTCTATATTTTGGATGTTGAATGCAATGCTTCTTGTGCTATTATTTTGGGAAGACCTTTTCTTAGAACTATTGGTGCCATTATTGATATGAAAGAAGGCACCATTAAATATCAATTTCCACTAAAGAAAGGTATATAACACTTCCCTAAGAAGAGAGAGAAGATTCCTTTTTCCTCTCCTATTAAAACAAAATTTGCTCTTAATGCTTCTTCATTTGCGAATACTTGATTCTTTTCTTGCTTCTTATGCCTAACTTAAAGGCGTTAAACAAAAGTACTTATTGGAAGATAACCCAAAAGTTTTAATTGAGTATTGGAAGTTATTACCACTGTAATAACCGCTCATTATCATTTTTGTGTGGTTTTTGTGCCAGGAGTAACCTCTTATGAGAGAGAAGTAATGTTTGGGAAAGTTGCTGTCCCGAAACAGATTTTTGTGCTTCGCTGTAAAAATTCGTGAATAATCTTTGTACGTCGGTTTGATCTGTAAATGTTTGTGCTTCAGTCCCAGGTTGTTATACAACTTTCGTTAGTTCTACACTTTTCGATTTGAGCAACATAATGTCTTCGAAAAAATTGGTTTTTATCTGCTGGTCTGTTTTGACAGATTTCTGCCATTATTTGCATTTGCCTCTTAATCTCTTTCTCTTTGAGTTCTCTTTGATCATTTGAACTTTTTAAAAAAGTGCTACAGTAGCTTTTGTTTTAATGGAAGTTTTACTTGTGTTAATACTAAACCAAAAGACTTATTATCTTGAGTGCACTAATGTTGCTAATGAACATTGTGTGAAGTTTTGTATGCAGGAAAATTTGAAGTGTAGGGAAGAGTAATGTGATAAGATGAAGTATGGACAAAAGCTCAAGCTTGGGGATGCCACTCGTGTCACCCCAAGGAATATCCAAGAAGTGCAAGCGTCAAAGCTAGGGGATGCCCAAGGCATCCCCTTCTTCATTAATAAAAATCTCAGGTTTCTTCCAAACACTTCATTTTTATTGCTTCATGCACAGTTGTGTTGTTCTTGGAGCGTCTTTGTTTTCGTTCTTAGTTTTCGTTTGCTTAGTTTTCTTAGTTTTCTTGAATAAATTGGTTGGACCCCCACATTCATACATTAGTTTTCAAATAAGTTGGTTTGCATTGGAAAAGAGTAGGAAAGTTCATGCTTAAGTGGTATAAGAGGAGCTTGTTTTCGACTGTAACTTAGACTTTGTCATGTCATGCTTGATATTGTGTTGGCTTTATTCTTTGTGATTATTGTTGTAGAATGACTTGTTATAAACAATTGAGATTGCTTAATGTGCCTTGAAAGAATCATGCGTTGCTTTAGCATAATAAAGCATAGTATTATGGTATTCTCCTTTGATGCTTTATTTGGGTTGACTTGGCGCATGCTCACACCATGTTATGACTATACCAAGTCACCATAGCCTCTATGATCATTTAGTTTTTATGCTTTAATTAATAATGTTTTGTCACTTTGCATGATTATGACCATTATTGCTATCTTAGTTGGTCGCTCCCAGTCTTTTGCTAGCCTCCATAACCAAGTATGAGTTCCACTCATGCATCCAACTCCAAATAAAACCAAGTTTTTCCAAAGAGTCCACCACACCTCCCTATTATAATTTTCTATTCCAAGTATATTCATGTTTTTATCTATCTTCCGAATAAAACTTGTTATGTGAAAATTAGTGATGGCACACTTTACTTTTCTTGCCCCTAATAAACTTAAACCATTGTGTCATCTGTGTTGTATATGCTTGCACTTATACATTGGAGATTAGCAAAACCATGTTGTCATGGGCAACACTTTCAACCTTGCACTTGTACATTGTACCCAGTTGATATCATGCTCTTTTGTTTATGGATGTCGTCAGTGTGAAATGAAAGGGGAGCTTGTAAGTCCATTGAGTTATGTATGTGTGTTAGAGAAACGCTTGGGCGGCTGGTCTAATCTATGCCTAATCATGGTGGAAACCTGTACCATAACCATAATTAGCAATCTATGAAGCATTCTTCTTATAAAAAAGAGATAGAGATTGAGAAAAAAAAGAAAAAAAATAGATGAGAAAAGAGGAAACAGAGAAAAAAGCACCATTTTCCCATGGTAAATAAGAAGATTTCTAAGATGCTTATTGTTTGCTTGCCTTGTCATTTTGATATGGAGATTCTTCTGTATCATCGGGCAAGGGCTACCCCGTTGTCGGTTCTCTATGATACATATGTACTTACTATGATAAGAATGTACTGTTAACTAAAGTTGAGTAGCATGAGGAGCGGCCCTCGTATTCAAGGGACATGCGATTGCCAACTTATACTTTGTCAAGCATATACTCCATAGTTTGTTCACTTTAACCTTAATCACTTCAAGATGCTTATGATAGGGGCAATGAGACCTGAAAGCTAATAAGTACCATAATTTTTGGAAGCTCTTTATGAAACTTAAATCCCCGCTTCCTTCTATGAATGCCTTTCTTTTACGTTTATGTTGAGTCTCCATCTTCTATCTTTATGCACCTATTGAGAAAGCATAGTGGCCATTCTTAGTTTAATGTCCATTGTCCCAAAACTTGTTGATTGATTCATAACTTTGATATGCTTGTTCTTAAACTACTTGTATCTAGTCACCCTTATGAACTTTGCAGGTGTCCTATGCATTTATGTTTTGCTACACTATGAGGGACAAGCTGAATACCATTATCATTATGTTTTCTTTATATGAAACAAACAAACGTCTTTCAAAGCATTATTATTCATCAATCTTTTGTTTGTACATTTTCATGTTACAACATAGTTGCTATGTCTTATTGTTAGAACTTTATCTTGCATGCTATGTTAGAGTACTATGACCCTAGCTATCAATGTTATAAATACCTTGATCAAGATTGTGATGGTGCATGTCACCTAAAAAATTATTCTTTTCTTTTTATCACTTACCTACTCGAGGACGAGCATGAGTTAAGCTTGGGGATGTTGATACGTTGCAAACGTATCTATCATTTTTGATGTTCCATCCTTATTTTATATCTACTTTCTTATGTTTTGTCCACACTTTGGAGTATTTTTTACACATTTTATGGAACTAACCTATTAACAAGATTCCATAATGCCAGTTGCCTGTTTTTTGCTGTTTTTGGTTCTAGAAAAGCCAGAAAATGAAGATACTCGGAATTGGATGGGACAAAAGCCAAAGTCAACATTTCACCGAGGGGAACACGGAGCCAGAAGACGAGACGGAGAAGGGCCTCTAGGGGGCCACACCCCCTGTTCAACATCCCAAATCTTTAATCAAGGTTATCAAGATGCAAAATCACCCAATTTAGGGTTAACAAAAACTTTTTATCATTTTAAATAATTAGGAATGCATATGTGTGTTGCATTAATATGGAATTGTTTGGAAATGCCATGTTTGATTGTTCTAATGGTTGTAAAATGATTCAAAGATGAATTGCACATCATCTAGATCATTCCCAAGCAAAATCTAAAGAAAAAGAAATCAAATGGACTTAATAAAGGCAAATGGTCACTTTTGCCATTTTAATCCACTAGGTCACTTTAGGTGTTCCTAGAACTCAAATTCAAACAGAAACAATTCTAACTCTTTGCACCCCTTGCTAGTACAAGTAAAGATCTATCAAGGCCCACTTTGAAATCTTATGAAAACATTTGAACACTAATTTTAAATGGCATTTGAAAATTGCATCAAGTGTATGTGCATAGATCCCACTTTTTCAAAAACCACTCAAATGAGTTCACCTTGACAATCCCAAGCAACCATAGATGCTCAAGCATAAGATCAACACACCCACCAAAAATCTTTTCAAAATTCAACTAAAAGTTTCTTGCGGCCATTTTGTCGAACACTTGGCAGGCAAAAATAAATCTGCCTAACTAACACTATTTGGAGCAATGCTTTGTCGAGCCAATTGGGATCAATCTGGTTCCCTTGTCTCCCCTAGGTCTAACCAGACCATAAACAAGATACCATTTAGCCCCCAGCAGCAGTGTCGTGCCACCCAACGCCATGATCACCGGCCGACCATGCTCATGTCGTAGTACACTGCCGCATCCTCTTCCGCCGCACCAGGGAGGTAGGCGTGATCACACCGCCGCCCTTGGTCCCTTCCCCGAGCCATGCCAGCCCCTGGAACACCACAAATCGCCCGCGCACCGAGCCTCTGCGCCATGCATGGACCACGCCAGAGCGCCATCCCTGACAGGCCCGCATAAGCCACGCCTTGACCCCAGCTTGCACGTGCCGCTCCTCCTTAACCCTAGCCCAGTCCTAGACAACCCCTCTCCCTGTCGCGCGACCAGCAGCCGCCGTGAACCGCGTCGAGCACCACCTCTGCCGCGCAGAGCATCGCCCTTTCCCGACGAAACGCCACCGCCCCTAGCGTCTCCATTACGTCATAGCTGACCGCCAGGAGGCAAGCCACCGTCCGCCTACGCCGCCCGTGCCTTGAGACCCCTGTATCAACGTCACCGACGAGATCGCCGTCGTGCCGCACGGTACCCTTGTCGACCTATATAAGGAACCCTCCCCAGCACCATTTCTCCACACTACCTCACTCCCCACCTCCCACTGAGTCCCTCACACCCTTCCTGGAGCCACTCGAGCCACCGTTCGTCGGAATTTCCACCGGAGCCACCGCAGCAGAAGAGGGGGCAGTCGATTGCCACCACCCCAGGAGCCGTCGCGACCTCGCTTGAGTCCACCATCGTCTCCTCGTTCGATCACCGCCATCGCCATGTTAGCTGGACCCTTGGTAAGCCCCCATTGCACCCCCACCGAGCCGCTAGCGTTCCGTCTCGTCGGCGACTAGTTCATCGTCGACGATGAACCACCACCGTCGATCTAGGTTCTAATCGCACGGTCCACATCGCCCGGTACTGCTTCGCTTTGAGTTGTGCTGCTAACATGTGGACCCTGCTTGTCAGCTGCCCGCTGCGCTGCTGAGGGTAACTGGGCCGGCCTGTTAGTGTTCCTGCGCTGGCCCTAGAATTCAAATTTGGATTTTGCTATTTAGACTTAAACCCAATTCTATCCACTAGTTTAAAAATCAATTCAGAGAGTTCTACTAAACCAAATTGAATGATTCAAATTTTTCTGGAAAGATAATTAAAATATCCATCCAAGACTGTTCGATTTAAATCAATTGGAGTTCTAGATCTAAACTAGCAAAAATAACAAGACAGAGACTTTTCTACATTCAAACATTTTTCAAAAATCAACCATAATAGCTTTTGAGTTGATTCCAACTCTCAAAAATCACAATTGATAATATATATCTGAATATATAATAATATTTAGGTTTGCATGCAGTGACTTTGGACTAGTACCAAAATAATGCTATATAGGCATTTCTAGTCACTTTAAATCCTTTAAATAATAAATCTAAACTTATTGAAATGTGAGCAAACATTTAAATCACATTCCCATGCATTAGAATATGTGGTGATGCCATGTGTCCACATGATCCCATATTTTAATTGGAGAATATTAAATCTTAGTTAATTTCAATGAGTAGAAATTACTTTTCTCAAATAAAATAAATGAAACTAGCTCATTAAATCTTGTGATGAATGTGATGATGCTAGATCATCAAATGTGTGCATTGGTGTACTAAATAGACTAGTTAAGTATTGTTTGGTGATTGTGTATGCCATATATATTTATAGACGATCCGACCAAGTCTACGAAGAGGAGGAATTCTACCCCGAGGAAGAAGAGGAGAGTTTCAACCACTACACCAACCAAGGCAAGCCTAGCACTTCAAGTAAACTGAGCAAGCTATTGTTAGCAAACTAGAATTAAGCAAGTTAACCTAAGCAAGATGCACTAGGCATGCTTTGGTTACACCCTTTTTGATTTATACATATCCCAAGTTTTACTTGCAGGCTTTACCTTCTTTTACTTTAGCAAAGTTCTTTACTTTATTTGTAGATAGCATAAAGAGTATAAAACTTGTCCTATCTAGTTAGACTTAGATGTCATTCTATGGCATGAGCTTGAGATTAGCATTCCACCTTTGTGAACACTGTTAACTTTGTGTTCAGCGCTAAACCAAAAACTTGATCACTTTAGATGGGAATACTTGGTGAAAATGATTATGAAAACCTTGGAATGATGAGTCATTCTATTGAGATGTTTTGACATGTATTGAGAAACACAAATGGTTTATGATGATGAAAATGTTGAGGCATGAGCCTTAGCCCTTTATAAAAACTGATGGTTGGGTTCGGATGCGATACCATTCCAATTTTTACCATACAACCACAATACCTGAATTGGGTAAGGCTTAGCTGAAAGTTTATATGCATTAGTATGAGTTCCCTCGTGGGAGAGGTTTGAGCTGAAGCTACCTCTCAATGTTGTCCACCTATGCAGTGCCTAGGATGGTAGATGGTCATGGCTGGGAGGCCAAGCTCATAGGAGAGGTGCTTATACTAGGGTGTGTAATTGAAAGGTTATGATTAATTATCCGCATACTAAGTATGATGATTCAGGGTTATCCCTAACGGATGTATCGAATTTTGTGGTGAAAGTGTACCACCTCTGCAGAGTGTTTAACTTTTCGAATAGCCGCGTCCGTGGTTATGGAGAGTTGGAGTGGCCATACTGTTCCGTTGTCAGATGTTTTCAAAATGACTTATAAAGTGAATTGTGACATGACTTGACCACAACAGAGTTGTGACTATGAAAACTAAGTTCCCAGTTAGGTGATTTTTGAACTTTATTTTATCTTTCTTTGTTTCTGAACTCAGCTTAGGTTTCAAACTTAACTTTACAATTAAACTTAGAGCTTAGCATCCCTACTAGAACTACCTTACTTGTTAGTGATAGTTTGCGAGTACTTAAAGAGTACACATGGCTTTGTCCCTGGCTATTCCCGTGGCCAAACTATGAGGAGGAAAATCCGGAAGAAGGATAGCAGGACGGCTACGACAACTAGGATCATCTCCCATCGTCAGCATTGCTTGTGACACTGAAGATGGAGCCCACCGCTACGCTATTTATTCCGCTACTTGTTTGTACTGAGACTAGATCATGAGATCCTTTATTTGTGTAAGACCTTATTATGGTTTATAATGGATGATGTACTATGATATCCAATCTATTATGTCTCGCAAAAATGGTAATCCTGAGATTGCGATGTATGGCATAATAGGCATCTAGGATTAAAAATCCGGGTGTTGACAAGTTGGTATCAGAGCCATCCTGACCTGTAACATCCCAAATCCTTAATAAAGGTTATTAAGATCCAAATCCCCCAATTTAGGGTTAACAAAAACTTTTTTCCATTAAAAGAAATAAGAATGCATATGTTTGTTGCATTAAAATTGGAATTGATGTGAATTGCCATGTTTGTTTGTTCCAATGGTTGTAAAATGATTCTAAGGTGAATGACACATCATCTAGATCATTCCCAAGCAAAATCCAAAGAAAAAGAAATAAAAAAGAATTAATAATGGAAATGGTCACTTTTGCCATTTTAATCAACTAGGTCACTTCGGGTGTTCCTAGCACCCAAATTCAAACAGAAACAATTATGGATCTTTGCACCCCTTGCTAGTACAAGTTAAGATATACCAAGGCCCACCTTGTGATCTTGCAAAAACATTTAAACTCTAATTTTAAATGACATTTGAAAATGGAATGTAGTTCATATGTCTAGATCCCACTTTTTCAAAAACCACTCAAATGACTTCAACTTGACAAATCCCAGCAACCAGAGATGCTCAAGCATGAGACCAACCACTCCACCAAAATTCAGTTCAAAATTCAAAAATTTGGTTCATGCGGCCATTTGGTCGAACACCTGGCATGCACAGATCACACCCTAGTATAGCCTCACTGTTTCTGCAGGGATTTGCAACCCCATTGACCCCAATTCACTCCCTCTATCCCTCTTTGATCTAACCAGGCCATAACCAGCCAACTCCCTAGTCCCTAGCCACAGTGCACCGCCACCCCGACGCCATGCCCGCCGGTCGAGCACGGGAAGCTCGCAGGAGACCACCAGCCCCTATCTGCCGCTCTAGGAAGGACATCATGATCACACCGCCGACCATGGTCCACCCCACGGCCACCGCCAACCCCTAGACCACCGAGGACAAGCCCCGAACTAAGCCTTTGTGCCGCTCCAGCGCGCGCTAGAGCTCCATCCCTGGCAAGGCAGCACACGCCGCGCCTCGACCACAGCCCTCGTGTGCCGCTCCGCATTGACCCTAGGACCCCACTAGACACGCTCTTCTCCCGCCGCGCGACCCACAGCTGCCAGGAACCACGTCGAGCACCGCCTCTGTCGCTCAGAGCGCGAGACGCTCCTGACCGCAATCCACGGCCCCTATCATCGCCATTAAGCCCTATATGACCGCCAGGGAACCTCCCACCATCCGCCTACCTTGCCCATGCCGATAGCACCCTGTGCCGTTGTCACCGACGAGCTTCGCCCATGCTTCTCTGCCACCTCACCGAGCCTATATAAGGGAGCCTCCCCAGCACCATTTCTTCACACCACCCAGCTCCCCTCTCTCCACTAGTCCTTCCCCACCTCTCGCCGAATCCGCTTGAGCAGCCAGCTGCCAGAATTTCGTCGGAGATAGCCGCAGTAGAGGAGGAGATGCCCCCATTGATTTCGTCCACCCCCGGAGCTGCCGCGACCTCGCCTGAGCCAGCCGTCGTTTCCTTATTCAAACGCTCCCATCGCCGCACTAGATGGAGCCCTGGTATGCCCCCACTGCACCCCCACTGCACCGCTAGGTTTCCGTCTCGCCGGCGACGTGTCCGTCGTCGACGATGAACGTGAGCCGTAGATCCTAGTTCTAATCCTACGGTCCATGCTGCCCCATACTGCTTCGCGTTTAAAGAGCCACTGACAGGCAGGACCCCACCGTCAGCTGTCCTCAGCGCCGCGGAGTGAGACTGGGCCGACCCATTTATTTCCCGCGTGACCCATTTGATTCAAATAAATCCTTTTCCTTTTTAGCTAAAATTTAGTTTTGTCCCTTAGTTCAAAAATCAACACAGCAAGATCTACTGAACCAAACTAAGTGATTCCAATTTTTATGGAAAGGTAATGAAAATATCTATCCAAGCCCGTTGGATTTAAATCAATTAGAGTTATAGATCTCTCCTAGCAAAAATAACAAGACATAAGCTTTTTCACATTCAAACATTTTTCTAAAATCAACCATAATAGCTTTTGAGTTGATTCCAACTCTCAAAAATCACATTTAACCATACCTATCTTAATATGTAATAATATTAAGGTTTTCCTGCAGTGACTTTGGACTAGTACCAAAATACTGCTATATAGGCATTTCTAGCCACTTTAAATCATTAAATATTAAACTTAAACTTACTAAAATGTGATCAAACCTTTAAATCACATTCCCATATAGTAGAATATATGGTGATGACATGTGTCCACATGATCCCATATTTTAATTGGAGAATATTAAATCTTAGTTAATTTCAATGAGTAGAAATTACTTTTCTCAAATAAAATAAATGAAACTTGTTCATTAAACCTTGTGATGTATGTGATGATACTAGATCATCAAATGTGTGCCTTAGTATGCTAAATAGACTAGTTAAGTATTGTGTGGTGTATTGTGTATTCCGTATGTATTTATAAATGATAGTACCGAACAAGTCTTCGAGGAGGAGGAGTTCTACCCCGAGGAAGAAGAGGAGAATTTCAACCACTGCACCAACCAAGGCAAGCCTAGCACTTCAAGTAAAATGAGCAAGCTATTGTTAGAAAACTAGAATTAAGCAAGTTAACCTAAGAAATATGCATTAGGCATGATTTGGTGACACCCTTTTTGATTTATACCTATCCCAGGTTTTACTTGCAGGCTTTACCTTCTTTTACTTTACCAAAGTTCTTTACTTTATTTATAGATAGCATAAAGAGTATAAAACTTGGAGTATCTAGTTAGACTTAGATGTCATTCTATGGTATGAGATTGAGATTAGCATTCCACCTTAGTGAACACTCTTAACTTAGTGTTCAGAGCTAAACCAAAAACTTGATCACTTTAGATGGGAATACTTGGTGAAAATGATTATGAAAACCTTGGAATGATGAGTCATTCTATTGAGATGTTTTGACATGTGTTGAGAAACAAAAATGGTTTATGATGATGAAAATGTTGAGGCATGAGACTTAGCCCTTTATAAAAACTGATGGTTGAGTTCAGATGCGATACCATTCCAATTTTTACCATACAACCACAATACCTGAATTGGATAAGGCTTAGCCGGAAGTTTATATGCATTAGTATGAGTTACCTCGCGGGAGAGGTTTGAGCTGAGGCTACCTCTCAATGTTTTCCACCTATGCAGTGCCCAGGATGGCAGATAGCCATGGCTAGGAGGCCAAGCTCATAGGAGAGGTGCTTATACTAGAGTGTGTAAAGGAAAGGTTGTGTTTGATTATCTGCATACTAAGTATGATGATTCAGGGTTACCCTTGATAGATGTATCGAATTTTGTGGTGAAAGTGTACCACCTCTGCAAAGTGTCAAACTATTCGAATAGCCATGTCTGCGGTTATGGACAGTTGGAGTGGCCATACTGTTCCGTTGTCAGATATTTCAAAATGACTTATGAAATGAATTGTGACATGACTTGACCACAATAGAGTTGTGCCTATGAAAACTAAGTTCCCACTTAGGTGCTTTGAAACTTATTTTGTCTTTCTTTGTTTCTGAACTCATCTTAGGTTTCACAGTTAAGTTTACAAATATACTTAGAGTTTAGCGTTCCTACTAGAACTACCTAACTTGTTAGTGATAGTTTGCGAGTACTTAAAGAGTACTCATGGCTTCTGTCCATGGCTATTCGCAAGGCCAGACTATGAGGAGGACTACCCTGAAGGAGGACAGCAGGACGGCTACGACAACTAGGATCATCTCCCATCGGCAGCATTGGCTGTGACACTGAAGATGGACCCCACCGCTACGCTAATTATTCTGCTACTTTTTTGTATTAAAACTCGATCATGAGATCCTTTATTTGTGTAAGACCTGATTATGGTTTGTTATGGATGATGTACTATGATATCCAATCTGTTATGTCTCACAAAAATGGTAATCCTGGGATTGCGATGTATGGCATAACAGGCATCTGGGATTAAAAATCTGGGTGTTGACATGACCATAGGAGACCCTAGTCTGAATGGACGCCCGAACAAAAAAACTTAGTTTCAAAACCCAAGTGAGTATTTGTGAAAATCTATGTCCCCTCTTACCCTTGAGATTCTTTCAAAAAGATTCATGTTCCTCAAATACTCTTACATTACTCCATAAAATTTGACACACTTGATCACCTCACTAACCTTTGTTGGGTCCGTAGCATAGAAAACAAAAAATTTCCTACGATGAGAATTATACACCAAGATCTATCTACTAGGTACAAAGCAACAGGTGGACATACATCCATCGAGAACTTACCCTCGTAGACAACGAGTTTTGTTAACGAGTAGGAACTCGTGGTTGATGTAGTCATACACTTTCCGATCTCAAGATCGTGAGGAAGTCCGAGCGCCGCAACTCAGCAACGCATCCGTACTCGCACACACGTTCAAGCCACCGGACAACCTCACCTCCTCGCTCCAGCGATCCAGCGGGAGCAGCAACTCCTTCCAGACGAAATGCCACCGGGAACATGTATCTCGCTAATCCGAGACTAAGGGGGAATAATTCTAGAGGGGGAGAGAGATCCTTCACAAGGAAGAGTGAGGAAGAAGGAGGGAGGGGGTAAATTTTTATAGGAGGAGGGGGGGGGGGCGTGCTCCTCCACCATGGCCGGCGCCCAAGGGGTTCCCCTTCACCTCCTCCATTCATGTGGTGGTAACCCCTCCACATTAAAATGCCTCTTCACATTCCCTTTTAAAGTCTCCACTTTAAATGCATTAAATTTCTCCAAATTTAATGCTCTCACATTTAATAAACCTCTTTTAGTAAATTTATTCAGAATTTTGTTAATTACCTTAATTAACAAATATTCACATATAACCCCTTGCAATATTTCAATATCACATGCAGAACTACTTTCAACAATTTCAACCAAAACAATTTTCGGTTTCTGTCGAAACAATTCCTGCGCTTTGCAATTCTTTCGTCTGAAACATATGTGCTCCAAAATGGTGTCCGGTAACTCTTAAGAGTGTCACCCTACGGTTCGCGAATAATGTAGACATGATCGAGACCCCTCTCCGATCAATAATCAGCAGCAGAACCTGGAGATCCGTACTGACTCCTACACAATCAACGATGACTTCTGTGATCGTGAGAACCTTTAACGCTAGTAACTAAATCCCTTTGTCTCGCGATATATTACATGTCCAAGATTCGATCATCGGTATCTCCATACCTAGTTTGATCTCGTTACCAACATGCACTCTTTTCTCGTTCCCGTGATATAACATTCTAGTGATCACATCACTTGCTTGCAAGCTATTTCAATGTGATATCACCGAGAGGGCCCAGAGTATATGTATCTGTCATAGGGATTTAAAAATTCCACTCTTGAGCCATGAGCCTCAACATAACACCTTCGTAGCACTGAACCCATCTTTATAGTCACCCTATTACGGTGTGAAGTTTGATGTTACCAAGATACTCTTCTGGTGTTAGCAATTAACATGATCTCATGTTCTATGGATAAAGATTACTTCATATGATGTTATAGCAATATAAACATAATGACTTTGATCGTAATGCTATACTTTGGATGAATGTTCATGACATCATTCAACTAATGTTGTGACCTTGTTATTAACAACATCCAATGTCTATGATCAGGAAACCTTGATCATCTTGTTAATCAACAAGCTAGTCTATAAGAGAGGCATAACTAGGAACCCTTTTTGTTTATTAAAAACACATGTATTGATGTTTCCGATCAATACAATTATAGCTTGCAAAATAAGCATTTATCATAAACATGGAATAAGATAATAACCACTTTATTATTGCCTCTCGGGCATATTCCCTTCAGTCTCCCACTTGCACTAGAGTCAATAATCTAGTTTGAAAAACTTTGCATATTGAATACCTATGGCTTTCTGGTGTTGCATATACGCGATTGCTAGTGGTTAACATAATCTCCGGATCTGATAGTTTAAGGTCTGTCTGTATTTGCATGTCTTTGCGTCTCTACGCATCACTCATTCTCAAATGAGATGGCATTGTATAAATTTGGTCCTTTGGTGAGACCTTTAGTTCGTTTGGGTTAAAATATGTTGATATTATTGTCACACAATATATATTCATAGTATTAGCCCACTTTGAACCACACCTAGTTTGATAACAAATTACTTAACACAAATGCCCTCCTTTGTTGCCACTATAGCAGTCATATACTTAGCCTTTTGTTGTAGTATCCATCACAATGTTTCAACTTTGGAACTTATCCAAATCCATCATGGAATATCCTTTCCATTACATTGTGCCACCTATAGTCTAAATTGAGATAAATTTAATTTGTATCTTGTGACAAAACTAGTATCAATGTGACACTTTACAATGAACTACCTTTAACTATTTGTCACTTATACATGATATATTCTTAGTTCTTCCAAAGCTCATAAGAATATCTTTACTACTATCCAATGATCATCTTATGAATCATTCTGGTATGTTCTCATAACATATAGAGCATAGGACATTTTTGGATATATACATATCATGGTATAATCGATCAAAATCTTCATGTGATTTTACTCACCAAGTGTTGAAACACTTGAATCTTGATACAATCCTTTCCATGCAGCAAGAACCTTTCTTGTTGTTTTCATATTGAAACCTTTCAAAATCTCATATATGTATGTCTAGTACAACTATACTAGGGCCTCAATCTACCCATATAGATATTGATGCCTAATATCCCGGTTTTGCCTAAGTCTTTCATCGAAATCTTATTTTAATGAAATTCTTAACTTGTGTCAATATAAGATACATCATCTCCAATTAACAATATGTTCTCTACATAATGTATTAGAAATATCTCTCAATGCTCCCACTTAATTTATTGCATCTTCATGATCTCCGATGAATTTAACCTCTTTTAACAGTTTCATCATGGTGAAGATTCCAACTCCACTATGCTTACTTCAACTATTGAAGTTTGCATGTCCTTTTAGCACCCTTTGAATTAACAAAACCCTTCGGACCGTGTCTTGTACACGTCCTAGGTAACCGTTCTATTAAAAGAACCTTGTTTTGTTTATTCAACTACCATACACCAAATTATATGTAGTGGTTGCTACATTAATCCGCAAGACTATATATATTGTTATGAAAGATCAAATCTTGTCATAATCAACTCCTTGAACATTGTCGTAAACTTATTTCCGGCATGTCGACTATTTCAGATGTTAAACATCCATCTCTTATTTCTTTATAGATCCAAACACGACCAATAGGCTTCACGCCTTTTTGGAGGGTCTTCCAAGTTCAGAAACTTGATTTCTCGTGTATGGATACTATCACGGATTCTATGACTTCTAGTCATTTTATGGAGTCCGGGCCCATCATCGCTTCTTTGCATGTAGTCGTTCATCATTGTCAAAACAATAACGACTTGCTTATGAAATCACACTATTTGATTCTTACCGACCTACTTGGTTCAATAGGAACTCTAATCTCCAAGATCACAAACTTTGTAATCACGGGAGCCATGAGCATTGTGGCCGCCACCGGGACACTTTCCGGTGCTGCGCTACTTAGCACATATAGCTAAGGTTCAACAACCTTATAAAAGTCCTATTGTCCTCCCACTTAACGTTTCGTGAAAAATTCCTTCTCAAGAAACTTGATGTTCCAAGTAACAAACTCTTTTGTCCTCGGTGTTATGGAGAAATTCCCAACAAATTCTTTGGGATAACCTACAAAGACGTGCTTATCCGACTTTGGTTGTAAATATTTTACTTATCTGTAGCATACCAAAATTTAAGAAAAGACAATTCAGGTTTTATCCCAAACCATAACTCATATGGTGTCATTTCAACGGATCACGATGGTGCTCTTTTCAGTATAAAAGCGGTAGTCTCTAAAGCTTTAATCCTTAAAACATAATGGCAGTTTTATAAATGTCACCTTTGATCTTACCATGTCAAACATGGTTTGATTTCATCTCTCGAATATGCCATACTCCTATGGTTTATCGGGAAACACAAATCATGGAACGATTCCTCAAATCTTAGGTGTTTTGCTAAACATGTAACTCAAATATCTTCCTTTATGATCAAATCATAAACTCTTTTATTTTCTTGTTACAATGATTTTCCAGTTCATCGTGAAAATCTTTGAACAATTTTAAAATCTTTCATACCTCTTCCTTATTAAGTAAATATATAAATATATTCACTCAAATTTCTGGAGAAAGCATATGAAGCAAAAAGATCCATCGCATATGGCTACATATAATGGACTATATACATCAAAATGTATAATATCCAATAAGTTAGTTATCCGTTCCTCTTTGGCATGTGGACAGAGTTTCAATTATCTCGAGGAAACTTTCACAAGCGTCAATTGATCATAATCAAAGACTCCAAAAATCCATCAACATGGAGTTTCTTCATGTTTTCTTTCCAATATAATTTAAATAGCGATGTCACTTCATAAGTGATCTTTCAATCATTTGTCTTGCGACATTTTAGCAATAGTGTTTGTGGATGCGATTTCTCCCACTAGACTTGTAAAAGTTCATCCATCCTTTATGGAATACGGTAATTATTTGAACAACCGTTGTTCTCATAATACTGGAACAAAATAATAATTATTAAAACAAATCTTGAAGGCTAGGTTTGACGACAACGAAAAACACAATAACACTTTATTTGTTTTAGATGAACATCATCACTTATTCTCTTGCTAGTTACTTAGGCCATTGTAGTTCATGAAGTGTGTTGTCCTGGATGACACTTCATACCAATCAATTCAGTATCCAATACCGGTATCCAATACCTAAGAACCACATTGTTTAACAAGAAAGGAATACAACCACAACATGTATATCTTCTATATACCTAAGTGGGACATCTCCAACCTTTTCTTTTCTGCCAAATATTTTATAGATTCTCTTTCAGCAATTCCTTTTCCTTTTAAAAGAATCTATCAACATCAATAGGGGTGTCATTCACATGACACATAGTACAAAGCGTATATAGTCAAATACTAATACCTTTGGACTTGCACTTTGAAGTGGATCTCCATCATCAAATGTTTGGCATTATTTCAAAAATCCATTCTTTAGTAATCTTTTAGTGTAATAAACATTTTACTTACATCTTCTATTCATCCTTATCATGACAACTTTCATGATCAAGCTACTATAGCCTATAAGGAAGAATCGTGAGTATAAGGTTAGTTCCCAAAAACCTTTTTGGGAGATCCGGATGCCTAGCATATCCATCCTTCACAAATTCTCATACAATATGAGAACATGTATTTTGCTAAATTATCCTCTATCATAATGCAACCAAAAACATTGTTTCGGATATCACAATATCTTTCACACATGATGGTTTTTGAAACAATTTCCAGCTCCTATATAATATTGATATTAAAACAACTTTTGAATATAATCATGGAGGCAAACATGATACTTTAGATACTAACATTGGAATTCTTACTCTTGATTTAAAACTACTTATTAAACTTCATGGAGTAAATAGAGTTTGCTGAAAGTTTGCAATAGGACTTATAAACTTTAAATTGACATTCGAAACAATACGATACCAGTTCGTAAAGTAAATATCCAGAATTCTATAGTTCTATTATCTCAATTAAAACTAAGCATAAGGTAGTGAACAGACGCCAATGACTAGACCAGATTATGCAAATTCACTTTGATTTAGTTGATGACAAATTGAGTTTGACTAATCCAAAAACGACATCCTTCGTGCCTTTTTGGTGATTACATGAACCAAATCCACTACACCAAGTCCGATCATCACGTGAGTTGATGTAGCTTCAAAGGCGAGCATCAATATGGGCATCACATCAACTATATGACTCATTCTTAACCTTTCGGTCCGTGTTCCGAGGCCATGTCTGTACATGCTAGGCTCCCCACGTAAGAACCTTAGTACTCGCATGTGTAAAACTGTCTTACACTTGTTTGTATGAAAGCGTAGAGTCGAGTACACCCGATCATCACGTGATGTCTCGAAACACGATCCACAGAATAATGCATACTTAAGGAAGAACACATTTTTATCTTGATATCTAAATGAGGGATCATCTTACAATGCTACAGAAAGCGCCAAACTAGCAGTATAAGATGCTAACATCTAATGTGTAAAGTGAGATGATATGGTCCATGCATTTGATCTCTATCATTTGCATCGTGGTATGATCTCTATCATTCCTTTGTGTGTAAGGCCAAGGTCTATGGAACTTACATGTTAAGTGTGTTGTAAGAGTATCTATCATACATCTACTTACAACAATACCATATCAAGACACTAGCCCAGCAACGATCTAAACTAGACGCCTCTAATTTATCAATTGCAAGTTTTACGTGGCTTAGGTCTTTCGGAGATAGAACCGTTCTTACCTACGAACATGAACCACAACGAGGATAACGAAGTTATTAGCAACTCGTTGTAAATTAGATATTGACTATAGTAGGAGAGACAGACACCCGCCAGCCACTTATGCAAAACAAGTTGCATGTCAGTCGTGGAACTGGTCTCATGTACGATGACATGTAAGGTTGGTCCGGGCCGCTTCATCCAACTATGCCACCAATATCCAAAATACATAGAAGATGTAATAACATGATCATCATCACCCACATATAAACATATGTGTACTACCGTGCAAAGCACCTACGCATGGATCAGGCTCTGATACCACTATTGGGTTCGCAGCATAGAAAACAAAAATTTTCCTACGATGAGAACTACACGCCAAGATCTATCTACTAGGTACAAAGCAACGGGTGGACATACATCCATTGGGAACTTGCCCTTGGAGACAACGAGTTTTGTTAACGAGTAGGAACTCGTGGTTGATGTAGTCATAAACTTGCCGATCTCAAGGTCGTGAGGAAGTCCGAGCGTCGCAACTCAGCAGCGCATTCGTACTCGCACACACGTTCAAGCCACCGGACAACCTCCACCTCCTCGCTCCAGCGATCCAGCGGAAGCAGCAACTCCTTCGAGAAGAAATGCCACCGGGAACATGTATCTCGCTAATTCGAGACCATGGGGGAATAATTCTAGAGGGGGAGAGAGATCCTTCACGAGGAGGTGTGAGGAAGAAGGAGGAAGAGGGGGGCCTTTTATAGGATAAGGGGGGTTGCCCCTCCTCTTCATGGCCGGCGCATGGGGGTGACTCCTCACCTCCCCCATTCATGTGGTGGTAACCCCTCCACATTAAAATGCTTCTTCACATTCCCCTTTAAAGTCCCTACTTTAAATGTATTAAAATTCTCCAAGTTTAATGCTCTATCATTGAATAAAACTCTTTTATTAAATTTATTCAGAATTTTGTTAATTAATTTAATAACAAATATTCACATAAAACCCCCTGCAACAAATATTCAGGATTTTCGAGCATCGCAAGACCCATGACCCAATTGTTGAAGAAGGACAAGAAGTTTGAATGCACCAACCAATGTGAAGAAAGTTTCCACGAGCTCAAAAAGAGATTGATTTCATCCCCAATATTGATTAGGCCACATATCAAGAAGTCATTTGATGTGTATTCTGAGGCATCCAAGATTGGTCTCAGATGTGTATTGATGCAAGAAGGCAAAGTCATCGCATATCTATCTCGACAACTGAAGCAGTATGAGCAAAACTACCCTACCCATGATCTTGAACTAGTAGTCGTAGTTTTGGCATTGAAGACATGGTGTCATTATCTTATGGGTAATCGTTGTGAGATTTACTCAGATCACAAGATCTTGAAGTATATCTTCACTCAGAATGAGCTAAATATGAGGCAAAGGAGATGGATAGAGTTAATCAAGGATTATGACCTTGACATTCACTATCACCCTGACAAAGCTAATGTGGTAGCGGATGCTCTTAGCACATTTCCATGTAGATTAAACACCATGATCAAGGAGAAGCAACCAAGTTTGCATGAGGAGTTGGAGCAGTTTAGAACTGAGCTAGTTAGCAAAGGATTCTTAGATAGCATTGAACTTCAACCCACTTTGATCAGTCAAATCAAGGAAGCCCAGCAGGGAAATGCAAGTATCGACGTAATCAAGCATCGTATTGGTACAAGAAAGGTACCTGGATTCACCGAAGACGAAGAAGGAGTTATGTGGTACAAAGGACGTATCTGTGTGCCAGCAGATTTGGAGTTGAAGCAAGTTATCATGCAAGAAGCTCATGATAGTCTTTATTCTATCCACCCCGGAGGAACGAAGATGTATCAGGATTTGAAGGAGCAATTTTGGTGGCACAAGATGTAGAGAGAAATCGGAAGCTACATAGCCAAGTGTGATATCTGTCAGAGAGTCAAAGCGGAACATCAGAGACCCGCAGGACTATTGCAACCATTGCAGATTCCAGAATGGAAATGGGATTCCGTCGGAATGGACTTTTTCACCGATTTGCCTACTTCTAGTACGGGAAATGACTCTATCAAGGTCATCGTTGATAGACTGTCCAAGGTAGCCCATTTTATACCTGTCAAGACAACCCACCAGAGTTCGAAGCTAGCAGAGCTGTATATTGCTAGAATTGTCAGTTCACCTTGAGATTTTGGCAGAAAGTCCAAGAAGGATTAGGAACCAAGTTGAATTTCAGCATAGCTTATCACACGCAAACCGATGGATAGACTGAAAGACTCAACCAAATCTTAGAAGATATGTTGAGAGCTTGTGTGTTAGAGTACGGATAAAAATGGGAAGATTTTCTGCCTTTCGCAGAATTCTGATATAACAATAGTTATCAGGCCAGTTTGCAAATGGCCCCATTTGAGTTCTTATATGGAAGAAAGTGTCGTACCCTTTTGAATTGGTCGCAAGTAGGAGAGAGTCAGATTTTCGGACCCGACATCCTACGAGAAGCCGAAGAGAAGGTTCACAAAGTCCGTGTGCACCTCAAGACCGCCCAATCTAGACATAAGAGTTATGCTGACAAGAGACATAGAGACCTGACTTTCAATGTCGTAGATTTTGTGTATCTCAAGGTTTCGCTATTGATGGGAACGCAACGTTTTAGTCTAAAAGGAAAGCTAGCCCCCAGATATATTGGACCCTTCAAGATTCTGAATCGTCGACGAGAAGTATCGTATCAACTAGAATTGCCAGAGGAGATGTCAGCCATCCATGATGTGTTCCACATCTCGTTACCTCGGAAATGCTTAGAAGTGCTGGAGAAGACCGAAGTTTTCAAGAACATCGATCACCGAGCCGTTGATATCAACAAGGATCTGACGTATCGTGAAGTGCCCATCCGTATCTTGGAAGAAGCTTACAAAACCACCAGGACCCGAAGTATCAAATTTCTCAAGATCCAATGGAGCAACCATACCGAAGAAGAAGCCACTTGGGAGCGAGAAGATTACATTAGGACTGAGTTTCCAGATCTCTTTAGTTCCTAGTTTTCTTTCTTAAATCTCGGGACGAGATTTTGTTTAAGGGGGGAAGGTTTGTAACATCCCAAATCTTTAATCAAGGTTATCAAGATCCAAATCACCCAATTTAGGGTTAACAAAAACTTTTTATCATTTTAAATAATTAGGATTGCATATGTGTGTTGCATTAATATGGAATTGTTTGGAAATGCCATGTTTTATTGTTCTAACGGTTGTAAAATGATTCAAAGATGAATTCCACATCATCTAGATCATTCCCAAGCAAAATACAAAGAAAAAGAAATCAAATGGACTTAATAAAGGCAAATCGTCACTTTTGCCATTTTAATCCACTATGTCACATTAGGTGTTCCGAGAACTCAAATTCAAACAGAAACAATTCTAACTCTTTGCACCCATGTCTAGTACAAGTAAATATCTATCAAGGCCCACTTTGAAATCTTACAAAAACATTTGAACACTTATTTTAAATGGCATCTGAAAATGGAATCAAGTGTATGTGCCACTTTTTCAAAAACCACTCAAATGAGTTCACCTTGACAATCCCAAGAAACCACATATGCCCAAGCATGAGATCAACACACCCACCAAAAATCTTTTCAAAATTCAACTAAAAGTTTCTTGTGACCATTTTGTCGAACACTTGGCAGGCAAAAATAAATCTGGCTAACTAACACTATTTGGACCAATGCTTTGTCGAGCCAATTGGGCTCAATATGGTTCCCTTGTCTTCCCTAGTTCTAACTAGACCATAAACAAGCTACCATTTAAAATCTAGCAACAGTGCCGCACCACCCCGACGCCATGATCACCGGCCGACCATGCCCACGTCGCAGTACACAGCCCCGCCCCCTTCCGCCGCACTAGGGAGGTAGGCGTGATCACACCGCCGCCCTTGGTCCCTTCCCCGAGCCGTGCCAGCCCCTGAACCACCACAAATCGCCCGCGCACCGAGCCTCTGTGCCATGCACAGAGCACGACAGAGTGCCGTCCCCGACAGGCCCGCACAAGACGCGCCTTGACCCCAGCTCACTCCTAGATAACCCCTCTCCCCACCGCGCGACCAACAACCACCGTGAACCGCGTCGAGCACCGCCTATGCCGCGCAGAGCGTCGCCCTTTCCCGACCAAACGCTAGTGCCCCTAGCGTCACCATTACATCATAGCTGACCGCTAGGAGGAAAGCCACTGTCTGCCTATGCCACCCGTGCCTTTAGACCCCTGTATCAACGTCACCGATGAGCTCGCCATCGTGCCGCATGGTCCCCTTGTCGACCTATATAAGGAACCCTCCCCAACACCATTTCTCCACACAATCTGACTCCCCACCTCCAACTGAGTCCCTCACACCCTTCCTGGAGCCACTCGAGCCACCGTTCGCTGGAATTTCCATCGGAGCCGCCGCAACAGAAGAGGAAGGGGGCAGTCAATTGAAACCACCCCAGGAGCCGCCGCAACCTTGCATGAGTCTGTCATCGTCTCCTCGTTCGATCGCCCCCATCGCCACGTTAGCTGGAGCCCTGGTAAGCCCCCATTGCACCCCCACCAAGCCGCTAGGGTTCCGTCTCGCCGGCGACTAGTTCGTCGTCGATGATGAACCACCACCGTCGATCTACGTTCTAATCGCACGGTCCTCATCGCCCCGTACGGCTTCGCTTTGAGTTGTGCCGCTAACATGTGGACCCCACTTATCAGCTGCCCGCTGCACCGCTGAGCGTAACTGGGCCGGCCCGTTAGTGTTCCCGCGCTGGTCCTAGAATTCAAATTTAGATTTTTCTATTTACACTTAAATCCAATTCTGTCCACTAGTTTAAAAATCAATTCAGAGAGTTCTAATAAACCAAATTGAATGATTAAATTTTTTTTGGAAAGATAATTAAAATCTCTACCCAAGCCCGTTGGATGGAATTCAATTGGATTTAGAGATCTCACCTAGCAAAAATAACAAGACAGAGACTTTCCAACATTCAAACATTTTTCAAAAATCAACCATAATAGATTTTGAGTTCATTCCAACTCTAAAAAATCACATTTGATAATATCTATCTGAATATATAATAATATTTAGGTTTGCATGCAGTGACTTTGGACTAGTACCAAAATAATGCTATATAGGCATTTCTAGTCACTTTAAATCCTTTAAATAATAAACCTAAACTTATTGAAATGTGACCAACATTTAAATCACATTCCCATGCATTAGAATAAGTGTTGATGACATGTTTCCACATGATCCCATATTTTAATTGGAGAATATTAAATCTTAGTTAATTTCAATGAGTAGAAATTACTTTTCTCAAATAAAATAAATGAAACTAGCTCATTAAATCTTGTGATGAATTTGATGATGCTAGATCATCAAGTGTGTGCATTAGTGTACTAAATAGACTAGTTAAGTATTGTTTATTGATTGTGTATTCTGTATGTATTTATAGACGATAGTACCAACCAAGTCTACGAAGAGGAGGAATTCTACCCCGAGGAAGAAGAGGAGAATTTCAACCACTGCACCAACCAAGGCAAGCCTAGCACTTCAAGTAAAATGAGCAAGCTATTGTTAGAAAACTAGAATTAAGCAAGTTAACCTAAGAAATATGCATTAGGCATGATTTGGTGACACCCTTTTTGATTTATACCTATCCCAGGTTTTACTTGCAGGCTTTACCTTCTTTTACTTTACCAAAGTTCTTTACTTTATTTATAGATAGCATAAAGAGTATAAAACTTGGAGTATCTAGTTAGACTTAGATGTCATTCTATGGTATGAGATTGAGATTAGCATTCCACCTTAGTGAACACTCTTAACTTAGTGTTCAGAGCTAAACCAAAAACTTGATCACTTTAGATGGGAATACTTGGTGAAAATGATTATGAAAACCTTGGAATGATGAGTCATTCTATTGAGATGTTTTGACATGTGTTGAGAAACAAAAATGGTTTATGATGATGAAAATGTTGAGGCATGAGACTTAGCCCTTTATAAAAACTGATGGTTGAGTTCAGATGCGATACCATTCCAATTTTTACCATACAACCACAATACCTGAATTGGATAAGGCTTAGCCGGAAGTTTATATGCATTAGTATGAGTTACCTCGCGGGAGAGGTTTGAGCTGAGGCTACCTCTCAATGTTGTCCACCTATGCAGTGCCCAGGATGGCAGATGGTCATGGCTGGGAGGCCAAGCTCATAGGAGAGGTGCTTATACTATGGTGTGTAATTGAAAGGTTATGATTGATTATCCGCATACTCGGTATGATGATTCAGGGTTATCCCTGACGGATGTATCGAATTTTGTGGTGAAAGCGTACCACCTCTACAGAGTGTCAAACTATTGGAATAGCCGCGTCCGCGGTTATGGACAATTGGAGTGGCCATACTGTTCCGTTGTCACATGTTTTCAAAATGACTTATGAAATGAATTGTGACATGACTTGACCACAACAGAGTTGTGACTATGAAAACTAAGTTCCCACTTAGGTGATTTTTGAACTTTATTTTATCTTTCTTTGTTTCTGAACTCTGCTTAGGTTTCAAACTTAACTTTACAATTAAACTTACAACTTAGCATCCCTACTAGAACTACCTTACTTGTTAGTGATAGTTTGCGAGTACTTAAAGAGTACTCATGGCTTTGTCCCTGGCTATTCCCATGGCTAGACTATGAGGAGGACTATCTGGAAGAACGATAGCAGGACGACTACGACAACTAGGATCATCTCCCATCGTCAGCATTGCCTGTGACACTGAACATGGAGCCCATCGCTACGCTATTTATTCCGCTAGTTGTTTGTACTAAGACTGGATCATGAGATCCTTTATTTTTGTAAGACCTTATTATGGTTTGTAATGGATGATGTACCGTGATATCCAATCTGTTATGTTTCTCAAAATGGTAATCCTGGGATTCCGATGTATGGCATAACAGGCATCTGGGATTAAAAATTCGGGTGTTGACAGAACCCCAAGAGGTATGATGAGCACAGCAACAAGTTTTCCCTCAGTTATGAAACCAAGGTTATCGAACCAGTAGGTGCAAGCCAACACCTCGAAGGTGTTGTTTCCAACTTGGAATCCTGCACAACACAACCATGGACAACGGCACAGTATGGCCACTCCAACTATCCATAACCGCGGACGCGGCTATTCGAATAGTTTGACCCTCTGTAGAGGTGGTACACTTTCACCACAAAATTCAATACATCTGTCAAGGACAACCCTGAATCATCATACTTAGTATGCAGATAATCAAACATAACCTTTCCTTTACACACTCTAGTATAAGAACCTCTCCTATGAGCTTGTCCTCCCAGCCATGGCCATCTGCCATCCTGGGCACTGCGTAGGTGGCCAACATTGAGAGGTAGCCTTAGCACAAACCTCTCCCGCGAGGAAACCAATACTAATGCATATAAACTTCCGGCTAAGCCTTACCCAATTCCGGTATTGTGGTTGTATGGTAAAATTGGAATGTTATCGCATCCGAACCCAACCATCAGTTTTTTATAAAAGGGTTAAGGCTGATGCCTCAACATTTTCATCATCATAAACCATTTTTGTTTCCCAACACATGTCAAAACATCTCAATAGAATGACTCATCATTCCAAGGTTTTCATAAGTCATTTTCACCAAGTATTCCCATCTAAAGTGATCAAGTTTTTGGTTTAGCTCTAAACTACTAAGTTAAGAGTGTTCGCTAATGTGGGATGATAATATCAATCTCATGCCATATAATGACATCTAAATCTACTAGATAGGCCAAGTTTTATACTCTTTATGCTATCTATAAACAAAGTAAATGACTTTGGTAAAGTGAAAGAAAATAAAGCTTGTAAGCAAAACTTGTGGTAGGTATAAGTCAAAAGGTATAACCAAAGCATGCCTAAAGAATTTGCTCAAGTTAAGGGGGCAAGTGTTAACTTGCTTAGTTCTAGCTTGCCTTGGTTGGTGCAATGGTTGAAATTTTCTTCTTCTTCCCCAGGGTAGAATTCCTCCTCTTTGTAGACTTGGTCGGTACTATCGTATATAAATACATACAGAATACACAATCACCAAACAATACTTAACTAGTCTATTTAGTACTATAAGGCACATATTTGATGATCTAGTATCATCACATACATTACAAGATTTAATGAACTAGTTTCATTTATTTTATTTGAGAAAAGTAATTTCTACTCATTGAAAATAACTAAGATTTAATATTCTCAATTTAAAATATGGAATCATGTGGACACATGTCCTGAACACATATTCTAATGCATGGGAATGTGATTTAAAGGTTGGATCACATTTTAATAAGTTTAAGCTTAATATTCAAATGATTTAAAGTGACTAGAAATGCCTATATAGCATTATTTTGGTATTAGTCCAAAGTCACTGCATGCAAACCTAAATATTATTATATATTCAGATAGGTAAGGTAAAATTTGATTTTTGAGAGTTGGAATCAACTCAAAAGCTATTATGATTGATTTTTGAAAAATGTTTGAATGCTGAAACGTCGCTATCTTGCTATTTTTGCTAGGTGAGATCTCTAACTCTAATTGACTTAAATCCAACGGGCATGGATAGAGATATTAATTATATTTCCAAAAAAATTTGAATCATTAATTTTGGTGGAGTAAAACTCCCTGAATTGTTTTTCAAACTAGTGGACAGAATCTAGATTAAGTCTAAATAAAAAAACCTAAATTTGAATTCTAGGGCCAGCGTGGGAAACTAATTGGGCCGGCCTAGTCACACTCCGTGGCGTAGAGGACAGCTGATAGGGGGGTCCAGATGTCAGCGGCTCTTATAACGCGAAGCGGTACGGGGCAATGTGGACCACATGATTAGAACTACGATCGACGGTTGTGGCTCGTCGTCAACGACGGACAAGTCGCCGGCGAGGAGGAACCCTAGCGGCTCTGTGGGGGTGCATTGGGTCATACCAGGGCTCTAGCTAGTGTGGCGATGGGGACGATCGAACGAGGAGACGACGGCGGACTCAGGCGTTGTCACGGCAGCTCCTAGGGAGGACGAAATCGTCGGGCCCCTTTCTTCTCTATTATGGCAAACTCCGATGCAATTCCCGGCAAACGGCTGCTCGAGCGGCTCTGGCGATGGGGTAAGGTGGTTCTGAGAGAGAGGGGAGATGTGTGGTGTGAGGAGTTTGTGCTGGGGAGGGCTCCTTATATAGGCTCGACAAGGAGACCGTGAGCGCGACGGTGAGCTCGTCGGTGACGATGGTACAGGGCGCTAGAGGCATGGGCGGGGTAGGCAGACGGTGGCTTGCCTCCTGGCGGTCAGCTACGGCATGATGGCGATGATAGGGGCGGTGGCATGTGGTCGGGAAAGGCTGGCGCTCCGCGCGTCAGAGGAGGTGCTCGATGCGGTTCACGGCGGCTGCTGGTCGCACGGCGGGGAAAGGGCGTGTCTGGGGTTGAGTTGTGGTCATGGCGGAGCGGCGCACGCGAGCTGAAGGCAAGGCGCGGCTTGTGCAGGCCTGTCGAGGACGACGCTCTGTCGTGAGCTGGGCATGGTGTAGAGGCGGTGGGCGCGAGCTTTCCTCGCTGGTCCAGGGGATGGCTGCGTCCGTGGGGTGGACAGGGGAGTGTGGTAGGGTTCGATGGAGCTAGGGACGGTGCTGGTTTGGCGCTGCGCGGTCGCTGGCGCTTGCCCGCGTTTGGCCGGCGACGACCATATTTGGGCGGCGCGCCACTGCTGCTAGCGGTGAAGGGGGAGCTGGTCTGGGCTGTGGTAGATGCTAGGGGGACAGGGGATTAAGTGGGA
The DNA here is from genome assembly GCA_910589775.1 of Avena eriantha. Lineage (NCBI taxonomy): Eukaryota > Viridiplantae > Streptophyta > Magnoliopsida > Poales > Poaceae > Avena > Avena eriantha. Next base: position 240,398,981 of record OU342745.1, read on the forward strand.
GACCAAATTGGTCGATGATCACTATGGAAACAGTGAAGCTACTCTAGTTCTGGTTCAGTGCCTGCCATGTGTTCGACAGAATGGCCGCAAGAAGAAAAGTTTTGAATTTTGGATTCAAATTTTTTGAGTGTCCTCCACTTAAGCTTGAGATTCTATGCCTTCTTGGAAAGGTCAAGGGGACTTACTTTGAGTGGTTTTTAAAAAGGTGTGATCTAGGTACCGACACTTGATTCCATTTTCAAATGTCATTTAAATTTAGTGTTTAACTGTTTCTATAAGATCACAAAGTGGGCCTTGATAGATCATTACTTGTACTAGCAAGGGGTTCAAAGAGTTAGAATTGTTTCTGTATGAAATTGAGTTCTAGGGACACCTAAAGTGACCTAGTTGATTAAAATGGCTCAAATGACCATTTGCATTTATTAATTCTATTTGATTTCTTTTTCTTTGGGGTTTTGCTTGGGAATGATCTAGATGATGTGGCATTCACCTTAGAATCATTTTACAACCATTAGATCATACAAACATGGAAATTCAAAAAAAATCCATATTAATGCAACACACATATGCATTCTTGATTATTTAAATGAGAAAAAGTTTTTGTTAACCCTAAATTGGGTGATTTGGGTCTTAATAACCTTGGTTAAAGTTTGGGATGTTACAGGTTCCCCAACAAGCTCGAATATATTTTGGGCGATCAGTTGTGCATCCATAATTTCTATTTCCTCCACAACCGCTTATAGCAATAACCTACTAGTCTCATCCATAGAAGACAGAGAACTAATGATATGCATAGTGATGTCATCGTTAATCCCAAGCAAATCCCTCACATATAGCCATACTACCCCTTTTGTCACTAGGGTTCCCAACCTACATATCAATCATTACTCGTACTCCCTATACCTGGCTAAACCCTCGGGGTCTTGGGTACCTAACAAGTCCTTGGATTGAGGCAAGAGAGGATACAATAATCATCATGTCATACAAACTAATACACAATCCCATCTATGATAAATAACATGCACAATTGCTACATGGCTAGGCTGAAGCCCTTATCCCAAGGAGAATTACTCACACATAGAGATGTTATCAACAATCACAAACATTGTAATGAAAATCATAAGATTGATCACAATAGTCTTACAATGTCACCAATCATAGAAGAGATCTACTATTACAAGTGGTGGAATATGGCTATGGAGATGGAGAAGGGTTTGGAGATGTGGAGGCGGCTGGTGATCTGTGGCGGAGACTTTTTTGGCAAGGTCTGCCTTGTTTTCTTGTCGCCCGAGGCTTCTTTATAAAGGGGTCCCTTAATCAAAGTTGTTCTGTTTGACCTAACAGTGGTGGCGTTAACTATACGACCAGAGCTATACGACCGGAATTTTTGCTCCGGTCGTATAGTTGGTCGTTAAAGCATCTACCTCCGCTTTACGGTTCCTGGTTTCTTCTGGTTGTTGGAAATCTCGTATCTTTGACTTTAATGTAGCGATTCCCTCCTTTAAACAACATTCTCTGTGCAGGAAAATATAAAAGAAAGGATTGCATATCCCTCTGAATATTAGCATTAGTGGCAGGATTTAGAGAGATATTTCATAAAAAACATTAGTAATATCCCGTTTAATTTGGACGTAGTTGGCTATATTTCAGAGCCATCAACCTCCCCATGCTTAAACTTGATCGTCCCCAAGCAAGAAAACCAAAATCAAAAAGGAACTCATCTTTTAAACTGAAATAATGAGATGGTGATCTTACTCATGATTAGTAGTCTCATGTTTCTCCACTTCATAAATCTGAGAAACTTCATATGGGTTTCATGCATCCTTATAGTGCAGCAAAATTATTGTAAACATGGATGATTCAAATGAGTAAACTTTATTCCATATCAAGTAATCAACTCATAGGCTTGCCTTTGAACAATAAAGTATAATCATGTAATTTAAGAGTGTGAGAGTTGTCATGAAAAGCACATACACTAGAGTATCTCAATTCTCCCACATCAATGAATCAAGACTTTTCAAGCACTACTTTTCTATTCATTGTCCTCCAAGAATTTCAGTTTTGAAGTAATTGAGAGCATGCCAAAAAAATTATTAGTTTATCGGGACATGATGGACACTCGTGGCATCACTAAGGTTTTGTTCCTTTTGCATAATGATTTCTCATAACAGCCAGAGGAGTAATTCCATCATTATTACAGCTACCCGGGAGTGCCATGAATCTTACCCACTATAGCATTGCTGCTACAAGTGTTTAATCAACTCATAGCCGAAATCTAGGAGTTTCCTCCATTAAGATCGTTCGTAGGCCAGTGGAGTTATTGGCATCCCATGAAGTTTGGCAGATAAAGCTATATAATTCTTATGATTAACAAGTCAAACTTTGGCATGCTTAGAAAAACTGCTAAACATTAATTCAATAGAACAAATCCTTTCAAAGAGAGCTATTAATTCAATCAAAAAATTTAGTGGTGTTGAGTGTCTCTAGAAATAAACCTTCAAGAATAAGCACTACAACACCCAAGCCTTCAATTGTGATACTTTTTCTTATTACAATTGTTTAGCAATTTTTAGGCATGACTTGGTTAATTACGAGCTGGAACAAAACATACCCAACTAAATATCCATGCAAACAAAAATCTTACTACAATACAATGACTCACTCCACCAATATAATATCTCAACATTTACTACTAACTAGCATGGGGTTCTCAAACTTCAAAAGTGGGGAGTCATAAGGCATACCTCTCATGTTTGGTTCCACTTCTCTCTTCCTTTTTATTTGTTTCTTTGAAACTGGAAGCCGATCACTCTCCTGCAAATATAGGAAGACCTCGAGGCGGAAACAAAAGAAAGAGGGGAAATAAGGAAAAATGGAGATATCTTTTTGTGGTTTTTAAGAGAGAGACTTTAAAGAATAGAAAATTGGCGGCAAAGCTCAGCTAGAAAATTTCGAAGGTGAAAATAGATAGAACTAAAAATAAGGTGTTGGGGAAACCAACACGAGTGCTTGTAAACTCAAATAAAAAACACAACCTCTAAATAAATAAAAGCAACTAAATACCAAATAAAGATACATGAGGAAACTTCCCCAAGCTTAGGCTTTTGCAAGCCCTTCAAATCATTATGGTGGCAGCAAAAAGTCGTTACTCCAGTTCGCAAATTGAGTTGAGAGGTTACTAGTTGATTCTCGGAGGTTCAAAGAGAGGCTATGCATCCTCTCCACAGTCCCTCCAAGTCCTTGGAAATCTTGGTATGTGGCCAACCGGGTTTGTGGCTACTCCTCTTCATAAGGAACTTCTTGCTCCCCCTCTTGGTCCTCATCCTCCTCCGGAATCTCCTCCTCCGGTTGGTGTTGCTCAACCGGCGAATCATATAGAAAACATCCTTCCTCGATAGAGAAAAGACTATTAGGCATAGGAGCGGGGTAGAGACTCCCAGCTCCAGCAATATGCAGATAATAAACACCACCTCTCCTAGTAAGCATTCCACAGGCTCTCAAAGTGGAGAAACCAACACATGTCTCAGCTAGTACGGGTTGCAACTCACCTAGGTTGAGGCCTAGGACAGTGGCAAGCACGGTGATGACGCCTCCACCTGTGATCGGTCCTTGGCTTTGGGAGGCATGGTGCTCCAAGTAGCGCACAAGGATGGCACCCAAGTTGAGTGACAAGCCGCAGTTGATGTAAGTAGCCTTTGCGAGGACTAGGATGTCCTCCTCGTTGAGTCTTGTAAACTCATTACGTGCCTGCAAGGTGTTAGCAATAACATAGAATAAATAGAGAATTGCAGGATGTTGAATATTCTCCCCCTTGTTCACCCTACTAGTGAAACTCATTCCATTATAGTATTGTTCATGGGTAGGTTCTAAGCCAGTAAAGGATGCACGTAAGGCATGAATATCATTGTTTGGAAAGTTAAAACATGCGCACCATTTAAGGTGTAGTTGTTGTTCATCGGACGAAAAGAAATAGTGTCCTCTCCTTGCCATTATTTAACGGTGCTTTGCAACGAGCTTAGGAATTCAATGATTAAGCAGCGATAAGTAGGCACATCATTATACACAAAGTTTTGCAGGCCAGCTCTATTGCATATAAATTTAAGTCATCAGAAATACCGAGTTGGTTCATTATAATGGGGCAAGCCCACTTTGTGGCCTTCACTTCACGGTTCTTGATCCTATTGAAGCGATCACGATGGGCCTCATTCCTAAACCGTATCCCCATGTGTTCCTGAGTGGCAGCCCGAGAAGTGCTAGCGGTGGCACGAACACGAGTTTGGCTCCTTGTGTTCATCATCTAAAACATTGAAGAAAGGCAAAAACAAAACTTTTTGATCCAACAACAGTAAGTATAATATATTCCTCATCAAAACACATTAAAGAATCTCTTTAAGATAGTAATCTAGGCAAGAAAATCATGGCAATTGGTTCATAGTTGGTCTCACCCTATATTGATAATGATAATAGATCGAATATGAATTTGCAAAAAGTAATTGGACGATCGAAGGAGAAACATACCGTAGATCACTCGTGTGCGGGGAAATCGAACGAAATTAAGCAGAGATGAAGATCTCTTGAGGTTTTGAGAGAGTTTGGAGGTAGAAGAAAAAAAGGATTGAAGTTTTGGAGTTGGAGGTACCTTCTCGTGCGATTTTATGGTCGGACGCAACTATACAGGCGGAACTATACGGCCGGAACAATGCGTTCCCGCTAGATAGTTGGCTTTTTGTCAAAATTAAGGGTTTCCTCCTAGCTGTCTGTATAGTTGGTCGTTAAGCTGTCTGTCCCTATGAATGAAATATAAAAGGACATCGATATCTATACGACCGGAACTATACAACCAGAATTTTTATTCCTGCCGTATAGTTGGTCATAAAACTCTCAGTATATTAGAAAAGTAATTGTAAGGAGGCACTAATATCTATATGACCAGAGCTATGCGGCCAGAATTTTCATTCCCGCCGTATAGTTGGTCGTTAAACTCTCAGTACATATTATAGAAATAATTTCGATGGCAAAGATATATATACGACTAGAATTTTTATTCCTGTCGTATAATTGCTTGTTAAACTCTCTATGTGCATCAAAAAAAATTTGTTTCTTTGAATACTATTTATTTTCTTATAACTTAGTGATATACCTTATTTTTGATAGAAAATTGAGAGTAAATATTATCGACCAACAATAGCTTGAATAAAGCAGAATTTCAAGTACTACCAAACTTCCTCTCCTCAAATGGAGTTTTCTAGCACTCTTTATTAAACGTAAACTTAAACTAAAACTTAAAAACCTTACTCAAACCTTTATTTCACATGGGTTGCCTCCCATGGAGCGCTCTTTTATGGTCAATAGCTTGACCTTGACAATACTCACATGGGCCAGATGAGTGGAACACCCACTCCAAAGTATTTGGCCTTCAAATTGATGGCCTCCTTTTCATCATGTTTGGCTTTCTTCTTCCCAGGGAAATGAATAACAAAAGGATCCCGTGAAGGTAATTGTATCTTCACGTTCCCTTCATGCAGATTAATCAAAGCCTTAATAGTTCTTAATAAAGGATGTCCTAAAATAATTCGAGCAGTAGCATCTTGAGGCATGTCAACAATAACAAAATCAATGAGAGAAGGACAACCTTTAATGTATACTAAAATGTTCTCCTTAATTCCTATAGCTTGTTTGTAGGTAGAATCTGCTAGATGTAATTTTAACTCAGTAATTTCAAAGGAGCCAAGATTTAACTTGTTAAAAAGACTCTTTGGAATTCTTGAGACGCTTGCACAAAGTGCAGCTATCTCATTGGTTCCAATTTTAATCATAATAGTAGGCTCAAATATGCCATCTAACTTCACAGGTAATTTTTCACCAAGTTGTTTGTATTCTTCCTCAAGCTCACGTACCTTTATTGCTACTTGATTGACAAAGTGTTGGTACATAGTATGGGGCTCCCAGATTAATCCTTCGAGAATCTCTGTTATGCATACACCACGATCCATGATCAGTTAGTTGTGGCACATAACCGACAAGTATCAAAGTAAACATCTAGTACTTAAGCGGATACATGTCATACCTTACATGCCATTATGGCTACATCAACTGAACATCACTGGAACTTCATCAAGCGTAGAGCCCGAGGCATGCCTTAGCCTACATGCAACTGACTAGGAGAATGTCCTAGCTCGCATAGTCGTCAACTCCACCTTCTTCTTGATAGCTGGCCAAGTTAATAGCCAGGGACAATGCTAGTGAGTGCTTTGAATTTACTCGCAAACCACCTTAAAAGAAAACAATAATAACAAGAGGATACGCATTATGGATGTGGTAGTAGGAGGGCTCCAATGGAGGTTCTTTTCTCAAATAGTTTCTCTTCTAGATATAGCATCTACATATATTTGTTGAAAACTTTTGTAAAACATTTTGGAAACCTTTTTGAAAAGTTTTGGAAAACACTAGGACTGGGTCACCCATTTCTTTCTTTCATTCGGCCATCTCCTGACCAAACTCCTTTCCTTCCTTTCCAACCATCCCAGGGTCAAATTATTCCCAAAGCCTTTGCTTTTCCAAAGTCCTTTTTGAAATCGAAACGAGCACCGCTCTACAGTAGTTTTTCCAACCCGTCCATAACCGCGGAAAAGGCTATTCGAATAGATTTACACTCTGTAGAGGTTGTACACTTTACCCACACGATTCGGGTACCCTGCCCTGATCCTCACTGATCGTGGGTCGAGTAACCGATCAAGACTCTCCGGATGCCACTCAAGTATAGGCCCTACCCTACGAGTTGTTCCTCTCAACACCGGGACATCGAGGCCATAGAAAGGGTCAACTCCACAGTGGGCACTTTCAATGAGAGGCTCATAGTATCGCCCGATTGCTCCCGAGGGAAGTTCGCAATTCCTCTAGGTGACTGTCTAGCAATTGACCCTTTTTGTAAATGAATGCCGACATTAGAGGGAGATGATCCCTTAGAAGTAGTTGTGAAAATTCCTACACCAAAGTAGCAAACTTCAAGTCCAGCTTTGTCCCATTCTAGAGTAGTGTGGTTGGACGAGTTAAGTTGTTATAGCTAAAGCTGCAAAGAACCGGGTGTGTTTTTGTAAACATTTTTCCTCCATCTTTCTTTCAGCATCTTTCGTAAAACGAAAATCTTTTTCTTTCTCAAACTCTTTGTTGGTCAAACCTCACCAAGGTTTTATCATAAAACTCTTTGTAAAACTTTTCCGGGGTCTTCCCATCCTATAGCTTTGCTTCAGCTAAAACAGGGCCTCTAAAGGGTTATGGTGTTATACACCATCTACCATACTAGTGTCAAGTAGGTGTCATCAATGGGGTTGTACTTAACAGTACACATGTGTAATGGTTTGGAGGAGCCAAGCCACTACCCGATATAGATCATCGTATATTAAAGCAATGCAGTTTTCATAATCAATAAGTAAAACATAGGACAAGGCTTATGAGCAAGAAGGTGGCTTGCCTGGGATCAGCAAACTGGCAATATATGTCCTTGGACTTCTTCGTAGAATACCATAATAACCAATAATAATAACCATCTTCTTCTGTCTTCGATTTAATCGCCTCTATCATTGTTATGGATCACATGCAAGCAAGCAAAAAGGCACAATCAACACAAGGAATACAATCACCAATGCCATACAACAAATAAACATCCAACACCTTACTCACTTCAGTAGGCTTTGATAGGTTGAGTTTGTTGCATTTGGAAATACTTTAATTGCCTTTATGGATATGCCTTTGTATTTGTCAAATACCACCTAAGGAAGGGGTTTTGAACTAAGGCTTGGGTCTGTATGATATCAATGTGCAAAAATGATATCAACAGATAGGTATAGAAATAACAATGTCAAAAAAGTGGTTTCATGATTTTATCAATTTTCCTTAATTAGTTGTGATTTTTCTAGTGGAAAATAACACTAGTTTAGGTGAATAAATCAACAGAAAAGATCTTTAAGCCAAATAAATTTTTCCTCGTAGTTTTTGGTAGACTCTGGTGTTTAAGATTTTTCAGAGTTGGACTCATCTCAAAATATTTAATAGAATGCCCTTGGGAAATTCCCTAAGTCAGTTATGTAGTCTATTTGTCTTTTTAACCAGATTAAATTTACAGGTCCAAAAGGTATGAGACTAAGGTCATTGGATAGACATTGAAAAGACCTTCTAGTAGAAATTGGAATCGGCCTATTTGGAGTTTTAAAACTCTTGTAGTGATTTTTCTACTGAAACTACCCTAGATAGAGATGTTTAATTCACCAAAATTGAACAGATCCTCAATAGAGTTTGATCTCCTGGATTTGGATAGGCTTTAGTATAAAACATCACATAGAGTTGGAATCAACTCAAAATATGATATAGTTTGGCTTAAGGAATTTTCTAAAGTCAAGAAATAATTGTTTTTGTTATTTTTACTGAGGTAAAACTACGGTTCACCTTGGCATGAGCTAAGGTCTAATGTATAGGTATATAGAGTACCTTTCATATGAACTTTTATCCATCCCATTTGGGTATATCTATCTCACTGAGAAATTTATTTTAGGAAACAGGTACATTTTAGTAGGTTTAATGCCAATAAATAATGAAATTTATTTTTGGCAAGGGACCAGTTCTGCATGGTAGACAAAGCATATAGGAACATGATAAAAATTATATCTGGTCAAAAATAGCACCTTTCCATTTTAATTGGGATTTAATTCTAACAACAAGCAAAATATATCTGGGAAAAAGATTAAAAGAAAAAAGAGCCGGGCTAGATCTAGAACAAGATGGACCGGGGAAGCAAATGTGGCCCACGCCACGGGTCGTAGGGCGCGGGAGGCGGGATTCAAATTCCCTAGGCTGTGCCCGCTGTCCATAGAGAGGGGGCGGCGAAGAGGTAGGGAGGGCTCGTGGTTGTCCGATTAGAACAGGACCGACGACAGCGATGCGTCTTCCTCCTCGCGATGCAGCACTGGGGGAGGAAACCCTAGGAAGGAGTTGGGAGGAGCAGGGAGCTCACCTGAGTTGTTGGGAGAGGACGACTATGATGCTGGGCGACGCGGATCTGCACGCTGAGCTCAACGACAGGTGGAAAAGCTAGGTTTGGCGCGAGAACCAGGTCGCGCGCCTCTCCACGACGGAGGACGTTCGGAGGGTCGTCGGTGCCCATTCTGGGTGCATACATGCCATCGGGGAGTCTTCTAGGAGAGGTATAGGGGTTCTGGGAGGAGGCCTAGGGTGGTTGAGGCGACGCTGCTGGTGCCTGAGCTCACGGAACTCGCGGGAGGAGCTCCCTCGGACATGCGACCTGTGACAGCGGTCCCCAGCGTGCCTGTGGCAAAAGAAGGGCATGGGAGGATAGATCAGATGTGGGATAGTTCCAGAAGCCAAGAAAGAGGGTAGGGGGAGCTCGGGATCGAGGGTAGGCTGACCTTTTTCTTGCAGACCCGAGAGGGAGTTTCCTCTATGTCCATGGCTATGGGGAGCGAGGGGATGGGCAGGGGAGGCGCGGCGCGGCGTGGCCTCAGGCCCTTTTAACCGAAGGCGTATGGTCTAGGGTAGACAATGTCCATGTTTGGATAGAGGGGAGGGAGGTGGTCGATGGTTGGCTGTTAGGGGCAGTGCTGGGTGGTGTGTGGGGTATGGGCACGACCAGAGAGAGGGTGAGGCGTGTTGTAGCTGCTTCTTCCCTAATACTTTATAAGATTTTTGCAAGAAATGCCATCTCTCTCTCCGTCACATTCTTCAAGAGCTAAAGGACAAGGGAGGGGGCTTGCTACAGTGGTCACCATGACCAAGGGAAGGTGTGATGGTGTAACACCCCAAATCTTCTAATCAAGATTATCAAGTTATAATCACCCAAGTTTAGTGCTAACAAAAACTTTTATTCCAAAAATCTATATGAGTGCATGTGTGATTTGCATTAGTGTAGAATTGATTTCAATTGCCATGTTTGATTGCTACAAATGAGAATGAATGGTTTAAAGATGAATACTACATCATCTAGGCCAATTACAAACAATATCTAAAGAAAAAGAAATCAAATATAAAAGATATGAGCAAATGGTAATTTTGACCAAAGTTAACCACTAGGACACTTTGAGTTTTCCTAGAAGAGAATTTCTAACAGAAACAGTTGCACTTCTTTTCACCCCTTGCTATACCAAGTAAAAGTGTATCCAAGCCCACTTTACAAACATACAGAAACTACTTTCAAATCTATTTAATGGACAGTTCAAATCTGAATCTAGTTCATATGGTAAGATCACCAATTTGCAAAAACCTATCAAATCAATTCCACTTGACTTCTCCAAGCAACCATAGGAACTCAAGCATAAGATTCAAACACTCACCAAAATTCATTCAAGAATTTCAAAATAAATTTCTTTCAGCCATTTCATCAAACACCTTGTAGGCACAAATTAACTTTGGCCTAACTTCACTGTTTGAGCAGTGATCACTAGACCAATTTGGTTCCCTCTTCACTACCTGTCTCCCCAATTGTCTAGCTAGCACCAGACCAACTCCCCCTTAGCCGTTGCTCCAGTGTAGCATCGCCCGAATATGGTCATCGCTGGCCGACAGTGGACAGAGCGACAAAGGCCACGCCTCCCTCGCCCACGATGTGCAGCAGACACACCACCGTCCACCGCCACCCCTAGTCCAAGCCACGACCCCAGGAGGGCCCTGGACCACCCTAGCGACGCCGCGCCTAGTGCCTCTGCGCTGTGCTGAGAACGCGCCAGAGCGCCACGCCCGACCAGCTCGCACAGACCGTGCCTCGCTCTCTCCATGCACGCGCACACTCGCCATGATCACAGCCGCCTCCTAGACACCCCTGTTCGCCGCCACGCGACCCATAGCACCTGTGCGCCGTATCAAACACCGTCGCTCCCGCGCATAGCACCGCACGCACCCGACCAACCTAGACCGTCTCGTGTTGTGCCATTACTTCCGTGATGACCGCCAAGGAACACCACACCATCCCCTACCGTCAGCCACGCCACTAGTCACCTGTATCATCGTCACCGACGAGCCCGAGCCCATGCCACAATGTCACCTCGTCAGTGTATAAATAGAGGCCTTATCTGCCTCCATTCTCCACACCAACACACTCCTCACTCCTCACTGACCCTCCCACACTTCTCCCCGGAGCAAGGCGAGCTTCGCTTCGCTGGAATTTGGTCAGAGCCTGCCGCTACAAGAGGAGAAGGGCGCCGTCGATTGGAGCTGCCCCAGGAGCTGCCGTGACCATCGTTCGAACCACCATCGTCGACAACGCTGTTCTCCCCCATCGTCGACCCTAGCTGGAGACCAAGTGAGCCTCGCCAGACCCCCACCGCCGTGTTCGGGTTTAGACCTCGCCGGAGCTCTTCGTCGTCGACGATGAACTACAACCGTTGGATCGTCTTTTAATCGTAGGGCCTAGATTCAAAGATACCGCTTCGGTTAATTAAAGTCGCTGACTAGTGGGACCCCCTATCAGCAGCCCACTGCGCTGTGCTATGCAGATTGGGCCAGCCTGTTTAGTTTCCCGCGCAGGCCTGGGAATTCAAATAAGTATTTTTCCATTTTAGTTTAAACCACATTTTCTCAGTAGATTGAAAAATCAATTGAAAGAGTTTCCCGGAACCAAATTGCATGATTCCAATTTTGTTAGAAAGGTATTTAAATTATCTATCCATGCCCGTTGGATTCAAATCACTTGAAGTTATAGATCACCTATAGTAAAAATAACAAGAGAGAGACTTTTCCAACTTCAAACATTTTTCAAAAATCAACCATAAATTCTTTTGAGTTGATTCCAACTATCAAAAATCACATTTGATAAGATCTATCTGATTATGTAAAAATATTTAGGTTTACATGCAGTGACATTGGACTAGTACCAAATGAATGCTATATAGGCATTTCTAGTCACTTTAATTCTATTAAATGATAAACTTAAACTTTATAAAATATGACCAACCCTTTAAATCACATTCCCATGTATTAGAATATGTGGTGAGGACATGTGTCAACATGATCCCATACTTTAATTGGAGAATATTAAATCTTAAATATTTTCAATGTGTAGAAATTACTTTTCTAAAATAAAATAAATAAGACTAAGTCTTTATTTCATGAGATGATTGTGATGATGCTAGATCATCAAGTGTGAGCCTTAGTGTGTTAAATAGAAGTAGTTAAGTATTGTTTGGTGATTGTGTACCTCATATTCATTTATAGACAATAGTACCGACCCGGGATACGAAGAGGAGGAGTTCTACCAAGAGCAAGAGGAGGAGAACGTCAACCACTTCACTACTCAAGGCAAGCCATCGCTAATTGCAAGATAGAACTATGCAATTTAACCCTTGCCCACCTCATAACCTAAGCAAGATGCATTATGCATGCTTTGGTTATACAACTTTGATTATACCTATACCAAGTTTTAGTTGCAAGCTTTCTTCTTTTACTTTACAAAATTTCTTTACTTTTAGTAAGTACTTTGTGAGTTTTGGAAAAATTGTTTAGATACCATAAATAGTATAAAACTAGGCCTAACTAGTTATACTTAGATTTCACTCCATGGCATGAGATTGGAGATTAGCACCCCTCATTAGTGAATACCCTCAATTGTAGTGGCCAGTGCGAAGCATAAAAGTTGATCACTTTAGATGGGAATACTTGGTGAAAATGATTATGAAAACCTTGGAATGATGTTTCATTCTATTGAGATGTTTTGAAATGTGTTTAGAAACACAATGGTTTGATGATGAAAATGTTGAGGCATGAGCCTTAGCCCTTTACAAAAAAACTGATGGTTGGGTTCGGATGCAATACCATTCCAATTTTACCATACAAGCACAATACCTTAATTGGGTAGGGCTTAGCCGGAAGTTTATATGCCTTAGTATGGGTCCCCTTGTGGAAGAGGTTGAGCTGAGGGTACCTCTTGATGATTGTCCACCTACGAAGTGCCCAGAATGGCAGGTGGCCACGGCTGGGAGGCCAAGCTCATAGGAGAGGTGCCTATACTAGGGTGTGTAATTCAAAGGTTATGATTGATTGTCCGCATACTTAGTATGATTGATTCAGGGTTATCCCAGACCGATGTATCGAATTTTGTGTTGAAAGTGTACCACCTCTGCAGTGTGTCAAACTATTTGATTAGCCGCATCTCTGGTCATGGACAGTTGGAGTGGCCATACTGTTGCGTCGTTAGATGTTTTCAAAATGACTTGTGACTTGAACTATGATTTGACTTGACCACAACAGGGTTGTGAATATGAAAGCTAGGTTCCCACTTAAGTGATTTAGAACATTAAATTAGTTTTCTTTACTTCTAAACTAAGTTAGAAATAAACTTGCCTTTTTGCAAATAAACCTAGAGCTTAAGATTCGTACTTAAAGAGTTAAAGAGTACTAGGATCATGGCTTTTTGCCTTTTTGCCTTTTTGCCTTTTTGCCTTTTTGCCTTTTTGCAAATAAACTACCTTACTTGTTAGTGATAGTTTGCGAGTACTTAAAGAGTACTCATGGCTTTGTACCTGGATATTCCCGTAGCCAGACTATGAGGAGGACTACCAGGATGATGGACAACAGGATGTCTATGACAACTAGGATCATCTCCCACCGACTGTATTTCCTGTGACCTTGAAGATGGAGCCCACTACTACGTTTATTATCCCGCTGCTTTGATTGTATTAAGACTGGATCGGGAGATCCTTTATTTGTAAGACCTTATTATGGTTTGTAATGGATGATGTATTGTGATATCAATCTTTTATGTCTCGCAAAAATGGTAATCCTGGGATTGCGAGGTATGGCATAACAGGCATCTGGGATTAAAAATCAGGGTGTTGACAAGTTGGTATCAGAGCCATCCTAACCATAGGAGACCCTAGTTAGAATGGATGTCCGAACAAAAACTTAGTTTCAACACGAAAACAAGTGAGTACTTAGGAAAACCTATTCCCATTCTTATCTTTGAGATTCTTTCAAAAAGATTCATGTTCCTCAAAAATTCTTTCAACCCTACATAAAAATTTGCCAGACTTGATCACCTCAGTAACTTACTCATCCTAAATTCTTATAGATGGAAGTCCAGTATTGCAAGTTCTACCAGCTGGGCAACGGATGCCAACTGATCTTTGAGAGGGATCTAGATGCAATATCAGAGTATCTTGAGCGCCGACACCCGGAATTCTTCGGGGCACAACTCAATGATCACGTAGGAATAGATTTACAATGGCTGATAGTTGCAGATCTCAGAGGCAAGATGGAAGCCCCCACTTCAGAGAAGATTCAATTCACCCTGAGGGAAAACAACTGGCTAGATGGATTAGCCAGGGCAATGCATGTAGCTCTTGCCCGTCTGTGTGGGCAAAACATCAACTTGATCCAGGGAACTCGCTTTTCTCACTTCGCAAGGCGTGATTCTATGGGAATGCCCTTGGACATGCTAGGACATCCGGAGTTGAAGCACTAGGTGGAGAATCTTGACTTCATGTTGTATGAAAGGAAGAAGGAGTTGGACAACGCTCGCGCCTATGCCAACCACGACCTTGCCATTGCCGTCAAGAAGGACCAGACTCTCGCCAAGGAGCGCCAATCACTTCGTCATCAGTGCGACAAGAAGGATCGCACCATCGATCGTCTTCGCAAGAAGGTGGCTTCTCTCGATAAGACCATCCATGAACGGGAAATCCAGCTTGAAGCGGAGGAGGAGGAGGAAGGTGAAGACATCTAGGGAGATATTTACCCTTACCTCAGCGATGACAACGACTGCCTGGAGGATGATGCCATGGAGTTCCACACTGATGATGATGATTCCGACTTCATTGATGATGATTAGATGCACTTGAGCACTACCGTAGGAATGAGTTGTACCGGTCCCACTTTATCATAGTTTCACATAATGGTTTTTAAAACCATCTGTTTCCATTTGTGTTGTGGTGTGTGTTTGTATGGTGTGCTTTGAATGAATGAATGAGAGGAAGTTGTTAGTTTGCAAAACCTGAGTCAAACTCAAAGTTTAAAGCATTTGAAACAAAACCACGAACCTTAGAAATTTCCCTCTTATCTCATTATCTATCTCAATCTTTAGATGACTCGCGGAAACCCCGGAGGAAGCAGTTCATCTCAGGACCCGATGCTGCAGATTCTGCAAATACTAGTTTCCGACCGTGAAGCTAGTAGAACGAACATCAATCCAACCTAGCCACTCTTCAACAGATAGCTCAGGTGGCCCACAATAATCAAGGCCATGGAAACCAAGATCATCATGGATCCAAGGTTAAGAACTTTCAGAATACCAACCCCCCTATCTTTAGTAAGTCTGAGGATCCCTTAGATGCTGATGTCTGGCTGCAAACCATGGAGAACAACCTGGAGGTCACAGGAGTTGAAACCAATGAGAAGGTACTATTTGCCACCCATTATCTGGCAGGAGATGCAAGAGCCTGGTGGAATAGCACACGTACCATGAATGATGGTCAGATGATGACTTGGGACGCATCCAAGATCAAGTTCAACTGCTCCCATGTGCCCCAAGGTTTAGTCACCATGATGAGAGATGAGTTCAGGGAACTGAAGCAAGAAAGCATGACAGTAGTTGAATACCGTGAGAAATTTCTGTCCCTAGCTAGATATGCCCCTGATGAGGTTAACACCGAAGCTAAAAAGAAGGAGAGGTTCCTCAATGGACTGCATGATGAGATGCAGACTGTGTTAGTCAACATTCGTTTTGAAGATCTAGAAGATCTAGTAGACTCTGCCATTTAGATCGAAGGGAAGATCAACCAAGCCAATGACAATCGCAAGTGCAAGATGATGCACCGGACTGGATCCCACAATACCCAGAAGTATCGCCCCAACCCGTCTGCAGGATATGCCCCAAGAAACAATAGACCCCCTATGTCCTGTCCCAACTACCCCAATCCTAGCGGAGGAAACCTGAAGTCTGGAGGAAACCACAACAACAACCCCGGCAAATCCAATAACTTCAACCGTGCACCGCCCAAGTCCAACAACAACAACGACAACAATATTGCCCCAAGCACTGGAAGCAATGATGTGCCTGTTGTAGCAAAAGGCATGTCCAAGATTACTTTCTTTGAATGTGGAGTCAAGGGTCACTACTCCAACGAGTGTCCCAAGAAGCTTGGAGCAGCCAGCAATGTGAATGCACCCGCTCAGCAGCAACGCTGTGTTCAGCATGGAAGGAGATTTGCCCCAGGGAACTCGTTCAACCGCAACGGCCGTCTGTTCCACATGAATGCTGAAGAAGCCCAGGAAGCGCCAGATGTCGTGCTGGGTATGATTTCTGTTAACTCGGTACTTGCAAGAGTGTTGTTTGATTCTGGAGCATCATACTCATTTGTTACAGAGGAATTTGCATGCACTAGTTCAACCAACAAAATTGAAGCATGTTATGATAGTTCAAATACCTGGTTCAACCACCAAAGTTAGAAATTTTTGCAAAGTTGTACCTATCAAAATCCATGGAATAGATATTTATGCTAATCTAATAGTACTTGGAACCGAAGCTTTTGAAGTAGTACTAGGAATAGATTGGATGTCGAAACATAAAGGATTGATCGACTGTGCCAAGAAAGCCATAACCATGACCAGTAGCTCTGGAGTATCAGTAGAGCATGTATCTGAGACCTTTCCCCGTCAACTCAAATGCAACAAGAGTCTAGCCCAACCAACCCTAGACCAAGTCAGAGTAGTCTGTGAAATCCCGACGTGTTTCCAGAGGAATTGCCCGGTATGCCTACAGGTCAAGATATCGAGTTCATTATTGAACTAATTCCTGGAACCAGACCCATAGCTCAGAGACCTTATAGTATGAACCCATCTGAATTAGTGGAGCTGAATAAATAACTTGATGCTATGCTGGAGAAAGGTCTGATTCCACCAAGCGCATCGCCATGGAGATCGCCTGTTTTGTTTGTGGATAAGAAAAATGGAGGTAACCATTTGTGCACGGATTACCAGAAGCTGAATGACGTCACCATCAAGAACAAGTACCCACTGCCCAAGATGGAGGATCTGTTTGACCAGTTGACTGGAACCTGAGTGTTTTCTAAGGTTGATCTTAGAACTGGTTATCATCAACTCAAGATTCATGCAACGGATATTCCAAAGACCACCTTTACCACCAGATATGGATTGTATGAGTACACTGTCATGTCTTTTGGATTAACCAATGCCCCCGCTTATTTCATGAATCTCATGAATAAAAAATTTATGAACTTCCTGGATAAGTTTGTCATTGTTTTTATCGATGATATTTTGATATATTCCAAGTTAGAAGAATACCATGAGCTACACCTAAGAACCATCCTTGAAACCCTTAGAGAACATCAGTTGTATGCCAAGTTTAGAAAATGTGAGTTATGGTTGAAGGAAGTAGGATTCCTAGGACATATTGTGTCGGCAGGAGGAGTCGTTGTCGATCCCGCCAAGATCAAAGATGTTGAAGAATGGAATGCCCCAAGCACTCAAACCCAAGTCCGTGCATTTCTCGGATTAACGGGATACTACCGCAATTTTGTTGAAGGATTTTCTAGCATCACAAGAACAATGACCCAATTGTTGAAGAAAGATAAGAAGTTTGAATGGACGGACAAATGTGAAGAAAGTTTTCAAGAGCTCAAGAAGAGATTGGTTTCAGCCCCATTTCTAATTATGCCAGATATCAAGAAGCCTTTTGATGTGTATTGTGATGCATCCAAGATTGGTCTCGGATGTGTGTTGATGCAAGAAGGAAAAGTCATATCATATCTGTCCCGATAACTGAAGCAACATGAGCAAAACTACCCCACCCTTGACCTTGAACTAGCAGCCATAGTTTTAGCTTTGAAGACATGGCGTCATTACCTTATGGGTAACCGTTGTGAGATTTATTCAAATCAGAAGAGTGTGAAGTATATTTTCACCCAGAAGGAGCTCAATATGAGGCAAAGGAGATGGATAGAGTTAATCAAGGATTATGACCTTGACATTCACTATCACCCCGGTAAATCCAATGTGGTAGCGGATGCTCTTAGAAGATTGCCGTGTAGATTAAATACCATGATTAAAGAAACCCAGCCAAGTTTGCATGAAGAATTGGCGCAGTTTAGAACGGAGTTAGTTAGCAAAGGATTTCTAGCTAGTATTGAACTTCAACCCACGTTGATCAGTCAGATCAAGGAAGCGCACAAAGGAAATGCAAGTATCGACAAAATCAAGCGTCATATCAGTACAGGGAAGGTACCCGGATTCACCAAAGATGAAGAAGAAGTTTTGTGGTACAAAGGACATATCTGTGTACCGGTAGATTCCAAGCTGAAGCAAGTTATCATGCAAGAAGCTCATGATTTTCTTTATTCTATCCACCCCAGAGGAACGAAGATGTATCAGGATTTGAAGGAGCAATTTTGGTGGCACAAGATGAAGAGAGAAATAGGAAGCTACATAGCCAAGTGTGATATCTGTCAGAGAGTCAAAGCGGAACATCCGAGACCCACAGGACTTTTGCAACCATTGCAGATTCTGGAATGGAAATGGGATTCTGTCGAAATGGATTTTATTACCAGTTTGCCTACTTCTAGTAGGGGAAATGACTCTATTTGGGTCATAGTTGATAGACTATCCAAGGTAGCCCATTTTATACCTGTTAAGACTACCTACCAGAGTTCGAAGCTAGCAGAGCTATACATTGCTAGAATCGTCAGTTTCATGGAACCCATAAGACCATAGTGTCAGATCGAGGAATCTAGTTTACCTCAAGATTTTGGCAGAAAGTCCAAGAAGGATTAGGAACCAAGCTGAACTTCAGCACAGCTTATCACCGCAGACCGATGGACAAACTGAAAGAGTCAACCAAATCTTAGAAGATATGTTGAGAGCTTGTGTGCTAGAGTATGGATCAAAATGAGAAGATTGTCTACCTTTCGCAGAATTCTCATACAACAATAGTTATCAAGCCAGTTTGCAAATGGCCCCATTTGAATTTTTGTATGGAAGGAAGTGCCGTACCCCCCTAAATTGGTCGCAAGTAGGAGAGAGTCAGATTTTCGGACCCAACATTCTACGAGAAGCCAAAGAGAAGGTTCACAAAGTCCATGAGCACCTCAAGACCGCCCTATCGAGACAGAAGAGTTATGCTGACAAGAGACGTCGAGACCTGACCTTCAATGTTCGAGATTTTGTATATCTCAAAGTATCGCCCATGAAAGGAATGCAACATTTTCAACTTAAAGGAATGTTAGCCCCTAGATACATTGGACCCTTCAAGATTTTGAATCGCCAAGGAGAAGTATCATATCAACTAGAACTGCCAGAGGAGAGATCAGCCATCCATGATGTGTTCCATATCTCGTTACCTCGCAAATTTCTAGAAGTTCCGGAGAAGACCAAAGTTTTCAAGAACATCGACCACCGAGCCACATATATCAACAAGGATCTGACATATCGTGAAGTGCCCATTCGTATTTTTGAAGAATCCTTCAGAACCACCAGGACCCGGAGTATCCAGTTTCTCAAGATTCAGTGGAGCAACCATAGCAAAGAAGAAGCTACCTAGGAGCGAGAAGATTATATTAGGACTGAGATTCCAAATCTCTTTAGTTCCTTGTTTTTCTTAAATCTCGGGACGATATTTTGTTTAAGGAGGGAATATTTGTAACACCCCAAATCTTCTAATCAAGATTATCAAGTTCTAATCACCCAAGTTTAGTGTTAACAAAAACTTTTATTCCAAAAATCTATATGAGTGCATGCGTGATTTCCATTAGTGTAGAATTGATTGCAATTGCCATGTTTGATTGCTACAAATGAGAAGGAATAGTTTAAAGATGAATAATACATCATCTAGCGCAATTAAAAACAATTTCCAAAGAAAAATAAATCAAATATAAAAGATATGAGCAAATGGTCATTTTGACCAAAGTTAACCACTAGGCCACTTTGAGTGTTCCTAGAAGAGAATTTCTAACAAAACCAATTACACTTCTTTTCACCCCTTGCTAGACCAAGTAAAAGTGTATCCAAGCCCACTTTACAGACCCACAGAAACTACTTTCAAATCTATTTAACGGACAATTCAAATTTGAATCTAGTTCATATGTAAGATCACCAATTTGCAAAAACCTATCAAACCAATTCCACTTGACTTCTCCAAGGTACCATAGACACTCAAGTATAAGGTTCAAACACTCACCAAAATTCATTCAAGAATTTGAAACTAAATTTCTTTCGGCCATTTCACCAAACACCTTGCAGGCAAAAATTAACTCTGGCCTAACTTCACTGTTTGAGCAATGATCACTAGACCAATTTGGTTCCCTCTTCACTCCCCTGTCTCCCCAAGTGTCTAGCCAGCACCAGACCAGCTCCCCCTTAGCCATTGCTCCAGTGCAGTGCCGCCCAAATTTGGTCATCGCCGGCCAACAGTGGACAGAGCGACAGAGGCCACGACGCGCACGGGACACACCACCGTCCACCGCCACCCCCCTATCAAGGCCAAGACCACAGGAGGGCACTGGACCACCCTAGCGACGCCACGCCCAATGCCTCTGCGCCGTGCCGAGAACACGCCAGAGCGCCGCGCCCGACCAGCTCGCACAGACCATGCCTCACTCTCTCCGTGCATGCACACACTCACCATGATCACAACCGCCTCCCAGACACCCCCGTTCACCACCGCGCGACCCGTAGGACCCGTGCGCCATATCAAACACCGTCGCTCCCGCGCAGAGCACCACACGTGCCCGACCAACCTAGACCGTCCCGTGTCGTGCCATTACTTCCGCGATGACCGCCAGGGAACACCACACTGTCCCCTACACTCAGCCGCGCCGCTAGCCGCATGTATCATCGTCACCGACGAGCCCGAGCCCATGCCGCAATGCCACCTCGTCGGTGTATAAATAGAGGCCTTCTCTGCCTCTATTCTCCACACCAACACACTCTCCGCTCCTCATTGTCCCTCCCACACTTCTCCTCGGAGCAAGGCGAGCTTCGCTTCGTCGGAATTTGGCCGGAGCCTGCCGCTGCAGGAGGAGAAGGGCGCCGATGATTGGAGCCGCCTCAGGAGCTGCCGTGACCACCGTTCGAACCGCCGTCGTCGACAACACCGTTTCCCCCATCGCCGACCCTAGTTGGAGCCCAGGTGAGCCTCGCCAGACCCCCACCACCATGTTAGGGTTTAGACCTCGGCGGAGATGTTCGTCATCGACGATGAACTGCAACTGTTGGACCGTCTTTTAATCGTAGGGCCTAGATTCAAATATATCGCTTCGGTTAATTCGATTCACTGACTAGTGGACCCCCTGTCAGCAGCCCACTACGCTGTGTTGTGCAGATTGGTTGGCCTGTTTAGTTACCCGCGCAGGCCTGTGAATTCAAATAAGTATTTTTCCATTTTAGTTTAAACCACATTCTGTTAGTAGATTCAAAAATCAATTGAAAGAATTTCCCTGAACCAAATTGCATGATTCCAATTTTGTTAGAAAGGTATTTAAATTATCAATCCAAGACCGTTGGATTAAAATCAATTCAAGTTAGGGATCACCTATAGTAAAAATAACAAGAGAGAGACTATTCCAAAATCAAACATTTTTCAAAAATAAACCATAAATGCTTTTGAGTTGATTCCAACTCTCAAAAATCACATTTGATAAGGTCTATCTGAATATGTAAACATATTGAGGTTTACATGTAGTGACATTGGACTAGTACCAAATGAATGCTATATAGGCATTTCTAGCCACTTGAATTCTATTGAATGATAAACTTAACCTTTATAAAATATGACCAACCATTTAAATCACATTCCCATGTATTAGAATATGTGGTGAGGACATGTGTCAACATGATCCCATATTTGAATTGGAGAATATTAAATCTTAAATACTTTTAATGAGTAGAAATTACTTGTCTAAAATAAAATAAATAAGACTAAGTCTTTATTTCATGTGATGATTGTAAAATGCTAGATCATCAAGTGTGAGCCTTAGTGTGCTAACTAGAAGTAGTTAAGTATTGTTTGGTGATTGTGTACCTTGTATTCATTTATAGATGATAGTACCGACCCGGGATATGAGGAGGAGGAGTTCTACCAACAAGAAGAAGAGGAGAACTTCAACCACTACATTACTCAAGGCAAGCCATCACTAATTGCAACCTATAACTATGCAAGTTAACCCTTGCCCACCTCATAACCTAAGAAAGATGCATTAGGCATGCTTTGGTTATACAACTTTGATTATACCTATCCCAAGTTTTACTTGCAAGCTTTATTATTTTACTTTACAAAAGTTCATTACTTTTATTTAGTACTTTGTGAGTTTTGGAAAAATAGTGTAGATACCATAAATAGTATAAAACTAGGCCTAACTAGTTATACTTAGATGTCATTCCATGGCATGAGATTGGAGATTAGAACCCCTCATTAGTGAATACCCTCAATTGTAGTGGCTAGTGCTAAGCATAAAAGTTGGTCACTTTAGATGGGAATACTTGGTGAAAATGACTATGAAAACCTTGGAATGATGTTTCATTCTATTGAGATGTTTTTACATGTGTTGAGAAACACAATGGTTTGATGATGAAAATGTTGAGGCATGAGCCTTAGCCCTTTACAAAAAACTTGATGGTTGGGTTCGGATGCGATACCATTCCAATTTTACCATACAACCATAATACCTGAATTGGGTAGGGCTTAGCCGGAAGTTCATATGCCTTAATATAGGTTCCCTTGCGGAAGAGGTTGAGTTGAGGCTACCTCTTGATGATTGTCCACCTATGCAGTGACCAGGATGGCAGATGGCCATGGCTGGGAGGCCAAGCTCATAGGAGAGGTGCCAATACTAGGGTGTGTGATTAAAAGGTTATGATTGATTATCCGCATACTAAGTATGACTGATTCAGGGTTATCTCTGACGAATGTATTTAATTTTGTGTTGAAAGTGTACCACTTTTGTAGAGTGTCAAACTATTCGAATAGCCGCGTCCGCGGTCATGGACAGTTAGAGTGGCCATACTGTTCTACCATCAGATGTTTTCAAACTGACTTGTGACTTGAACTATGATTTGAATTGACCACAACAAGGTTGTGAATATGAAAGCTAGGTTCCCAGTTAAGTGATTTAGAACATTAAATTATTTTTCTTTACTTCTAAACTCAGTTAGAAATAAACCTACCTTTTTGCAAATAAACCTAGAGCTTAAGATTCCTACTAGAACTACCTTACTTGTTAGTGATAGTTTGTGAGTGCTTAAAGAGTACTCATGGCTTTTTCCCTTGCTATTCCCATGGCCAGACTATGAGGAGGACTACTAGGATGATGGACAGCAGGATGTCTATGACAACTAGGATCATCTCCCATCATCAGCATTCCCTGTGACCCTGAAGATGGAGCCCACTACTATGTTTATTATTCCGCCGGTTTGATTGTATTAAGACTGGATCAGGAGATCCTTTATTTCTAAGACCTTATTATGGTTTGTAATGGATGATGTATTGTGATATCAATCTGTTATGTCTCGCAAAAATGGTAATCCCGGGATTGCGAGGTATGGCATAATAGGCATCTGGGATTAAAAATCCGGGTGTTGACATATGGTTGCTTTGGTCAGTGGTGGTGGGACTTTGATAAAGAGTTTCTTTAGTTTAGCTCATGTTTTGATTTGTTTGCACTATTTGATCAAAATGGTGCTGGTGAACAAAGTTCAAAAATGTGCATTGGACAAGGTGGGGATATGGTACTGGTAGGTAGACGAGCTCAAGTTACCTCTCTAGGATTTGTTTTAGATTTTTCTAAGGATTTAAAGTCCACTTAAAACTATTTATCCGAAAAGTGCTGAAATGGTTCCTGAAAGCTAACTTGACATTTTCACAATGGGCAAGGTTGGTTTTTGATGTGAGATGGTCCCAAATATGATTTCACACTTTGGAGAATTTTCCCAAGGTTTTTTGGGGCATAAAATTATTTAAAACATTTATTTTATTGTTTCTTCCATTTAGGAAAATGGGAAAAAAGCATTATTAAAGCTCTTCAAAAATATTTATTTTTGAAGTGGGAGGATAGGGTATGATATATAGGCCTTAAATTTGCCTTAAGTTGGGCATGTGGTTTGCGGAAATATAAACTTTCTTTTATAGATTGAGATTTGGAGGTTTTGTTCATTTAAGAGATTAAATAGGTTTTGGTCCATAATAGTTATGGATGATGTTTGATAAACCTTTGTAATAAAGGTATAGGATGGAAACAAGGTGTATCTAGCATTTTTAACCTTGGGTGTTGAGAATCAAAGTTGATCTTGGTGGAAAAACATGAGATTAGGGATCTAGGGTAAAGTTATTTTATTACCTTCAAAACCTTGTTGGATCTTGGAGCTCAGATCTCCCCTTGGGGCATGGGCTAGATGTATCGATAGACCAAGTTTACTATATCACCATGGTACAAGAAGTTTAGGTTTATCATGCTTGAGTGCTCTAGGAATTGATTTCAAACTTTGAATAAAATAAGGGCGCCAAGGCAGATTATCAGATGGCCTTCAAAACCTTATGGGTTTTTGAAGCCCCAAGGATCCATTTGGAACAAGTGAAGTAGGTATTGATATAACTTTATGAGTACAACACAACCATGCCAATAGTTGGTCCAAAGAAGGTAGGATGAAGGGGTGAGCTTCTGACCAAGTAGGCTAGTTGATAAGATTTGCAGGATAAGTTATTTTCTTACCTGCAAAACTACCAAGAACAAGTGGGTTGGAGGTTATCTATCCAAGGTAAAGAGTGGGCCTTGGTAGTACTTATGATGGTATATAAGGTGGCTCAAGTGCATTACCAAAAATGCACAAGGGTTCAGAAAGATAGGCATTCAAAGAAGTGATGTTGAAACAGTTTCTAGACTTGGTCAAATTTTGGCAGATTTAGGGTTTTTGACTAGAGTACAAGAGGGTATGTTTTTGGTTGGGTTGCAAGGTACCAAAGCATCATCAAATGGATGATGTTGAAGGGTAGCTTGAGTATAAAGGATCCACGCTAGATATTGGTCTTCATTGAATTGGATGCTTCTAGAATGAATGACCTCAGAAGTGATTTGGTTAATGGTTTTAGATGATCACCTAGTGGCTATAGATCAGATCCAGCTTGGTTAAATTGCTTAGGATTTGGTAATCTTAGTTTAGTTCGATCCTATAGAATGAGCTCCTATGGTATCTCACTTTAGTTCCTAAGCAAACAAGTTAGACATCAGATCAAGGCAATACATCTTAATAGATCAAGGCAACTCATCTTACAAGCAAGTCAACTACTGTTAGGGTTACCATCAAGCCTATCTTGAGGTAAGGATGGGTATGTTGAAAGGTTGGAGTTTGAATAAGGTGAGAGTCCCTGGTATTTCTACCAGGAGTAGCATTCAAAAGCTTTATAAAAAGGTTTTGGAAAACCTGGAGGTAACAGTAGTTGAGAGTTAGATGTTGAAAACATAAGGAGATTATATTATATAGCTCTCCAAAGTTTTGTCAATAGAAGCTACTATAATAGTTTTTGTTACATAAGAATCTTGGCTCATGTTTTGAAATGCCAACACATTTGAGAATATGTAAAATGAGCTAGGATAGTTTTGTTAAATAGCTTTTGACGACTGATGTTGAGGTAAGGAGTATATCATAAGTTATACAATCAGAAGCATAAGCACAGATAACAACAAGCAAGCACTGCACAATTAAATAAGAAAAAGTTTTTGTTCCCCTTGATCTTTGCATTCTAGACAACTAATCAGGGTTTGCTGAAATTGGGATGTTACAGACCTTTTCGCCTTAAAAGAATCTCTTCCCGAGATTCAGGAGAGTAAGGTTAGGGGATTTTGTGTCAGATTTTGTGTTATGCATCTCGAGCTTATTAATTTACGGACTTCGTCTTCAAACACGGTTACTGTGTCGGTGGAGCTTAACTTCAATCTTCTGGGAGGCACGGAGAGTTAAGCAGGTTCTAGTCCGGATTGTGATGGATGGGCTACTCTATCTTTTGGACTTGATGTCTCAAGTTCCTAGGCTGGGTGAGCTATTTCTAGATGAAACTTGGCGAAGGGTAGAGTTACAGCTTCATGTTCTTTTCGGTAAGGATCCCCGGTGTTTTCCTTAGGGGCTTATCGTATCTTATTTAAGGACTTAGGGCTAAGCTCCTGAGGTTGTTTCTGGCGGAGGGTCACACTATTTTGTGGGAAAGACGCAGTCTTTCCCCCTTAGGGTTAAACTAGGGTGGTTCGGGGTTAACGCATTCCTTCCTTATTGGAAGCGCCAGATGATGTTTGAAGACCATCGCCAATCTTCCGGCTAGAGTTGAAATCTTCAGATGACGTCTGCCAATTTGGTTCCTACGAGGCTCATATACTACTTTATTCATACTTGGCCTATTCAAAAATGTTAAAGTCACAAGT
The DNA here is from genome assembly GCA_910589775.1 of Avena eriantha. NCBI lineage: Eukaryota > Viridiplantae > Streptophyta > Magnoliopsida > Poales > Poaceae > Avena > Avena eriantha. Next base: position 240,425,392 of record OU342745.1, read on the forward strand.
CCTCTAAATGGTTTAGAAATGAGGGGTTAGTGATTCGGTGATCCTTCAGGTGGGTCTTCAACTGAAGTAGCCGGGGAGAATCTTCGTGGAATCTTCTTAGATATTGACTCCTTAGTCTTCTTCGAACCCTGGGGAGGATAGTTTTGTCGGATTCTGTAGTCTTGTCAACTTTAGGTAGTCTAGTTGTCTTCCTTCGGGGCTTCCTTGGTACTAGAAGATTGAGTAGGCTTCCGACGGCTATTGACGAGGTCTACCCTTTGATGTTTTGACGACTCTCGAGTTGATTCCTGGAGAAGGGCGTCGGATTTGGAAATCTTCCGGAAGTATCTTTGGTAGGCAGTCTTCGGGATTTGAGTGGAAGGACATAGTCTTTCCACCTTAGATCTTCACTAGGGGTCTTCGAGGAGGGTGTAGATCTTCTGTCCTAAGGTGCTGGCGTGATGCTAAAGAAGGCAATATCTCCTTGGGTCTTGAGTTGAGGTCTTTGAGTGACCTTCTATTGCATAACCTTGACGAGGTGGGTTCCTAAGGAATCCTTAAGGAGTTAGCTCAAGGCAAGTTAGCGGTTAACGGCTCTTCTAGTTAGTCTTTAGTTAGGATAGAGGCATCCACCTTCTGATAAGTTGTCTTCACTTGAACTTTTGACATTGCTTCTGCATGATGGCAAAGTAGACTCATTTTCTTCAGGCAGTCCGGTCTTTAGTATTTTGGAGTATTCTGGCCTTCTGGTGAGGAACTTCTCATCGTTTGGGCAGGGTCAACTAGAAGAGTTAATCTCTTGAGGGGTTTGGAAGCTCTAATGTACCGAAGGTTGGTGGAGTTAGCTTTTTTACTTCTTTTCTTAGTTAGTAGGTCTTGTGGTTTCTTGTGGGTCGTGAGGATCCTCTAGTGGTAGACTTCTGGCTTCAGCGGGACTCTCACTATTGTCGGCAGGTGAATGATGGCACGCAGTGTTGATGATGAGTCTTGAGGGTTGAGTTTGTCGAAGTAGGCTATCCCGCTAAGGAGAAGTGTTCAATGGTTTTCTAACTTGATAATGCTGAACTCATGGTTCTTACTATGCCTTTCCTCTAATCACTCTCGAGGTTAGTATGGGTTCTCCTTAGCGACAACTAATATGGGGGTTTTCCTGAGTCATTAGGTGGGTTATCGCTCCTCGAGTCACATTTTATGGAGGTCAAAGAAAACCAGAACAAACATACAAGGCGATGAGAGCGACGGGATCACAATGTCCTTCGCAGACAACACACATCAAGCAACACATCATGCACTTAGGCAAGAAAACATGGCCAACTAGGGGGACCAAGGAGTTAACTACTCGCGATATGGGGGAATCCTAATATTAGGACTATTGATCCTAAAGATCACGTTACTGAGGTATGGGTCACTACCTCGTAGATGAAGCCTTCATTGTATCATTTGACGCTTCTCAGTAGTGTAACACTTGATTCTTCTAGTCATGAGGATTCTGTTGGTAGGGCGATCTTGTAGTCTCCTTGTGTTTGCTGGTAGTTGCTTCTCTTTATCTTGTTCTCATCATCTTCACCTAGTTCAAGGTCCCATTTATTTTAAATCCGTTGGTTGGAAAGTTGGATGAGAATTAGAGGAAACCATTTTCGAAATACTTTTAAATTAGGAGAGGATAAGAAGTATAACTTTTCGAAAACTTTTAAGGAAGTAGTTTTAGAAGGCCGGTTGATACGTTGCTAACGTACCCATTATTTTTGATATTCCATGCTTGGTTTTATCTACTTTCTTATGTTTTGTCCACACTTTTCGGCTAACCTATTAAGAAGAGCCACAGTGCCAGTTGCCTGTTTTCTGCTGTTTTTGGTTCTAGGAAAGTTAGAAAATCAATATTCTTGGAATTGGACTGGACAAAAGCCAAAGTCGATATTTTACCGAAGGACTCACGGAGCCAGAAGACGAGACAAAGAGGGGCCACAGGGTGACCAAACAACCCATGGGCGCCGGTCCCCCCCTGGCCAGCCACCGACCTTGCCCCTTCGCCTATTAAATCCTCCGGATGCAAAAACCCTAAGTAGTCAATCAGAAATGCACAAAAAGTTCCACATTGCCTCCGCCACCGAAGGGGACATTCGGGGGACAGAAAGTGTCTGTTCCGGACCCTGCTGGGATGGGGAAGTGCCCCCAGAGCCATCTCCATCGATCTCCTCCGCCATCTCCATTGTCGTTGCTTATTCCCATGATGATGAAGGAGTAGATCTCTCTCGAGGCTAAGGGTTCTACCGGTAGCTATGTGTTCATCTCTCTCTATGCATGATCATATTGTGATCATGAACTTTGTAATCAAGTAGATCTACCTTGCTACTCAAGTGCTTTAATAGATCTCTACTCTCCCCATGTGTGTGAAGTTGATAGAGATTACAAATACTTTTTATGAGTTATATTTGGAGTTGGATGTCTCTATGAAATTGTGGTGTTTCTTGGAACCATTTAGTGCTCAAGGTGATAGTGTGGGGTTTTCTAGATGCGGAAAGCGAACTTTGAGGTGTGCTGTTATAGCCCTACCAATGATTAGAGTGTCCAACCGGAGAGTAGTTCAGAGTAGTATCATAAAGAGAAGATATTTATATGAGAGTGTTCACTAGCGAAAGTATGATCCCTAGGCCTTGTTTCAAAACATTGAAACACCGTTTGCAATTAGATCTATTACATGTTTGCTTGCTTCCATCTTTATTTCAGTTTGCCTTTAATCTCTTTCACGCCATCAAGCTATTTTTTAGCACCATTGTCTTATGTCCATACCACTTGTATTTTACTATCTCTTCGCTGAACTAGTGCACCTATACACCTGACAAGTGTATTGGGTGTGTCGGGGACACAAGAGACTTCTTGTATCTTGATTGCAGGATTGCTTGAGAGGGAATACCTTTGACCACTTCCTCCCTGAGTTCGATAAACCTTGGGTGATCCACTTAAGGGAAAACTTGCTGCTGTTCTACAAACCTCTGCACTTGGAGGCCCAACAACTGTCTACAAGAATAGAAGTGCGTAGACATCAAGCTATTTTCTGGCGCCGTTGCCGGGGAGGTAAGGTAAAAGGTACTCACATCCTCCGGTGTGAGTGCTCGAAGTTATTTCCTTTAGATTCTTCAATTTTGTCTTTTTGTTTCTTGTTTTCACTAGTTAGGCTTAATGGAAAACAACCAACAAATTAGAGAGCTTTATAGTATTTATCTTGAGTTAGGACATGAAGTGTTTGAAGAGAAAGTTAAAAAACCTATGGAACTTTATTTGCATGCTAATAGCAATGTTGTTAGTATGAATTCTTTGGACACCATTATTGCTAATGTTATGGAAAATTCTAAGCTTGGGGAAGCTGGTTTTGATGAGCATGATATTTTTACTCCCCCAAGCACGGAGGAGAAAATTTACTTTGATGATACCATACCTCCAATATATGATGATTAAAATGATGAGTATGATATTTTAAGTCCACCTACTATTGAGGAGAAAATTAATTATGATTACAATATGCCTCCTATATTTGATGATTATGGTGATAAGAATAATAATGATAGCGATTTTGTTGAATTTGCTCCCACCACAATTAATAAGAATGACTATGCTTATGTGGAGAGTAATAATCATTTTATGCATGTGGCTCATGATAAGAATGTTTTATGTGATAGTTATATTGTTAATTTTATTCATGATGCTACTGAAAGTTATTATGAGAGAGGGAAACATGGTTTTATTTATCTCAACAATATTAAATTTCCCCTCTTTATGTTGAAAATTTAGAAGTTGCACTTGTTTTGATTTCCTATGCTTGTTGCTTTGTGCTTTCATGACTTGTTTCTTTACAAGATTATTTTTCATAGGAAGTGGGTTAGACTTAAATGTGTTTTCAATTTGCTTCTTGATGCTCTCTTTTACTTCAATTCATATTTGTTATGTGAGCATCTTCTCAAACTATCAAGCCTAACTTAAAGGCTTTAAAGCAAAATACTTATTGGGAGATAACTTAAAAGTTTTAGTTGAGTCTTGGAAGTTATTGCTTCAGTAATAACCTCTCCTCATCATTTTGTGTGGTTTTTCTGCCAAGAGTAACCTCAAATGAGAGAGAAGTAAGACTTGGGAAAGTTGCTGTCCCGAAACAGATTTTTTGTGCTTCGCTGTAAACATTCATGAAAAATATCTGTACGTCGTTTTGAGGCGTGAATTTTTATTCTTCTGCCCCAGGTTCTTATATAACTTTTGTTAGTTCAACACTTTTTGATTTGAGAAACAGAAGATGTTCTAGAAAATTGGTTTTTACCTGCTGGTCTGTTTTGACAGATTTCTGCCATTATTTGCATTTGCTTCTTGTTGGTTCGTTTTTGGGTTCTCTTTGGGGAATTGAGATTTTTGAGGGAAGTGTTACAGTATCTTGTGTTTTTATGGAAGTTTTACTTGTGTTGAAACTGAACCAAAATACTTATTATCTTGAGTGCACTAATGTTGCTAATAAAGATTGTGTGAAGATTTGTATGAAGGAAAAATTTCAGGTGTATGGAAGGAATGAGTAATGATATGAGGAAAGGACTAAAGCTCAAGCTTGGGGATGCCACGCATGTCACCCCAAGAAATATCCAAGGAGTAGAAGCGTCAAAGCTCGAGGATGCCCAAGGCATCCCCTTCTTCATCAATAAAAATCCCAGGTTTCTTCCAAACACTTCATTTTTATTGTTTCATGCACAGTTGTGTTGTTCTTGGAGCGTCTTATTTTTCGTTTTCTTTTTGGTTTTTCGTTTGCTTAGTTTGCTTGAATAAGTTGCTTGGATCCCAACACACTTCTTTTGGAGAGAGACACACCCCTTTATCCATTGCCTAGAACACTCTAGTTTTCATTCTTATTGTTGTGTGAGTGTTCTCTTTTGCCAGCACTAAGTTTAGCCTTAGTTTTCTTGTGCTTTCAGCTTAGAACTTTTTAGTTCTTCTTTGTGGATTTTTTAGAAAATCTCACTGATCTTTATTGATTATTATCTTCGCGACTTGTTTCAAATAAGTTTGATTTGGATTGGAAAAGAGTAGGAAAGTTCATTCCTAAGTGGTAAAGAGAGCTTGTTTTCGACGGTGGCCTATGCTTTGTCATGCCATTCTTGATATTGTTTTGGATTTATGCTTAATATTCTTGTTGTAGCATGACATGTTATAAAAAATTGAGATTGCTTAATGTGCCTTGGAAGGATTATGCGTTGTTTTAGCATATTAAAGCATAGTATTGTGGTATTCTCCTTTGATGCTTTATTTGGGTTGACTTGGCACATGCTCACACCATGTTATGACTATCCCAAGTCACCATAGCCTTTATGATCCTTTAGTTTTTTTAACTTGTAATATCACTTTATTCTTTAATTAATGATGTTTTGTCGCTCTGCATGATTATGGCCATTATTGCTCTCTTAGTTTGTCTCTCCTAGTCTTTTGCTAGCCTCCGTAACCAAGTATGAGTTCCACTCATGCATCCAATTCCTTAAACCAAGTTATTCCAAAGAGTCCACCATACCTACCTATTAGCATATGCTATTCCAAGTATATTCATGTTGTTATCTACCTTCCAAATTAAACTTGTTATGAGAAAACTAGTGATTAAAGCTCCCACGAACTTGATGGCACACTTTACTTTTCTTGCCCTTAATAAACTTGAACCATTGTGTTGTCTATGTTGTATATGCTTGCACTTATATGTTGGAGATTAGCAGAACCATGCTATCATGGGGAACGCTTTCAACATTGCACTTGTACTTTGTACCTAGTTGATATCATGCTCTTTTGTCTATGGATGTCGTCGGTGTGAAATGAAAGGGGAGCTTGTAAGTCCATGGAGTTATGTATGTGTGTTAGAGAAACTACTAGGCCGCTGGTCTAATCCATGTTGTCATGGTGGAAACCTGCAGCGTAACCATAATGAGCTCTCTATGAAGCATTCTCTTATAAAAAAGAGTCAGATATTGAGAAAAAAAGAGAAAAAAAGCAAAAAAAAGAGATATATGAAAAGAGGAAAGAGAGAAAAAAGAACCATATTCCCATGGTAAATAAGAAGATTGCTGAGTTGCTCGTTTTCTGCTTGCCTTGTCATTTTGATATGGGGATTCTTCCGTATCATCGGGCAAGGGGTACCCCGTTGGCGGTTCTCTATGATACACATGTACATACGATGACAAGAACTTACCGGTGACTAAACTTGAGTAGCATGAGGAGAGGCCCTCGTATTCAAGGGACATGAGATTTCTAACATATACTTCGTCAAGCATATACTCCATAGTTTGTTCACTTTAATCTTAATCACTTCAAGATGCTTATGATAGGGGCAATGAGAGCTGAAAGCTAAAAAGTACCATAATTTTTGGAAGCTCTTTATGAAACTTGAATCCCTACTTCCTTCTATGAAGTCCTTTCTTTTACTTTTATGTTGTGTCCCCACCTTCTAGCTTTATGCACCTACTTTGAGAGCATAGTGGCCATTCTTAGTTCTATGTGGATTGTCCCAAGACTTGTTGATTGATGCATAACTTGATATTTCTTGTTTTAAACTACTTGTATCTAGTCACTCTTATGAACTTTGAATGTGTCCTATGCATTTATGTTTGCTACTTTATGAGGGACAAGCTGGATGCCATTATGCTATGTTTTCTTTATGTGAAACAAAAAAACGTCTTGCAAAGCATTGTTATTCATGAATCTTTTGTTTGTGCCTTTTCATGTTGCAACATAGTTGCTATGTCTTATTGCTAGAACTTTATCTTTCATGCTATGTTAAAGTACTATGATCCCAGCTTTCAATGCTTGGAAATGGTTTGATCAAGATTGTGATGGTGCATGTCACCTCAAAAATTATTCTTTCTTTTTATCACTTACCTACTCAAGGACGAGCAGGTGTTAAGCTTGGGGATGTTGATACGTTGCTAACGTATCCATAATTTTTGATGTTCCATGCTTGGTTTTATCTACTTTATTATGTTTGTCCACACTTTGGAGTACTTTTCATACAATTTCTTGGACTAACCTATTAACAAGATGCCACAGTGCCAGTTGCCTGTTTTCTGCTGTTTTTGGTTCCAGGAAAGTCAGAAAATCAATATTCTCGGAATTGGACCGGACAAAAGCCAAAGTCGATTTTTTACCGGAGGACTCACGGAGCCAGAAGACGAGACGGAGAGGGGACATAGGGTGGCCAAACCACCCCTGGGCGTGGGTCACCCCAGCCCACGCTAGGGCATGGTGTGGGCCCCCTGGCCGGCCACCGACCTTGCCCCTTCGCCTATAAAATCCTCCCGATGCAAAAACCCTAAGTCGTCAATCATAAATCCACGAAAAGTTCCGCAGCGCTGATAGCCCAAAATATATCGAGCTCGTTGGGGAACCCCAAGAGGAAGGTATGATGAGGACAACAACAAGTTTCCCTCAATTATGAAACCAAGGTTATCAATCCAGTAGGAGCAAGGAAACACCCCAAAGGTGTAGCTAGCTGAACTTTGGTAGGGCGCACTACCGGTGCCAGCACCAACGTGGAGACCTGCACAACACAACCATATAACGCTGCCCCCAACTTATGATGAGGTTGTCAATCTCGCTGATTTTGCTGAAAACAAAGGATTAAACATATCGAGTGGAAGAAAGTAATAGTTTGCACAAAGTAAATACAAAGCAGTAAACAGTTGATTTTAAAAGAAAGGACCAGGGTCCATAGTTCACTAGTGGTGGCTCTGCTTAAGATAGATGACATGTTGGGTGAACAAATTACAGCGAGGCAATTGACAAACATCGAGAAAGCAATACATGCATATACTACTCATATTGACTCCTTTGAGATTCGATTGGGCATTACAACATTATCCATAGACCGCCATCCAACTGCATCTATCACTAATAATCCACCTTCAAGTTATCATCCGAACCCCCTCCAGTATTAAGTTGCAAGCAACGGATAATTGCATTACGAATTGCGTGTAAAGTAAACAATACGATTGTTCTATGAACAAAGGATTGTTGTTTTCTTCCTACTAGCAATAGCACATCTAGTACCTTAGAGATTTTTGTCACTTCCCTAGATTACTAGAGGCATGAACCCACTATCGAGCATAAATACTAACTCTTGGAGTTGCTAACATCTACTTGGCCAAGATAGCTACTAACAATGGAAAGCATGCAGGATCACAAATAACAAACACATGATAGAATCAATAATCAATATGAAATAGCATCTCAATATCCATCGGATCCCCGCAAACACAACATGTAGGATTACAAATAGATGATCATGAACGGAGCTCACAAGATCTAAACATGATAGCACAAAGGAGAACAAGCCATCTAGCTACTACATGGACCCATAGTCCAGAGATGAACTACTCACTCATCACACCGGAGGCTTGCATGATGATGAAGAAGACCTCCAGGGTGAATTCCCCTCTCCGGCAGGGTGCCGGGAAGAGCTTCAGATCCCTCCCGATCTAGGGATGGAGATGATGGTGGCTACAAACTCTTTCGTGGATTTTTGATCGGGTACTTAGGGTTTCTATATCGGAGGCAATGTATAGGCTGAAGCGGAGGCCTAGGGGGTGCCTGGGGCGGTCAGACCACCCCCTGGCGCGAGCCAGGCCTGGCCTTGCGACCAGGTGGTGTGGCCGGGCCCCAGTTCCTCTCCGTCTTGTATTCTTGCTCCAGGTGTCCCTCGGTGAAAAACTGACTTTTGCTGTTGTCCCATCCAATTCCGAGAATATTCATTTTCTGACTTTTCTAGAACCAAAAACAGTAGAAAACAGGCAGCTGACACTATGGCTCTTGTTAATAGGTTAGTCCAAGAAATCATATGAAAAGTACTCCAAAGCATGGACAAAACATAAGAAAGTAGATAAAACCAAGCATGGAACATCAAAAATTCTTGATATGTTAGCAACGTATCAAGCACCGCCGCCACCGAAGGGGAGATTCAGGGGATAGAAAGTGTCTGTTCAGGCACCCTACCGGGACGGGGAAGTGCCCCCGGAGCCATCTCCATCGATCTCCACCGCCATCTCCATCGCCATTGCTGATTCCCATGATGATGAGGGAGTAGATCTCTCTCGAGGCTAAGGGTTCTACCGGTAGCTATGTGTTCATCTCTCTCTCTTTATGCATGACCATATTGTGATCATGAGCTTTGTAATCAAGTAGATCTACCTTGCTACTCAAGTGCTTTAATAGATCTCTTCTCTCCCCATGTGTGTGGAGTTGATAGTGTGCACACCATGGTGGAACTTAGGCTAGAGATTACAGATACTTGTTATGAGTTATATTTGGGATGCTCTAGTGGTAGACTTCTGGCTTCAACGAGACTCTTGCCATTGTCGGTAGGTGAATGATGGGATGCAGTGTTGATGATGAGTCTTGAGGGTTGAGTTTGTCAAAGTAGGCCATCCTTCTGAGCAGAAGTGTTCAATGGTTTTCTAACTTGACGATGTCGAACTCCTGGTTCTTACTATGCCTTTCCTCTCATCACTCTCACGGTTAGTACGGGTTCTCTTTAGCGACAACTAACATGGGGGTTTTCCTGAGTCATTAGGTGGGTTATCGCTCATCGAGTCACATTTTATGGAGGTCAAAGAAGACTAGAACAAACATACAAGGCGAACAGAGCGACAGGATCGCAATGTCCTTCACGGACAACACACATCAGGCACTTAGGCAAGCAAACACGGCCAACTAGGGGGACCAAGGAGTTAACTACTCGTGATATAGGGGAATCCTAATATTAGGACTATTGATCCTAGAGATCACGTTATTGAGGTATGGGTCACAACCTCGCAGATGAAGCCTTCATTGTATCATTGATGCTTCTCAGTAGTGTAGCACTTGATTCTTCTAGTCATGAGGATTCTGCTAGTAGGGCGATCTTGTAGTCTCCTTGTGTTTGCTGGTAGTTTCTTCTCTTTATCTTGTTCTCATCATCTTCACCTAGTTCAAGGTCCCATTTATTTGAAATCCGTAGGTTTGAAAGTTGGACGAGAATTAGAGGAAACCATTTTTGAAATACTTTTAAATTAGGAGAGGATAAGAAGTAGAACTTTTCGAAAACTTTTAAGGAAGTAGTTTTCGAAGGCCGGTTGATACGCTGCTAACGTATCCATAATTTTTGATGTTCCATTCTTGGTTTTATCTACTTTCTTATGTTTTGTCCACACTTTGGACTACTTTTCATACACTTTTGGACTAACCTATTAACAAGATACCACAGTCCAGTTGCCTGTTTTCTACTGTTTTTGGTTCCAAGAAAGTCAGAAAATAAATATTCTCGGAATTGGACCGGACAAAAGCCAAAGTCGATATTTTACCGGAGGACTCACGGAGCCAGAAGACAAGACGGAGAGGGTCCACAGGGTGGCCAAACCACCCCTGGCGCGGGTCCCCCTAGCCGTGCCAGGGCATGGTGTGGGCCCCCTGGCCAGCCACCGGCCTTGCCCCTTCGCCTATTAAATCCTCCCAATGCAAAAACCCTAAGTCGTCAGTCAGAAATCCATGAAAAGTTCGGCAGCGCCGCCGCCACCGAAGGGGAGATTTGGGGGACAAAAAGTCTCTGTTCCGGCACCCTACCAGGATGGGGAAGTGCCCCCGGAGCCATCTACATCGATCTCCACCGCCATCTCCATCGCCGTTGTTGATTCCCATGATGACGAGGGAGTAGATCTCTCTCGAGGCTAAGGGTTCTACCGGTAGCTATGTGTTTATCTCTCTATCTATGCATGATCATATTGTGATTATGAGCTTTGTAATCAAGTAGATCTACCTTCTACTCAAGTGCTTTAATAAATCTCTGCTCTCCCCATGTGTGTGAAGTTGACAATGTGCACACCATGGTGGCACTTAGACTAGAGATTACAAATACTTGTCATGAGTTATATTTGGAGTTGGATGTCTCTATGAAATTGTGGTGTTTGTTGGAACCATATAGTGCTCAAGGTGATAGTGTGGGGTTTGCTAGATGCGGAAAGCGAACTTTGAGGTGTGTTGTTATAGCCCTACCAATGGTTAGAGTGTCCAACCAGAGAGTAGTATCATAAAGAGAAGATATTTATATGAGAGTGTTAACTAGCGAAAGTATGATCCCTAGGCGTTGTTTCAAAACTTTGAAACACCGTTTGCAATTAGATATGTTACATGTTTGCTTGCTTCCATCTTTATTTCAGTTTGCCTTTAGTCTCTTTCACGCCATCAAGCTATTTTCTAGCACCGTTGTCTTATATCCATACAACTTGTATTTTACTATATCTTCGCTGAACTAGTGCACCTATACACCTGACAAGTGTATTGGGTGTGTTGGGGACACAAGAGACTTCTTGTACCTTGATTGCAGGATTGCTTGAGAGGGAATACCTTTGACCACTTCCTCCCTGAGTTCGATAAACCTTGGGTGATCCACTTAAGGGAAAACTTGCTGCTGTTCTACAAACCTCTGTACTCGGAGGCCCAACAACTGTCTACAAGATAGAAGTCCGTAGACATCACCGGTGTTTCTAGAAATAGTTTCTCCTATCAAACAACCATACTAACTAGGGTTCTCCTATAGTTAGGATGGCTCTCATACCAAGTCTGTGGGGCCCCCGGATAAATCCTTCGAGAATCCATGTTATGCATACACCACGATCCCATGATCAGTTAGTTGTGGCACATAACCGAGAAGTATGAAAGTAAACATCCAGTACTTAAGCGGATACATGTCATACCTTACATGACATTATGGCTACATCAACTCAACATCAGCAGAACTTCATCAAGCGTAGAGCCCGAGCCATGCCTTAGCCTATAGGAAACTGACTAGGAGAATCTCCTAGCTCGCCTAGTCGTCAACTCCACCTTCTTCCTGATAGCTGACCAAGTTAATAGCCAAGGACAATGCCAGTGAGTAATATGAATGTACTCGCAAACCACCTTAAAAGATAACTATAATAACAAGAGGATATGCATTATGGATGTGGTAGTAGGAGGGCTCCAATGGAGGTTCTTTTCTCAAATAGTTTCTCTTGTAGATATAGCATCTACACATCTTTGTTTAAAACTTTTGTAAAACATTTTGGAAACCTTTTTGAAAAGTTTTGGAAAACACTAGGAATGGGTCACCCATTTGTTTCTTCCTTCTGGTCATCTCATGACCAAACTCTTTTCCTTCCTTTCCGACCATCCCAGGGTCAAATCATTTCCAAAGCATTTGCTTTTCCAAAGTCCTTTTTGAAATCAAAACAAGCACCGCTCTTCAGTAGTTTGTCCAACCCGTCCATAACCATGGACACGGCTATTCAAATAGATTTACACTCTGTAGAGGTTGTACACTTTACCCACACCATACGGGTACCCTGCCCTGATCCTCACTGATCGTGGGTCGAGTAACCGATCAAGACTCTCCAGATGCCACTCTAGTATAGGCCCTACCCTATGAGTTGTTCCTCTCAACACTGGGACATCGAGGTCACAAACAACCCGGAGTGCATTCTGACTCCTCTAGAGTGGGAACTTTATACGAGAGGCTCATAGTATCGCCTGGATGCTCCCGAGGGCAGTTTGCAATTCCTCCAGGTGATTGTCTAGCAGTTGACCCTTTCTGTAAAGGAATCCTAGCATTAGAGGGAGATGATCCCTTAGAAGTAGTTGTGAGAATTCCTACACCAGAGTAGCAAACTTCAAGTCCAGCCCTGTCCCATTCGAGAGTAGTGTGGTTGCACGAGTTAAGTTGTTATAGCTAAATCTGCAGAGAACCGGGTGCGTTTTCGTAAACATTTTTCCTCCATCTTTCTTTCAGCATCTTTTGTAAAACGAAAACCTTTTTATTTCTCAAACTTATCTTGGTAGGTTAAACCTCACCAAGGTTTTATCATAAAACTCTTTGTAAAACTTTTCCAGGGTCTTCCCATCCTATAGCTTTGCTTCAGCTAAAACAGGATCTCCAAAGGGTTATGGTGTTATACACTGATACATTGCAAATGTATCTATAATTTTTGATGTTCCATGCTTGGTTTTATCCACTTTCTCGTGTTTTGGCCACACTTAGGAGTACTTTTCTTATGATTTCTTGGACTAACCTATTAACAAGCGCCATAGTGCCAGCTGCCTATTTTCTGCTGTTTTTTGGTTCCAAGAAAGTCAGAAAATGAATATTCTCGGAATTGGATGGGACAAAAGCCAAAGTGTCTATTTTTCTTGAGGACATCAAGTGCCAGAATACGAGACAGAGAAGGGCCAGGGAGCCACCACACCACCTGGCCGCGCGGCCTGGCCTGGCCCGCGCCAGGGGGTGGTGTGGCCGCTCCCGGCACCCCCTCAGCCTCTCCTTCCGCCTATATATTGCCCTCGGGACGAAAACCCTAAGGGCCCGATCAAAAATCCACGAAAGAGTCTGTAGCCGCCGTCATCTCCCTCCCTAGATCGGGAGGGATCTAAAGCTCTTCCCGGCACCCTTCCGGAGCGGGGAATTCACCCTGGAGGCCTTCTTCACCACGATGCAAGCCTCTGGTGTGATGCGTGAGTAGTTCATCCTTGGACTACGGATCCATGTAGTAGCTAGATGGATGGTTCTCCTCCTTTGTGATTTCATGTCTAGATCTTGTGAGCTCCGTTCATGATCAAGATCATCTATTTGTAATTCTACATGTTGTGTTTGCGGGGATCTGATGGATATTGAGATGCTATTTCAGATTGATTATTGATTCTATCATGTCTTTGTTATTTGTGATCTTGCATGCTTTCTGTTGTTAGTAGATATCTTGGCCAAGTAGATGCTAGCAACTCCAAGAGTTAGTATTTATGCTCGATAGTGGGTTCATGCCTCTGGTAATCTGGGGAAGTGATAGAAATCTCCAAGGTACTAGATGTGTTTTTGCTACTAGGGAGAAAACAACAATCCTTTGTTCATAGAACAACCACATTGTTTACTTTAAACGCAGGTCATAAAGCAATAATCTATTGCTTGCAACTTAATACTGGAGGGGGTTCGGATGATAACCTGAAGGTGGATTATTAGTCATAGCTGCATTTGGATGGCAGTCTATGTATAATGTTGTAATGCCCAATCAAGTCTCAAAGGAGTCAAGATGATTAGTATATGCATGTATTGCTTTCTCGATGTTTGTCAATTGCCCCGCTGTAATTTGTTCACCCAGCATGTTATCTATCTAAGGAGAGCCACCTCAAGTCAACTATGGATCCCGATCCTTTTTCTTTACATACAATCTACAATCTTTACTGATTTGTGTTTACTTTCTGCAAACTTTTACTTATTTCCATTCGATACGTTTAATCCTTTGTTTTCCACAAAACACGGTGAGATGGACAACCTCATCGCAAGTTGGGGACAAAGTTGTGTGGTTGTGTTATGCAGGTCTCCACATTGCTACTAGCACCGGTAGTGCGCCCTGCCAAAGCTCAGCTAGTAACACCTTTGAGGTGTTTCCTTGCTCCTACTGGTTTGATTAAACCTTGGTTTCATAACTAAGGGAAACTTGCTGATGTGCTCATCGTACCTTCCTCTTGGGGTTCCCAACGAGTTCTACATCAACACCACGCACCAGCACTTTTCTGGGCGCCGTGCATTGAGCCATCATACACCATCTACCATACTAGGGTCAAGTAGGTGTCATCAATGGGGTTGTAGTTAACAGTACACATGTGTAATGGTTTGGAGGAGCCAAACCACTACCCGATATAGATCATCATATATTAAAGCAATGGAGTTTTCATAATCAAGTAAGTAAAACATGCATAAGTAAAACACAGGACAAGGCTGATGAGCAAGGAGGTGGCTTCCCTGGGATCAACAAACTAGCAATATATGTCCCTGGACTTCTTAGAATACCATAATAACCAATAATAATAACCATCTTCTTCTGGTCTTCACTATAATCGCCTCTATCGTTGTTATGGATCACATGCAAGCAAGCAAAATGGCACAATCAACACAAGGCATACAATCACCAATGCCATACAGAAAACAAACATCCAACACCTTACTCACTTCAGTAGGTTTTGATAGGTTGAGTTTGTTGCATTTGGAAATAATTTAATTGCCTTTGTGGATATGCCATTGTGATTTATTTGTCAAATAACACCTAAGGAAGGGGTTTTGAACTAAGGCTTGGGTCTATATGATATCAATGTGGAAAAATGATATCAGCAGATAGGTATAGAAATAACAAGGTCAATAAAAGTGGTTTCATGATTTTATAAATTTTCCTTAATTAGTTATGATTTTTCTAGTAGAAAATAACACTACCTTAGGTGAATAAATCACCAGAAAAGATCTTTAAGACAAATAAATTTGTCCTCAGAGTTTTTGGTAGACTCTGGTGTTTACAATTTTTGAGAGTTGGACTCAGCACAAAATATTTACCAAAATGCCCTTGGGAAATTCCCAAAGTCATTTCAGTAGTCTATTTGTCTTTTTAACCAGATTTAATTTACAGGTCCAAAAGGTATGAGACTAAAGTAATTTTACAGACATTTAAAAGGCCTTCTAGTAGAAATTGGAATCACCCTATTTGGAGTTTTAAGACTCTCGTAGTGATTTTTCTACTGAAACTACTCTAGACAAAGATGTTTAATTCACCAAAATTCAACCGAGCCTGAATAGAGTTTGATCTACTGGATTTGGATAGGCTTTAGTGTAACACATCACATAGAGTTGGAATCAATTCAAAACATGATATAGTTTGGCTTAAGGAATTTTCTAAAGTCCGTAAATAATTTGTTTTGTTATTTTTACTGAGGTAAAACTACGGTTCACCTTGGCATGAGATAAAGTCTAATGGATAGGTACATCAAGTACCTTTCATATGAACTTTTATCCATCCCATTTAGGTATATATATCTCACTGAGAAATTTATTTAAGGAAATAGGTACATTTCATTAGATTTAATGCCAATAAATAATGAAATTTATTTTTGGCAAGGGACCAGTTCTGCATTGTAGACAAAGCATGTAGGAACATGATAAAAATTATATCTGGTCAAAAATAGCACCTTTCCATTTTAATTGGTATTTAATTCTATCAGCAAGCAAAATAGATCTGGGAAAAAGATTAAAGAAAAAAGAGTCGCGCTGGATCTGGAACAAGATGGACCAGGGAAGCGAATATGGCCCACGCCACGGGTCGTAGGGCACGGGAGGCGAGATTCAAATTCCCAGGGCCGGGCCCGCTGTCCATAGAGAGGGGGCGGCGAAGAGGTAGGGAGGGCTCGTGGTTGTCCGATTAGAATAGGACCAATGACAGCGATGCGTTTTCCTCCTCGCGACGTAGCGCTGGGGGAGGAAACCCTAGGAAGGAGTTGGGAGGAGCAGTGAGCTCACCTGAGTTGCTGGGAGAGGGCGGAGATGATGCTAAGCATCGCGGAAGTGCACACTGAGCTCAACGATGGGCGTAAAGGCTAGGTTTGGCGCAAGAACCAGGTCACGCGCATCTCCATGACGGAGGATGTTCCGAGGGTCGCCGGTGCCCATTCTTGGTGCATGCATGCCATCGGGGAGTCTTATGGAGGGGTATAGGGGTTCTGGGAGGAGGCCTGGGGTGGTTGAGGCGATGCTGCTAGTGCCCAAGCTCATGGAACTCGCGGGAGGATCACCCTCGGACATGCGACCTGCGACGGCAGTCTCCAGCGTGCCTGCATCAAAAGAAGGGCATGCGAGGATAAATCAGATGTGGGGGAGTTCCACAAGCCAAGAAAGAGGGAAGGGGGAGCTCGGGATCGAGGGTAGGCTGACCTTTTTCTTGTAGACCCGAGGGGGACTTTCCTCTATGTCCATGGCTATGGTGAGCGAAGGGATGGGCAAGGGATGGTGGGGATGTTATCTGGAGGAAAGAGAGGGAAATGAGAGGGAAGGGGGAGCTCGGGATCGAGGGTAGGCTGACCTTTTTCTTGTAGACCCGAGGGGGAGTTTCCTCTATGTCCATGGCTATGGGGAGCGAAGGGATGGGCAGGGGATGGTGGGGATGTTATCTGGAGGAAAGAGAGGGAAATGAGAGGGCAGGGGAGGCACGGGGTAGCCTCAGGCCCTTTTAACTGAAGGAGTATGGTCTAGGGTGGACAATGTCCATGTTTGGACAGAGGGGAGGGAGGTGGTCGATGGTTGGCTGTGAGGGGCGGTGCTAGGTGGTGTGTGGGGTCTGGGCACGACCAGAGAGAGGGTGAGGCGTGTTGTAGCTTCTTCTGCCCTAATACTTTACAAGATTTTTGCAAGATATGTGATCTCTCTCTCCCTCACATGCTTCAAGAGCTAAAGGACAAGGGAGGGGGCTTGCTACAGTGGTCACCACGACCAAGGGAAGGTGTGATGGTTGCTTTGGTGAGTGGTGGTGGGACTTTGATAAAGAGTTGCTTTAGTTTAGCTCATGTTTTGATTTGTTTGCACTATTTGATCAAAATCGTCCTTGTGAAGGAAGTTCAAAAATGTGCATTGGAAAAGGTGGGGAGATAGTACTAGTAGGTATATGAGGTCAAGGTACTTCTCTAGGATTTGTTTTAGTTTTTTCTAAGGATTTAAAGTCCACTTAAAACTATTTATCCGAAAAGTGCTGAAATGGTGCTTGGAAGCTAACTTGATATTTTTACATTGGGAAAGGTTGGTTTGTGACGTGAGATGGTCCCAAATATGATACACACTTTGGAGAATTTTCCCAAGATTTATTGGGGCATGAAAGTATTTAAAACATTTATTTTATTGTTTCTTCCATTTTGGAAAAAGGCAAAAAGAATTATTAAAGATCTTCAAAAATATTTATTTTTAAGTGGGAGGATAGGGTATGATATATAGGCCTCAAATGTTCCTTATGTTGGGCATGTGGTTTGGGGAAATATAAACTTTCTTTTATAGATTAAGATTTGGAGGTTTTGTCCATTTAAGAGATTAAATAGGTTTTGGTCCATAATAGTTATGGATGATATTTGATAAACCTTTGTAATCAAGGTATAGGATGGACACAAGGTGTATCTAGCATTTTTAACCTTGGGTGTTGAGAATCAAAGTTGATCTTGGTGGAAAAACATGAGATTAGGGATCTAGGGTAAAGTTATTTTATTACCTTCAAAACCTTGTTGGATCTTGGAGCTCAGATCTCCCCTTGGGGCATGGGCTAGATGTATGGATAGACCAAGTTGAGTAGATCACCATGGTACAAGAATTTTTTCTTGATCAAGCTTGAGTGCTCTAGGAATTGATTTCAAACTTTGAATAAAATAAGGGTGCCAGGGCAGATTATTAGATAGCATTCAGAACCTTGTGGGTTTTTGAAGTACAACGATCCATTTGGAACAAGTGAAGTAGGTATTGATAGAACTTTATGAGTACAAAAAAACCATGCCAAGAGTTGGTCCAAAGAAGGTAGGATGAAGGGGTGAGCTTCTAACCAAGTAGGCTAGTTGATAAGATTTGCAGGAAAGTTATTTTCTTACCTGAAAAACTATCAAGAACAAGTGGGTTAGAGGTTATCTATCCAAGGGAAAGAGTGGGCCTTGGTACTACTTATGATGGTATACAATGTGGCTCAAGTGCATTACCAAAAATGCACAAGGGTTGAGAAAGAGAGGCATTCAAAGAAGTGTTGTTGAAACATTTTCTAGACTTGGTCAAATTTTGGCAGATTTAGGGTTTTTGACTAGAGTACAAGAGGGTATGTTTTTGGTTGGTTGCAAGGTACCAAAGCATCATAAAATGGATGATGTTGAAGTGTATATTGACTATAAAGGATCCATGCTAGATATTGGTCTTCATTGAATTGGAAGCTTCTAGAATGAATGACTTCAGAAGTGATTTGGTTAATGGTTTTAGATGATCACCTAGTGGATATAGATCAGATCCAGCTTGGTTAACTTGCTTAGGATTTCGTAATCTTAGTTTAGTTTGATCCAATAGAATGAGCTCCTATGGTAGCTCACTTTAGTTCCTAAGCAAACAAGTTAGACAGCAGATCAAGGCAATACATCTTAACAGATCAAGGCAACTCATCTTACAAGCAAGTCAACTACTGTTAGGGTTACCATCAAGCCTATCTTGAGGTAATGATGGGTATTTTGAAAGGTTGGAGTTTGAATAAGGTGAGATTCCTTGGTATTTCTACTAGGAGTAGCATTCAAAAGCTTTATAAATAGGTTTTGGAAAACCTGGAGGTAAGAGTAGTTGAGAGTTTGATCTTGAAAACATAAGGAGATTATATTATATAGCTCTCCATAGTTTTGTCAATAGAATCTACTAAAATATTTTTGGTTACATAAGCATCTTGGCTCATGTTTTGAAATGCCAACACATTTGAGAATATGTAAAATGAGCCAGTATAGTTTTGTTAAATAGATTTTGATGACTGATGTTGAGGTAACGAGTATATCATAAGTTATACAATCAGAAACATAAGCACAGACAACAATAAGCAAGCACTTCACAATTAAATAAGAAAAAGTTTTTATTCCCCTTGATTTTTGCATTATCGACAACTAATCAGGGTTTTCTGAAATTGGGATGTTACACATAGCTTCCTCACTACCTTCACTTACCGAAATCTTGACGTTGATCCTTTTTACATGATCTTCAACGGTGTAGCTTGGTGAAGGGGCATTACTATAGTCAAGTTCTTTAGGCTCCTCCCTTTGGATCCTCATCATTTTGAGTTCTTCAATAGGATTGGGTTCAGCTTTACATGCAAATTTAGCTAGAATGAGAGTTTGACTCTCGGTTATCTTACCTAGGTATTCCTCAATGATCCTCATTCTTTCTTGGAGGGTCTGCAAATCATTTCTCAAACTAACAGCTTGGTTAGAAAATTTACCAAGCATGGCATCATGGTTCTCCGTTATTTTAACAAGAATATTGTTTTGTTCATTTTGTGAGTCTATAAAGATTTAAGTGTTTCTTGGAGACTACCATTACTAGTTCCTATATTATTATAGTTACCTGCATGACTAGAATAATGTCTCTGAAAGTTAGGATTGTAACTCTTCTTCCAAGCAGGGTTATAATCATTACGATCTACAAAGTCTATTTATTGAATATTTGTTTCAGGGTGGCTCTTACCTAGGTTTCCTTACCTTCTAAGGCTAGTATGAGCCCATCCAACTTGGTATTGAGTTCTTCGTTTTCTTGTGGTGAAATATAATTCACCTTCTTCGTGTTTGATCTTTCCACATGCCATTGGGCATGGTTGTCTTCCATATTGTCTAGCAGCTGCTTTGCTTCGGTAATATGTTTACCCATAAACGTTCCTCTAGCTATAGTATCAAGCTTAGACTTAGACACATGATTGAGAGCATTATAAAATAAATGGAGGATTAACCAATCTTTCATCCCATGACTACTACATTTTCTTAAGCATTCTTTCATCCTCTCCCATGCAAGAGCTAGTGCCCACGCTCTTCTTGTCTAAAGCTAGTAATATTATATCTGAGTTGCATAGTCTTTGCAGGTGGGAAAAATTTAGTCATAAATAAAGAAGTACATCCCACCCATGATGTAATAGTGTTTCTAGGCAAAGATAGCAACCATTCTTTTGCTCTCCCTCTTAGAGAGAAAGTAAATAAACACAATTTTACCGCATTGCGGTCAACATCTTTTGTACGCATCATATCACATATTTCAGTGAAATTATTTAAGTGCATACATGCGTCTTCAACAGCAGAGCCTCCAAATTGATCATGTTGAACCAAACTTAAGTAATGGGGTTAATTTCATAGTCATCATCAGTGATTGTTGGCTGAGTAATAGGAGTACGCAAATAATCATTGTTGGAAGTAGCAAACTCCCCAAGCTGCTTTTCAGCCATATTCCCTATGTTTTCTCGTTTTCTTAAACAAGGAATTATAATGTAAGATCTCACCATGATAAGGTAAGATCCCTATGATTTTAGTGCTATTCCCTGGATCGAAATGCTAGCACCCACAGTTTAAGATGAAGTACATAGAAACAAAGGTCATTATTACATCGCACATCCAGGAGTATAATAGTTCTTACAACTCACTTAGCCCAAGGCTAAGACACAAGTTCACATAACATATAATGATAATAGAGTCCTTAGTCTTCATGTGCCACAGGCAAGCATGTCGAGTGTAGACTCGCAACCCTACTCATCATCAGAGTAACCTGCAACATAATAAGTTACAGCCACAATGGTCAATACATTTGGAATTGTATTGGCAAGTGATACCAAAGATACTTAGTATAATCCAACAGCTACATGAATATATGGCTAAGTGCGGTTATGGCTGGCTTTGCTAAAATAGTTTAACTTATAGTTTTTGAAGAAGTTTTTCATTCAAGCTATAAGGTATCAATGATAGACATCACTGAACCTTTATCCCTGTTCACCCACAAGTTTTAACTTAGAGAAATTTGGATGAGGAGATTATTGAACTACTTCACTGTCTTGAGGCTCAGAAGTTGTCCATATCCGGGGACACGGCTAAGTACTTAGTTTTACCCTCTCGAGAGGTGGTGCACTTTCCCCAAAAGACTCGACATGCATCGAGACAAGACCTTTTAGAAGCAATCCCTCAGACCACCACGGACGCGTTCTATCCTATCATCACTACCACCCTCTGTCCGCCTGGCTGAGTTCTTGCAACTTAGTTGGTGAAGGCAGAGCCCATATGCCATGTGGCTGCACTGGAAGCTTCATGACAAGAATGTCTCCAATCTCTTTATTCCTGGGTGTCCATCCACAAGTGTGATACACCAGCTAACCATAGACATGGCCCCTGAGTAACCACTCAACATAATCCAAGCAAGTCCCAATCCACCCAGGTGTTTCGTTAATAATAGTTCTTTTCTTAGTTCTTTTCTTAGTCTATTTAAACGAAATAGTCTGGCGACGTGGCGCTTTCTTATTGGCTGATACCGGTTCGGCCAGATCGACCACTGTGGGTCGTCAGATTTAAGTAACGTTGTACGGATCAGATCAGCCGTACCCTTTCGTTTAAGTGATCTAATCTTAACCGCTAGGATCTGATCGAACGGGTGCTAAGCATCTCGCCGGAGACTGGCGGTGCTAACGACGGCGCGCGGCGGCGGAGCGTCGGCCGATGGGGTTCTGGCGATTCTACGAGGGCTGGGAGACCGTGGACATGTACCAGAGGTTGAGGGGGTCGTGGTGATCTCGATGGAGGTCAGCTGTTGTGCGGGGGGTGCTCGGGCTTGGCCTGGATCCTTCGCCGGAGTTGTGCAGACGGTGGAGTTCACGGCTCGGTGTCGGAGATCATGACCTGGGCCTCAAACCAACCGGCAAAGAGGTCAGCGAGGTGCGCAATCGTCTGCACGACCTAGTAAAGACCAAATAGGGGCGGCGGGAACCCTACCTTTACCGGAGAAGGCGACTAATGGTGGCGGCAGAGGGAGTTCGCCGGAATCGTCCGTGTCATCGACCTGGAGCAAGAGGAGGCACGCGGCTGGGTTAGTAGGTGCGCCAGGACACGGCAAACCATATAGGACAGAGAGGAGGGCGCCGGGCGGCCTGGGTTCACCGGAATCGTCGCCGGAGTCCGTCGGACAGCAGCGGTTCGAGCTCGGAATTTGGGGAGCCTGGGGGATCTCCGGGGTGGTGTCTGTGGGGAAAATGATGAGGAGGGAGAGGGGGTTTAGTAGGTGTAATCGTCGGGCTAATTAATCGCGAGAAACTGACGGAATCGAATCGATTCGAAATGGCCGAAGGGGAGAGGTCCATCATCGGCAGTGAAGACGACGAGGTGACGTAGGCGTGGGGCCGGCTTGTCAGCGAGAGGGAGTATCCAGGGGCACGGTAAGAAAGCGGGGGAGAGGGGAAACTCCGGGTGGGCTTAATGGGCCAGGTTGGGCCAGATGCTGCTGCTGCTGTTTGAAATTTTCCCTCCTTTTCTTTTTCTAATTCATTTTGCTCCAAAACTTTTGATTTAATGATTCAAATTGATTCAAACCAATTTGTGAAAATTTGTAAAAACTCAAACTAGGTTTTTAGGGTATTATAACACATATTTACCTACTATTTTAATCCAAAGTACTTACTTGGACTTAATAGGTAATATCGCATTTTCTTTTGTTCCATTTTCAAAACTATTCTAAAATCCTAACCATGGCCCAAAATTGCACTAGATTTTTGGAGGACATTCTAAATGCAATGCAAAAACATGCCATGATGATATGAGTGCAATGATGATGATTTCAGATGAAATTTTGGGATGTTACATATAATAGTAAAAGCAAGAATTTAAAAGCTAACTATTTTTTTGATTTATCAAATAAAGACTGAAAGCAAACTAACAAAATTAAAAACAAGAATTAAAACTAGCAAGGTTCCTAATAACGTCACCAGGGTAGCTATTTCTTCCCTGGCAACAGCGCCATAAAAAGGGTTGATACCTTCGATCTGGATTACGAATGTAGTATAGCTTATTTTTTCCCTAGTAGACCTAGGTTATCAAATCCTCGGGAAGCGAATGCATGGTGAAGTTACTTTAACGAAGCTTTGAGAGTTTCAGAGTTTCTTTTGAGTTTTTACTGGACCAATAGTTTGCGTCTTTTTGTTGTTGTCGATGATGGAGAGAGAGGGCCTAGGGCACTTGGTTTCACCGGTATCTGTGCAAAACATCTGATGGAAATAAAAGATAGAAATAAAGTATGCGTGTACTTGTTAGAGCAAGATAAATTATATGCGGGCAGTGCATCCATAATTGCTATTACCTCTGCAACCGCTTATAGCAATAACCTACTAGTCTGATGCATAGAAGAAAGAGAACTAATGATATGCATAGTGATGTCACCGTAAATCCCAAACAAATCCCTCACATACAACCGTACTACCCCTTCTGTCACTAGAGTTCCCAATCTGCAGATCAGTCATTACTCATACTCCCTATACCTGGATCAACCCTCTGGGTCTTGGGGTACCTGACAAGTCCTTGGATTGAGGAAAGAGAGGATGCAATAATCATCACGTCATACAAACTAATACACGATCCCATCTACGATAAATAACATGCACAATTGCTACATTGCTAGGCCGGAGCCCTTAGCCCAAGTAGAATTACTCAGACATAGAGATGAGATCAACAATCACAAACATTGTAATGAAAATCCTAAGATTGATAGCAATAGTCTTATAGTGTCGCCAATCGGAGTAGAGATCTACTATTACAAGTGGTGGAATATGGCTATGGAGATGGAGAAGGGTTTGGAGATATGGAGGCAGTTGGTGATCTATGGCAGAGACTTTTTTGCAAGGTCTGGCTTGTTTTATCGTTGCCCTAGGCTTCTTTATATAGGGTCCCTTCATGAAAGTTGTTCTGTTTGACCTAATGGTGGTGGCGCGAACTATACGACCGGAATTTTTGCTCCGGTTGTATAGTTGGTCGTTAAAGCATTTTCCTCCGCTTTATGGCTCCTGGTTTCTTCTGGTTTTTGGAAATTTGTATCTTGGACTTTAATGTAGCGATTCCCTCCTTTAAGCGACATTATCTGCGCATGAAAAATATAAAGAAAGGATTGCATACCCCTCCGAAAATTAGCATTAGTGGCAGGGTTTAGAGAGATATTCCATCAAAAATATGAGTAATATCCAGTTTAAATGTGGACGTAGATGGATGTATTTCAGAGCCATCAACCTCCCCAGGATTAAACTTGATCGTCCCCGGGCAAGAAAACCAAAATAAAAAAGGAACTCAGCATTTAAACTGAAATAACGAGATGGTGACCTTACTCATGATTAGTAGTCTCATGTTTCCTCCACTTCATAAATCTAAAAAACTTTCAGCATAGATAGAGTAATGGCAAGCATATCATACGGGTTTCATGGATCCTTATAGTGCAGAAAAATTATTGTAAACACGGATGATTCAAATGAGTAAACTTTATTCCATGTCAAGTAATCAACTCATAGGCTTGCCTTTGAACAGTAAAGCATAATCATGTAATTTAAGAGTGTGAGAGTTGTCATGAAAAGCATATACACTAGAGTATCTCAATTCGCCCACATCAATGAATCAAGACTTTTCAAGCACTACTTTTCTATTCATTGTCCTTAAGAATTTCAGTTTTTAAGTAACTAAGAGCATGACAAAATCTTTATTAGTTTATCGGGCTGTGATGGACACTCATGGCATCACTAAGGTTTTGTTCCTTTTGCATAATGATTTCTCATAACAGCCAGAGGAGTGATTCCATCATGATTACAGCTACCTGGGAGTGCCAAGAATCTTACCCACTATAGCATTGCTGCTACAAGTGTTTAATCAACTCATAGCTGAAATCTAGGAGTTTCCTCCATGAAGATCGGTCGTAGGCCAGTGGAGTTGTTGGCATCCCATGAAGTTTGACACGCATAAAGCTATATCATTCTTATGATTACCAAGTCCAACTTTGGCATGCTCACAAAAACCACTAAACATTAATTCAATCGAACAAATCCTTTCAAAGAGATCTATTAAGTCAATCAACATTTTTAGTGGTGTTGAGTGTCTCTAGAAATAAACCTTCAAGACAAAGCACTACAACACCCAAGACTTCAATCGTGAGACTTTTTATTATTACAATTGTTTAGCAATTTTTGGGCAAGACTTGGTTAATTACGAGAGCTGGAACAAAACATACCCAATTAAATACCCATGCAAACAAAAATCTTACTACAATACAAAGACTCACTCCACCAATATAATATCTCAACATTTACTACTAACTAGCATGGGTTTCTCAAACATCAAAAGTGGGGAGTCATAAGGCATACCTCTCATGTTTGGTTCCACTTCTCTCTTCCTTTTTTATTTGTTTCTTGGAAACTAGAAGTCGATCACTCTCCTGCAAATATATGAAGACCTCGAGGCGGAAACAAAAGAAAGAGGGTAAATAAGGAAAAATTGAGAAATATTTTTGTGGTTTTTAAGAGAGGGACTTTAAAGAATAGAAAATTGGCGGTAAAACTCGACTAGAAAATTCCGAAAGCAAAAATAGATAGAACTAAAAATAAGGTGTTGGGGAAACCAACACAAGTGCTTATAAACTCAAATAAAAACACAACCCCTAAATAAATAAAAGCAAATAAACGCGAAATAAAGATACATGAGGAAACTTCCCCAAGCTTAGGCTTTTGCAAGCCCTTCAAATCATTGTGGTGGCGGGAAAAAGTCGTTACTCCAGTTCGCAAATTGAGTAGAGAGGTCACTAGTAAGCATTCCACAGGCTCTCAAAGTGGAGAAACCAACACATGTCTCACCTAGTACGGGTTGCAACTCTCCTAGGTTGAGGCCTAGGGCAGTGGCAAGCACGGTGATGACACCTCCACCTGTGATTGGTCCTTGGCTTTGAGAGGCTTGGTGCTCCAAGTAGCGCACAAGGATGGCGCCCAAGTTGAGTGACAAGCCACATTTGATGTAAGCAACCTTTGCGAGGACTAGGATGTCCTCCTCATTGAGTCTTGTGAACTCATTACGTGCATGCAAGGTGTTAGCAAAAACACAGAACAAATAGCGAATTACAGGATGTTGAATATTCTTCCTCTTGTTCACCCTACTAGTGAAACTCATTCCATTATTGTGTTTAGGGGTTGGTTCCAAGCCAGTAAAGGATGCACGTAAGGCATGAAAATCATTGTTTGGCAAATTAAAACATGCGCACCATTCATCTAATGTTAAGGTGTAGTTGTTGTTCATCAGACGGAAAGAAATAGTGTCCTCTCCTTGCCATTGTTTAACGGTGCTTTGCAACGAGCTTATGAATTCAATGGTTAAGCGGCGAAAAGTAGGCACATCATCGTAGAAAAAGTTTTGTAGGACAGCTCTATTGCAAAGTAAATTGAAGTCATCAGAAATACCGAGTTGGTTCATTATAATGGGGCAAGCCCACTTGGTGGCCTTCACTTTGCGGTTCTTGATCCTGTTGAAGCGATCACGATGGGCCTCATCCCTGAACAATATCCCCGTGCGTTCCTGAGTGGCAGCCCGAGAAGTGCTAGCGGTGGCACGATCACGAGTTTGGCTCCTTGTGTTCATCATATAAAACATTGAAGAATGGCAAAAATAAAACTTTTTGATCCAACAACAGTAAGTATAATATATTCCTCGTCAAAATAGATTAAAGAATCTCCTTAAGATAGTAATCTAGGCAAGAAAATCATGGCAATTTGTTCATAGTAGGTCCCACCCTAGATTGATAATGATAATAGATCGAAGATGAATTTGCAAAAAGTAATTAGAAGATCGGAGGAGAAACATACCGTAGATCACTCGTGTGCGAGGAAATCGAACGAAATTAAGAAGAGATGAAGATCTCTTGAGGTTTTTAGAGAGTTTAGAGGTAGAAGGAAAAAAGGATTGAAGTTTTGGAGTTGGAGATACCCTCCCGTGTGATTTTGTGGTCGGACGCAACCATACGGGCGGAATTATATGGCCAGAACAATGCGTTCCCGCCGTATAGTTGGCCTTTTGTCAAAATTAAGGGTTTCCTCCTGGCGGCGCAACTATATGGACACAACTATATGGCCGGAACAAAATATTCCCGCCGTATAGTTGGTCGTTAAACTATCTGTCCCTACGAAAGAAAATATACAAAGGCATCGATATCTATATGACCGGAACTATACAGCTGGAATTTTTATTCCCGCCGTATAGTTGGTCGTTAAACTCTCAATACATTAGAAAAGAAATTGTACGAAGGCACTGATATCTATACGACCAGAGCTATACGGCCGGAATTTTCATTCCACCGTATATTTAGTCGTTAAACTCTCAATACATATTAGAGAAAAAAAATCGATGGCAAAGATATCTATACGGCCGGAACTATCCGGCCGGAATTTTTATTCCTGTCGTATAGTTGGTCGTTAAACTCTCTGTGTGCATAATTTCTTTGAAAACTATTAAGAGATATAACTATTTCTTCGAAAACTATTTCTTCGAAAAATTTAAGAGATATAACTGTTTCTTCAAAAACTATTTCTTTTCTTGTAACTTAGTGATATACCTTATTTTTGACAGAAAATTGATAGTAAATATTGTCGACCAACAATATCATGAATAAAGAAGAATTTCAAGTACTACCGAACTTCCTCTCCTAAAATGGAGTTTTCTAGCACTCTTTATTAAACGTAAACTTAAAATAAAACTTAAAAACTTTACTAAAACCTTTATTTCACATGGGTTGCCTCCCATGAAGCGCTCTTTTATGGTCAATAGCTTGACCTTGACGATACTCACTTGGGCTAGATGAGTGGAACACCCACTCCAAAGTAATTTTCCTTCAAAGTGATGGCCTCCTTTTCATCATGTTTGGCTTTCTTCTTCCTGGGAAATTGATACGTCCATTTTGGATCACTATTCTATATCATAATTTACTGTTATTCATTGATATATTTCATATAAAGAGATGATACTTATGTAATTTCATCTGTTTTTGCATGGTTGATGACTTTTGGAGCATGGACCGCTGTAGTCAGGATTCTCATGGAAAAGGTGCTGTTTGGAGGCAAAATTCGCAAAGATGAGAAAATTCGGGAAAATACATGGAAAATCCTATTTTTCCAGAAGACGAAGAAAGCTAGAAGGAGGAGTGGAGATGGGCCACAGGGGGCCCACATCACCCCCTGGCACGGGCCAGCCTGGGTCGCGCCACCAGGTAGTGTGGCCGCCCTGGTCCACCCCTGGCTCTCCCCTCTAGCGTATGTTATCCTCCTGAAACCCTAAGACTCGGGGAGCGAGCACAAAAAGATTCCGCTGCCTCTACGGGGCAGAAAACACCAAGTGACGAGGGTTTAACTCATCAATGCCCATTGTTATGTACTTGGGTTTTGGAGAAGGAGGGAGCGCAGGAGACATCTATCGGCTAGCAAACAAGCACACAGGGGACTTGAAGATTTACCTAGGTTCAGGCCTCGTAGTGGTCCCTACTCCTGCTTGTCTGCTTGTGGAATTATTGAAGGAATCGAGGATTACAATGGTGCGCAGATGCAATCTGGCGAAGGTTGTGGAAACTAGGGTTGCGTGTGTCCTCCTCGCCGCCCCTCCTGGCCTTTATATAGATAAGCCAGGTCTCAGGTAGCAAGTCGAGTCATTTACATGTTAGGGTTTTCCCTTTGAACTTTCTATCTTTGGCTTCTTCTTGTTCTTCAAGCAATCAAGAGTCCGTAGGCTACTCTAGTTCTCTATTTGGGCCTTGGCGACACCGTGGACTCCACTGTATTCAGGCCGTATATACCAAGCTCGAGTACCTGTAGGGTATACCCATGTCATTAGACCCCGAGTTTCCAGTGGAATCGCAGATTCGACTGGGGGCTTTATGAAGCCTTTCGAGTTCATGAATGAGTATATTTTCAACTACGCTATTTGTGTCATAGGGATTGTTGATGTGCGTGCCTGATTTAACCGATGTATCGATATCAGTTAACTACCTTAGGGTAAAACAACGCAATCTACTTGAACTCAAGTCCCCAGACTCGAATCCGGAAAAGTGCTGGTGTAATTCGACTCAAGCCGTAGAGGTCTTACAGGAGACGAATTCCAGTATACGGGTGTGAGCACTCGACGGGTCCGTCAAGGCATGTTCATTGTACCTGTAGGCACAAATATATTTCTGGTAGTGCGCAGCAAATGCGTTGCTAGGCCTTATGCAGGTCTTATCTTCACGCTGCAAGCGCGGCATCCGAATTTTTTGTCATCGCGGAGATGATTCGGGTGACCCAGGAGACACAGTCTCTTTGTAGGGAAAACTCATGAGGCGTTGTCGCCATAAGCTTCGAGTGCGGATGTTATCGACACACAGTACGATGTACAAATAATCATAGGGTGCGGGACCAGCGCTCCTTATGGGAGTAGCCCCCCTAGTGCCTGGTTGAGTCGAAACTCAGGCAGGGACTAAAGAACTTTTGTGACTGTTGTTGTCTTTTGTTTGCTTGTTTCAGTCGAATTTGTTTCCGGCGCTCCCTATGGGAGTAACCCATGTCCATAATCGAACCCTGGATTCGAGTGATTGGGTATTCTTTGAATGTCCATGTTCCTGTAGAAAAGAAAAGAAAAATCGTAGGGTGCGCGATCAGTGCTCCCTATATGAGTGGCCCCCGAGTGCTTGATGGAGTCGAAGACTCGAACAAGGACTAAAGTAGCGAAGTCTTCTGCTGCGTAATTTTGAATGACGTCACTACTGACGATGTGATGACCTCAGTTTCCCGCGTGAGCGAGTTTGATGGTACGTGACGAGCGGTGGGTCCTATTTTCTGACTCTGACTTGACCAGGCGTGCGTAATCTCTATTTTAACTGTGCCTCCTCGATTTCCGCCCGTAATGGGGGTAGTGGGGGACGGTTCACACTTCAGGTCCTACACGTGTCGAGCACGATGAACGCCACGCGTCTAGTAGGGTTTTTCCTGGCTGTTAGATTGCATCTTCCAGGGGGTTAAGTAGCGATGTTGCAACGGTAATTGTTCACATCTGCTTCTCTTCTCTGCCTTTTCCTCCATCGCCATTGCTGCTGCTCCTCTGCTTCTTTGTGTTCGTTTTTCCTCGTGGCCCTGGACCAGCTCCGCGTATTTCCCAATTACTTCCTCCGGTCATATCGCCACTGCAGAATGGGGAAGAAGAAAGGAGGTGTCGCGGCTGATTCTGCCGCCACCACGGTTGCTACGAAGAAGAAGGGCGGCTCTGCCGCTGCGGGCACTAGCACCGCCGCTGCCGGGAAAAAGAAGGGCACGGGCAATCGCGTCACCAATGGCGCGTGGCGCGCATCCGTGATCAAGTCTTCTGAGCTCCGTCTTCTACGCCAAGATGGAGTTGTGTCTGTTGCAGTGGCTGGCGCGCATGTCCCCGGCAGCGAGGTAATCCCCTCTCCGCCTGCCGGCTTTCGGGTGGTGTTCCTAGCGTTCATCATATGTGGTCTCTCGTTGCCCCTGCATCCTTTCTTCGGGAGCTTTCTTTGTTTCTATGGGCACCAACTGCATCAGCTATCCCCCAACTCCATCCTACATGTAGCTTTCTACATTACTCTTTGCGAGTGCTGGCTCGGAATTGAGCCGCACTTCGGTCTCTTTAAGAGCCTCTTCAATCTTAGGCCTAGTCAGCGTCTGGCTCTGTAGTCTATGATGTAGGAGGTTGCGGTATCCACGTCGAATCCTCCGCCACATACTTTGACATCAAACTCATGGCGTTCGTCCAAGGGTGGAGGGACAAGTGGTTCTATATCCGCGACCTAGAGGCTGACGGAGACCACTACGGAATCGCGCCCTTCAATCCCGCGATGCCGTGCAATAGGATGCGCTCCTAGAAGAACGTAGTGATGCCCGACGAATCCTCGGAAACAGATGTGATGTACGAGCGCGTCTGCGACCTCGAGAATCGCATGGGGAAAGAGGAGGGAGGCTGTGCCCTCATTCACACTTGGCTGCGCTGTCGCGTCCAGCCTCTACAGGCCAGAGTCCACCCTATGTTCCAGTGGGCTGGCATGGACGATGTCACTCGCGTATCTGCCGATGGCATTTCCGCGAGTGAGGTAGATAAAAGGGTGCGACTGGTCACCAAGTACACCACCAATGATGTGCTCCCCAATGATCCAGTCGTACCTCCATTCGATGCTACTAACCCTCCTCCTGAGGTACAGTTGTGCTACGTAGTAGCTTTGTTTGTTGACTACTTCTTTTCTGTTTTTCTTGACTTGTGCTAAATTGTTTTTCTGTGTGCAGGATTGGGGGTGTCGCCCTGTATGCCCCCTCTTCCTAAGGGGGTTATCCCTCGTGAAGCCCTTGAAGAGGATGAGTCGGAGTCGACCGTCCCATCTGATGTGGAGGAGGAAACTCCCGTGTCGAGTGGTCCGGATACTCGCAAGCGTTCGCGCAGCAAGGATTCGGATGCATCGTCCCCTTCAACTCCAGAAGGTGCGGTTGATGGCACAGAGTCGCTGATCCTGCCGTTCCTGTGAATGCCGTGGCGACTGACAAAGGAGTCGTCGTTAGAGTCGGGGGATCAAACCTTCGATTTTGAAAAATTTGATTGGTAAGTATATCAAGTTTTCCTTGTGGGTCTTCTTTTCTAGTTGTCTTCTCTTGATGTTGGTTTTGGTCTTCACCCAGCTGGCGTCGTCATCTTCTGGCGATGTCCAATTTGTGAAGGAATCTGGAGTCGTGACCTCCAAGGCCGAGAAAATGGCTGAGCGCGCTCCTTCCCCTCCATTGGCGGCCCACTCTGGGCATAATTCATCAAGTTCTCCACAAGATGTGGAGCATCGGATGGTTGCCCGGATGACTGCGCACCAATTGACTTCAGAGTCATTGGAGGATCATGTATGTGTAGTACCTCTTTTTCTGATGTTTGCAGTCGAATTTTTATCTATGCCATCCGCTGATCCTTTGTTGTTTTCTTTATTGCAGCTCCTTGTGAAGGAAGCCGCTCACCTAGCGGAGCAGGTGGTTGCGATGGGTCGTCAGCATGCAATGCTGGATAATCGCCATCACGCAGTTGAAAGTGAGTGCCCTTTACTTTTCGTCTGTATCCTTGTGATATATTCGACTGACAGTTTATCTTTTGCTTGTGTTACAGCTGAGCATAATTCCCTCCTTCGTAGAACTGCTTCTCTTGAGAAAACACTTGCTACGGCGGTGAAGATCCGTGATGAGGCAATCACAACGCTAGACGAATCACGGAAACGCGAAGAGGATCTGCGCGCTTCCATCGCAGATAGGGAGAAGTTGTTCGAAGAACAGCTTTTCTCGATTGCCAAGGCTCTCTCAGGTATGCCCTTGTCTAGGTTTTCGTCGTGTCTCTTCTTTTTAATATACTGCCGTGCTGACTTTTGTGTTGATGCTTAATTCTTGTGTAGATGCCAGCGGCTTGATCTTTGACGCGCAGGCACTCTGTCGCGATGATGCGTTGGCGGGTGCCATTTCAGCAGTCGAAGACCGCAGCGCTGCCGTGCAGGGGGGCGCTCACCAAGGCCAAGGGTGTGCTTAGTCGCCTTCGGGAGGAGCTGGCGCCCAAGGCTGAGCTGATCAAAAATATGGATGCGCTGGTGGAGTCCCTTGCCGGGGGCATTCAGGCGAGCTTCAAGAACTCGCTCCGTGCGGCTGGCGCTTCAATGTCACTCGCAATGGTTCAAGCCCACGGAGTCTAAGTTGATCCTACAGCGGTTCCAAGGTGATGCCTGTCAGCGCGGATGGCCAGCATGTAGTCTTTGCTCCTTTCGCAACTACTTGTGGAAAGTACGGGCCGCAGCTGATCAATACAGTTGCGAAGTACTCTGAGGAGCTTCAACGAGCCAAGAAGGCGGCGAAGGCTGCGACGTCAGGGGCCAGCGGGAAGTCTGTGGCGTCTGATATTGCCACAGACTCGATGAGGCCCCAAAAACCAAAGTCTAAGTCGAAGAAGTTAGTTTCTCCTCAGTAGTCGCGCCTTGTAATAGTTAAATAGCTTGTTTATTTTGTTGAAGACATGCCTTTTGGCGAGTGTATCTGCTGATACTTTGTTGATCTTGAATTCGCTCGAATCCTTTTTTCTGTGCTTCGCCTTGGTCTTCTTATTATCTCTTGCTTGCCTTGTGATAAGGCAGATCGAGTGATCCTTTGAGGGAACCTTGGGATTCGTCACCCCCTGATGAGACCTTGGTACCGCCGCCCTCAAGGGTGGATGAGCTATCCTTGGTCTCGCGACTCCGTAACTGCGTGAAGCAGTTGGAGCGTGAATTGCTGTACTCCGTGGTAACGCGGATGTATGGAAATCGAGGGCGGAGAAGGACGCCGCCCGAGAACAATATCTACTGGGGGAGGTGACGCATCTTGGTGACCAATTCAAATGTTAGTTTTCTTCTCCTTTATCTTTTTCTGTAGTCATTCGCAGTAGGTCGTTGTCTTCATACTTCTGCCTTTGCTTGGTATAGTTGTCAGTGCTCGCCATCCGCAGGATGAGAAGGATAGCATTGCCATTGGCATGAATGACCTGACCCAAGAGCAGCTTCAAGCGACTGGATACTTCTGGGTGGATCATGATCGCGCAATCGCACTGGTGACCCTACAGGATCGTGCGTCGCGAGTACTGCATTTCTTGAAGAAGTCATAGTCATGCCTGAAGAATATCTACCAGACAATGTTCCTGCTGGACGCCGTTCCGTTGAGCCTGCTGGCCCTTCTTGCGAAATTCCAGGACTTGAGTGCGGTCCGCGAATGTGTATGGCAACAACTAGTGGCTGGTGCCAAGGCTGCTTTGTCACTTGTGCGACTACACATGCCTGATTTGGACGTTGCAGCAATTGCGGCCGGACCGCCAGCGCCACCAGTAGGTTCGACTTGGAACATGGTTCCGCACTACCAGGCGGTGGATCGCCCAGCGAAGGAAATCGTCGACTTATTCGAGGAGCACACCAACGTTCCTTTACTGCAACAGTAGTTTAATTTGTATCCTACACATAGTTGTACCAGTGTTATAAAGTTCATATATATGTTGTGCATAATTAATGTATATAAAGATGTTGTTAGCGTATATGCTTTGTGAGTGTGTTGCACTATGCGATTCCTTTTCGTTAGCCTGACTTGCGTTTTACCTCAATCCCTTGCCAACCTGTCAGGTGCATTGCATCTGGGATTATGTTTGCCAATGGTTTCGATTGGTGTGCCAGCTACTCAGGATGTCGCGTTAGTTCGTAGAACAGATGTGTATAGGGTGGCGCACCCCCGAGTGGATAATTTGTGAAAAATAAAAGGAAAAAAAGAGTTTTGGGGCACTTAGATTTATTTATTCGCAGGATAGTACGAGATACAATATGTGGCTAAGTAGCCTTGGCTGAATAGCCTTATTTGCAATGTAAAACAGAAAAACTAAGGGTAGAAGCGCCGCAGCTGCGCGACATTCTAAGGGTTGGAGTACGCGACTCCTGTCTGTAAATCTTTAAGGCGATAGGCGCCACCTGGGATTACTTCTCGAATCACGTATGGTCCTTCCCAAGGGGACTTGAGCTTGAGATGCCCTTGCTGTTTCAGTCGCAGGAC
This sequence comes from Avena eriantha, assembly GCA_910589775.1. Lineage (NCBI taxonomy): Eukaryota > Viridiplantae > Streptophyta > Magnoliopsida > Poales > Poaceae > Avena > Avena eriantha. The sequence goes on from OU342745.1 coordinate 240,460,317, forward strand.
CAGGTCACCTTCGATGAAGGACCTGGGGCGTAGACTTCTGCTATGGTAGTTGCACAGGTTCTGCTGGTAGATCGTTGATCTTTCTGCTGCGATTTCCCATGCCTCATCAAGGAGGTCGACGGAGTCTTCGAGTGCAAGAGTTGACTCCTACTCGCTGTAAGTGACCACACCCAGTGCTTTGTATCGTACTTTGGTGGGTAGCACTGCTTCAGCCCCGTGCACCATGAAGAACGGGGTGTACCCTGTGGCGCTGTTTGGAGTTGTGCGTAGGCTCCAGAGTACCGATTGCAGCTCGTCTGGCCAGCAGCCCGCGGCCTGTTCGAGTGGCCTGAGGAGTCATTTCTTGATGCCGCTGCAGACGAGCCCGTTAGCTTTTTCCACCTGACCGTTGGTTTGTGGGTGCGCTACAGAGGCATAGCTGACGTTGATTCCTAGATTCTCGCAGAATTCCTAGAACTCCTTGGATGTGAAGTTCGTCCCGTTGTACGTGATGATGCTGTGTGGCACTCCGAAGCGGTAGACGATGGACTCGAAGAACTTGAATGCGATGTATCCTGACTGATTAGTCACTAGCATGGCCTCTATCCACTTGGTGAATTTGTCGACTACGACCAAGAGGTAGACGTAGCCTCCTCGTGAGGACCTTGGGAGTTTGCCGACCATGTCGAGTCCCCATTGCGCGAAGGGCTAGGCTAATGTAATTGGTCGGAGCTCTGCGCCAGGTGTGTGCGGCTTGTCCGTAAATCGCTGGCAAGTGTTGCATTTTTGGATGATGTCATTGGCTTCACGCATGGTCGTAGGCCAGTAGAATCCAGTTCGTAGAGCTTTGGCGACGAGGGCATGACTGTCGGCGTGGTGCCCGTAGGTCCCCCCATGGATGTCAAGGAGAACAGCTCTTCCATCGGCCCTGGACACACATCGTTGGAGTACTCCTATGATGCTACGCTTGTATAATTCACCGTTGATAATAGCAAATGCCTTGGAGAGCCATGCAATGTGTCGGCCGTCAGTCGGATCATCCGGTAGCCTGTTGCTGAGGAGGTACATGATGTTTGGTTCAGTCTAGGATGGTTCGATCATCATGACGCTCATTGGTCCTTCGAGTCCTGTGTCCAGCTCCATGTCGTCGAGTGCCATTGGCTCATTGGGCGGCACAACCCCCGAGTCCGTTGATGCGCTTGTTTTCTTCTCTGTGGCCTTTGGCTTGATGGAGCGTTCGCAGATGCGCTCGAGAAATACCCCAGGTGGTATGGGGGCGTAGGTGGATCCTATGTTGGCGAGTGTGTCCGCCTCTTCATTGCTTTTGCAGCCTATGTGTTGTAGCTTGCAACCGTCGAAGTCCCCTTCGAGTGTGTCATAGAGGTCGCGGTAGGCGATCATGTTGTCGTTCAGTGCGTTGCACTCGTGTATTGTTTGGTTGACGACCAGCTTGGAGTCGCCATATATTATGAGCCTCTTGGCGCCACACGCCTTTGCCATCCTCATCCCGTGTAGTAGGCCTCGTATTCAGCTTCATTGTTGGAGGTGGTGAACTACATTTGTAGGATATATTTCAGCTTATCTCCCTGGGGCGATGTTAGTATGACACCTGCGCCAGCCCCATCCTTTTGCTTCGAGCTGTCGAAGTGCATTGTCCAGAGGTAGGACATGTCTGGTTTTTCAGGGAGCTGATTCTCCATCCAGTGCACGAGGAAGTCAGGGAGAACTTATGACTTGATTGCATCGCGTTTTTCATATGTTATGTCTCGTGGAGACAGTTCGATTCCCCAAAGCACGACCCATCCGTGGGCGTCGGGGTTGTTGAGGATATTCCCAAGCGGGGCGTCGTTGACTACCACGATTGGGTGCTCCTAGAAGTAGTGGCGCAGTCGCCGGGCTGTCATGAAGATGCCGTACGCCAGTTTCTAGTAGTGCGGGTACCGCTGTTTTGTTGGCGTAAGTACCTCGCTGAGGTAATAGACTGGGCGATGTACCCTGTGGACCTTGTTTTCCTTGGCTCGTTCTACTACGAGCACTGTGCTGACCACCTGGTTGGTGGTGGAGATATATAGCAACAATGGTTCCCTTTCCCGTGGGGTCACCAGTACTAGCGAGGTGGATAGCAGGCGCTTGAGGTCTTCGAATGCTTCTTGTGCCTCGTTGGTCCACTCGAACTTGTCAGCTTTGCGAAGGAGTTGGTAGAAAGGCAGTGCCTTTTCACCCATCTAACTGATGAATCGACTGAGCGCCGTGATTCGCCCAGCCAGCTGTTGGACCCCTCTGATGTTTTTCGGCTTCTCCAGGGCCAGTATGGCTTTTATTTTCTTCGGGTTCGCCTCAATCCCTCTCGCAGAGATAAGATATCCGAGTAGCTGCCCAAATGGTACGCCGAAAGCGCATTTGTCTGGATTGAGCTTGATCCTATAGCGATCGAGGTTGGCGAAGGTTTCACGCAGATCGTCGATTAGCGAGGCCTCCTCTTTGGTCTTGATGACTATGTCGTCAACATAGACTTGGATGTTGCGACCCCAGTTGGTCCTTGAGGCAAGCCTGCATGCATCTCTGGTAGGTGGCTCCTGCGTTCTTTAGCCCGAAGGGCATTGTGTTGTAGCAGAACACACCAGAAGGCATTGTAAACGCCGTTTTTTCTTCATCTTCCTCCTTCATTCGAATCGTCTTGTAGCCTGAGTATGCGTCGGGGAAGTAGAGGCGCTCACATCCCGCGGTGGAGTCGATGATCTGGTCGATTCGTGGTAGCGGGAAGTGATCCTTTGGGTACTGCTTGTTCAGAGAGGTGAAGTCCATGCGCATCCGCAGGATATCCGTGTCCTTCTTTGGTACTAGCACCGTGTTGCCGAGCCAAGTGCTTTCCTCGATGTCGCGTATAAATTTGGCGTCGAGGAGTCGGTTGATCTCCATTCCGACTGCCTTTGCTCTTTGTTCAAACAGTCGCGGAATTGTTTGTTTGACTAGCCTTGCGTCTGGATTGACAGTTAGTGCGTGCTCGGCGAATTCCCTCGGAACTCCTGGCATGTCCGCTGGACAACAAGCGAAGATTTCCTAGTGCTCACGGAGGAATTCGACGAGCGCGAGTTCCTATGCGGGACTCAAGTTGTTGGTGATGAGGGTCGTCTTGGCGGGGTCCGACGGGTGGACCTGAACTTTCTTTGTGTGTACAGATTGAAGGGAATATGCCCGAGAGGCAATAATAAAGTGGTTATTATATTATTCCATATTTATGATAAATGTTTATTTTGCATGCTATTATTGTATTGATCGGAAACATCAATACATGTGTGTTTAATAAACAAAAAGGGTTCCTAGTTATGCCTCTCTTATAGACTATCTTGTTGATTAACAAAATGATCAAGGTTTCCTGATCATGGACACTGGATGTTGTTAATAACAAGGTCACAACATTAGTTGAATGATGTGATGAACATTCATCCGAAGTATAGCATTACGATCAAAGTCATTATGTTTATATTGCTATAACACCATACAAAGTAATCTCTATCCTTAGACCATGAGATCATGTTAATTGCTAACACCAGAAGAGTATCTTGATAACATCAAACGTCACACCGTAACAGGGTGACTATAAAGATGGGTTCAGTGCTACGAAGGTGTTATGTTGAGGCTCATGGATCAAGAGTGGAATTTGTCAATCCCGATGACGGATAGATATACTCTAGGCCCTCTCGGTGATATGAGATTAAGATAGCTTGCAAGCAAGTGATGTGATCACTAGAATGTTATATCACGGGAACGAGAAAAGAGTGCATGTCGGCAACGAGATCAAACTAGGTATGGAGATACCAATGATCGAATCTCGGACATGTAATATATCGCGAGACAAAGGGATTTAGTTACTAGCGTTAAAGGTTATCACGATCACAGAAGTCATCGTTGAATGTGTGGGAGTTAGTACGGATCTCCAGGTCCCGCTTCTGATTATTGATCTGAGAGGAGTCTCAATCATGTCTGCATTATTAGCGAACCGTAGGGTGACACACTTAAGAGTTACCAGACACCATTTTGGAGCACATATGTTTGAGACGAAAAATCGCAAAGTGAAGGAATTGTTTCGATAGAAACCGGAAATTGTTTCGGGTATGCAGAAAGTGGTTCTGCATGTGATATTGAAATATTGCAACGGGTTATATGTGAATGTTTGTTAATTAAAGTAATTAACAAAATTCTGAATAAATTAATAAAAGAGTTTTATTAAATGAGAGAGCATTAAACTTGGAGATTTTTAATGCATTTAAAGTAGGTACTTTAAAGGGGAATGTGAAGAGGCATTTTAATGTGGAGGGGTTACCACCACATGAATAGGGGAGGTGAGGAGTCACCCCCCCATGCGCCGGCCATGAAGGAGGGACACCCCCTCCTCCTATAAAAGGCCACCCTCTTCCTCCTTCTTCCACACACCTCCTTGTGAAGGATCTCTCTCCCCCTCTAGAATTATTCCTCCATGGTCTCAGATTAGCGAGATACATGTTCCCGGTGGCATATCGTCTGGAAGGAGTTCCTGCTTCCGCTGGATCGCTAGAGCGAGGAGGTGGAGGTTGTCCGGTGGCTTGAACGTGTGTGCGAGTACGGATGCGGTGCTGAGTTGCGGCGCTCAGACTTCCTCACGATCTTGAGATCGGCAAGTGTACAACTACATCAACCACGAGTTCCTACTCGTGAACAAAACTCGTTGTCTTCGAGGGTAAGTTGTCGTTGGATGTATGTCCACCGTTGCTTTGTACCTAGTAGATAGATCTTGGCGTGTAGTTCTCATCGTAGGAAATTTTTTGTTTTCTATGCTGCGAACCCAATAGTGGTATCAGATCCTGATCTATGCGTAGGTGCTTTGCACGGGTAGTACACGTATGTTTATATGTGGGCGATGATGATCATGTTATTGCATCTACTATTTATTTTGGATATTGGTGGCACAGTGGGATGAAGCGGCCCGGACCAACCTTACATGTCATCGTACATGAGACCGGTTCCACGACTGACATGCAACTAGTTTTGCATAAGTGGCTGGCGGGTGTCTGTCTCTCCTACTATAGTCAATATCTAATTTACAACAAGAGTCTAATAACTTGGTTATCCTCGTTGGGGTTCATGTTCGTAGGTAAGAACGGTTCTATCTCCGAAAGCCCTAAGCCACGTAAAACTTGCAATTGATAAATTAGAGGCGTCTAGTTTAGATCATTGCTGGGCTAGTGTATTGATATGGTATTGCTGTAATTAGATGTATGATAGATACTCTTACAACACACTCAACGTGTAAGTTCCATAGACCTTGGCCTTACACACAAAGGAATGATAGAGATCATACCACGATGCAAATGATAGATATCAAATGCATGGACCATATCATCTCACTTTACACATTAGATGTTAGCATCTTATGCTGCTAGTTTGGCGCTTTTGGTAGCATTGTAAGATGATCCCTCATTTAGATATCAAAATAAAATGTGTTCTTCCTTGAGTATGCACCGTTCTATGGATCCTGTTTCGACACATCACGTGATGATCGGGTGTACTCGACTCTACGCTTTCATACAATGGGTGTAAGATAGTTTTACACATGCGAGTACTAAGGTTCTTACTTGGCGAGCCTAGCATGTACTGACATGGCCTCGGAACACGTACCGAAAGGTTAAGCATGAGTCATATAGTTGATATGATGCCCATATTGATGCTCGACTTTGAAGCTTCACGGACTCACATGATGATCGGACTTGGTGTAGTGGATTTGGTTCATGTAATCACCAAAAAGGCACGAGGGATGTCGTTTTTGAGTGGGAGATCATTTCTAATTTGGACTAGTTGAACTAAATTTGTCATAAACTAAATCGAAGTGAATTTTCATAATTTGTTGTAGACATTGGCATCTGTTCACTACCTTATGCTTAGTTTTAATTGAGATAGTAGAACTATAGAATTCTGGAAATTTACTTTACGAACTGGTATCGTATTGTTTTGAATGTCAATTTAAAGTTTATAAGTCCTATTGCAAACTTTCAGCAAACTCTATTTACTCCATGAAGTTTAATAAGTAGTATTAAATCAAGAGTAAGAATTCCAATGTTAGTATCTAAACTATCATGTTTGCCTCCATGATTATTGATATTCAAAAGTTGTTAGAATATCAAGATTATATTGGAGCTAAAAATTGTTTCAGAAACCATCATGTGTGAAAGATATTGTGATATCTAAAACAATGTTTTTGGTTGCATTATGGTAGAGTATAATTTAGCAAAATACATGTTCTCATATTGTATGAGAATTTGTGAAGGATGGAGATGCTAGGCATCCGAATCTCCCAAAAAGGTTTCAGGAACTAAAAGTATACTCGTCATTCTTCCTTATAGGCTATAGTAGCTTGATCATGAAAGTTTTCATGATAAGGATGGATAGAAGATGTAAGTAAAATGTTTACTACACTAAAAGATTACTAAAGAATGGATTTTTGAAAGAATGCCAAACATTTGATGATGGTGATCCACTTCAAAGTGCAAGTCCAAAGGTATTAGTATTTGACTATATACAAGCTTTGTACTATGTGTCATGTGAATGACACCACTATTGATGTTGATAGATTCTTTTAAAATAAAAGGAATTGTTGAAAGAGAATATATAAAATATTTGGCAGAAAATAAAAGGTTGGAGATGTCCAACTTAGGTATATAGAAGATATACATGTTATGGTTGTATTCCTTGCTTGTTAAACAATGTGGTTCTGAGGTATTGGGTACCGGTATTGGATACCGAATTGGTTGGTATGAAGTGTCATACAGGACAACGCAATTCATGAACTACAATGGCCTAAGTAACTAGCAAGAGAATAAGTGATGATGTTCATCGAAGACAAATACAGTGTTATTGTGTTTTTTCGTTGTCATCAAACCTAGCCTTCAAGATTTGTTTAAATAATTGTTATTTTGTTCCGGTATTATGAGAACAATGGCTGTTCAAATAATTACCGTATTCCATAAAGGATGGATGAACTTTTACAAGTCTAGTGTGAGAAATCACATCCATAAACATTATTGCTAAAATGTCGCAAGACAAATTATTAAAAGATCACTTATGAAGTGACATCGCTGTTTTAAATTATATTGGAAAGAAAACATGAAGAAACTCCATGTTGATGGATTTTGGAGTCTATGATTTTGATCAATTGACGCATGTGAAACTTTCCTCGAGATAATTGAAACTACGTTCATAGGCCAAAGAGGAACGGATGACTAGCTTATTGGAAATTGTACATGCTGATGTGCATAGTCCATTATGTGTAGCCATATGCGATGGATCTTTTTTGCTTCATATGCTTTCTCCAGAAATTTAAGTGAATATATCTATATATTTACTTAATAAGGAAGAAGTATGAAACATTTGAAAGTTGTTCAAAGACTTTCAAGATGAAGTGGAAAATCATTGTAACAAGAAAATAAAGAGTTTATGATTCGATCATAAAGGAAGATATTTGAGTTACATGTTTAGCAAAAACACTTAAGATTTGAGGAATTGTTCCATGATTTGTGTTTCCCGATAAACCATAGGAGTATGGCATATTCGAGAGATGAAATCAAACCATGTTTGACATGATAAGATCAAAGGTGTCTTTTATAAAACTGCCATCATGTTTAAAGGATTAAAGCTTTATAGACTACCGCTTTTACACTGAAAAGAGCACCATCGTGATCCGTTGAAATGACACCATATGAGTTTTGGTTTGGGATAAAACCCGAATTGTCTTTTCTTAAATTTTGGTATGCTATGCATAAGTAAAATGTTTACAACCAAAGTCGGATAAGTACGTCTTTGTAGGTTATCCCAAAGAATTTGTTGGGAATTTCTCCATAACACCGAGGATAAAAGAGTTTGTCACTTGGAACGTCAAGTTTCTTGAGAAGGAATTTTTTTTGCGAAAAGTTAAGTGGGAGGACAATAGTACTTTGATAAGGTTGTTGAACCTTAGCTAGATGTGCTAACTAGCGCAGCACCGGAAAGTGTCCCAGTGGCGGCCACAATGCTCATGGCTCCCATGATTACAAAAGGTGTGATCTCAGAGATTAGAGTTCCTATTGAATCGTGTGGGTCGGTAAGAATCAAATAGTAAGATTTGATAAGCAAGTCGTTATTGTTTTAACAATGATGAACCGACTATATGCAAAGAAGCAATGATGGGCCCTGACTCCATAAAATGACTAGAAGTCATAGAATCCGTGATAGTATCCACACACGAGAAATCAAGTTTCTGAACTTGGAAGACCCTCTGAAAAGGCGTGAAGCCTATCGGTCGTGTTTGGATCTATAAAGAAATAGACATCTGTGAAATAGTCGACATGTCGGAAACAAGTTTACGACAATGTTCAAGGAGTTGACTATGACAAGATTTGATCTTTCATAGCGATATTTAGTCTTGACGGATTAATATAGCAACCACTACATATAATTTGATGTATGGTAGTTGAACTTCTAATAGAATGGTTACGTACGACGTGTACAAGACATGTTCCGAAGGGTTTTGTTAATTCAAAGGGTGCTAAAAGGGCATGCAAACTTCAATAGTTGAAGTAAGCATAGCGGAGTTGGAATCTTCGCCATGATGAAACTGTTAAAAGAGTTTAAATTCATCCGAGATGAGGAAGATGCTTGCATTTGCAAGAAATTAAGTGGGAGCGCTGAGACATATTTCTAATACATTATGTAGAGGACATATTGTTGATTGGAAATGATGTATCTTGTATTGACACAAGTTAAGAAGTTCATTAAAATAATATTTCGATGAAAGACTTGGGCAAACCCAGAATATTAGGCATCAATATCTATATGGATAGATTGAGGTGCTAATATGGTTGTCCCAGACACACATATATGAGATATTGAAAGGGTTCAATATGGAAACAACAAGAAAGGTTCTTGCTGCATAGAAAGGATTGTATCAATATTCAAGTGTTCCAACACTTGGTGAGTAAAAACACATGAAGATTTTGATCGATTATACCGTGATATGTATATATCTAGAATGTCCTATGCTCTAAATATTATGAGCACATACCAGAATGATCCATAAGATGATCATGGAGAATAGTAAAGATATTCTTATGATCTTTGGAAGAACTAAGAATATATCATGTATAAGTGACAAATAGTTAAAGGTAGTTCATTGTAAAGTGTTACATTGATACTAGTTTTGTCACAAGATACAAATTAAATTTATCTCAATTTAGACTATGGGTGGCACAATTTAATGGAAAGGATGTTCCATGATGGATTTGGATGAGTTCCAAAGTTGAGACATTGTGACGGATACTACAACCAAAGGGCTAAGTATATGACTGCTATAGTAGCAGCATAGGAGGGCATTTGTGTTAAGTAGTTTGTTATCAAACTAGGTGTGGTTCAAAGTGGGCTAATACTATGAAGATATATTGTGTGACAATAATATCAACATATTTTAACCAGAACGAACTAAAGGTCTCACCAAAGGACCAAATTTATACAATGCCATCTCATTTGAGAATGAGTGATGCGTAGAGACGCACATGCAAATACACACGGACCTGAAACTGTCAGATCCGGAGATTATGTTAACCACTAGCAATAGCGTATATACAACACCAGAAAGCCATAGGTGTTCAATACGCAAACTTTTTCAAACTAGATTATTGACTCTAGTGCAAGTGGGAGACTGAAGGGAATATACCCGAAAGGCAATAATAAAGTGGTTATTATCTTATTCCATATTTATGATAAATGTTTATTTTGCATGCTATAATTGTATTGATCGGAAACATCAATACATGTGTGTTTAATAAACAAAAAGGGTTCCTAGTTATGCCTCTCTTATAGACTAGCTTGTTGATTAACAAGATGATCAAGGTTTCCTGATCATGGACATTGGATGTTGTTAATAACAAGGTCACAACATTAGTTGAATGATGTGATGAACATTCATCCGAAGTATAGCATTATGATCAAAGTCATTATGTTTATATTGCTATAACACCATACGAAGTAATCTCTATCCTTAGACCATGAGATCATGGTAATTGCTACCACCGGAAGAGTATCTTGATAACATCAAACGTCACACCGTAACAGGGTGACTATAAAGATGGGTTCAGTGCTACGAAGGTGTTATGTTGAGGCTCATGGATCAAGAGTGGAATTTGTCAATCCCGATGACGGATAGATATACTCTGGGCCCTCTTGGTGATATCACATTAAGATAGCTTGCAAGCAAGTGATGTGATCACTAGAATGTTATATCACGGGAACGAGAAAAGAGTGCATGTCGGCAACGAGATCAAACTAGGTATGGAGATACCAATGATCGAATCTCGGACATGTAATATATCGCGAGACAAAGGGATTTAGTTACTAGAGTTAAAGGTTCTCACGATCACAGAAGTCATCGTTGAATGTGTGGGAGTCAGTACGGATCTCCAGGTCGCGCTTCTGATTATTGATCTAAAAGGAGTCTCAATCATGTCTGCATTATTCGCGAACCGTAGGATGACACACTTAAGAGTTACCGGACACCATTTTGGAGCACATATGTTTCAGACGAAAGAATTGCAAAGCGCGGGAATTGTTTCGATAGAAACCGGAAATTGTTTCGGGTGAAATTGCAGAAAGTGGTTCTGCATGTGATATTGAAATATTGCAAGGGGTTATATGTGAATGTTTGTTAATTAAAGTAATTAACAAAATTCTGAATAAATTTAATAAAAGAGTTTTATTAAATGAGAGAGCATTAAACTTGGAGAATTTTAATGCATTTAAAGTAGGGACTTCAAAGGGGAATGTGAAGACGCATTTTAATGTGGAGGGGTTACCACCACATGAATGGGGGAGGTGAGGAGTCACCCCCCATGTGCCGGCTATGAAGGAGGGGCACCCCCCCTCCTCGTATAAAAGGCCACCCTCTTCCTCCTTCTTCCACACACCTCTTTGTGAAGGATCTCTCTCCCCCTCTAGAATTATTCCCCCATGATCTCCGATTAGCGAGATACATGTTCCCGGTGGCATTTCGTCGGGAAGGAGTTGCTGCTTCCGCTGGATCGTTGGAGCGAGGAGGTGGAGGTTTTCCGGTGGCTTGAACGTGTGTGCGAGTACGGATGCGCTGCTGAGTTGCGGCGCTCGAACTTCCTCACGATCTTGAGATCGGCAAGTGTACGACTACATCAACCACGAGTTCCTACTCGTTAACAAAACTTGTTGTCTTCGAGGGTAAGTTCTCATTGGATGTATGTCCACTCGTTGCTTTCTACCTAGTAGATAGATCTTGGCGTGTAGTTCTCATCGTAGGAAATTTTTTGTTTTCTATGCTGCGGACCCAACACAGATGAGTCGAAAGATAGGTCGGGTGAACTTGGTCGGCTCATGGGAGGCAGACTGTTGTCTGTCGATTCCTTTAGTCTCGCAAGTTCTTCCTGCATGCCGAAGGATTGGGAAATTCTGTTGAATTCCCTGTCACAACTGTCGGACCTCTCGAAGCTCCCGCTGACTATGATGACACCATGAGCACCTTGCATTTTCATTTGCAGATAGGCATAGTGTGGCACTGCCTTGAACCTAGCGAACGCGACATGTCCGAGGATGCAGTGGTATTGTGAGGGCCAGTCGACGACTTCGAAGTCGATGCGCTCGCGCCAAAAAAAATTTGGCGTGCCGAAGATAACGTCGAGGTTGATTTTGCCAAGGGGATACACGCCCTTGCCTGGGATGATGCCATGGAATGTTGTGTATGAGGCCTCTAAGCAAGTCAATGGGATCCTCATTGCCCGCAAGGTACTCGCGAATATGAGGTTGATGCCGCTTCCACCGTCCATGAAGACACGGCTCATGTCGAAGCCTCCAATTTGTGCCTCGAGTATGAGGGGACAATGGCCTAGACGAGGTACTTGGGGCGGATGGTCGCTCTTGTCGAAGGTGATGCAGGACTCGCTTCCACTGAGGTACTCAGTGGTTGAAGGTGGCGAGTTTGTTGCCAGATTGACCTGGCGAGTGATGGCCTTTTGCACCCAGTTGGAGGGGCGGCCCTTTTGGATCATCATGGTGCCCATGGGCCGTGGGTACGGCTCGCCTCCGTGATGCTGGTCGGGTACGTCCGCGCTTGGCGGTGGTCCAAGTGGTGGTGGAGGAGCTCCATGGCCACAGCGCTTGGGCGGCTCTGTAGCCCCTGGTGACTGTGTCGCGATTCATCCAAGCCAGGCCTTCATGGAGTTTGAGGAACTCACTGCAGTCTTCGAGGAGGTGGCTGGATTTCTTTTTTCCGTCATGCTTGTCGATGTAGAAGTGCACAGTGCATGGTCCGGACAGCTCGCCTTCAACGGACGTGGTGGGTGCTTCATCGCGAGTGCGGCGCAGCCACACTTGCGTCGTTTTCCCGGAGTCATAGTATGCACCGCTGCGGTAGTCGCTGTTGCGATTGTCGGCGCGACTGTCGGCGTAGCCGGCGGCGACCATGTTGACGTTGTCGCAGTCATCATAGATGCGCATTGGCCGTTTTTTTCGGCGGTCACGTCTGCGCTCGAGTTCTGCCTCCTCGTCGGAGTGAACGCGATTCTTCACTGAATCTTCTCCGTTAGACCACCGATTCGCGATTTCCATCAGGTGCTCAATGGTCTTGGGCTTTGAGCGGCCCAGCTCCTCCCTGAGCTCTATGTGGTGAATGCCGCCATTGAATGCATCGATTGCGTGGTCCTCTGAGATATTTTCTGCGGAGTTCTTGATGATGGACCACCTCTGGATGTACGAGCGTAGTGATTCGCCTGATCTTTGCTGGCAGCACCTCAGCTCTTTGATTCATGCGGGCCTTTTGTAGGTTCCCTTGAAGTTGCACACAAAGCTGTAAACCAACTCTTCCCAACTGCGAATGGATCCGCGTGGGAGGTTTTTGAGCCATGCTCGGGCGGCGCCCTGCAGCTGTAGCTGCAGGCACTGCATATCCGTACTTCGACTTCCGCCGTGAAGCCGGACAGAAGAGATGTGGTCCTCCAACCAAATTTTTGGGTCCTACAGACCGTCAAACTTCGGGTTCTCTGAGGGGAGCTTAAACCCCTTGGGCATTCGCTTTTGCCTGATGGCCCTGCTGAAGCATCTAGCGCCACTGAGCTCCACATCCCCGTCTTCTAAGTCAGTCGATTAGGCATGTCGCGCCCTTGATTTGTCGATCTTGCGCTCTGTGATATCGTCACGCGCGTCGTAGTCGTGGTCATGTCGCCGTGAGCGGCGGCGTCGGGACAGATCGTGATTGTCATCGCTGGATGAGGGCGAGGAATAGCGTTTTGCCAGAGCCTTGCCTTTCTTCGGCTCTGGTGTTGGCTCCTTGTCGAGGGCGGCCTCAATTAACCCTAAGCTTGCAATCATAGGTCAGTGCATGGTGGCTCGAGGTTCTCCAGCTGCTGGTTGGTTGTTGAGGAGGTACATGGTGGCCGCCATTACCGCAGCTTCCAGCGTTTTTGGTAGCACGGTGCCACGCGAGTCCACCGTCATGGAGCCGAAGTCGAGAACTTTTGCGGCTTCTACATGTTCCTGCTCAGTGAGGTGGGCTAGTTGAGATCGCCTCTTGTTAGCGAGGGTACTCGTTGCACTTGGAGGAGGATCCTCCATGGGGGGAGAGCCCAGCTCGTCGGAGGCTCGACTTGTCTGCCGCCTTTTTGCGTGCTTCGAGTTGCGTGATTGTTTGCACTTGGCACTTGTATTCCTCCTTCGGGAGCCAATGGTAGCCCATCAGCAGTTCTTGCGGGGAGCCAAAGGGTAGAGGGTTGCCCCGTAGGGCATCACGGCAACGAGCCCACTCGATTTCATTGAGCCTGATCATGACGCATTCGCCGGTCTGCTCGTTTATTATAGTTGGAGGTTCGACTGCCCCTCCGTTGTTGACAGGGCGCCGTTTGGCGGTGGTCCGCCATTGGTTATGCCGCCAGTTGGTGGGTCGGCCCCGGGGCCGCCGTTGCCCGTGTTGTCGCGATTGGCGGAGGAGTCACCTGCGTTGATGACGGCGCACATGAAGTGGTTGGGGAAGCTGCTACCCCCTCAACTTTCAGATCTGAATCCGTAGGCTCCATCTTCAGTTGCCAGGTCACCAAGATCGGATTCGCGACTGTTGTCGCTATCCGTATTCTTGACTGTTGTCGAGGCATTGAGCTCGCTGAGGGTGCCGATCGGCGGGGGAAACCACGATGCCGGAGTGATCGATGGTATCGTCGGCTGGTCAAGCATGCGGAGCGTGCCCATCTTACCAACTTGGAAGCGGAAGCTCCCGATCGCCAAGTTGATTCCATCGCCCACGGACTCGAAAGCCGGGCGAGTGGTCGGCGTGTGGATGGTGAAGTCCAACGCGCCGAAGAGCTGGCAGATCTCTACTGTTGCGAAGTTGGAGACCGCAGTTGATGGGGCCGAAGATGCCGCAACATCAGCACTCCCAATTCTCACAGACGGCGCCAATTGACGAGGGTTTAACTCATCAATGCCCATTGTTATGGAATTGGGTTTTGGAGAAGGAGGGAGTCCTAGAGACATCTATCGGCTCGCAAACAAGCACACAGGGGACTCGAAGATTTACCCAGGTTCAGGCCTCATAGGGGTCCCTACTCTTGCTTGTCTGCTCGTGGAATTATTGAAGGAATCGAGGATTACAGTGGTGCGCAGATGCAATCTGGCGAAGGTTGTGGAAACTAGGGTTGCATGTGTCCTTGTCGCCGCCCCCTCCTGGCCTTTATATAGATAAGCAAGGTCTCGGGTAGCAGGTCGATTCGGTTACAGGTTAGGGTTTTCCATTTGAACTTTCTATCTTTGGCTTCTTCTTGTTCTTCAAGCAATCAAGAGTCCATAGGCTACTCGAGTTCTGTATTTGGGCCTTGGCCACACTGTGGGCTTCCGCTGTATTCAGGCTGTATATACCAAGCTCGAGTACCTGTAGGGTATACCCATGTCACGGAGAGAGAAATATCTCTCCGGCAGACAGAATTCCATCGGGGGAATTCCTTCCCGGAGAGGGGAGATCGTCGCCATCAACACCACCATCAAACTGGACTTCATAGGATCATCATCATCACCACCATCATCTCCATCAGCACCATCATCACCACCATCATCTCGCTGTAACAATTGGGTTGAATCTTGCATAGTTCTTAGGGGAAACTTTCACGGTGTTAAATTATTGTTTATGTTCAGATTGTTATACATCATGATTCCATCTCTGATCATGATCCATATGATGTCTTGTGAGTAGTTCATTTTGTTCTTGAGGACATGGGAGAAGTCATGTTGTTAGTAGTCGAATTGTGTTGAGAAAGATTCAATGGTTTGATATTTAAGTTGTGGTGTACTTCTTCTAGTGGTGTCATGTGAACGTCGACTACATGACACTTCACCTATATGGGCCTAGAGGAATGCATTTTATTTGGCTACTAATCGTAGGGGTTGCCGGAGTGATTGAAACCTGAACCCCCGTTAGGAAACCTTTGCACAAGGGACATGAGGGTCTTAGAGTTTAAAGTTGTGCTTAGATGTCTATCTTAATTACTTTCTTGTACTTGCGGATGTTTGCAAGGGGTATAATCACAAGTATGTATTAGTCCTAGGCAGGTCAGTACATTAGCACATGTTCACCCACACAACACCTAGCAAACTAAAGAAGATTAATCAACAATATGAAGCGAAAGCACTTGAAGGTATTCCTGTGTGTCCTCAAGAATGTTTGGTCATCTTAAGTAATACAACCGGCTTGTCCTTTTCTGAAGAAAGGATTAGGCCACTTGCTGCATTCTTTATTATTGTCTTTCATTTACTCGTACTTTATTTATCTGCATTATCAAAAACCCCTAAAAATCCGTTTGCTAAGTATTTACAGAGAATTCCTGCTCCAAGCCACTAGCCAGCACCCTCTGCTCCTTGTTGGGTTCAACACTCTTACTTATCGAAAATACTGTGATACACCCCCTATACTTGTGGGTCATCAAGACTATTTTCTGGCGCTGTTGCCGGGGAGTGAAGCGCTACTGGAGAGTGGAACTGGTAAAGGAAACTTCTACTTTGACTATTGTTTATTTCTGTTAGTTTCTTTATTTTCAATATGGATAATTCGCTGAGTTTCCTATTTCGTAATTCTACTACCACTCCTAAGGTAGTAGATGAACCACCACCTGTTGAGAATGATACGTTTAAACTACCTACAAGAATTATTGATTGTGTTATGGATAACTATTATGTTGGAGATGGAACTATCCATCCTGGTGATCATTTGCTCTTTATACACGAATTATGCGGGTTGTTCAAGTGTGCATGTATTACTATAGATCAAGTCAAGAAGAGGTTATTCTCATTATCACTAAAAGGAAGAGCTGAAGAATGTTATAAGCTGCTGAAGAATGGTCAAGCTCTTGAATGGGAGGAAATAGTACCTCTCTTTTATTCAAAGTTTTATCCTCCTAGTGAGATTCATAAAGATCAGAATCAAATATACAACTTTTGGCCTCTTGATGGAGAGAGTACAGCTCAAGCTTGGGGGAAATTGAAGTTACTAATGCTCAAATGTCCCATTCATGAGATCCCCAACAATATTGTTATCAATAACTTTTATGCAAGGCTTTCTCTTCATGATAAGGATTTATCGGATGCTTCTTGTGCTGGATAATTTACACGCATGGAAAAGAAGTTAAATGGGATCTTCTGGAGCGTATTCAAGAAAATGCTGAAGCATGGGAGAATGAAAAAGGAAGAAAGTCAGGTATAAATTATGATTATGAATGCATTGAATCTTTTATGGGAACTGATGACTTTCAAAATATTAAAAATGCTTATGGTCTAGACTCTCAAGCTATTGCAACTTATTTTAAGGCTTTTGCTTCCTATATTGAAGTGCCTAAAAAGAAGTGGTATAAGTATCATGAACCATATAAAGATGTTGCTAAGTGTGTTCCTGCAAGGAATACTAAAGTTTATACTGCTAATCATGCTGTACGTAAACCTTACATTGAGAAAATCCCTTTCCCATTTAAGATAAAGGAACATTCTATGATAGCTAGTATGGTTAATGAAAGTACAAGTAAAGCTGTTGAACCTGATAAACAAATTGATGTTAAAGATTTTGTCACTAAATATGAAGAAGATGGACACACTATCCTCTGTAAGGATATCCCTAATATTGTTTCACAAAGTAGTGTTATGAGAGTTAGTGTCCCTGTGTTTTCTGTTAGGATAGGTGATCATTGTTAGAACGGTTCTTGTGATAGTTATATTATTAAGTTTACGCATGATACTAAAAGTTATTATAAAAGAGGGAAGACTGTTCTTATGCATCTCAATAATATCAAGTTTTCTCGTTTTATGCTAAAAGTTTTTATGTTGCACTTCTTTTGCCTTCCTATGCTAGTAGCATCTGGTTTCAACAACTTGTTTGTTTACTAAATTCCCTTGCATAGGAAGTGGGTTAGACTTAAACATGTGTATTTTTGCTTCTTAATGCTCTCTTTCACTTCAATTCATATTCTTATGTGAGCATCATTGAAATTATCATGCCCATCTTAATGGCTATAAAGAAAGAGCTTTTTGGGAGACAACCCACTTTATTTTTGCTTTCAGTTTGTTTTTCTTTATTTGAGTCTTGGAAGTTATTACTTTGGTAATAACCTAGCCTTCTCATTTTTGTTTGGTTTTTATGTCAAGATCAACCCCTAATGATAGAGAAGTAATATTTGGGGAAGTTGCTTTCCCGAAACAGATTTTTGTGCTTCACCATAAAATTTCATGAGAGACCTCTGTATGACGGATTGAGCTGTAATTTTTTGTGATTCTGCCTCAGGTTGTTATTTAACTTTCGTTAGTTTTGCACCTTTTGATTTTAGCAACAGAAGATTTTCTAAAAAATTGATCTATGCTTGCTGGTCTGTTTTGACATATTTTGACCACTCTTGCATTTGCTTCTTTAAATTGATTTCCTTTTGAATTATTTTTGGGTTTTCGGAAGGAGTTGCTACAGTAGCTTATGTTTTGTTGTTTTTTAGTTGAAATTGGACTCAAAAGGTTTTATCACTTCACTTAAACTAATGTTGCTAATGAGAACTGTGTGAAGTTTTGTGTGAAAGAAATTTCCAGGTTAGTGGAGATAATGGTGTAATAAGGAAGTGAAAGGTTTCATGACTCAAGTAATATGTGTATGAAGATGAAGATATTGATGTTATTCAAGTGGTGACTCCGAAAAAAATTGTCAAAGACCAAATTCAGAGACCTGTAGAGTCCATTTTCGAATAGGTAATAGTTATGGTAAGAAAAGTTCCGCGAAAGATCTGTCCAGTTATATTTTTGCAGTTTTTAGCAGACAAGGAAAGCTACGACGCGAAAGAGGGACGGAAACAGAGCCAGGGTGGCTCACACCACCATGTGGCGCGGTCCTACCCCTCGGCATGCCACCAGGTGGTGTGGCCACCTCGGACTCCGTCTCCGACCCGTTTTCTCCTAGTACCGTCCTTTTGTTGTAAGACTTCGTAATATATAATCCCCCGGATCCCCCGAGGTTCGTATATCATGCTCTCGTCGTGTTTTTATTTTGATCTGTTTTTGCCAGGAACTATTCTGGAAACCTTAGAAGCACAATGGTGTCTGCCAAGGATAAGGAAAAGGAGCCTATGGAGGAAGATTTCCAAGACCCTGGGCAGGAGAAGGAGATAAAGAGTGAAGGTGAAGAGGAGACAAAGCAAGGCCAACATCCGCACACCGGCACTACCATTGCAAGCATTGCAGTGGTGGAAAACCCTGCCAAGATTATGTCAATTGGAGGGAAGCCTCCTCGTCACTGTTCAGATCCATGGTCACTTCCTCCATGCACCAAGAATCCTTTCCATACCCTTATCCGTGAGTATCAATACCAGAATATGCCCAAGGAGAAATTACCCTCCAATTGGGAATTTCCTCGTTCTAGCCATGCAGGAAAAGAAGACTTCAAGGAGGTAGAGTGGGGAAAGAATCGCAAGAGCTGGAATTCGCAACCCGACATGATCATGAGCCGCATTGAGCAAAACTCACAGCTGATTCGTAATCTCACCTTCGAGATTGAGGACTTGGGGAAACTTATCAAAGAGCTCATCGAGAGGAAACCACCACCACCACCGAAGGAGTCATTCGTCATCAGGTTTGGCATCCCCTTGGTTTGTTCCAAGCTTGGGGGAGTGTCACGGTATCGCATCACTATCTTCTATCTTCTTACCCTTTTAATAGAGTCATATCATGAATAGAGAAGTTGTCATGTAGGATTGTTTGCACTATGGAAGTGTCCACTCTCTCGTTAGATATGTATCCCTTGGTGTGAGTTGCCGTTATGGAATACTAATGAGAAGTTCTATCATTTACTCTCTTGCATATCTTATATTAGTTTTCAATTCAAGGTTATATGATTGATCTTGTCATTAGTATTGGTATCACTTTGGGATCATTGAGTTAATTTAGTTGGTTTTGGCAAACCTGGCTTGGTCAGTAGCACCACTATTTTTGAGAATTGAATGAAAAAGACAAAAGTACTCTTAAAGAAATATAATTTCATCATCTTTCTTCCTTGATTTGCTCATAAGCTTAGTATTCTCTAGTTAAGATCTTCTGTGCTTCCAAGGAAGATTGCATGTTTGTTTTTATCACTTGTATGTTTGTTTGTTTCCTTCAACTCTTATACTCGCTACCCAGCCTTGCTAGCCAAAAACCTATACTGAGAGGGAATTCTACTCGTACATCCAACCCTTAACACAAACCTATGCCATTTGTGTCCACCATACCTACCTATTAGCACTATTGCTATTCCAAGTAAATTCATGTTTTTATCTACCTTCCAAATTAAACTTGTTATGTGAAAATTAGTGATTAAATCTCTCACGAACTTGATGGCACACCTTACTTTGTTGCATCTAGTAAACTTGAACCAGTGTGCCCATCTAAGTTGCGTATATGCTTGCTCTTTGTAAGTTGTGAATTAGCAGAACCGTGTTGTCATGGGGAACTCTTTCAACATTGCACTGGTACTTTGTACCTAGTTGATATCATGTTCTTTTGTCTATGGATGTCGTCGGTGTGAAATGAAAGGGGAGCTTGTAAGTCCATGGAGTTATGCATGTGTGTTAGAGAAACGCCTGGGCCCCTGGTCTAATCCATGTTATCATGGTGGAAACCTGCAGCGTAACCATAATGAGCATCTATGAAGCATTATTCTTATAAAAAAGGAGATAGAGATTGAGAAAAAGAGAAAAAGAAAAAGAGATGAGAAAAGAGGAAAGAAAGAAAAAAGCACCATATTCCCATGGTAAATAAGAAGATTCCTGAGATGCTCGTTGTCTGCTTGCCTTGTCATTTTGATATGGGGATTCTTCCGTATCACCGAGCAAGGGGTACCCCGTTGGCGGTACTCCGTGATACACGTGTGCTTACTATGACAAGAACTTACTGGTGACTAAACTTGATTAGCATGAGGAGCAGCCCTCGTATTTAAGGGACCTGATATTTTCAATTTAAAACTTGTCAAGCATATCCTCATATTTGATCACTTTATCCTTAATCACCTAAAGATGCCTATGATAGGGGGAATGAGAGCTGAAAGCTAATAAGTACCATAATTTTTGGAAGCTCTTTATGAAACTTGAAATCCCTGCTTCCCTCTGCGAAGGGCCTTTCTTTTACTTTTTAGTTGAGTCAATAAACCTATTCTCTTCTACCTCGACAAGTATTTTGAGTTGTTGTGTTTCATTCATTCATATGATGATTTATTCAATCATGTTTCTTATGTTCCTTGTTTTGCACTTTGCTCTTATCTTGGTGTCTACTGCTTTGAAAGCTATCATTGAAAATCAGTTATTTGTGAACTCCAGCAATTTATCATTCTTCGACCAAGAGCTAAGTTTGCCATTACCAATTATGATTTACTTTATGTATCTTTATTTGTGTTTCCTTTACCTATTGCAAGTTAAGTTATATAATAGGGAGTTGTCTTCTATTATGACTTATGTATTGATGAATGTGATGCTTCTTGTCCGTATTCTTTTATCGACTCTTCACTCCATAAACCTGAGGTCATGGTTATTGAGCTTAGTTTTGCTTGAGGACAAGCGAAGTCTAAGCTTGGGGGGAGTTGATACGTCCATTTTGCATCACTATTCTATATCGTAATTTACTGTTATTCACTGATATATTTCATATTAAGAGATGATACTTATGTAATTTCATCTGTTTTTGCATGATTGATGACTTTTGGAGCATGGACCGCTGCAGTCAGGATTTTGATGGAAAAAGGTGTTGTTTGGAGGCAAAATTTGCGAAGATCAAAAAATTCGGGAAAATACATGGAAAATCCTATTTTCCAGAAGACGAAGAAAGTCGGAAGGAGGAGTGGATATGGGCCACATGGGGCCCACACCACCCCCTGGCGTGGGCCAGCCTAGGCCGCGCCACTAGGTGGTGTGGCCGCCATGGTCCACCCCTGGCTCTCCCCTCTGGCGCATATTGTCCTCCCGAAACCCTAAGACTTGGGGAGTGACCACAGAAAGATTCCGCCACCTCTGTGGGGCAGAAAACACCGAGAGCGAAAGATCTCTCTAACAGACAGAATTATGTCGGGGGAATTCCTTCCCGAAGAGGGGAGATCGTCGCCATCAACACCACCATCAAGCTGGACTTCATCGGGATCATCATCATCATCATCATCATCATCATCACCACCATCTCCATCAGCACCATCATCTCGCTATAACAATTGGGTTGAATCTTGCATAGTTCTTAGGGGAAACTTTCCCGGTGTTGATTACTCTTTGTAGTTGATGCTATTGAGTGAAACCATTGACTTATTGTTTATTTTCAGATTGTTATACATGATTATTCCATCTCTGATCATGATCCATATGATGTCTTGTGAGTAGTTCGTTTTGTTCTTGAGGACATGGGAGACTTCATGTTGTTAGTAGTCGAATTGTGTTGAGAAAGATTCAATGGTTTGATATTTAAGTTGTGGTGTACTTCTTCTAGTGGTGTCATGTGAACGTCGACTACATGACACTTCACCTATATGGGCCTAGGGGAATGCATTGCGTATTTGGCTACTAATCGTAGGGGTTGCCGGAGTGACAGAAACCTGAACCCCCGTTAGGAAACCTTTGCACAAGGGACATGAGGGTCTTAGAGTTTAAAGTTGTGCTTAGATGTCTATCTTAATTACTTTCTTGTACTTGCGGCTGCTTGCAATGGGTATAATCACAAGTATGTATTAGTCCTAGGAAGGTCGGTACATTAGCACAAGTTCACCCACACAACACCTAGCAAACTAAAGAAGATTAATCAACTATATGAAGCGAAAGCACTTGACGGTATTCCTCTGTGTCCTCGAGAATGTTTGGTCATCTTAAGTAATACAACCGGCTTGTCCTTTTCTGAAGAAAGGATTGGGCCACCTGCTGCATTCTTTATTATTGTCTTTCATTTACTCGTACTTTATTTATCTGCATTATCAAAAACCCCTAAAAATCTGTTTGCTAAGTATTTACAGAGAATTCCTACTCCAAGCCACTAGCCAACACCTTCTGCTCCTCGTTGGGTTCGACACTCTTACTTATCAAAAATACTTGGATACACCCCCTATACTTGTGGGTCATCAGAAATGAATAACAAAAGGATCCCGCGAAGGTAATTGTAGCTTCATGTTCCCTTCGTGCAGATTAATCAAAGCCTTAATAGTTCTTAAGAAAGGACGACCTAAAATAATTGGACCAGTAGATCCTTCAGACATATCAACAATAACAAAATCAATGAGAGCAGGACATCCTTTAATGTATACTAAAATGTTCTCCTTAATTCCTACAACATGTTTGTAGGTAGAATCTGCTAAATGCACTTTTAACTAAGTAATTTCAAAGGAGCCATGATTTATCGTGTTAAAAAGACTCTTTGGCATTGTTGAGACGCTTGCACCTAGATCACAAAGTGCAGCTATCTCATTGGTTCCAATTTTAATCTTAATAGTAGGCTCAAATATTTCATCTAACTTCACAGGTAATTTTCAGCAATTTGCTTGTATTCATCCTCAAGCTCACGTACCTTTATTGCTACTTGATTGACAAAGTGTTGGTACATAGCTTCCTCACTACCTTCACTTACCGGAATCTTGACGTTGATCCTTTTTACGAGATCTTCAATGGTGTAGCTTGATGAAGGAGCATTACTATAGTCAAGTTCTTCAGGCTCCTCCCTTTGGATCCTCATTATTTTGAGTTCTTCAACCGGATTGGGCTCAGCTTTACCTACAAATTTAGCTAGAATGAGAGTTTAACTCTTGGTTATCTTACCTAGCTGTGCCTCAACGATCCTCGTTCTTTCTTGGAGGGCCTGTAAATCATTTCTCAAACTAATAGCTTGGTTAGATAATTTACGAAGCATGGCATCATGGTTCTCCGTTATTTTAACAAGAATATTGTTTTGTTCATTTTGTGAGTCTATAAAAGACTTTAGTGTTTCTTGGAGACTACAATTATTAGTTCCCATATTATTATAGTTACCTGCAAGTCTAGAATAATGTTTCTGAAAGTTAGGATTGTAACTCTTCTTCCAAGCAGGGTTATAATCATTACGAGCTACGAAGTCTATTTCTTCAATATTTGTTTCAGGGGTGGCTCTTACCTGGGTTCCCTTACCTTCTATGGCTAGTATGAGCTCATCCAACTTGGTATTGAGTTCTTCGTTTTCTTGCGGTGAAATAGAATTCACCTTCTTCGTGTTTGATCTTTCCACGTGCCATTGGGCATGGTTGTCTTCCATATTGTCTAACAGCTATTTTGCTTCGGTAATATGTTTACCCATAAACGTTCCTCCAGCTGCAGTATCAAGTGTAGACTTAGACACAAGATTAATAGCATTATCAAATAAATGGAGGATTAACCAATCTTCCATCCCATCACTAGGACATTTTCTTAAGCATTCTTTCATCGTCTCCCATGCAAGCGCCAGTGGCTCACGCTCTTCCTGTCTAAAGCCAGTAGTATTAGATCTGAGTTGCATAGTCTTTGCAGGTGGGAAAAATTTAGTCATAAATAAAGAAGTACATCCCACCCATGATGTAATAGTGTTTCTAGGCAAAGGTAGCAACCATTCTTTTGCTCTCCCTCTTAGAGAGAAATGAAATGAACGCAATTTGACCACATCGGGGTCAACGTCTTTTGTATGCTCATATCACATATTTCGGTGAAAGTATTTAAGTGCATACCTGCGTCTTCAACAGCATAGCCTCCAAATTGATTCTGTTGAACCAAAGTTAAGTAATGGGGCTTAATTTCATAGTCATCAGCAGTGATTGTTGGCTGAGTAATAGGAGTACGCAAATAATCATTGTTGGGAGTAGCAAACTCCCCAAGCTTCTTTTTATAATAGTAAAATCAAGAATTTAAAGGCTAACTAATTTTTTTAATTTATCAAAAAAAGACTGAAAGCAAACTAACAAAATTAAAAACAAGAATTAAAACTAGCAACGTTCCTAATAACCTCACCAGGGCAGCTATTGTTTCCGTGGCAATGGCACCAGAAAAAGGGTTGATACTTTTGATCCGGATTACGGATGTAGTATAGCTTATTTTTCCCTAGTAGACCTAGGTTATCGAATCCTCGGGAAGCGAATGCATAGTGAAGTTACTTTAACGGACCTTCGATAGTTTTAGAATTCCTTTTGTGTTTTTACCGGACCAATAGCTTGCGTATTTTTGTTGTTGTCGATGATGGAGAGAGAGGGCCTGGGCCGTTCGGTTTCACTTGTAGTTGTGCAAAACATCTGATGGGAATAAAATATAGAAATAAAGTATGCGTCTTCTTGTTAGAAAAAGATAAATTATATGTGGTTAGTGCATCCATAATTCTTGTTGCCTCCATAACCACTTATAGCAATAACCTACTAGTCTCATCCATAGAATAAAGAGAACTAATGATATGCATAGTGATGTCACCATTAATCCCAGGCAAATCCCTCACATATAGCCATACTACCCCTTTTGTCACTAAGGTTCCCAACCTGCAGATTAGTCATTACTCATACTCCCTATACCTGGATCAACCCTCGGGTCTTGTGTACCTGACAAGTCCTTGGATTGAGGCAAGATAGGATAAAATAATCATCATGTCATACAAACTAATACATGATCCCATCTATGATAAATAACATGCACAATTACTACATTGCTAGGCCAAAGCCCTTAGCCCAAGGAGAATTACTCACACATAGAGATGAGATCAATAATCACAAACATTGTAATGAAAATCATAAGATTGATAGCAATAGTCTTACAATGTCGCCAATAGGAGAAGAGATCTACTATTACAAGTGGTGGAATATGGCTATGGAGATGGAGAAGGGTTTGGAGATCTGGAGGTGGCTGGTGATCTATGGCAGAGACTTTTGGCGAGGTCTGGCTTGTTTTCTCGTCGTCCAAGGTTATTTATATAGGGTTCCCTTCATGAAAGTTGTTTTGTTTGACCTAATGGTGGCGGCACCAACTATACGACCAGAGCTATACAGCCAGAATTTTTGCTCTGGTCTTATAGTTGGTCGTTAAAGCGTCTGCCTCTACTTTACGGCTCCTGGTCTCTTTTGGTTGTTGGAAATCTTGTATCTTTGACTTTAATGTAGTGATTCCATCCTTTAAACGACATTATCTGCGCAGGAAAAATATAAAATAAAGGATTGCATACCCCTCTGAATATAAGCATTAGTGGTAGGGTTTATATAGATATTTCATCAAAAATATCAGTAATATCTAGTTTAAGTGTGGACATAGATGGCTATATTTCAGAGCCATCAATAGCCTAGTACACATTACCCACAAGACCCGATCAACCCCTTTTGATAAAAGACTGGGACGATACCTTTGGGAAACAGAATCATGAGCCTAGCCTCGGACCGTACCATCCTATACACACCTACATCTGCTAGTCATGGTAGGGCATGATCCCATCACTTACTCAGGAAATTCAGAGTCCATATGACATTTGGTTGTACGTGGAATTTACTAATCATGACCGTCTATTATCCCGTTGAAGCCTGGGTGGCAACACCCACCATAAACCACAATTGATGACCCACTCCCTGCCATTCCACCAAGGTGATTCATTGATTAAGTGGTTTTCATTTCAGCAAAACCATAACCTTCTCATACACATATGTATCATGAAAACCACCCACGCAAGTAATATCATGGATAAGAAATTATATTACGATGGCTATCAAGGAATCAATTGGGGGACCTATGACAATTCCTATGGATGCTCACACCATAGCATAGCATATAAGGTAAAACATTTCCTATGCATGAAAATCTACTGAAAAATAAATGCATAAGCAACAATAGAAGATTCATGATAGTGACACTTGCCTTTAGTTGTAGTTCTCATTCAAACAGTCGTCACAATCGCAATAATTGCACTCCGGGCAATCTATCGTGCAAAATAATAAATACATTCAACATAAAGTTGCACAAACACACAAAAAATTGTATGCATGAATTTTAGAAAAGAAAATGAGATCAAAAGCTTTACATAGGCATTTTCCATTAAACAATAGGCTTAAAATAGGAATTAATGGAATCTGAATGCATTCAGTACAAAATAGTTTCAGAAAAATTTGAGAACCATGCTACCGGATACAAATTTTAATTTAGAACCCAATGCAATTGGATTCACCTCAAAAGGATTTACATAATAAAAGTTATAGCCAAAATACTCATTTAAGAGATTTAATCATAGATAATTATTTTGTACTGTGACAAAATCAACTAATGGTACAGTGCAGTAGATTACAATTTTCTGAATCTACAAACATGTAATTTGCTAAATTTGGAGTTGTAGGTATTTTTTTGTGAATTTTATACCATTAAATAGATTTAAATATTCCAGAAAATATTCATTTGGCCAAGTGTAAATTTTATTGTAGAATCAGATCCTACATATTTTTATGAATCCTGGGGTATATCATTTATATTTTTATGTATTTTGTTTTCTATATTTTTTGTAAAATTGTAACAATTTATGTCTATTTGAACAAAAATAATACGTAATCAGGAGACATCTAAGCCACTCGGCGCTTCCTGAATGGTTGTGCGGGCTGACTGGGCGCTGACGCGATGTTGCTGACGCGGATGCCACGCGAGCTTGCCTGGTTGGTTGATACCCCTTCGCGGGTTTGATCTAATCAAATCCACTTCTAGGCGATCCGACGTTTGTGGATGTGCTCATGTTGGAGATCATTGTGGGCGTCGGCGAGCAGCGACTGCAGCCTCAGGTGGCGATGGTGGCAGCATCTTCGGTGAACTACGGCGATAAAGAAGGTGTGGATGAGGTGTGGGCGAAGATGGCGAGCCTCCTGGTGGCCTCGGGGTGCTTCGCTGCTTCCTCGAGCATCGACGCCGGACGGCTGATGCGGTGTGGTCCTGTTAGTGCTCCGGTGGCGAGTTCCATAGCCACTGGTGCTCCTGTGGATGAGGAAATGGGTCAACGCGAAGTGGTGCAGGTAGAGGAAGGTGATAGCAGAAAAGGGGAGGCGCGGGAGACGGTAGAGGTGTCGTTCCCAACCTTGACTAGGGCTCCAATGGCGGCGGCAGATCAGAAGCTTCCGATGGAAGTTAGGGTTCAAGATTTTGGAAAAAAATAGGATAGAAGAGGAGGAGGGTTATATGGGGGTCGACCCATGTGCGATGGGAAGGATTCATCGAACAACATCGATGAAAAATGCAAGGATTAGGATCAGGATTGATCCCATGCATTCATCGGGCTCTAGCTGGAGTAAGGGGATGACTAGGGTGGGGTCCACCAGTCAGCAATAGGGGGAAATGTGGGTCGGGGTTTCTTTTCCGCTAGTTGGACCTCTAGCGGCCATGTGTTGTTGGTTAGATATTGCGCTGTGCTGTCTGCTGCTAGCTGGGCCTGCTAGTGCCCTGCGCGATGTGCGCGCGACGCGTAGGAGTGCTAGCCAGTTGGGCTAAGTTGGGCTGGCTCAGTCGGCTAGGTAGCTAGGTCTGGTTGGATAGGTTAGCCCATTTTTCCTTCTGATTTTAATCTTTTTGTCTTTCCTTATTTCTTTCATATATTTTGGAATATAGCTCCAAGTTGAGCCAAACCAATTTGTGAAATTTTGTAAAATTCAAAATAAGATTTTTGGACTACTAGGTAGTATATTCTTGTCCATTTAAAAAAATACAAACATATATTTTTAATTTAAAACCTAATGCATGCAAATTGGGTCTTCAAGTAGGGTTTTGGTAAAAATGGGTTTAAAAGGAGAAATTTGTATGATGCTTTATGAAATTCATATATGCATGCCATATGTCAATCACTAAAACAAAAATCATTTTATGCATTTTTCCAAATAGGGCTACTTAGGCATTATCAAAAGGATATAGGGTTTTATGCAATTGGCCTTATAGGGCTAGTATGCAACATTTATGAATACCTTCTTAGGGCTTACTTTAACCGCTCAAACAAAACACACAATGCCATAAATTCTCAAAACAATAAGTTCAGTCATATAACATAAAGGAACATAATCTAAACATCCAAATGAAAATGAAGATGTCATGTTATCCTCTATCCTTTCGAGCAATTGGTAAAAAAGCATCTATAATGGTTTCACAAATTGAAGTAGAGACTTAAAGGGGAAAATATGGAAAATTAGAATATCACTCCACCATAATTTGGGAAAGTCATTTTATTCCCTCGCTTTAATCATTTAAGCATGGTTGGATATCTAAAGAATCCAATGGTTGAAAAGAAATGCATTCAAGTTGGATAGTCATGTTAAACCTCTCATACAAAATGTATTTAAACCATGGTTAAGAGAAATTCAGATAAGTTCGAAAAAGTTTATTTTCACTCATAAATTTCAAAAAATTCAAACAATCAACCAAACTATTTCATTTATTTCACATTCCAAAATTAGGAGAATTTTGGGATGTGACACCCTGAAACATTTTAAACCCTACCATTTCAAACACTATAAAATTCTCATTCTACCCATTGTTCAGACAACAAATGGGCATGCTAAAGTTGGTATCTTAGGGGCACACTCATAATTATATTTCTGTTCACCGCTATAGTCCTAATTCACGTAGTACTTCCTAGTACCCCTCCTAAATAGTTCAAGCTCCTCTCTCGATCTCTCACCTCCATTACCACCGTGCGCACCAGCCGGTGGCAAGAAGCCGCTTGATCTGCGGTCTCGTGCACCGCACCTGACCCGCTTCACTAATGCCCACTGCACCGGATCTAGTTCATCGGGTCTCTCTGCCACTATGCCGGAGCTATGTTCTAGTTCCCCGCACTGATGGTGCCATCGACCACTCAAGCTCTGCTTCCCCGCCACCGATAGCTACCCAATCATAACGGAACTGCTTCACCGATGTCCAGCGGACGTGATCTAGTTCAACGAGTTCCTTATTCACCACTCTAGACTAGCTGCACAAGCGTCGCCTATTTACTGCTCCAGATCTTCCTCACCGGTACTCTTGTCCACCACGTTCAAGCCAACATCGAACACCCTAGATCTTCTTCTCCGACACTAACAACCATCACAACAGCAACACCCTCGATGACCTCGACGTCACCATCACGGATATGGAGGATGCTTAGATGCCCCTCTGACCATGGTAACCAAATTTCCAACCCTTTTTTGTACGCAGTATAGTAGGTTCGAGCTTGTCACATTGAACTGCATTTTCGTAATTGTGCTACAGGCCAAGTCACTCCACATGCTTGTTCTTTGTGCTACATATAAGGTCTCTATATATGTTGGTTTGCATCACCTTCTCTACAGATTTTGAAGTGATGCACATTTTTGTTATTTGTGATGCACATGTTCTTAGCTATTTTGTACAATAGAAATTGCCTGCTATTGTGGTTTCTTGCAAAATCTATGTCACTTGAAAATATTACTACTAGTTTGTTTTCCCTACTCCACAGTTTCTGACTTCTATCTGATTTGTGCTCCACTAAGTTCCTGTTATTGTTTCCTCTCTGGCAACCTTCCGCTATCCTGTAGTACCCATTTAAACTCTTCATACTTATAATTTAGTTGTTGCCAGCTGGTTCTTCAAAATCTACAACACTAACTAGTTTCTCTTCCTTTGCATAGAGCTCAACACATGGAACACTGAACATGTTGGTTTGCAGAGCTTTTTCTACAGGCTCACAAACAATGCCTCTGTATTTCATCTCTGGTTCTGGTTCATCCTAAGAAACTACATAACTATCCTTTACTATGTTGTTCATGGGTGGTTTGCATTCTCTGCTCTACAAGTTTAGCTATGATGCCATTATATTTTCTATCTAGTTCATTCTTAGCTATGAGAGTAACTGCATCCTATTGTGTAGTTCACCGCAAATTCTGAGTCACCCAACATCTTTTGCATTCCAGGCTATACAACTACTTCCATATTGCCGAAATAACCTCGCTAGTTCATATTTGCTTAAATTCTAAGCCACAAACACGTTCTTTGGTTGCTCGTTTCACGGAAGGCATACTTGTTTAATGATTGCTTGCTTGTCTTATTTTGTTTAATTAAACCATGAACCTATAGTAAACTCTAGTTCAAATGGGTAGTTTCAAATTCTTTGATAATGAAGATGGTTGTTTGTTTGCCTTGTTTGCTATATTAACTTGTTATTACTTAGTTTTGGAGTGCAATTTTTTCTATCACCGCCAAAGAGGGGGCTGCAAGATCATGTCTCAAGGTGGTTTTCCAATGTAGCTATCACACTCAAAGGGAGGTGATGTTGATCGATTGAGAAAGCAAATTGAGAAGGCTCCATCTTGATTGGCAACTGAAATGCTGAATTTTCTTACCCTTCAGTTTCTTCATGATTTGTAATAATTTGAAGAAGTTTGCAGCTGA
The DNA here is from genome assembly GCA_910589775.1 of Avena eriantha. Classification (NCBI taxonomy): domain Eukaryota; kingdom Viridiplantae; phylum Streptophyta; class Magnoliopsida; order Poales; family Poaceae; genus Avena; species Avena eriantha. The sequence continues at coordinate 240,491,204 of OU342745.1, forward strand.
TGTAATATCTAGGTAAATCGCATAGGCCATGTATGCATTTAGTTGACGTTGTACCCACCTAGCAGTAGATGGTACCATAACTATGCCGATTGGGCTTTGGTATTGGCCTATTATGTACTAGACCAAGAATGAATAGTAATGATGCTTGTTGATTGTACATACACACCTTTTTTGATCGTTGCGATTTGTGTGAGCCTCAGAAAGGCCAAAACAGTAATGGGCCTCATGTGCAAAAGACCGGAAGGGACACCACCAGTGGCCCAAAAGCCTAGAACAATAAAAGGCCAAAATCATAGAAGACATCCTTATGGACATGAGCAGTGAAAGGTTTGAACAGTAAAAGGCCCACACAGTAAAAAAGTAGAATGGTATAAGGCTAGAAAAGTAGCTAACCTTCTCACAAATGGGCGATTAGTGGGTGGCGCACGACATACAGGCCTGAACAGTAAAAGGCTAGAATAATAATAGGACTTCTCACTAATGGTCCTCCATTGGGTAGTGGGCCACGGGATTTAAGAATAGTAATGGGCCTAATGTAGGCCTTAGTTGGGCCGAAACAGTAACAAACCACAAAATTAATAGGTATTAAAGTATTGTCTTCTTAACACGCTTCTCTCATGGGCGGGCCCACTTAATTATTAGTAGGACTTGGCTTCCACTATGATTTTTGACCGTTAACGGCGGTAACCGGCCGTTAACAGCGCCTGCCACATGGCAGTTTGCATGATGTCAGCACTCAAGAAAGCTGGTGAAAGTGATCTAGCACGGCATAAAATTCCATGGTTGAAGGGTGTGATCTGCAATGGTCGTGAAAAAATCATGGAAGATTCTTTGGTGATAGGGCTTTTACCATGGGTACCCATCCACCGCGAAAGACTTTTTGGCCATGCAAAACGGGCCTTTAACCACGAAAACCGTTCGTTGTGAAATCCAACTTTTATTGTAATGACATCTCTCCGATCAATGACCAACAACGGGATCTAGAAACCCATGATGCCCCCCATGTGTTGCACGAATTAACTTGATCGGTTGAACCTTAAGCATCAAGTCTCATTCCCTTTGCGACATGATACCTAGTTTATCCAAGATCTGATCTTCGGTATCTGTATACCTAGTTTGATCTTGTTATCGACAAACAGATTTACTCATTCCCACGCTATTACATTCTTGTGATGTAATCACATGTTTGCAAAATTTGTAGATGCAATCTCCCTGAGTTGGCCCAAAGTATCTACTTGTCACGGGGATTGTGCCCCCCCCGGATTTATCTTCCGAGATATCCGTATTATGCATATAACCACATTCCCATGATCAGTGAGCCGTGGAACATAATCGACAAGTATCATTACTACATCCAGAACTTAATGAATACAAGACTTACATAGATGCCATTATGGCTATATAATCTTCAGCAGTGGATCTTCATCAAACGCAAAGCCCAATCATGCCTTAACCTATAGGCAACTGACTGGGAAGATGGCCTAGCTTGCATAGACATCAACGACTCCCATACCATTCGTGCTTCTGAAAATCTGGCAAAGTAAATCGCCAGGGACAATGCTAGTTAGTATTTTTGAATGTACTCGTAAACCAACAACATAAGTTAAACAAGATAATGCAATTTGGTTGTGGCGAGATAGCTCTATCTGGGGTTGTTCTTGAAAAACCTAGACTTCTCTTGTAGATATAGCATCTCTATATCTTTGTTGAAAAAGAGTTTTTGAAACATGTCTCCATTTTTAAACCTATATATCTCCATATCCTTGTTGAAAACCTTTTTGAAAACAGTTTTAGAGAAAAACCTTTTTAAACATCTTCAACCATCCATGGTCAAAACAATACATCCTCCTCATGTTCTCTCGTGACCAAGTCACATCCTTTTTATCCTTCTCGAACCATGACTTGGATACTCCTGGCAATCACCTTTCCAACCGTTCTTGACCATGGACATGGCTATTCGAATAGATTATACATTGCAGAGTTTGTGCACTTTACCCACAAGAATCAATACATCCACCGGGATGACACCACGGCCCGCTACAACGCGTGTACGAGGGTCCGGATGATCAAACATAACCTATCATTTGTTGTCCCTAGTATGGGCACTTTCCCTATGGTTGCTTAGTTCTCCTGGGGATGTGTACCCAACTCCTCGAGTCTGAATCTCCATACCTCACTAGCCAAATCATTTTCCCTTCCGTACTACCATAAACTGTACCGTCCATGAGAGCTCCATAGTTTTAGCCGACCTCCAAAGAGACAGTAGAACCTTCTTGGTACGACGACCCCATAAGTGGAAGGAAGCAGCTTCGGGGGCCCAGAACCCCTTTCTAGGTGTTATGGTGTAGCCCATACTAAGGAAAACAAACTACGAGCTATGCCCAGCTCCTGGGTAATGTGGTTGCATGGATAAGTTGTTCCGGTAAAAGATTAGAGCAACCCTCTCAACCTCGTGCTCCTCATTCTCATCCTTCCTCATCACTTTTCATTCTTGAAAACATCCACTGGTAAGCGATGCCTCTTCCCAAGGGTTTTTCCAAAACATTTTTCAAGACATTTGAAGTGGAGTAAATCCCCAAAACAGTTTGGTTTATCAAAACCAGGGTTTTAAACGAGGTAGGATGCTAACATCGTACTCTCGGTCTAAAGGGATAAATGGTAGGAAACATCAAGGTGGGTTTGATATGGGACACCAGGTCATAACTTGGAGGAGCCAAGTTATAATCGTAGTAATAGTAAAAAAACATGCGGGTAAGAATGCAGTTTTATAAAGGAGCTATAAAATAGGTAATAAAGGGAGTAGGACAAGTATCGGAATTCAGAAATGGTGGATTTCTTGTGACCAGCTAGATGTCTCTTGACTTCGTTAGAATACCACAATACCAAAAATATAATTAATACTCTGAAGCTTCCCTCTTCTCGATGTGACACAATCGCAACTATCGCCGTCATCGAGTATACATGCATTCAAGCAATACCACAATCATTACAAGGAATACAAGCATCGTACAATGCATCAAGAAATTTAAAAGAACCCATTAAACCTTAGTAAGATTTGGGAGGATTGGCTTTGAAAGATTGGGAAATGCCTTGAAAGCATTTGAGGGAGATCCTTTAGTGTCTACTGTCTAGAAACTACTTAGGAGAGGGGTTTTTGATCAAGGCTAGGTTCTGTATGATATCATTGTATACAAATGATGCCATTATGTAGGTATTGATAAAATGAAACCAAAAAAGTGGTTTCGCTATTTTATCAATTTCCTTTGATTTTCTATGAATTTTCTAGTGTTAAAAACGCTAGTTTTAGTAATTAATTCACAAGAATAGATTTGTTGGTCCAGAAATTATTACCTTGGATGGTTATGAAATATTTTGAGTGATGGTTCACTGAGATTTGTAATCCCTTCAAAATATTTACCAAAATGCCCTCAGGAATTTCCTAGTCAGTTCTGCAGCTGATTTGTCTTTTTAGCTAGAATTAAACTACATGGGATTTTGATATGGTTCCAAAAAACAAGTTAGGTAGGGGAGATAACTTTCTGGATAATTTGGAGTCACCGTTTTTGGAGTTACATAACTACTAGAGTCATTTTATTAGTGAATTAACCATATACATAATATTTTAATTTACAACATATCATCCAAGATATAATAAACCTTGGGCTGCTAAGTTTTGAAGTATATTAGGATTTGTGCGTTCCCAGAGTTGGAATTAGGTCAATACCACTTTTGATTTGACCTGTAGAAATTTCTAAAGGCATAAAAAGCTTGGTTTGTTATTTTTGCCAGGGGCAAACTAGGAATCAAAAAGGCCTGCGGTCAAAGTGGCATGCAATGTATGACTGATACCTTTCAGTACAAAAAGTTTTCACATCATTTGTAGTTGTAAAACTCACAAAAAGAATTTATTAGTGAAAAGGGTACCTTTAGGTAGTTGATTTATAAAAATTAATCTGGAAATTATTTGGGTCAACTAATACTGTTGCATGTTAGGGAAAACATGTTTTCATTTAGGAAAACTTAGATATGGGCATTTTGGGTGGTTTTCCATTTTTAAAATGAATTAAACCAACTGGTTAAATATAGATCTGTAAAAGAAATTCTAAAAAGAAAAGGGCAGGGGTTAGTAATGACTTCAAGTGCACATATCAATTGTAGCTAGTTTCGAAGTAAAGTTATCGAACCCACATAGAGCTATTGGTAAAGGTCTTGATGCCCCTCGTTACTATATACCAAAGAATGCTTGTAAGTTGTCTTTGATCTCAAGTAAAGGGTGTTTGAATGGTTTATGGTTGGTTGCAGAAAAGTAATTAAAACAAGTAAAAGAAAACAAGTAACAAGATTGTATGAAAGCATGGTTGAACTCAATAGGGATAAAACATTCTCAGGAATGTAGGATACACCACTAGCATAGTACTATTATTATATGTAATCAAGATAACATACTTCTTATGTCATGATATGTGTGGAGAGAGCCCCATAATAAGATGTTCATGACAAGGCTCGTAGGAAGCCACTTTGTTGAGCCAACTGTGAGGTCACCTCTAAATAACCACTACAATCCCTGAGAGCAATCACCCATACAGGCCACTACAATTAAAACAGTGGATACTGTGGCAATAGGTACAACATCGGAGGAAGCCAGTCGTAGCAATGATACCAGTCGACGAATCGAGACCCACCAATATCAGCAGGACAAATGTTGGAAGGACCCTGCAATATGCACTATTACGTCGACTCAATAGGGAAAAGGCGATCAAATCATCTCCTAAAGGACTTCCGAACATTCTTGAAAATGCAAGAACTATGCAACACAAGGGCAGCCGATGCAGCAAACCGAGGCTACGCTACTGCACCTGGAGCTTTGGCCATCGGCATGCCACCTCCACCACAGGGGCATCCGCCAGCAGCGCAGCCGCAAAGTATAATATACCAAGGCAATGAATATCCTAGGTCAAAGGGATCAATGTCCATGATCCAGAAAGGGCCACCCGCTAACAGAATACAGAAATTGATCACTAGACAAGTAAACTTGGCAGTAACAAAGCCACCTCCTACAGCGGAGTACCTCCATTAGTCAGAACAAGAAATTACTTTCAGTAGAGCTGATCATCCATTATGGGTCCCTCAACCAGGCGAGTCAACATTAATAGTGGAAGCGCAAATCGGCAGGTTTGACATGAGCAAAGTATTCTTGGATCCAGGAAGCAGCATCAACCTGATTTATGCCAAAACTCTGCGGGCCATGAACTGGTCCATGACGAACCTAGCCCCTACAGACACAACTTTCCACGGGATAGTTCTAGGGAAAGCCGAAATTCCATTGGGAAAAGTCCATCTCGATGTAGTCTTTGGGTCGACAACTAACTTCTGGCAAGAAAATCTAGAATTTGAAGTCATGGACTAACCATCTCAGGAGCACGCGATCCTGGGAGGACCAGCTTTCGCTAGGTTCATGGCAGCACCTCACTACACATATCTAGTACTAAAAATGTAACCACCAATGGGGTCATAACAATAGAAGGAAGCTTCAGTCATGCGGATAACTGCGACCGGGAATTCAACAAAATATCAGAATCTTTCTGGATGGAGGCGGAGCTCGGATAGCTGAAATTAGTGGATGAGGAGTCGACACATGAAGGACACACCCGCAAAAATAAAATATCAGAAGAAAGAGCATGCATCGGTCTCGCAAAAGCAATGTATGCGGGCTCCAAGATAGGTCCCGCATAAGAAGACCCAATGATCGACAAGACAAGAGCACCATGACGGGGAACATGATGAAGATCCCTAAGAACAGAAGCCGAAGTTCCTTCAAAAACCTCCATTTAGACGTACTCTATATTCAATAAAGGCCAATGGCCAGGTGATCGCGCCCTCGCAATGTACTTCTATCCAAGATTATCAATAAATAAGGAAAGTATTACACGACATACAAACTTCTATGGCACAAAAATATTAGTTCGTGGGGTCTTCAAATCAAAAGAATATAGCATGCAATCAAAATCTCGTATAAAACATACGACCCTTTTTGATAAATTTCTATATAATATTTCGATTATATAGTACAAGGCTACACAAAAAGACAGTCAAATCTCAAAGTTAACAAAAAAACTTTGTCCGCTTCTAAGCATCTACGCACAATCCTAATGGTGGGTCTACGAGTGGCGACGTAATGAGGCACCATATAAACAAGGCATCCACGGGAGGAGGAGGCAGACCTAAAGATATAACATCTAGATATAACAACGGATGATGCGCATGCACCCACAAAAGTGCAAGCTTGGCACCCACCACAAGTCGAAGCTTCACGTAATGGTGAATCCTTTCACCTTGTCAAAACTGTGCAACCAACTCCGCCAAGGTCTGAGGTCGAGGATCTAGAGGAAACATGGCATTGTAAACAATGGCCAAAGATCCGCGGAAGCACTCGATGAACTGCTCCAACTCCGAAAGGCGATCCTAAAGCAACGCAAAAGTATAGGCGCGATGATGATCAGTCCAGAAGTCTGTGTCAGAATTTCAGGAGGCGAACACAAGGGCATGCATTTGGTTGCGCAGACGTTGGCTCTCCTCCCTCTCGCACAATCGAATGCCTGCAAAGACGGGAATACAATGTCAATTTCCTGCAAATCAGAAAAAGGAACCGAGGAAAGAGGATAAACACTCACATAACAGCTTTTCGCTCGCCCTGGAAACTTCCTCTAAGAGAAAAGCCTCGTGGTTGAGGGATTGGCGTGTTCTTGATTGGGAAACATCCACCATCGATTGAACAACCCAAAGTTTTCCTTCAAGTTTTTTCACCTGCTCTGTCTTTTTAGCATACAATGGCGGATCCACAGTACGCACGATGGTGGAACTAGCCACACCTATTACAGAGGAGGACGGAGCAGCATCCGATAGTTGCGCGGAGCCAGAAGGAGCAGGTGGATCATTCAAAATCTGGAAAAGCAAAAAGATATGAAACGTTCAGCGTGGAAAAGCAAGCTCATCCACATATATACAAAAGTTTCCTTCTTGTAAAAAGAAGCAAGGGGGAGTTGGGTAAATTCAAGGTTCATTACAATAACAGCAAGGGAGACACGATAAAGGTTACAAAACAAACCCTACGAAGCCGTGTTCTTCAAAGATAGGGTAGCACTAGCGGAAGGGACACTAGCTACAGGAGCAGAAGGGGTAGGCAAAGAAGGAGCACCCGTCGTAGCAGGGGTAACCGAGGAAGGGGCAGCTAGGTTCTCCGAACCTGAGCCCAGACCTAGGAGCATCCAAGAATATTTTCTGGCACTCTTAATAAGCGGCTTCAGGTCAACAGCTTGGCCATTGGGGGTGACTAGGACAGAGGAGCTAACCTTCTCCCAGTCGACCTTCTCGCCATGCGCCATTGCCAGAGCCATCGAAGTTTCGGCAACACTCCTCGATTGCGTCAAACTATAACCAATAAGGGGGCCAGGATCAGCACCGAAGACAGTGAGATGATCATTCAAGTAGTTCGGCACATCCTTGGTTGGAAATATTTCGTCATGAAGATTCTTGAAGGCACAGCGGGAGCGGACAAGAAGGTTGCACCCACGAACGTGGTTGGCCTCCAAGGTGCTAACAACATCCGACAATGTATCAACCTTCTTATCTTCATTCAGCGTCAGGTTCTAGCCAGTCAGTTCTGAAAACAAAAATGGAAGAAAGGATCGGTAAACAAAGGAAATAAATAAAACGAAGATGCACAAGACAAAAACTTACGGGTCAATGAATCAATGAGGGCCTCCAGGCACTGTCGTAAATTTGCATCTCGAACATTTACTTTCTTGGCCACTTCTTTGGCATTAGCTTCCGCCTTCCAATTGGCCTCCTCCAAAGCCTCTTCAGTGGCTTGAAGTCTAACCTCCAGATCATCGACGTGCTTCATCGCCTCATCCCGGATAACTCCAGATTGATTGGCAGAGGCTGTGTGAATAAATCATGAAAAAACGAGGAAGAATTTTTCACAAAGAGATTACGAAGATTACCAGCACATACCCTTCAGTTCTTCGGCTTCATCACGGATTCTTATAAAACGAGAGGCCATACCGACCATCTCGCGCATCAAAGGCTGCGTCACAGCAAAAGGATATAAAGGCAAAAAAGAGAGAGGCTACGGGAAGAAATATTCTGAAGTAAAAAGTGACTTACATCCTTCATATCCACATCAATAGGCTCTTCAGATAGAACCACCCCTTTACTCGCTGTTTTCTTCCTTTTTTGCGGCAGCGGCTTGGATGAAGTGGCAGCATCTTTCTAGATGACCTTCTCCATAGGATACATGAGCATTTCTTTGAGCTCCGCCAATGGCGGAGGAGATTTCTTTGCTGAGCAGCCCACAGATGTGCAAAGAGGAGATGAGGGAGGATCTTTGTCATCACTGCAAAAGAACAACACAAGTGGAACAAGCATCAGCAGTAAAAATACCTGGTAAAATTCTCCTAGGAAGGACCAGCCATGATCGGAGAAGTACGAAAAGGCTTGGAAGCAGTCGAGTCATCTGAGTCCTCGACCCTTTCCACAGCATAATGGCGCTTCCTCTTTTCGCCAGCACGCTCCATGCGGAAATCTCCAGAGCCATCCGAAGGAAGAGATTGCGTCTTCGAAGAAGAATCGGATGTAGAGAACTCCCCCACCTCATCTGCAGCAGTCCCAGTCACAGGGAGATCGTCGGATACAAAGGGATGGACAGGGGGATCACCACTTTCAGGAAGAGGAGGAAGGGAGCTGAGATGATCAAAATCCTACACAAAGAGGAAGACATGAAGAAAGGAAAAGCACATCCGCAAACAGACAACAGTAAAAGATGAAGGCAAACGAAAATTACCTCAGGGAGCCGGTTTTTCTTGCCAAAAGACTCGACAAGACAGATTGAAGGAACCGGGCTTTTCTTTGTCAGAGTGGTGATGCTACGGACCCTTTTCTCATACACCTTGAGGGCAAGGTCTTCTGAGGAAATCCATCGGGTCCTTCCTCCCGGTGTACGCCCACGTGCCAGAAAGCCGGGCTTGAAGCGGCTAGACGCGACTCTGCAAAAAGTATGCCAGGACTTGGAGACCGGACAACTCCTTTCCAACCTCAGGCAACAGCTTTGAAATACGATCAACATAGGGTTGGATTTCTGCCATGTCTTCGGCAGAAGCACGCTGATCCCAGGAGTCAAGTTTACGGCGGGTTTTCTTATGGTCAAAGGGGGCTAACCTGAAAGATTGGCCTTCGAGTGGCTGATCCTTGAAAAAAACACTTGGGCTTCCAACCATGGATAGAATCCGTGATTTTGAAGTCCAAGTAATCCAGATCGGGTCGGACAGAAAAAATGGCGCCACCAGCATCATGGACAATGGTGTCAGTGGCGTTACGATGAACATAGAAAAAATGCTTCCAAAGGCCCCAATGGGGATGAATCCCAAGGAAACACTCACAAAGAGTGCCAAAACAAGTGACGTGGAGAATAGAACGGGGCGTGAGCTGATACAGCTGCACGCCATAAACAAACAAAAGGCCACGAAGAAATTCGTGGACAGGAAGAGAAAGACCACGGAAGAGGAAGGAGAGGAACATTACCCTCCAACCAGGCTCGGGGATGGGAGCAGCCACATCTCTAGGGAGCTTGAAGGAGCCCTCTATCAGATGGCTGGAGTTCCGCGCGTCACGGAGCTCCCGCGTCGTGCACTTGGTGGGAGCCCATCCAACGCCCCTTTTCTTGGTGGCCTTCACGGCGGCAGCAGAAGTTCCAGCAGCCTTGTTTTTGCCCATGGTGGCCAAACGGAAATACGAGCACAAGAACTGGAGTTTTGCAGGGGAGCAAGAGCAGGAGTTCACAAGGGCCAAGAGCGCAAGGAAGAAGATGGAGCAGGGGAAGGTGAGGTAAAACAGTAAAACACACCTCCTTTCCCTTATAAAGAGGAAAGGCGTAAGGTCCAAACCGTTCGATGCAAAATCGAATTGACCGAAACGCACATGATGGTGACACGTGTTCCAAGGATTCCGTAAAGGAAAACCTAAAGAAGTTATGGCCATGGTAAAAACAGAGGACAGCGCGCGATGCCTCGATTTTCACGCGAAGAGGGGACGTGCAGTCAAGAATCTCTAGTGAATACGCTATCACGCATCATCATTACTGCTACATGGCCCCACATTCGACACGTCCAGTCACGACATGTCCTCTGCAAAAAACCAGCATCAGATACGTCATCATTGATGCCACAGTGGAAGCATTGTGAGAAATTGCGGTTTGTTTTAATGGATATGACCCAACGAAATAAAATTGGACTCGAAGTAAATTCCTCCAGGAAAAGATTTGAGACTACACTCGAATATATAATATTATGACTGTAGCCTCGGGGGAACTCCTATCGGGAGAACTGGTCGTGCACCCGACAAAATACACAGAAGCACCGACGCCATTTCAAGCCTATGTTTTGATACATATATCCAAACATAGCCTCGGGCCTACTCCTATGAGGAGCGCTGGCGTGCAATCGATAAAGAAAGACAAAGGAAACATTCGATGATAAATACTCCTATCGGGAGCTGTTACAAAAAGCAAAAAGTTCTTCAACCACTATAAAGCAAAAAACTCTCGGATTGCACCCAACGCGATAAAAATCCGAATGCCATGTTTAGAAACATGAAGGTAACACCGCAAGATTCGTCCTCTGTGGCCTGGTAATTGCACAAGAATGCGCTCTGGTAGAAAAATATCTGTATCAACGATACGATGAAAAATCCCGTTGGACACGTTGGGTACCCAATAAAATAAGAAACTGGAATTCAGTATTCAGTAAGACCTCAGCGGCCCAAACTGAATTATGCCAGTTACAAATTCTGGATTCGAGTTTGGGGACTTGAATTCGATGTAGGACAACCTTGTTTTTGCCCAGGAGCAATTAACTGATTCCCGATCCGTCGGAAGCATCAGACTCGTTGTACCAAATCTCTACAAAACACAAAAAAGTGATAAAAATAAAGGAAAATAAACTTTGAAACTCAACTTGAAACTACGATTCAAGTAGAGTCTCGGGGGCTACTGACATAGGTTTGATTACTCGGATTCTCGTGATCAGCTACCCTACATTGGATAAAAGGCTTACAGCCCAAGGATATTTCAGATGACGGCCTAGAAGAAGCAACCGACAAAGGCTTTGATTGTATTAGGAAAGAGACTTTGAACCGACATTATGTTGGTATTGTAATTACGTGTGTATGAAACCTATCCGCATACAGCTTTAAGACCTGGCCTATTATATATAGGATGGGAGAATCCCAAGCGAGGGTACAGAAATCTAGAGGACAACTTGTAATAGCGTGTTTTACTCAATATTCAGGTGACTTTGTCTTCATCGTTTTCCTGACTTCTGACGAAATCCCCAGCGTTCTCTTCTCCGTGAAACCCCAAGTCCATCATCATGGGAATTGCCGAGGTTACCCCTCGTCAGAAGGTGTTCAACATACGAAGGCACCTCCCTCATTGGCTCGATATGGGCCATAATTATTGGATCTTCTTCAACAACTGGCTCAGGTGGTGGAGTATAATGAAGGCAGTCCTTCCTTAGAGCTTCAATATGTTTTGTAAAAGATTGAAGGATTTGAAAGACAATATCATCATCAAGTTGCAGTTCATTAGCAGTTTATTTTACCTTACCGGAGTATTTATAAGTATTGAGACAATTATATTCAATTTCTATACCTCCTTCGCCTCCTAAATAAATCCCCATGTTTCTCTATTATAGTGAATTTGTTCTAAAAGTTCCCAAGCTTTTACAATGGTTAGCTTCATGAAAGAACCTCCTGAATTCGTGTCAATCCATGTTTAATTTCTTGATTGAGTCATCCATAAAAAATATGCAGTACATACCATTCTAGTAAATCATGATGGGGACATTTCTGAAGTAGACACTTATACATTTTGTAGGCTTTTACCAAACCTTCACCTGGGCTGTTCTTGAAGTTTGTAATTTCCCTTCTTACCTCAGCAGGTTTCACCTTGGGAAAGAATCGAGACACAAATTCTATTTTAAGCTTTTCCCAGGTATCAATTTTCTCTGTAGGGCAAATTCTATACCAAGCCAAAGTAGTGTTGGTTAGAGATTGGCTAAACAGTTTAAGTTTCAATTCATCATCAGAATAGCCTCTCAATTTAAGAGTACAACATTGCTTGGTAAAGTGCATAAAATGATTATAAGGATCCTCATCGGGATCATCTCCTGTAAAAGTTTTTTCTTTAATAATAGCGATAAAACGAGGCTTAACACCGTACTCTAGTTTGCTCCCACTCAGGAATTCTTTAACTAATCCTCTATTGAATCTCCTGAGGTATTTAGCAGCATCGATCTGATTAATCAGGCCGAGTGCAGCCATGATGTTTACCTGAAACTACTAAACAACTTTAGTAAAACAATGACTAAAGTAACTAACTAAGAACAAAGACCAAAAGCACTTAGATCCCCGTCAACAGTGCTAGAAAATAGCTTGATGACTGCAAGTGCATAGATCAATTGTAGCTACTTTCGAAGTAAAGATATCGAACCCATAGATAGCTATTGATAAAGGTATTTATGCCCATCGTTACTATCTACCAAAGAATACTTGTAAGTTTTCTTTGATCTCAAGTAAAGGGTGTTTGAATGGTTTATGGTTGGTTGCAGAAAAGTAATTGAAACAAGTAAAATAAAACAAGTAACAAGATTGTATGAAAGCATGGTTGAACTCAATAGGGCTAAAATGTTCTCGGGGATGTAGGATACACCACTAGCATAGTACTATTATTATATGTAATCAAGATAACATACTTCTTATGTCATGATATGTGTGGAGAGAGCCCCATAATAAGATGTTCACGACAAGGCTTGTAGGAAGCCACTTTGTTGAGCCAAGTGTGAGGACACCTCTAAATAACCACTGCAATGCCTAAGAGCAATCACCCATACAGGCCACCACAATTAAGGTTTTCCCCATGGATATCATAATTAGCTTAGGGAGTCTGATACTTCATAAACGTATCTATAAGTTTTGATGTTCCATGCTTGTTTAGCATCTACTTTCTAATGTGTTGTTCATACTTTGAGGTATTTTTATACTTTCTAGAACTAATGTATTACGAAGATGCCATAGTGCCAATTTCCTGTTTTCTACTATTTTTGGTTTCAGAAAAGCTAGTAGCCAAAGTCAATATTTTACCCGAAGCAACACATAGTCTGGAGGAGAGCCGAAGAGGGGCACTAGGGTGGCCACACCCTAGGGTTGCGCGACCAACCCTAGGCACGCCACAACCAGGTGTGGGCCCCCTGGCGCTCCACCGACCTTGCCCTTCCACCTGTAAAAGCCTCCTGGGACCAAAACCCTAAGTACCCGATCAAAATTACATGAAAGAGTCTATTGCCACCGCCATCTCCATCCTTAGATCGCGAGGGATCTGAAGCTCTTCCCGGCACCCTGCCGGAGGGGAGATATCACCCTGGAGGCCTTCTTCATCACCATGACTGCCTCCGGTGTGATGTGTGAGTAGTTCATCCTTGGACTACGGGTCGATGTAGTAGCTAGATGGTTGATTCTCCTCCTTTGTGCTATCATGTTTAGATCTTGTTAGCTCCGTTCAGGATCAAGATCATCTATTTGTAATCTTACATGTTGTGTTTGCGGGGATCCGATGGATAATGAGATGCTATTTCAGATTGATTATTGATTCTATCATGTCTATGTTATTTGTGATCTTGCATGCTTTCCATTGTTAGTAGCTATCTTAGCAAAGTAGGTGCTAGAAACTCCAAGAGGGAATATTTATGCTTGATAGTGGGTTCATGCGTCTAGTAATCTAGGGAAGTGATAGGAATCTCTAAGGTACTAGATGTGCTGTTGCTACTAGGGAGAAAACAACAGTCCTTTTTTCCATGGGACAATCGTATTGTTTACTTTACACACTTTGCTTAATCCAATTATCTGTTGCTTGCAACTTAATACTGGAGGGGGTTGGGATGATGACCTGAAGGTGGATTATTAGTCATAGATGCAGTTGGATTATGGTCTATGTATAATGTTGTAATTCCCAATCGAATCTCATAGGAGTCAAGATGATTAGTATATGCATGGTATGCTGCCTCGAGTCTGTCAACTGCCCCACTGTAATTTGTTCACCCAACATGTTTTTTATCTTAAGGAGAATCACCTCTAGTGAACTATAGACCCCGGTCCATTCTTTTACCATCAATAAACCATCTACTTTCTGCAAGCAATTACTATTTTCCACACAATATGTTTAATCCTTTGTTTTGAGGAAAACCAGTGAGATTGACAACATCACTGTAAGTTGGGGCAAAGTTCTGTGGTTGTGTTGTGTAGGCTTCCAAGTTGGAAACAACACCTTGGGGTTGTTTCCTTGCTCCTACTGGTTCGATAACCTTGGTTTCATAACTAAGGGAAAACTTGCTGATGTGCTCATCATACCTTCCTCTTGGGGTTCCCAACGAGCTCGATATATTTTGAGCCATCAAGCCTATTTTCTAGCGCCGTTGCTGGGAAGGTAAGGACAGCTTCACAAGGGGAGTCCCTCTCAACCAATCTCTTTACTTTTTTTTGCTTAGTTTATTTCTACTTTGTTTGCTTGTTTCTTTTACAAAAACACACAAAAAATAGTTGTACTGGTTTGCTTCCTTTATTAAAAACACAAAAAATGAATGCTCCTAAAACCACTAAGTTGTGTGATTTCACCAGCACCAACAACAATGATTTCATGTGCACACCTATTGCTCCACCTATTCCTGAAGCTACTTTTTTTAAAATTAAACCTGCTTTGCTCAATCTTGTTATGAAAGAACAATTTTCTGGTGTTGGTACTGAAGATGTTGCTGCTCACCTTAATAACTTTGTTGAACTTTGTGAAATGCAAAAACATAGGGATATAGATGGAGATATTATTAAGCTTAAATTGTTTCCTTTCTCTTTGAGAGGTAAAGGTAAAGAATGGTTGCTATCCCTAACTAGAAGTAGAATTGATTCTTGGACTAAATGCAAAGATGCTTTCATTGGGAAATACTATCCTCCTGCTAAAATTATATCTATGAGAAGTGAAATAATGAAATTTAAACAATATGATAATGAACATGTTGCTCAAGCTTGGGAAAAATGAAATATTTGGTAAAGAATTGTCCCACTCATGGACTGACTGCTTGGATGATTATCCAAACCTTTTATGCAGTACTGAATTATTCTTTAAGAAATCTGTTGGATTCTGCTGCTGGAGGTACCTTTATGACCATTACTTTGGGTGCTGCAACAAAGCTCCTTGATAATATGATGGTTAACTATTCTGAATGGCACACTGAGAGAGCTCCACAAGGTAAGAAGGTAAATTCTGTTGAAGAAACCACCTCCTTGAGTGATAAAATTGATGTTATTATGTATATGCTTGTTAATGGGAAAGCTCATATTGATCCAAATCATGTTCCCTTAGCCTCTTTGGTTGCTCGAGAGAGCAAGTTGGTGTGAATTTATTAGAAATAATAATTTTAGCAACAATGCCTACAAGAATAATTTTGGTAACAATAATTATAGGCCATATCCTCCCAATAATGGTAATGCTTATGGAAATTCCTACAACAATAGGAGTACATCCTCTGAACTTGAAGTCATGCTTAAAGATTTTATTAGTAAACAAACTGCTTTCGATAAAACTATTGAGGAAAAACTTTCAAATGCTGAAAGAAATATATCATCTTTGTCTGAAGCACAATCCTCTTTGATTAATAAAATGGCTGCTAAACCTGAAACTATAGAAAACCCCTTTGCTGCTACTAATTCCATACAAATTCCAATTGATGAAAATGTTAGACTGTTAGCTGAATTGCATGCTAAGTGGGAAAGATAAGATGAAATTGCTAGAAATAGTACTATTTGTACTATCACCACCACTAATGTTGATGCTAGCAAACCACATGAAGTCCCCATACCTTTTGCAACAATGCCTAAAACCAATGGAACCTTTTCTAATAAAAATGCTGAAATTCTTCTAAATATGGGAAATAATAGCTCTACTACCTTGGATGGTAATTATGATTTTGATCTTGATGGTTGCAATATTTTTGAAGTAATTATGTTCCTACAAAAGCTTGCTAAAAGTCCTAATGCTAGTGCTATGAGTATGGACTTTACAAAACACATTACTGACGCTCTCATAAAAATTAAAGAAGAAAAGATGAAAAATAAAGCTTCTATCCCTATGAAATTATAAGATGGTTGGGAACCCATCATTAATATGAAAGTGAATGATTTTGATCTCAAAGATTTCTTATGCCTAGCTCAAAGGCGTTAAAGAAAAGCACACTTATTGGGAGATAACCCAATTTTTTATTCAGTAAGTTTTTCTTTTGTTGAGTCTTGGAAGTTATTGCCTCAGTAATAACCTCTCCTTGTCATTTTTGTGTGGTTTTTGTGCCAAGAATAACACTCTAATGAGAGAGAAATAATGCTTGGGAAAGTTTTTGTTCCAAAACAGATTTTTTTGCTTCGCTGTAAAAATTCGTGAAAAATCTCTGTATGCCGGATTGAGCTGTAATTTTTTGTTCTTCTGCCCATTGATGTTATCTAACTTTCTTTAGTTTAACACTTTTAGATTTGACCAACATAAGGTCTTCGAAAAAAATCAGTTTTTAACTGCTGGCCTGTTTTGACAGATTTCTGCCATTATCTGCATTTGCCTCTTAATCTCTTTCTCTTTGAGTTCTCTTTGATCACTTGAACTTTTAAAAGGAATTGATACAGTAGCCTGTTCTTTAATGGAAGTTTTACTTGTGTTGAAACTGAACCTTTTCTACACTAATGTTGCTAATGAAGAATGTGTGAAGTTTTGTATGAAGGAAATTTTAAAGTGTAGGGAAGAACAATGTGATAAGATGAAGTATGGACAAATGATCAAGCTTGGGGATGCCACCCGTGTCACCCCAAGAAATATTCAAGAATTACAAGCATCAAATCTTGGGGATGCCCAATGCATCCCCTTCTTCATCATTAAAAATCTCAGATTTTCTTCCAAACACTTCATTTTTATTGTTTCATGCACAATTGTGTTGTTCTTGGAGCGTCTTCGTTTTTTGTTTTTTGTTTTATTTTTCTTAGTTTGCTTAAATAAATTGGTTATACCCCCGCATTCATGTTGATAACTATACGCCAAGATCTATCTACTAGATACAGAGCAACGGGTGGACATACATCCATGGAGAACTTACCCTCGAAGACAACAAGTTTTGTTAATGAGTAGGAACTCGTGGTTGATGTAGTCGCACACTTGTCGATCTCAAGATCATGTGGAAGTTCGAGCGCCGCAAATAAGCAGCGCATCCGTCCTCGCACACACGTTCAAGCCACCGGACAACCTCCACCTCCTCGGTCCAGCAAATCAGCGGAAGCAGCAACTCCTTCTAGACGCAAGGCCACCGGGAACATGTATCTCGCTAATCCGAGACCATGGGGAAATATCTAGAGGGGGAGAGAGATCCTTCACGAGGAGGTGTGCTTTGTCAGGGAGAAGAGGGGGGACTTTTATAGGAGTGGGGGGCTCCTCCCCTACCATGGCCGTCTGACAAAGGGGGGTGCGCCCACATCTTCCTCATTGATGTGGTGAAGCTCCACTCACATAAATTTTGACTCCACCCAAAATTCCACTCACATGCATTAAATTTCCACCAAATTTAATGCAACTCTCAATTAATAAAACTCTTTTATTTATTTTATTCAGAATTTTGTTAATTACTTTAATTAACAAACATTCACATAAAACCCCTTGCAAAATTTCAAAATCACATGCAGAACCACTTTGTGCAATTTCACCCGAAACAATGTCGGTTTCTATCAAAACAATTCATGTTTCTATCGAAACATTTCCTGCGCTTTGCAAACCTTTTGTATGAAACATATGTTATCCTAAATGGTGTCCAGCAACCCTTAAGTGTGTCACCCTATGGTTCACGAATAATGCAGACATGATTGAGACTCCTCTCAGATCAATAATCAGAAGCGGGACCTAGAGATCCATACTGACTCCTGCACATTCAACGATGACTTCTGTGATCGTGAGAACCTTTAACGCCAGTAACTTAATCCCTTTGTCTCATGATATAATACATGTCCGAGATTCGATCATCGGTATCCAAATACCTAGTTTGATCTCGTTCCCGTGATATAACATTCTAGTGATCACATCACTTGCTTGCAAGCTATCTTAATGTGATATCACCGAGAGGGCCCAGAGTATATCTATTCGTCATCGGGATTGAAAAATTCCACTCTTGATCCATGAGCCTCAACATAACACCTTTGTAGCACTGAACCCACCTTTATAGTCACCCTGTCACGGTGTGACGCTTGATGTTATCAAGATACTCTTCTGGTATTAGCAATTAACATGATATCATGGTCTAAGGACTAAGATGACTTCGTATGATGTTATAGCAATATAAACATAATGACTTGATCATAATGCTATACTTTGGATGAATGTTCATCACATCATTTCACAAATGTTGTGACCTTGTTATTAACTACATCCAATGTCCATGATCAGGAAACCTTGATCATCTTGTTAATCAACAAGCTAGTCTATAAGAGAGGCATAACTAGGAACCCTTTTTCTTCATTAAACACACATGTATTGATGTTTCCTATCAATACAATTATAGCATGCAAAATAAACATCTATCATATACAAGGAATACATAATAACAACTTTATTATTACCTCTCAGGGCATATTTCCTTCAGTCTCCCACTTGCACTAGAGACAATAATCTAGGTTACATAGTGATAAATCTAACACCCATGGAGTTCTGGTGTTGATCGTGTTTTACCCTAGGGAGAACTTTAGTCAACGGATCTGCTACATTCAGGTCCGTGTGCACTTTACAAATCTTTATGTCTCCATCCTTGACATGCTCGCGGATGGAGTGAAACCGGCGCTTAATATGCTTGGAATTCTTTTGAGACCTTGGTTCCTTGGTGTTGGCTATGGCTCCATTATTGTCACAATAGATCACCATTGGGTCCAATGCACTAGGTACCACACCTAGTTCCGTTATGAACTCCTTCATCCAAACCGCTTCCTGCGCCGCTTCTGAAGCAGCAACATATTCTGCCTCCGTCGTTGATCTAGCCACCATAGGTTGTTTGGAACTCCTCCAACTAACTGCTGCTCTGTTCAAGAGAAATATGTATCCGGATTGAGACTTAGAGTCATCCAGGTCGGTGTCAAAGCTAGCATCGACATAACACTTAGCGACTAGCTCTTCTTCACCTCCGTATACAAGAAACATATCCTTAGTTCTTTTAAGTACTTAAGGATATTCTGGACCGCTATCCAGTGTTCTGAACCTGGATCAGATTGGTACCTACTAGTCAAACTAATAGCATGTGCCACATCCGATCTTGTACATAGCATGTCATACATTATAGAGCCTATGGCTGAGGCATAGGGGATCTTATCCATTATCTCTCTTTCTTCCGCCGTAGCTGGACTTTGAGTCTTACTCAATGTCTTGCCTTGTAACATAGGTAAGAACCCCTTCTTACTTCTGTCCATATTAAACTTCTTTAATATCTTATCAAGGTATGTACTCTGTGATAGCCCAATTAGGCGTCTTGATCTATCTCTATAGATTTTAATGCCTAATATATATGAGGCTTCACCAAGGTCTTTCATCGAAAATTTGCTGTTTAGATAACTTTTAACACTGTTTAAAAGATCTATATCATTTCCAATCAATAATTGTCATCCACATATAATATCAGAAATTCCACATTGTTCCCACTCACTTTCTTGTAAATACAAGCCTCTCCATAAGTTTGGACAAATCCAAACTCTTTGATCACCTCATCAAAGCGGAGATTCCAACTCCGGGGTCCATAGATGGATCGATGAAGTTTGCATACCTTATCAGCATCCTTAGGATCGACAAAACCCTTAGGTTGTATCATATACAACTCTTCTTCAATATTACCATTGAGCAACGCAGTTTTGACATCCATCTGCCATATTTCATAATCAAAATATGCAACAATTGCTAACATAATCCTAACCGACTTTAGCATCGCTACGGGAGAGAATGTCTCATCATAGTCAACTCCTTGAATTTGTCGAAACCCCTTTGCGACAAGTCGAGCTTTATAGATGACACGTTACCATCAGCATCAGTTTTTCTTTTGAAAATCCATTTATTCTCAACGGCCTTTCGATCGTGAGGTAAGTCCACCAAGGTCCAAACCTAGTTTTCGTACATGGATTCCATTTCGGATTTCATGGCTTCTAGCCATTTGTTGGAATCAGGGCTCATCGTCGCTTCTTCATATGTCGCAGGGTCATCTATTTCATCAATCATGAAATTCATACCAGGATTGTCGTACAGTTCAGGAGCTGCATGTGTCCTGCTTGACCTGCGAAGTTCAGCAGTATCCTCTTTCGGAGTTTCATGATCATTATCATTTTCTCTCTTCATCAGGTGAAGTCAACTCCGAAACAACTTCCGGTGCTATGCCACTCGCCAATTCATGAAGAGAAGGTTCAATAACCTCTTCGAGTTCTACCTTCCGACTACTCACACCTTTCGCGAGAAACTCCTTCTCAAGAAAGGATCCATTCTTGGCAACAAAAACCTTGCCCTCAGATCTATGATAGAAGGTATACCCAATTGTTTCCTTAGGGTATCCTATGAAGACGCATTTTCCGCTTTGGGTTCGAGTTTATCTGGTTGAAGTTTCTTCACATAAACATCACATCCCCAAACTTTAAGAAATGACAACTTAGGTTTGTTTCCAAACCATAATTCATACGGTGTTGTTTCAACAGATTTAGATGGTGCCCTATTTAAAGTGAATGCAGTGGTTTCCAGTGCATAACCCCAAAATGACAGTGGCAAGTCAGTCAGAGACATCATAGATTGAACCATATCCAATAAAGTACGATTACCATGTTCCAACACACCATTACGTTGTGGTGTTCCGGCAGGCGTGAGTTGTGAAACTATTCCACAGTCTTTCATATGTGTGCTAAACTCGTAACTAAGATACTCTCCTCCACGGTCGGACCGTAGAAATTTCGTCTTTCTGTTACGATGATTTTCCACTTCATTCTGAAATTTCTTGAACTTTTCAAAAGTTTCAGACTTGTGTTTCATCAAATAGATATACCCGTATCTACTCAAATCATCCGTGAAAGTAACGAAATAACGATATCCACCTCGCGCAGACACACTCATTGATCCACACACATCAGTATGTATGATCTCCAATAAATCTGTCGCCTGTTTCATTGAACCGGAAAATGGCGTTCTAGTCATCTTGCCCATAAAGCATGGCTCACATGTATCAAATGATTCAAAATCAAGTGATTCCAAAAGTCCATTAGAATGGAGTTTCTTCATGTGTTTAACGTCAATATGACGTAGACGGCAGTGCCACATATATGCAGATATATCATTATCAAGTTTAATCCTTTTAGCATCAACATTATGAAGATGCGTAATACTACTATCGAGATCCAACAGAAATAAACCATTCAACACAGGTGCATGACCATAAAAGATATCATTCATATAAATCGAACAACCATTGTTTTCAGATTTAAACGAATAACCACTTTGCATCAAACACGATCCGGATACAATGTTCATGCTTAGTGCAGGCACCAAATAACAATTATTTAGATTTATAACTAATCCCGACAGCATATGGAGAGGTAGCGTTCCGACGGCGATCACATCAACTCTTGATCCATTGCTGACCCACATCGTGACCTTATCCCTTGCTAGTTGTCGCTTGTTCCGCAGCCCCTGGACCGAGTTACATATATTAGCTACCGATCCCGTATCAAATACCCAGGTGCTACTGCGAGTACTAGTCAAGTACACATCAATAACATGTATATCACATATACCTTTGTTTGCCTTTCTGGCCTTCTTCTCTGCCAAATACTTGGGGCAGTTGCGCTTCCAATGGCTAGTCCACTTGCAATAGTAGCACTCGGTATCAGACTTAGGCCTAGCTCGAGGTTTCTTTTCAGGTACGGCAACAGATTTGCCGCCCTTCTTTCCATTCTACTTGCCTTTCTTGTCCTTCTTCAAACCGGTGGTCTTATTGATCATCAACACTTGATATTCTTTCCTAATCTCCACTTCTGCAGTCTTAAGCATTGATAGAAGCTCGGGAAGAGACTTCTTCATGCCCTGCATATTATAGTTCATCACGAAGCTCTTGTAGCTAGGTGGCAGAGATTGGAGAACACGATGTATGCCTAAATTAATTTGAATCGTTATTCCCAAGGACACAAGCTTATCGGCGTATCCAGACATTTTGATTACGAGCTCACTAAGGAACTGTTCTCCTCCATCGTGCAGCTAAAGAACTTTTCAGAAGCATTATAACTCTCTACGGTAGCATGGGTATCGAAAATCATTTTCAATTCTCCCATGCTATCAAAGGCATTGCCATTTTCGAAATGCTTTCGAAGTTCTGGCTCTAGCCCATATAGTATGCCGCAATGAACTAAGTTGTGGTCCTCCTAACGAGTTATATAGACGTGATTTTCCTCGTCAGGGGCATCATGAGCTGGTGGGGGGCCTAGCGGCTCCTCTAGCCCATATTGCTTTTGTGCCGCAGTGAGGAGAATCCTCAAATTCATAGCCCAGTTGGTGAAGTTGCTACCATTCGCAGCAAGTTTCTCTTTCTCCATGAACACATTGAAATTAAAAGCAGGTGGTGCCATCTACAACAGAATTTGTATATTTAGACTAAGTTTATGATAGATTGAGTTCAACTAATCCAAATTACTAATGAACTCCCACTCAAAAACGACATCCCTCATGTCCTTTTGGTGATTACATGAACCAAATCCACTACACCAAGTCTGATCATCACGTGAGTCGGTGTAGCTTCAAAGGCGAGAATCTATATGGGCATCATATCAACTATATGCCTCATGCTTAACCTTTCGGTCCGTGTTCCGAGGCCATGTCTATACATGCTAGGCTCGCCAAGTAAGAACCTTAGTATTCGCATGTGTAAAACTGTCTTACACCCGTCGTATGAAAGCATAGAGTCGAGAACACCTGATCATCACATGAGTCTCGAAACACGATCCATAAAACGGTGCATACTTAAGGAAGAACACATTTTATCTTGATATCTAAATGAGGGATCATCTTATAATTCTACCAAAAGCGCCAAACTAGCAATATAAGATGTAAACATCTAATGGGTAAAGTCAGATGATATGGTCCATGCATTTGATCTCTATCATTTGCATCGTGGTATGATCTCTATCATTCCTTTGTGTGTAAGGCCAAGTTCTATGGATATTACACGTTAAGTGTGTTGTAATAGTATCTATCATACATCTACTTACAACAATACCATATCAAGACACTAGCCCAGCAACGATCTAAACTAGACGCCTCTAATTTATCAATTGCAAGTTTTACGTGGCTTAGGGCTTTCGGGGATAGAACCGATCTTACCTACGAACATGAACCACAACGATGATAACCAAGTTATTAGCAACTCGATGTAAATCAGATATTGACTATAGTAGGAGAGACAGACACCTGCTAGCCACTTATGCAAAACTAGTTGCATGCGAGTCATGGAACCGGTCTCATGTACGATGACATGTAAGGTTGGTCTGGGCCGCTTCATCCCACTATGCCACTGATACATTGCAAATGTATCTATAATTTTTGATGTTCCATTCTTGGTTTTATCTACTTTCTTGTGTTTTGTTCGAACTTTGGAGTACTTTTCGTATGATTTCTTGGACTAACCTATTAACAAGATGCCACAGTGCCAGTTGCCTGTTTTCTGCTGTTTTTGGTTCCAGGAAAGTCAGAAAATGAATATTCTCGGAATTGGACGGGACAAAAGCCAAAGTTCCTATTTTACCAGAAGACTCATGGAGCTAGAATACGAGACGGAGGAGGGCCAGGGCCTGGCCACATCATGTGGTGGCGCGGGCTAGCCCTGGCCGTGCCACCAGGTGTTGTGGGCCCCCTGGCCACCCACCGACCTTTCCTCTTCGCCTATAAGAAGCCTCCGGATGCATAAACCCTAGATCGTCAATCAAAAATCCACGAAAACTTCCGCAGCACCGTCGCCACCGAAGGGGAGATTCGGGGGACAGAAAGTCTCTGTTCCGGCACCCTGTCGGGACGGGGAAGTGCCCCCGGAGCCATCTCCATAGATCTCCACCGCCATCTCCATCACCGTTGCTGATTCCCATGATGAGGAGGGAGTAGTTCTCTCTCGAGGCTAAGGGTTCTACCGGTAGCTATGTGTTCATCTCTCTCTGTGCATGATCTTATTGAGATCATTAGCTTGTAATCTATAGATCTACCTTGCTACTCAAGTGCTTGAATAGATCTCTGCTCTCCCCATGTGTGCGAAAGTGACAGCATGCACACCATGGTGGCACTTAGGCTAGAGATTACAAATACTTGTTATGAGTTATATTTGGAGTTGGATGTCTTTATGAAATTGTGGTGTTTGTTGGACTCATCTAGTACTCAAGGTGACAGTGCGGGGTTATCTAGATGGGAAAGGCTTACTTTGAGGTGTGTTGTTATAGCCCTACAACCGATTAGAGTGTCCAACAGGACAGTAGTTCAGCGTAGTATCATGAAGAGAAGATATTTATATGAGAGAGTGCTCACTAGTGAAAGTATGGTCCCTAGGCGTTGTTTCTAAGCATTGAAACACCGTTTGCAATTAGATCTATTACATGTTTGCTTTCTTCCATCTTTATTTCAGTTTGCCTTTAGTCTCTTAAACGCCATCAAGTTATTTTCTATCACTATTACCACTTATAAATATCCATACCACATGTATTTCACTATCTCTTCGCCGAACTAGTGCACCTATACACTTGACAAGTGTATTGGGTGTGTTGGGGACACAAGAGACTTCTTGTATCTTGATTGCAGGGTTGCTTGAGAGGGGATACCTTTGACCACTTCCTCCTTGAGTTCGATAAACCTTGGGTGATCCACTTAAGGGAAAACATGCTATTGTTCTACAAACCTCTGCACTTGGAGGCCCAACAACTGTCTACAAGAATAGAAGTGCGTAGACATCAAGCTATTTTCTGGCGCCGTTGCCGGGGAGGTAAGGTAAAAGGTATTCACACCGGAGGATTAAAGAAGAAGAACCTCCCACGGCAAACACCTATTTTCTGGCGCCGTTGCCGGGGAGGTAAGGTAAAAGGTACTCACATCCTCCGGTGTGAGTGCTCAAAGTTATTTCCTTTAGATTCTGCAATTTTGTCTTTTTGTTCCTTGTTTTCACTAGTTAGGCTTAATGGAAAACAACAAAAAAATTAGAGAGCTTTATAGTATTTATCTTGAGTTAGGACATGAAGTGTTTGAAGAGAAAATTTAAAAACCTATGGAACTTTATTGGCATGCTAATAGCAATGTTGTTAGTATGAACTCTTTGGACATCGTTATTGCTAATGCTATGGAAAAGTCTAAGCTTGGGGAAGCTAGTTTTCATGAAAATGATCTTTTTAGTTCCCCAGCTTTGGAAGATAGCTATTCTATTGCTTATGATGATATCAAACCTCCAATATATGATGATTACAATGACGAATATGAGATTCTTAGTCCACCTACTATTGAGGAGAAAATTAATTATGATTACAATATGCCTCCTATTTTTGATGATTATGGTGATGAGAATAATAATGATAGCTATTTTGTTGAATTTGCTCCCACTACAATTAATAAGAATGACTATGTTTATGTGGAGAGTAATAATTATTATATGCATGTGGATCATGATAAGAATGTCTTATGTGATAGTTATATTGTTAATTTTATTCACGATGCTACAGAAAGTTATTATGAGAGAGGGAAACATGGTTTTATGTGTCTCAATAGTATTAAGTTTCCCCTCTTTATGTTGAAAATTTTGAAGCTGCACTTGTTTTGCTTTCCTATGCTTATTTCTTTATGCTTTCATGACTTGTTTATTTACAAGAGTCCTATGCATAGGAAGTGGGTTAGACTTAAATGTGCTTTGAATTTGCTTCTCGATGCTCTCTTTTACTTCAATTCATATTTCTTATGTGAGCATCTTCTCAAACTATCATGCCTAACTTAAAGGCGTTAAAGAAAAGTACTTATTGGGAGATAACCCAAAAGTTTTAGATGTGTCTTGAAAGTTATTACTTCAGTAATAACCGCTCCTTATCATTTTTATTTGATTTTTGTGCCAAGAGTAACCTCTAATGAGAGAGAAGTAATCATTGGGAAAGTTGCTGTCCCGAAACAGATTTATGTGCTTCACCACAAACATTCGTGTAAAATCTCTAAACGTCTTTTTGAGGCTTGAATTTTTGTACTTCTGCCCCAGGTTGTTACTTAACTTTCATTAGTTCAACACCTTTTGATTTGAGCAACAGAAGATCTTCGAAAAAATTCGTGTTTACCTGCTGGTCTGTGTTTGATAGATTTCTGCCATTTTGTGCATTTGCTTCTTATTGGTTCCTTTTGAGTTCTTTTGGGGAATTGAGCTTTTTGAGGGAAGTGCTACAGTCGCTAGTGTTCTAATGGAAGTTTATTTGGTGTTAGAACTGAATGTTAAGGCTTGTTTATCTTGAGTGCACTAATGTTGCAAATAAACATTGTTTGAAGTTTTGTATGAAGGAAAATTTTCAGGTGTATGGAAGGAATGAGTAATGAGATGAAGGATGGACTAAAGCTCAAGCTTGGGGATGCCACGCGTGTCACCCCAAGGAATATCCAAGAAGTACAAGCATCAAAGGTTGGGGATGCCCAAGGCATCCCCGTCTTCATCAATAAAAATCTCAGGTTTCTTCCAAACACTTCATTTTTATTGTTTCATGCACAGTTGTGTTGTTCTTGGAGCGTTTTTTTTTTTTGGTTTTTTTGGTTTGCTTGGTTTTCTTAGTTTGCTGAATAAATTGGTTGGACCCCCTCTTTCATACATTGGTTTTCAAATAGTTTGGTTTGGATTGGAAAAGAGTAGGAAAGTTCATGCTTAAGTTTAAAGAGAGTTTGTTTTTGACTGTGGCCTATGCTTTGTCATGCCATGCTTGATATTTTTTTGGCTTTATGCTTAGTATTCTTTTCTGTAGCATGACTTGTTGTAAACAATTGAGATTGCTTAATGTGCCTTGGATGAATCATGCGTTGTTTTAGCATATTAAAGCGTAGTACAGTGGTATTCTCCTTTGATGCTTTATTTGGGTTGACTTGGCACATGCTCACACCATGTTATGACTATCTCAAGTCACCATAGCCTTTACGATCCTTTAGTTTTCAACTAGTAGTATCACTTTATGCTTTGATCAATGATGTTTTGTTGCTCTGCATGATTATGGCCATTATTGCTCTCTTAGTTTGTCGCTCCCAGTCTTTTGCTAGCCTCCACAACCAAGTATGAGTTCCATGCATCCAACTCCCTAAACCAAGTTATTCCAAAGAGTACACCATACCTACCTACTAGCTTATTCTATTCCAAGTATATTTATTCTTTTGTTTACCTTACAAATTAAACTTGTTATGAGAAAACTAGTGATTAAAGCTCTCACGAACTTGATGGCACACTTCACTTTTCTTGCCCTTAATAAACTTAAACCATTGTGTCGTCTATGTTTTATATGCTTGCACTTATTTGTTGGGGATTAGCAGAACCATGCTGTCATGGGGAACGCTTTCAACATTTCACTTGGTACTTGTACCTAGTTGATATCATTCTCTTTTGTATATGGATGTCGTCGGTGTGAAATGAAAGGGGAGCTTGTAAGTCCATGGAGTTATTTATATGTGTTAGAGAAACGCCTGGGCCGCTGGTCTAATCCATGCTGACATGGTGGAAACCTGCAGCGTAACCATAATGAGCTGTCTAGGAAGCATTCTTCTTATAAAAAAAGAGTCCTATATTGAGAAAAAAAAGAGAAAAGAAAAAAAAGAGATTATGAAAATAGGAAAGAGAGAAAAAATAACATATTCCCATGGTAAATAAGAAGATTGTTGAGATGCTCGTTGTCTACTTGCCTTGTCATTTTGATATGAGGATTCTTCCGTATCATCGGGCAAGGGGTACCCCGTTGGCGGTTCTCTATGATACACATGTACTTACGATGACAAGAACTTACCGGTGACTAAACTTGAGTAGCATGAGGAGCGGCGCTCGTATTCAAGGGACATGAGATTTCCAACTTATACTTCGTCAAGCATATACTCCATAGTTTGTTCACTTTAACCTTAATCACTTCAAGATGCTTATGATAGGGGCAATGAGAGCTGAAAGCTAATAAGTACCATAATTTTTGGAAGCTCTTTATGAGACTTGAAACCCTACTTCCTTCTATGAAGGCCTTTCTTTTACTTATATGTTGAGTCTCCACCCTCTATCTTTATGCACCTACTTTGAGAGCATAGGGGCCATTCTTAGTTCTATGTGCATTGTCCCAAGACTACTTGATTGATGCATACCTTGATATTGCTTGTTTTAAACTATTTATATCTAGTCACTCTTATGAACTTTGAAGGTGTCCTATGCATTTATGTTTGCTACTCTGTGAGGGACAAGCTGAATGCCACTATGCTATGTTTTCTTCATGTGGAACAAACAAACGTCTTGCAAAGCATTGTTATTCATGAATCTTTTGTTTGTGCCTTTTCATGTTGCAACATAGTTGCTATGTCTTATTGCTAGAACTTTATATTTCATGTTATGATTGAAGTACTATGATCCCAACTTTCAATGCTTTACAAATACTTTGATCAAGTTTATGATGGTGCATGTCACCTCAAAAATTATTCTTTATTTTTATCACTTACCTACTCGAGGACGAGCAGGAGTTAAGCTTGGGGATGTTGATACATTGCAAATGTATCTATAATTTTCGATGTTCCATGCTTGGTTTTATCTACTTTCTTGTGTTTTGTTCCAACTTTGGAGTACTTTTCATATGATTTCTTGGACTAACCTATTAACAAGATGCCACAGTGCCAGTTGCCTATTTTCTGCTGTTTTTGGTTCCAGGAAACTCAGAAAATGAATATTCTCGGAATTGGACGGGACAAAAGCCAAAGTTCCTATCTTACCGGAAGACTCATGGAGCCAGAATAGGAGACGAAGGAGGGCCAGGGCCTGGCCACACCATGTGGTGGCGTGGGCTAGTCCTGGCCGCGTCACCAGGTGGTGTGGGCCCTCTGGCTGCCCACCGACCTTACCTCTTCGCCTATAAGAAACCTCCCGATGCATAAACCCTAGATCATCAATCAGAAATCCTCGAAAAGTTCCGCAGCACCGCCGCCACCGAAGGGGAGATTCGAGGGATAGAAAGTCTCTGTTCCGGCACCCTGACGGGACGGGGAAGTGCCCCCGGAGCCATCTCCATCGATCTCCACCGCCATCTCCATCACCGTTGCTGATTCCCATGATGAGGAGGAAGTAGTTCTCTCTCGAGGCTAAGGGTTCTACCGGTAGCTATGTGTTCATCTCTCTCTCTATGCATGATCTTATTGAGATCATGAGCTTATAATCTATAGATCTACCTTGCTACTCGAGTGCTTTAATAGATCTCTGCTCTCCCCATGTGTGTGAAAGTGACAGCGTGCACACCATGGTGGCACTTAGGCTAGAGATTACAAATACTTGTTATGAGTTATATTTGGAGTTGGATGTCTTTATGAAATTGTGGTGTTTGTTGGACTCATCTAGTACTCAAGGTGACAGTGCGGGGTTATCTAGATGGGAAAGGCTTACTTTGAGGTGTGTTGTTACAGCCCTACCAACGATTAGAGTGTCCAACCGGAGAGTAGTTCAGCGTAGTATCATCAAGAGAAGATATTTATATGAGAGAGTGTTCACTAGTGAAAGTATGATCCCTAGGCCTTGTTTCTAAGCATTGAAACACCGTTTGCAATTAGATATGTTACATGTTTGCTTGCTTCTATCTTTATTTCAATTTTCCTTTAGTCTCTTACATGCCATCAAGTTATTTTCTATCACCGTTACCACTTATAAATATCCATACCACTTGTATTTCACTATCTCTTCGCCGAACTAGTGCACCTATACACCTGACAAGTGTATTGGGTGTGTTGGGGACACAAGAGACTTCTTGTATCTTGATTGCAGGGTTGCTTGAGAGGGGATACCTTTGACCACTTCCTCTCTGAGTTCGATAAACCTTGGGTAATCCACTTAAGGGAAAACTTGTTGCTGTTCTATAAACCTCTGTACTTGGAGGCCCAACAACTGTCTACAAGAATAGAAGTGCGTAGATATCAGCCACTAATATCCAAAATACATAGAAGATGTAATAACATGATCATCATCGCCCACATATGAACATATGTGTACTACCCGTGCAAAGCACCTATGCATAGATCAAGCTCTGATACCACTGTTGGGTCCGCAACATAGAAAACAAAAAAATTCCTATGATAAGAACTATATGCCAAGATCTATCTACTAGATACAGAGCAACGGGTGGACATACATCCATAGAGAACTTACCCTCGAAGACAACGAGTTTTGTTAACGATCTCAAGATCGTGTGGAAGTTTGAGCGCCGCAAATCAGCAGCACATCCGTCCTCACACACACGTTCACGCCACCGGACAACCTCCACCTCCTCGCTCCAGCGAATCAGCGGAAGCAACAACTCCTTCTAGACACAAGGCCACCAGGAACATGTATCTTGCTAATCCGAGACCATGGGGATATATCTAGAGGGGGAGAGAGATCCTTCACGAGGAGGTGTGCTTTGTGAGGGACGGGAGGGGGGCCTTTTATAGGAGAGGGGGCCTCCTCCCCTCCCATGGAAGGCGGCCAAAGGGGGGTGCCCCCACCTCTTCCTCATTCATGTGGTGAAGCTCCACTCACATAAATTTTGACTCCACCCAAAATTCCACTCACATGCATTAAATTTCCACCAAATTTAATGCAACTATCAATTAATAAAACTCTTTTATTTATTTTATTCAGAATTTTGGTAATTACTTTAATTAACAAACATTCGTATAAAACCCTTGCAACATTTCAATATCACATGCAGAACCACTTTGTGCAACTTCACCCGAAACAATGTCGGTTTCTATCAAAACAATTCATGTTTCTATCGAAACATTTCCTGCGCTTTGCAAACCTTTTGTCTGAAACATATGTGCTCCTAAATGGTGTCCGGCAACCCTTAAGTGTGTCACCCTACGGTTCGCGAATAATGCAGACATGATTGAGACTCCTCTTAGATCAATAATCAGAAGCGGGACCTGGAGATCCATACTGACTCCTACACATTCAACGGTTACTTTTGTGATCGTGTGAACCTTTAACGCTAGTAACTTAATCCCTTTGTCTCATGATATAATACATGTCCGAGATTTGATCATCGGTATCCAAATACCTAGTTTGATCTCGTTACCGACATGCACTCTTTTCTTGTTCCCGTGATATAACATTCTAGTGATCACATCACTTGCTTGCAAGCTATCTTAATGTGATATCACCGAGAGGGCCCAGATTATATCTATTCGTCATCGGGATTGACAAATTCCACTCTTGATCCATGAGCCTCAACATAACACCTTTGTAGCACTGAACCCACCTTTATAGTCACCCTGTTATGGTGTGACGTTTGATGTTATCAACATACTCTTCCAGTGTTAGCAATTAACATGATCTCATGGTCTAAGGACTAAGATTACTTCGTATGATGTTATAGCAATATAAATATAATGACTTGATCGTAATGCTATACTTCGGATGAATGTTCATCACATCATTTCACAAATGTTGTGACCTTGTTATTAACAACATCTAATGTCCATGATCAGGAAACCTTGATCATCTTGTTAATCAACAAGCTAGTCTATAATAGAGGCATAACTAGGAACCCTTTTTGTTCATTAAACACACATGTATTGATGTTTCCTATCAATACAATTATAGCATGCAAAATAAACATCTATCAATACAAGGAATACATAATAACAACTTTATTATTGCCTCTCGGGACATATTTCCTTCAATTCATACATTAGTTTTCAAATAAGTTGATTTGGATTGGAAAAGAGTAGGAAAGTTCATGTTTATAAGTGGTACAAAAAGGAGTCTTGTTTTGACTGCGGCCTAGACTTTATCATGTCATGTTTGATATTGCTATGACTTTATGCTTAGTGATTATTGTTGTAGCATGACTTGTTACAAACAATTGAGATTGCTTAATGTGCCTTGAAAGAATTATGCATTGTTTTAGCATATTAAAGCATAATACTATGGTATTCTCCTTTGATGCTTTATTTGGGTTGACTTGGCGCATGCTCACACCATGTCAAGACTATACCAAGTCACCATAGCCTCTATGATCATTTAGTTTTCGACTTGTGATATCAATTTATACTTTAATTAATAATGTTTTGTCGCTTTGCATGATTATAGCCATTATTGCTCTCTTAGTTGGTCGCTCCCAGTCTTTTGTTAGCCTCCACATGTACCAAGTATGAGTTCCACTCATGCATCCAACTCCAAATAAAACCAAGTTATTCCAAAGAGTCCACCATACCTACATATTAGCATTATTGCTATTCCAAGTATATTCATGTTTTTATCTGCCTTTCAAATTAAACTTGTGATGTGAAAATTAGTGATTAAAGCTCTCATGAACTTGATGGCACACTTTACTTTCTTGCACTTAATAAACTTAAACCATTGTGCCCATCTATGTTGCGTATATGCTTGTATTTTGTAAGTTGTGAATTAGCAGAACCATGTTACCATGGGGAACGCTTTCAACATTGCACTTTATTTAGTTGATATCATGTTCTTTTTCTTATGGCTCCCGGCGGTGTGAAATAAAAGGGGAGCTTGTAAAGCTCAAGGAGTTTGTATATGTGTTAGAGAAATGCCTGGGCGGCTAGCCTAAGCCATGCCTAATCATGGTGGAAACTTGTAGAATAACCATACTGAGCAATCTGTGAAGCATCCTCAATAAAAAAGGGAAAACCCTATGCAAATAGCTTACAAAAAGATCGCTAAGATGCTCATTATATGTTGCCTTGTCATTTTGATATGGGAAAGCTTCTGTATCATCGGGGAAGGAGTACCCCGTTGGCGGTTCTCTATGATACGCATGCACTTACAATGACAGGAACTTACTTGTGACTAAAGTTGAGTAGCATGAGGTTCGGTACTCGTAAGCAAGGGGCATGAGATTTTCAGCTTATAACTTGTCAAGCATATCCTCATATTTGTTGACTTTAACCTTAATCACCTAAAGATGCTTATGATAGGGGCAATGAGAGCTGAAAGCTAATAAGTACCATAATTTTTGGAAGCTCTTTATGAGACTTGAATCCCTGCTTCCTTCTATGAAGGGCCTTTCTTTTACTTTTATGTTGAGTCTTCATCTTCTATCTTTATGCACCTATTAAGAGAGCATAGTGGTCATTCTTAGTTTAATGTACATTGTCCCAAAACTTGTTGATTGATTCGTAACTTTGATATTGCTTGTTCTTAAACTATTTGTATATAGTCACCCTTATGAACTTTGAAGGTGTCCTATGCATTTATGTTTTTCTACACTCTGAGGGACAAGCTGAATACAATTCTCATTATGTTTTCTATATGTGAAACAAACAAACGTCTTTCAAAGAATTGTTATTCATGAATCTTGTGTTTGTACCTTTTTATGTTACAACATAGTTGCTATGTCTTATTATTAGAACTATATCTTTCATGTCTATGTTAGAGTACTATGATCCCAGCTATCAATGTTTTACAAATACCTTGATCAAGATTGTGATGGTGCATGTCACATAAAAAAATATTCTTTTTTATCAGTTACCTACTCGAGGATGAGCATGAGTTAAGCTTGGGGATGTTGATACGTCGTAAACGTATCTATAATTTTTGATGCTCCATGCTTGTTTAGTATCTACTTTCTTATGTTTTGTTCATACTTTGAGGTATTTTTATACATTTTCTGGACTAACCTATTAACAAGATGCCAAAGTGCTAGTTGCCTGTTTTCTGCTGTTTTTGTTTTCAGAAAAGCTAGTAAGGAAATATTCTCGGAATTGGACCAGACAAAAGCTAAAGTCAATATTTTACCTGAAGCAACACGGAGTCCGGAGGAGAAACGAAGTGGGGCACGAGGGCGGCCACACCCTATGGTGGCGCGGGAAGCCCTAGGCGCGTCGCCACCTGGTGTGGGCCCCCTAGCGCTCCACCGACCTTTCCCTTCCACCTATAAAAGCCTCCCGGGACGAAAACCCTAAGTAACCGATCAAAATTCCACGAAAGTGTCTTTAGCCACCGCCATCTCCATCCCTAGATCGGGAGGGATCTGAAGCTTTTCCCGGCACCCTGCTGGAGGGGAGAGATCATCCTGGAGGCCTTCTTCATCACCATGACTACCTCCGGTGTGATGTGTGAGTAGTTCATCCATGGACTATGGGTCCATGTAGTAGCTATATGGTTGGTTCCCCTCCTTTGTTCTATCATGGTTATATCTTGTGAGCTCCGTTCATGATCAAGATCATCTATTTGTAATCTTACATATTGTGTTTGCAGGGATCCGATGGATATTGAGATGCTATTTCAGATTGATTATTGATTCTATCATGTCTATGTTATTTGTGATCTTCCATGCTTTCCGTTGTTAGTAGCTATCTTGGCCAAGTAGATGCTAGAAACTCCAAGAGGGAGTATTTATGCTCGATAGTGGGTTAATGCCTCTAGTAATGTGGGGAAGTGACAGGAATCTCTAAGGTACTAGATGTGTTGGTGCTACTAGGGATAAAACAACAACCCTTTGTCCATGTTACAATCGTAATGTTTACTTTACCCATTTTGCTTAATGCAATTATCTGTTGCTTGCAACTTAATACTGGAGGGGGTTCAGATGATAACCTGAAGGTGGATTATTAGTCATAGATGCAGTTGGATTACGGCCTATGTATAATGTTGTAATGCCCAATTGAATCTCACAGGAGTCAAGATGATTAGTATATGCATGGTATGCTTTCTCGAGTCATTCAATTGCCCCGTTGTAATTTGTTCACCCAACATGTTTTTTATGTTAAGGTGAATCACCTCTAGTGAACTATGGACCCCCGGTCTATTCTTTTACCATCAATTATCCATCGACTATTTACTGTTTACTGTTTACTTTCTGCACGCAATTACTATTTTCCACACAATACGTTTAATCCTTTGTTTTCAGCAAAATCGAAGATTGACAACCTCACTGTAAGTTGGGGCAAAGTTATGTGGTTGTGTTGTGCAGGATTCCAAGTTGGAAACAACACCTTGGGGTTGTTTCCTTGCTCCTACTGGTTCGATAACCTTGGTTTCAAAACTGAGGGAAAACTTGCTGCTGTGCTCATCATACCTTCCTCTTGGGGTTCCCAACGAGATCGATATATTTTGACCCATCAGAGTCCCTCTTTATCCCCCTTTAACCGTGTTGGTTACGAGCTGGCACCAATCTATCACGAGGCACTCCGGGTATGCATCCAATACAGGTCCAAAGGGTTTCTTCCTCCCTTTAGTCCCAAAGGCAAATGATATGTGGTCGACTTCACATGTCATCTAAAGAGAGAAATAAAACACATGTCATAATTATATCATAGACAAGCAAGTCATATGGACACAAGAATAGATCATCTTTATTACAAGTTCATAGTGGTGCTAGGGTTTCTCCATCTTCCCAAGAACAAAGGAACTACTCACTCATGGAAGCAATCAACAACATCATCATAATCAAATGGATAGATTAAAGTACGGGGGTAGATCTAATGCAAACCACAATTGGATCTGGAATTACAAAGAGATTTAATAGATGAAAGATGGAGTAATGGTGGTGATGAAGATGCAGCGGTTGATGGTGAAGGGGATGATGCATTGTCCTCCAATGATCCGCGAAGCACCCGGGATTATACCCCAGCTAAGTTGCTCCTTCAGATCCCTCTCGGATGTGGTGTTTTGTGGTTTCGAGTGGCTATGAATATCGGATATGTCTCTCATCTTTGCTAGGAGAAACTATTTGACGAGGCGGTCCTGATGGTGCCTAGTACGGGTGGATAGTACGGGCGGGCTCCGCCCATACTAGTGGTCGTTATTGGTTTCGATGACTTCTCCTTGTTTGTTATTCTTCTAGTTCCGAAGGTAAATTCATAAATTGACTTTTATCACTTAGAAATATAATATAATTACAAAATATGATAGCTCTAATTGATATGTTCATATATGACTCCATGATATGGGATCTTGTTGAAACAAGAACGAGATAACGCATGTAGGCGTAAAATACAAAAATCCCTACCCGATTTATGCAAAAACAAAAGGTAAATATGCTTCAATTTTGGACACATCACTTAGCTGGGCTAGGATCTAGCCGAATACGGGCCGAGGGCGGCGGATTCGGCCTAGGTGGGCAACCCCGCACGCTGGAGCACTGGTTTAAACCGCCCGCCACGGGTCCCAGTTGTCAGTGAGGGCGGAGGGCGAAGGGGTATGGGGCGACGGTGGCTGCATGATTAGTAGGAGATCGACAACGCGAGGCCATCGTCCCCGTGGGAGTAGATGTCGCTGGGAGGAAACCCTAGGAGAGGACAGAGGGGTGCGGGAGCTCACCAGAGGGCTCAGGAGGCGTCGGGGAGGGTGCAGGTCGACGCAGCTCAGCGCGGGCAAAAGAACAAGGGGCGGCGGCGAGGCTTCTACCTCAGGGAAGGTGCTCGTGCGTGAGTCCAACGGCGCTAGCTTCGGGCTCGACGGAGAAGGCTCCAATGGGTGCTGCATGTCGAAGATAAGGATATGGTTAGAGCAAGAGGAGCCAGGGGAGCTCGGGAGAGTAACATGCAGAGGGAGAAGCGACAGGGTGGAGGAGCTATGCTCGGAACCTTGCCTTGGCTGAAGCTTTTTTCACTCTTTCTTGGGCAAGACAGAGCTTGGGAGGAGGAGAGGGTGCTCTGGGAGGTAAGTGAGAGGGAGTGGGGGTAAACGAGCCAGAGAGGGGTGTTGGGGTGGCCTGTGGGCTTATAAACCGAGGAGAGAAGTTTGCAATGGACTAAGTCCATGGAGGGCAATGGAGAGGGGTAAAACCAGGGAGAGGTATGTTGTGGGCTGGTGAGGGGGTTTCTGGTCCCAGTGTAGGAAGAGGGGAGGAGTAGCAGCAACTACAATTAAATGTGGGGAAAGATGTGACCATTGTATTTTTTTATCTCATATAAACACTAAGGGACAAGAGGGGAGGGGTGCTACAGTACCTACAGTGTTGCGACCAGAGGGGTGAGTGGTGTGTTGTGCAAGCTTGGTTGACCAATTTGGTGGAAACTTGTTTGGCCTAAGAGTTTGAATTAGCAATGATTCAAATATTGTTTATCTAGGTGATTGTGAGTCAAGTCTAAGAATTTGGTCTGGGAACGGTGGGGCAAAGGTATTGGTAGATAGAGGAGGTCATGAAACCTCTCTAGGAATGAATTGAGATTTTTTTCAAAGAATTTAATGTCCATTTAAAACCATTTATTCATAAAGTGCTGAATTGGTTTTCAGGAGCTCATTTGATATTTTTGCTTTAGACAAGGTTGGTTTTTGATGTGAGATGATATCGAATACCATGTTACACTTTGGAGATATTTCATAGAATTTATTGGGATAGAAAAGTATGTTTGAGCTAATATTTCTTATTTCTACCATCTATTATATATTAAAAGTAAATGACGGGCTAACCAGAAATTAGAAAAAATAGACTAGAAAATCCCATAATAAATAGAAACATCTAACCATTTACTTTACCCTTTAAACGTTTATGGCCGATGGATTAAAGAAATATCAATTTGGCATTCAATCGAAGGGAAATTACCCACCTTTGCCACCCATACCGTACTAAGAAATATTTCACTCAAACCCTAAAACAATTAACTATATTTTTCTCCCTGTGTGGCCGCCGGCCTCGCGATATTGCTGTCCTCGAGCGCTCCGGTGATATTGTACTGAGTGACCATGCATGTTAGACGACGTGCTGCAAAGGTAGGTATATGCTTCCTCTATGCTTTAATTCGAATCTGTTATTGCTACATGATGTTCTGCAACATGGCCGCCGTTGCGCCGAGCGTTCCAGTGTTGGCGTAATCAAGCGACGGCCGCCATCCAGAATCGCCTATGGCTGCCATCTCAATCCTTTACGGTGAACCTGAGGTAGAGCTGTAGACTTCCTTTTGCTACACGGGATCAGACTGAGAAATTGGGTAAGAGGAAAAGATTCTAGATTCGAGATATTTAGGAGTCAGTAGCACTAACCGCAGATACATGTACGTGGAGAGAAAAGATCAAAGTTATGCCATCCTTGTGCAGTTGCCGACGATCGACCATGATGGCAGCAGGCTAGCCGCGTGGGCCGCGGATCATGAGGATGAGGTGCTGGGAGGGTCATGGAGCAAGGCATGCACCAAATCTTGCAAACTGATTCAGGCCGCACATATCTCTTAGAACTGATGATTGCTCCATCATTATGTAAGAACCCAAACTCCCCTTCGTGCAAGGATTCTAGGCTTCAAAATTTATGGTCATGATGGCTGGTGAGTGGCAACTTTCGAGGCAAGAGCAAGGTCGACCAGGAGAGGAACATGTGAGATCTCAAGGAGAAGGGATCGACATGGTGAATTCGAATTTGTTGTTGCCATATGATGTGTTGCAACGTAGCCGGTGGCCGTCAGCTGTAGCCACGCGTTATTTCCGTCCTCGAGTGTTTAAATGTTGGCATAATTAAGCAACGGCCATGCATAGGTATGCATATGTTTCCTTCACGCATTAATTACAATCTGTATGTTTCTATATGATGTGCTGCAAAAGGTACCTCGCGACAATTCGAGCATAGATGTCTCTGCTAATTCCTTGGTCAGTCATTTCCATCTTCTAGGAGGTCATCATCTACATCCTCAGGCCAACAATGGCAGTTGTTATGCAGCATATGAGCAGTGTTGTGGAGTTATACTCGTGAGACGCATCACTGTCATGGATTCAACATAACCGTGATGCACGTCACCACCAGATGTACTACCCGCTCCTGAGTAAATGATACAAACAATTGAATCGACTACAACTTTTACAAGAAAAATACGACAACACATTGAAGTACTTGAGGCTCTATAATTCTGATGGTGAATAATTTCTTGAACAAACAGTGCCAAATACAAGAAGGAAAATGAAGAGGGCAATGAAGCAGAAAAGAAGATAAATGTAAAGCTACTATCAACATCAACGGTATGATCTTTGCATTTTGTCAAATATTATTTAGGATGTGGAACACGGAATCTTGACATAGTAACAAAATTCAGCTCACGTCCATGCTACTATCTATTATATATATATGTTGGTTACCATTCTTTCAAAGAGGTCTACTGGATTTTCAGATTTTGCGTTTCTAAGAACTCCAATTTACTAATAGGCACGTAGGATATGGAACTAGGACGCGGAATTACTGATAGGGGTCAGGATGTGGTATATATATGCTTCAGGAGGTTGTAGTTTTATCCAACCAAGTTAATACCATTAACTTTTTTCTGTTGCTCTTCCTAGCCATCTAGCTTATCTATACCCGATGAATCACCCCGTTCTAAATTATTATATTTTCTTTGTATTTCCTACTGATTTGTGTTTCTTTTACAGTCACTGAAGGTGAAATAGATGGACACATGCAAATCTGAAACATGAATGTAACTTATCATTTCCATAGGTACTACATTGATTATTCCCATGGATCACTTATTTCTCAGTGGACTATATACAAATAACCTTTGGAAGAAAGGAAAGCGGAAGTGACCATCTAATCTAAAAAATAAATGCACATTACAAGATAATCATTCAGGTCAACATCAGTAGAAGTTGTATGCAAAATAATTGCTTCTTCTATGAACAGACAGGAATCTGCTATTAGCAGCTCAGATGATTTTGGTACTAATCGGACATAGGGTAACATATATCATTTACTTTGTTCTATGTTTCCTACAAGTTCGAGCCTGCTATGGTGTATTGATTAGTAAAATAACTACATCATACATATCACAAGGGATTCTTCGCTCCATAGCATGCAACGGTTGTTTTGTTTATTCACAAGTTCTCTTTATATGACCTATTGGCTGATGCTCTGACAGGTTTTATATACGTTTGCTCCAACAATCTAACAGAATTATTAGGATTACCTTCTAGCAATATTTCGGTATACATGTCCTTTCCCTAAATTTTCATACCTCACCATCTTATGTAGGTGATCTTGATTTCAATTCTTGGTTTGTGTTAGACACACGTTAAATCGCCTACTCTCTTCGTGATGTAGGATTACCACAACTATGTTGTCTAGCCTTCAATTAGATTAATATATATTTGACATATAAGCGTGAGTCTTCCGAAATGACAAACTAAGGATGTTCGGAAATGGTTCAACTTCAACC
This sequence comes from Avena eriantha, assembly GCA_910589775.1. Lineage (NCBI taxonomy): Eukaryota > Viridiplantae > Streptophyta > Magnoliopsida > Poales > Poaceae > Avena > Avena eriantha. The sequence goes on from OU342745.1 coordinate 240,531,675, forward strand.
CATGCAATCTGTTAGTTGTTTTTGTAATAACTGCAACAGCCTGATTGAAGTTAATGGGTGGTAAAATGAACTACCAAATGGATCAGAGGCTTGCATAGTTTGTGTGTAACACGTTTTTGAACATCTCCACTTTGGATTATTTTTAATAGAGACATTTACTCCCTCCGTTTAGAAATATAAGATGTTTTAGATTTCTGAAAGGAATGTATCTAGACTCCTTTTAGTATATAGGTTTATCCTGAACCTACACACTAAAATACGTGTAGATACATTCGATTCACAAAGCTAAAACATCTTATATTTCTAAACGGAGGGAGTATATGTTAAAGTTGTGGCTCATCTGTTCATGACGAAATAAAGTTGTCACGACGGAGTTTCTATTTATATCATGAATAATTTGTATTGCCATCAAGTTTCTAGATTTCCGTACTATTTAGCATATTTTAGCTTGATAAAAACATTCATACGAAATTTTTTGCAGCTGCTACAAAGGAGCTCTTGGATTCAATTATAATAGATTTTCTTAAAAGTCTCATATCACGATTTTAAAGCTACATCCATAGAAAATATGATTAATCCGTTCCAGCTATCAAGTTTCTTTCTACATGTTTTTTATTATATAGATCAATGAGCACTGTATGTTGAAAACTGTCTGCAGATATTCCTAAATAGTATGCCATCTTTTGCGGGTAAGTGAAGTCGTTTATGTCATTATAGTGAATTAAATGTTTTTATTATATTTACACTCCAATATTATATATTGTTACTTATATGAAGCCAAAGTTTTGGCTTCCGAAGACGTACTGGAGTAGTCAGAAAAGTTCACCATGATTGGCTCAGCGGAAAGTGAGTGGGACTTCTGTGGTGCTTCTGTCTCGGAATGACTTCTATTTTAGCCTGCCTCCCCAACTGCAATAGAGTTACTTTTATGAAACGATATATCCCTCCCAGTCATTTGGAAGTGTAAGGCATGTACATACAAATTAATCATGGAAATAGTCCATTGAAATGTTCCTATATTACAAATCAAGCTATATCACCCATAGAAACTAATCGAACAACAAAATAATCAAGCTTGGAAAATACTTCACAGATTCATATATTTTTTATATTCAAAATATATGATATGTTAGATGCACCACTATGGTTCATTTACAATCGTATTAGAAAAATGATTCTTTACTTATTTATAAAAACAATTGTGGGTAAAAGGCAACATTATATTCCAGATAGCTTTCTAAGAGTGAGAGGTCATAATTTCCTATATTTCGGTATTATTACTAAAATATTTTCATAACAAATAAAGTCGTTGCATGCGCAAGTGCGCGGGCCACTTTTCTAGTTTAAGAAAAAGGGAAAAAAGAAATAATAAAGCATCTCAAAAATATTTATTTTTGAGGTGGGAAGATAGAATAGGATATATAGGCATCAAATTTGCCTTATGTTGGCAAAGTAGTTTGGGAAGAAGCAAACTTTCCTTTATAGGAAAGGTTTTGAGGATTTTGCAAAGGGGGAATTTAAATTGTTTTAGGGCCCAAATAATTATGAAAATTATTTGGTAGATGCTTACATTAAAGGTAGATGAGGTCATCTTGAGTTATCCATCATTATAAACCTTGGGTTTTGAAAATCTACTTTAAAAATGGATGGAAACTAGATTTGGAGGATCTAGGGTTTTCATACTTTTATGCCACCTAAACTTGGTTTGATTAGGGAGCTCAAGGCTCACCCCGGTACAAGGGATAGATGTATGGGTAGACCAAGTTATATAAATTATCAAGGTACCAAGAGTTGGGCTTGGTGGTATTTGAGGTGGAATAGAGATGATGGAAAACTTTGTTGAAAATAAGGCTGCCATAGCAGATTATCAAGTAGCCTTCAACACTATGTGGGATTTGGAGGAACAGAGCTCCAATTGAAACAAGTGAAGTAGGATTTATAAACATTTATTAGTAGAGTACAACCATGCCAAGAATTAGCCAAAGGAATATGGTATGAAGATGTGAGCTTCTGCCAAAGTAGACATGTTCATAAGATTTCCAGAAAATATTATTTTCTTGCCTGCAAAACCATCAAGAATCGGTGGGTTGTAAGATGCTCAAGCCAATGGCAAGACTGGACCCTGGGTGTAAGAAGGTCGAGAAGATGTTTCAAGTGCATTCCCAAAAATGCAGAAGGATTGGAAAAGAGGAAGACTCAAAGATGGAATCTTGATAACAATTTTCTAGACTTAGCCATTTTTGGCAGTTTTGAGGGTTTTTGACTAGAATATAAGAGGGGATGGTTTTGAAAGGATGCAAGGTTCCAAATCATCATCAAGTGGATGGTGTTGAAGTGTAGGCTGATTATAAAGGATCCATGCTTGTGTTGGGTCTTCATTACCTTGGAATCTTCTAGAAAGGATAATTTTAGAAGTGATATGGTTAAGGGTTTTAGATGACCACTTAGTGGCTAGAGATCGGATCCAGCTTGCGAAAGCTTTCTTAGGGTTTTGTAAAAGTAATTTAGTTTGATCCTAGAGGATGAGCTCCTAGAGTAGCTCACTCTAGTTCCTAAGCAAACAAGTCAAACATCAGATCAAGCAATTCATCTGACGATAGATCAAGGTAATTCATCTTATCAAGTTCTACTACTGAGGTTACCATCAAGCCTAGCTTGAGGTAAGTGTGGGTATTTTGAAGAAGTTGTGTTTTTAAGTAAGGTAAGGGGCTCTTGGTGACATGGGTATACCCTACAGGTACTCGAGCTTGGCATATACGGTCCAGATACGGTAGAAGCCCACGGCGTTGCCAAGGCCCAATGCAGGATTCGGGTGATCCACGGACTCTTCGATTGCTTGTAACGCAAGAAGAAGCCTAAAGATAGAAAGTTCAAAGGGACGAACCCTAGTTTGTAACCGACTCTACCTGCTACCCGAGACCTAGCCTATCTATATAAAGGTTAGGAGGGAGCGGCGAGGAGGACAATCACAACCCTAGTTTCCACAACCATTGCCAGATTGCATCTACGCACCCCTGTAATCTTTGGTTCCTTTGATAATTTCAAGAGCAGACAAGAAGGAGTAGGGACCTGTACAAGGCCTGAACCTGGGTAAACCTTGTGTCCCTGTGTGCTTGTTTGCTAGCCGATTGATGCCTACAGTGCTCCATCCTTCTCCAAAACCCAAGTCCATAACAATGGGCATTGGCGAGTTAAACCCTCGTCAATTGGCGCCATCTGTGGGAATTGGGAGTGATGATGTCATGGCTTCTTCATCCCCGTCAACCACGATCTACAACTCTGCAATAATGGAGATTCGCCAACTGTTCGGTGCTTTTGACTTCACCGTCCACACGGTAGCCACTCGCCCAGCTTTCGAGTCTGTGGGCGATGGAATCAGCCGGGCGATCGGGAGCTTTTGCTTCCAGGTCGGTCAACTGGGTACGCTTCGCATGCCCGACCAGCCGACGGCACCCGTGATTGCCCCAGCATCGTGGTTCCTGCCATCAATCGGCACCCTCAGCGAGCTCAACGCCTCAGCAATAGATGGGAGCACGGATAGCGACAGCTGTCGCAAATCCAATCTAGGTGGCCTGGCCATAGAAGATGGAGCCTACAACTCCGGATCTAAAAGTTGTGGGAGCAGCAGCTTCCCCAACCACTTCATGTGCGCCATCATCAACACGGGCGATACCGTCATCAATCGCAAAAACACCGGCACCAGCACTGGACCGACCAACGGCAGCATACCAGTCGCAAACGGTGGCCCTACCAACGGCGCGCCCACCAATAACGGGACAGGAGGAGAACTGTCGCTTACGGCGAATGAGAGCACCGGAGAGCGCATGCTGATCAAGCTCAATGACAACGAGTGGGCCTGCTACTAAGAAGCTCTGCGGGGCAATCCTCTACCCCCAACACCTCACAGGACATGCTGATGGGCTACCATTGGCTCTGAAGGAAGAATTCAAGCGCCAATAGCAAGTAATCGCGCAACTCGAGGCGCGTAGAAAGGCGGCGGACGAGTCGAGCCTTCGGCAAGCTGGGCTCTCCTCCCACGGTGGTCCTCCTCCAAAGGCAACGAGTACCTGGCCAACAAAAGAAAATCTCGACTAGCTCACCTCACCGAACAAGAGCGCTTAGCAGCCACGAAAGGTCTCGACTTCATCTCTATGATGATGGACACACAAGGAAATGTGCCCCCGAAGACACCGCAAGCTGCGGTGACGGCGGCCACCATGTACCTCCTCAATAACCAGCCACCGGCAGGAGATCCCCGAGCTGCCATGCACCGATCTATGATCACGGGCCTGTGGCTAATCGAGGCCACCCTCGACAAGGAACCAACGCCGGAGCCGAAGAAAATAAAGGCTCTGGCCAAACGCTGCTCCTCTCCCTCGTCCAGCGATGATAGCCACGACCTGTCTCGGCGTCCCCGCTCACGGCGACACGATCACAACTACGATGCGCGTGATGACATCACGCATCGCAAAGTCGACAAAATGCGCACAATACGCGCTTGTTCGACTGACTCGGAGGATGACAACGTGGAACTCTGCGGCGCCAGATGCTTCAGCAGGGCCATTTGGCAGAAGTGAATGCCTAAAGGGTTCAAACTCCCATTAGAGAACCCGAAATTTTATGGGCTACAAGACCCGAAGATATGGTTGGAGGATCACATCTCCTTCGTCAGGCTCCATGGCGGGAGTCAAAGCACAGCCATGCAATGCTTGCAGCTGCAGCTACAGGGTGCCGCTCGTGCATGGCTCAACAATCTACCTCGCGGATCCTCCGGAGCTCGGAAGAGCTGGTCTACAGCTTTGTGTGCAACTTCAAGGGCACTTACAAAAGTCCCACGTCAATCGAAGAACTAAGAGGCTGCCACCAAAGGTCTAGCGAGTCGCTGTGCTCATACATCTAGAGGTGGTTGATACATTGCAAATGTATCTATAATGTTTGATGTTCCATGCTTGGTTTTATCTACTTTCTTATGTTTTGTCCACACTTTGGAGTACTTTTCATATGATTTCTTGGACTAACCTATTAACAAGAGCCACAGTGCCATTTGCCTGTTTTCTGCTGTTTTTGGTTCCAGAAAGTCAGAAAATGAATATTCTCAGAATTGGACGGGACAAAAGCCAATATGCCTATTTTTTCCGGAGCCTCACGGAGCCAGAATACGAGATGGGGAGAGGCCACAGAGTGGCCACACCACCCCTGGGTATGGGTCCCCCTTGGCCGTGCCAGGGCATGGTGTGGGCCCCTGGCCGGCCACCGACCTTGCCTCTTCCACCTATCTCCCCCGAGGCATAAACCCTAAGTAGTCAATCAAAAATCCATGAAAAGTTCCTTAGCGCCGCCGCCACCGAAGGGGAGATTCGGGGGACAGAATGTATCTATTTTGGCACCCTTCCGGGACGGGGAAGTGCCCCGGAGCCATCTCCATCAATCTCCATCACCATCTCCATCATCGTTGCTGATTCCCATGATGAAGAGGGAGTAGTTCTCTCTCGAGGCTAAGGGTTCTACTGGTAGCTATGTATTCATCTCTCTCTCTCTATGCATGATCATATTGTGATCATGAGCTTTGTAATCAAGTAGATCTACCTTGCTACTCAAGTGCTTTAATAGATCTCTGCTCTGCCCATGTGTGTGAAAGTGACAGCTTGCACACCATGGTGGCACTTAGGCTAGAGATTACAAATACTTGTTATGAGTTATATTTGGAGTTGGATGTCTCTATGAAATTGTGGTGTTTGTTGGAACTATCTAGTGCTCAAGGTGACAGTGTGGGGTTATCTAGATGGGAAAAGCGAACTTTGAGTTTCATAAAGAGAAGATATTTATATGAGAGTGTTCACTAGGGAAAGTATGATCCCTATGCCTTGTTTCTAAGCATTGATACACCGTTTGCAATTAGATCTGTTACATGTTTGCTTGCTTCCATCTTTATTTCAGTTCGCCTTTAGTTTCTTCCACGCCATCAAGTTATTTTCTATCACTGTTACCACTTATAATTATCCACACCAGTTGTATTTCACTATCTCTTTGCCGAACTAGTGCACCTATACACCTGACATGTGTATCGGGTGTGTTGGGGACACAAGAGACTTCTTGTATCTTGATTGCGGGGTTGCTTGAGAGGGGATACCTTTGACAACTTCCTCCTTGAGTTCGATAAACCTTGGGTGATCCACTTAAGGGAAAACTTGCTGTTGTTCTACAAACCTCTGCACTTGGAGGCCCAACAACTGTCTACAAGAATAGAAGTGCGTAGACATCAAGCTATTTTCTGGCACCATTGCCGGGGAAGTAAGGTAAAAGGTATTCACACTGGAGGATTAAAGAAGAAGAACCTCCCACGGCAAACACCTATTTTCTGGCGCCGTTGCCGAGGAGGTAAGGTAAAAGGTACTGACATCCTCCGGTGTGAGTGCTCGAAGTTATTTCCTTTAGATTCTGCAATTTTGTCTTTTTGTTCCTTGTTTTCACTAGTTAGGCTTAATGGAAAACAACAACAAAATTAGAGAGCTTTATAGTAGTTATCTTGAGTTAGGACATGAAGTGTTTGAAGAGAAAATTAAAAAACCTATGGAACTTTATTTGCGTGCTAATAGCAATGTTATTAGTATGAATTCTTTGAACACCATTATTGCTAATGCTATGGAAAAGTCTAAGATTAGGGAAGCTGGTTTTGATGAGTATGATATTTTTAGTCCCCCAAACACGGAGGAGACAATTTACTTTGATGAAACTATACTTCTAATATATGATGATTACAATGATGAATATGATATTTTTAGTCCACCTACTATTGAGGAGAAAATTAATTATGATTACAATATGCCTCCTATATTTTATGATTATGGTGATGAGAATAATAATGATAGCTATTTTGTTGAATTTTCCCCCACTATAATTAATAAGAATGACTATGCTTATGTGGAGAGTAATAATTATTATATGCATGTGGCTCATGATAAGAATGTTTTATGTGATAGTTATATTATTAATTTTATTCATGATGCTACTAAAAGTTATTATGAGAGAGGGAAACATGGTTTTATGCATCTCAATAATATTAATTTTCCCCTCTTCATGTTGAAATTTTTGAAGTTGCACTTGTTTTGCTTTACTATGGTTGTTGATTTGTGCTTTCATGACTTGTTTTTTTACAAGATTCCTATGCATAGGAAGTGGTTAGACTTCAATGTGCTTTGAATTTTCTTCTTGATGCTCTCTTTTACTTCAATTCATATTTCTTATGTGAGCATCTTCTCAAACTATCATGCCTAACTTAAAGGCGCTAAAGAAAAATGTACTTATTGGGAGATAACCCAAAAGTTTTAGATGAGTCTTGGAAGTTATTACTTCTGTAATAACCGCTCCTTATCCTTTTTATTTGCTTTTTGTGCCAAGAGTAACCTCTAATTAGAGAGAAGTAATGATTGGGAAAGTTGCTGTCTCGAAACAGATCTCTATGATTCACCGCAAAAATTCGTGTAAAATCTCTGTACGTCCTTTTGAGGCATGAATGTCTGTGCTTCTGCCCCAGGTTGTTATCTAACTTTCGTTATTTCAACAATTTTCGATTTGAGCAACAAAAGGTCTTCAAAAAAATTCATTTTTACCTGCTGGTCTGTTTTGACAGATTTCTGCCATTATTTGCATTTGCTTCTTGTTGGTTCCTTTTTGAGTTCTTCTGGGAATTGAGATTTTTGAGGGAAGTGCTACAGTATCTTGTGTTTTAATGAAATTTTTATGGGTGTTGAAACTGAACCTAAAGACCTATTATCTTGAGTGCACTAATGTTGCTAATAAAGATTGTGTGAAGTTTTGTATGAAGGAAAAATTTCAGGTGTATGGAAGGAATGAGTAATACGATGAAGGATGGAATAAAGCTCAAGCTTGGGGATGCCACGCATGTCACCCCAAGAAATATTCAAGAAGTACAAGCGCCAAAGCTTGGGGATGCCCAAGGCATCCCCTTCTTCATCAATAAAAATCCGAGGTTTATTCCAAACGCTTTATTTTTATTGTTTCATGCACAGTTGTGTTTTTTTGGAGCGTCTTCTTTTTCATTTTAGTTTTGGTTTTTAGTTTGCTTGGTTTTCTTAGTTTTCTGAATAAATTGGTTGGACCCCCTCTTTCATACATTGGTTTTCAAATAGTTTGGTTTGGTTTGGAAAAGAGTAAGAAAATTCATGCTTAAGTGGTAAAGAGAGCTTGTTTTTGACTGTGGCCTATGCTTTGTCATGCCATGCTTGATATTGTTTTGGCTTTATGCTTAGCATTCTTTGCTGTAGCATGACTTGTTATAAACAATTGAGATTGCTTAATGTGTCTTGGATGAATCATGCGTTGTTTTAGCATATTAAAGCATAGTATTGTTGTATTCTCCTCTTATGTTTTATTTGGGTTGACTTGGCGCATGCTCACACTATGTTATGACTATCCCAAGTCACCATAGCCTTTATGATCCTCTAGTTTTAAACTTGTAGTATCACTTTATGCTTTGATGAATGATGTTTTGTCGCTCTGCATGATTATGTCCATTATTGCTCTCTTAGTTTGTCGCTCCCAGTCTTTTGCTAGCCTCCATAACCAAGTATGAGTTCCACTGATGCATCCAACTCCTAAAACCAAGTTATTCCAAAGATCCCACCATACCTACCTACTAGCTTATGCTATTCCAAGTATATTCATGTTTTTGTCTACCTTCCGAATTAAACTTGTTATGAGAAAACTAGTGATTAAAGCTCTCACGAACTTGATGGCACACTTTACGTTTCTTGCATTTAATAAAATTGAACCATTGCGTCCATCTTTGTTGCGTATATGCTTGCGCTTTATAAGTTGAAGTTAGCAGAACCACGTATCATGGGGAACGCTTTCAACATTGCACTTGTACTTTGTACCCCGTTGATATCATGTTCTTTTGCTTATGGATCCCGGCGGTGTGAAATAAAAGTGGAACTTGTAAGATCATGGAGTTTGTATGTGTGTTAGAGAAATGCCTGGGCCGCTAGCCTAAGACATGCCTAATCATGGTGGAAACTTGCAGCATAACCATAATGAACACTCTATGAAGCATCCTCAATAAAAACCTATGCAAATAGCAAATAAAAAGATCGCTGAGATGCTCATTGTCTGCTTGCCTTGTCATTTTGACTATGGGAATGCTCCCATATCATGTGCAAGGGGCACCCCGTTGGCGGTTCTTAATGATACACACGTACTTACAATGACAAGAGCTTACTTGTGACTGAAGTTGAGTAGCATGAGGATCGGTCTTCGTAAGTAAGGGGCATGAGATTTCGGTTTATAACTTGTCAAGCATATCCTCTTAGTTGTGTCACTTTAACCTTAATCACCTTAAAGATGCTTATGATAGGGGCAATAAGAGCTGAAAGCTATAAGTACCATAATTTTTGGAATCTCTTTATGAGACTTGAATCCCTGCTTCCTTCTATGAAGGCCTTTCTTCCACCATTATATTGAGTCTCCACCTTCTACCTTTAAGCACCTACTTTGAGAGCATAGTGGCCATTCTTAGTTCTATGTGCATTGTCCCAAGACTAGTTGATTGATGCATAACTTGATATTGCTCGTTTTAAACTATTTGTATCTAGTCACTCTTATGAACTTTTAAGGTATCCTATGCATTTATATTTGCTACTCAATGAGGGACAAGCTGAATACTATTATGCTATGTTTTCTTTTTGTGAAACAAACAAACGTCTTGCAAAGCATTGTTATTCATGAATCTTTTGTTTGTGCCTTTTCATGATGCAACATAGTTGCTATGTCTTATTGTTAGAACTTTGTCTTTCATGCTGTGTTGAAGTACTATGATCCCAGCTATCAATGTTTTACAAATACTTTGATCAAGTTTATGATGGTGCATGTCACCTCAAAAATTATTCTTTCTTTTTATCACTTACCTACTCGAGGAAGAGCAGGAGTTAAGCTTGGGGATGTTGATACATTGCAAATGTATCTATAATTTTTGATGTTCCATGCTTGGTTTTATCTACTTTCTTATGTTATGTCCACACTTTGGAGTACTTTTCATATGATTTCTTGGACTACCCTATTAACAAGAGCCACAGTGCCAGTTGCCTGTTTTCTGCCGTTTTTGGTTCCAGAAAGTCAGAAAATGAATATTCTCGGAATTGGACGGGACAAAAGCCAATATGCCTATTTTTTCCGGAGACTCACGGAGCTAGAATACCAGACGGAGAGGGGCCACAGGGTGGCAACACCAACCCTGGGCGTGGGTCCCCCTTGGCCGCGCTAGGGCATGGTGTGGGCCCCCTGGCCGGCCACCGACCTTGCCTCTTTCGCCTATATATCTCCCCCGAGGCAAAAACCCTAAGTAGTCAATCAGAAATCCACGAAAAGTTCCTCAGCGCCACTGCCACCGAAGGGGAGATTCGGGGGACAGAAAGTCTCTGTTCCGGCACCCTACCGGGACGGGGAAGTGCCCCGGGGTCATGTCCATCAATCTCCACCACCATCTCCATCGTCGTTGCTGATTCCCATGCTGAAGAGGGAGTAGTTCTCTCCCTCGAGGCTAAGGGTTCTACCGGTAGCTATGTGTTCATCTCTCTCTCTATGCATGATCATATTGTGATCATGAGCTTTGTAATCAAGTAGATCTACCTTGCTACTCAAGTGCTTTAATAGATCTCTGCTCTCACCATGTGTGTGAAAGTGACAGCGTGCACACCATGGTGGCACTTAGGCTAGAGATTACAAATACTTGTTATGAGTTATATTTGGAGTTGGATATCTCTATGAAATTGTGGTGTTTGTTGGAACCATCTAGTGCTCAAGGTGACATTGTGGGGTTATCTAGATGGGAAAAGCGAACTTTGAGGTGTGCTGTTATAGCCCTACCATGGATTAGAGTGTCCAACCAGAGAGTAGTTAAGAGTAGTATCATAAAGAGAAGATATTTATATGAGAGTGTTCACTAGTGAAAGTATGATCCCTATGCCTTGTTTCTAAGCATTGATACACCGTTTGCAATTAGATCTGTTACATGTTTGCTTGCTTCCATCTTTATTTCAGTTTGCCTTTAGTTTCTTCCATGCCATCAAGTTATTTTCTATCACCGTTACCACTTATAATTATCCATACCACTTGTATTTCACTATCTCTTTGCCGAACTAGTGCACCTATACACCTAACAAGTGTATTGGGTGTGTTGGGGACACAAGAGACTTCTTGTATCTTGATTGCGGGGTTGCTTGAGAGGGAATACCTTTGACCACTTCCTGCCTGAGTTCGATAAACCTTGGGTGATCCACTTAAGGGAAAACTTGCTGTTGTTCTACAAACCTCTGCCCTTGGAGGCCCAACAACTGTCTAAAAGAATAGAAGTGCGTAGACATCAGTGGTCCATCATCAAGTACTCTACAAAAAACATCTCGGAAGATCGCGCAATCGACGCGTTCAATGGCGGCGTTCGCTGTATAGAGCTCAGGGAGGAGCTGGGCCGCTCAAATCCCAAAACGATCGACTACCTGATGGAAATCGTGAGTCGGTGGGTAGACGGAGAAGACTGGGTGAAAAACCGCACCTACTCCGTCGATGACGATGACCTTGGGCACAGATGCAACCGCCGAGGAAAGCGTCGAATGCGCGTCTACGAGGACCACAATGAGGTAAACATGGTCGCGGCCGGCTACGCCGACAAACGCGACGACAACCGCAACAACGGATATCATAGCGGGGGATACCGCGACGCTAGGAAAACCACGCAGGTGTGGCAACGACGCACTCGCAAAGAGGCACCCACAACCTCCATCCAGGTCAAACTGTCCGAACCCTAAAACATGCACTTCTATATCGACAAGCATGACAGCAAGAAAAAGTCCAGTCACCTCCTAAAGGACTCCCGCGAGTTCCTTAAGCTCCACGAAGACCTGGCTCAGATGAATCGCGACGCGATCAATCGAGGCTAACGTGCCTGGAGGTGTCAGGCGATGTGGCACACAGAGCTCCTCCACCACCACCCGGACCTGCACCACCTGCGGCTACGCCAGTCCAGCAGCATGGAGGTGAACCATACCCACGAGCTATGGGCAACATGGGGATGATCCAAAAAGGGCACCCCTCCAATCGCATGTAGAAGGCCATCACTCGCCAAGTCAATTTGGCGATAAATTCTCCACCTTCGACCAGTGAGTACCTCCGTGGAAGCGGGTCCTGCATAACTTTTGACAAGCGCGACCACCCACGCCAAGTTCCTCGTCCAGGCCACTATCCCCTCGTACTCGAGGCGTAGATCGGGGGCTTCGATATGAGTCGCGTCTTCATGGACAGCGGAAGCGGCATTAATCTCACGTTTGCAAGTACCTTGAGAGCAATGTGGATCCCGCTAACGTGCCTGGAGGTGTTAGACACGAAGTTCCATGGCATCATCCCAGGGAAGGGCGTATACCCCTGGGAAAAATCAACCTCGACGTCATCTTCAGCACGCTGTAAAATTTTCTGCGAGAGCGCATCACTGGCTCTCATAGTACCACTTCATCCTCGGACGTGTCGCGTTAGCGAGGTTCATGGCGGTGCCACACTATGCCTATCTGCATATGAAGATGCTACGACCAAACGACATCATCACGATCAATGGAAACTTCGAGAGGTCCTGCAGCTGCGATAGGGAATTCAACAAAATCTCCTAGTCCTTGGCATGCAAGAGGAACTCGCAAAACTGAAGGAATCGACAAACAACAGTTTGCCTCCCCTGAGCAGGCCAAGTTCACCCGACCTATCCTTCGACTTGTCGGTGCACACAAAGAAAGTCCAGGTCCACCCAAAGGACCCGACCAAGATGGCCCTCATCGCCAGCAACTTGAGTTCTGCATAGGAACTCGCGCTCGTCGAATTCCTGCGTGAGAACTGGGAAATCTTCACCTAGTGTTCAGCGGACATGCTAGGAGTTCCTAGGGAATTCTCCGAGCACTCACTCAACGTGAATCTAGACGCAAGGCCAGTCAAATAGACAATATGGCGACTGTCTGAACCAAGAGCAAAAGCAGTGGGTATGGAGATCAAGAGACAACTTGACGCAAATTTCATACGCGAGATCAAGGAAAGCACCTGGCTCGCTAACATAGTGCTTGTGCCTAAAAAAGACACGGATATCATGCGGATGTGCGTGGACTCACCTCCTTGAATAAGCTCTGACCAAAGGATCACTTCTCGTTGCCACGGATTGATCAAATAATCGACTCCACTACGGGATGAGAGCGCCTCTGCTTCCTCGACGCCTACCCAGGCTACAATCAGATTTGAATGAAGGAGGAAGACTAGGAGAAAACGGTGTTTACAATGCCCTTTAGGCTAAAAAACACTGGAGCCACCTATCAGCGGTGCATGCAGGCTTGCCTCAAGAACCAACTTGGTCGCAATATCTAAGTCTATGTTGACAACATCGTCATCAAAACCAAGGACGATGCCACGTTAATAGATGATCTCCGCGAGACCTTCACTAACCTCGACCGCTACCAGATCAAGCTCAATCCGGACAAAAGTGCCTTCGGCGTACCATCTGGGAAACTACCCGGGTATCTGATCTCTGCGAGAGGGATCGAAGCAAACCCGAAGAAAATAAAGGCCATACTGGCCATGGAGAAGTCAAAGAACGTAAAAGGCGTCTAGCAGCTGGCTGGACGAATCGTGGCGCTCAGTCGATTTATCAGTCGAATGGGAAAAAAGGCACTGCCCTTCTACCAAGTCCTCCGCAAAGCTGACAAGTTCGAGTGGACAGACGAGGTGCAAGAATCATTCGAAGACCTCAAGCGTCTAGTATCCACCTCGCCAGTACTGGTGACGCCTCTCGAAAAGGAACCACTACTGCTCTACATCACCTCCACCAACCAGGTGGTCAGCACGGTGCTCGTGGTGGAACAAGCTGAAGAAAATAAAGTCCACGGGGTCCAGCGCCTAGTATACTACCTCAGTGAGGTGCTCACGCCAACAAAGCAGCGGTACCCGTACTACCAGAAGTTGGAATACGACATCTTCATGATAGCCAAGTGACTATGTCACTATTTCCAGGAGCACTCAATCATGGTGGTAAACGACGCCCCGCTCGGGCATATACTCAATAATCCTGACGCCATCGGGCGAGTCACGCTCCAGGGCATAGAGTTGTGGCCACGCGACATCACATACGAGAAGAACGACACGATCAAGTCGCAAGTTCTCCTAGACTTCCTCGTGCACTGGATGGAGAACTAGCTCCTTGACAAACCAGATATGTCATATCTATGGATAATGCACTTCGACGGATCCAAGCGAAAGGACGGAGCTGGCGCAGGTGTCATACTGAGATCACCCCAAGGAGACAAGATGAAATGTCCTACGAATGCAGTTCACAACCTCCAATAACGAGGCCGAGTATGAAGACTTAATCCATGGAATGCGGATGGCAAAAGCCTACGGCGCCAAGAGGCTCATCATCTACGGCGACTCCAAGTTGGTGGTCAACCAAACGATGCACGAGTACGATGCACTGAGCGACAACATGATCGCCTATCGCGACCTCTATGACACATTTGAGGGAGACTTCGATGGCTGCGGCCTACGACACGTAGGCCATGAAAGCAATGAAGGGATGGATATACTCGCCAACATCAGCTCCACCTGCGCTCCCATACCACCCGGGGTATTCCTCGAGCGCATCTGCGAGCGCTCCATCAAGCAAAAGGCTCTAGCGAAGAAAACAAGCACGTCAAGGGACTCAGGGGCTACGCCACCCAATGAGCCAATGACACTCGATGACATGGAGCTTGATACGGGACTCGAAGGACCAAGAGAGGTCATGATGATCGAACCATCCTGGACACAGCCGTACATCATATACCTACTCAGCAAAAGGCTGCCAGACGACCCGACTGATGTGCGACACATCGCGCGACGCTCCAAGGCATTCACCCTCATCAACGGCGAACTGTACATGCGCAGCATCATAGGGGTACTTCAACGGTGTGTCTCCAACAGGGATGGAAGGGTTGTCCTCCTCGACATACATGAAGGCACCTGCGGGCATCATGCTGGCAGTCGTACCCTCGTTGCCAAAGCTCTACGAGCAGGATTCTACTCGCCCATGGCTATGCGTGAGGCTAAGAACATCGTCTAGCGCTGCAACTCTTGCTAGCGATTCGCGGACAAACCTCACGCACCTGTCATGGAACTCAGGCCAATACCATTGGCTTGGCCGTTCGTGCAGTGGGGACTCGACATGGTCGGCAAGCTCCCAAAGTCCTCGCGAGGAGGCTATGTCTACCTCTTAGTCGCGGTCGACAAGTTCACCAAGTGGATCGAGGCCATGCCGGTGACGAATCAATCAGGAGCCAGTGCTCTCAAGTTCTTCGAGTCCATTGTCTACCGTTTTGGAGTGCCACATAGCATCATCACGGACAATGGGACAAATTTCACCTCTAAGGAGTTCCTGGAATTCTGCGAAAACCTGGGGATCAACATAAGCTACAGCTCGGTGGCTCATCCGCAGATCAACGGTCAAGTCGAAAAGGCCAATGGCCTCGTCTACGGTGGAATTAAGAAACGACTCCTCCAACCACTCAAACAAGCCGCTGGATGCTGGCCAGACGAGCTGCAATCCGTACTCTAGAGCCTACGCACAAGTCCAAATAGCTCCACGGGATACACTCCGTTCTTCATGGTGCATGGTGCTGAAGCGGTGCTACCCGCAAAAATACGCTACAAAGCCCCATGGGTGGTTGCATATAGCGAGAATGAGTCAACTCTCACACTCGAAGACTCCGTCGACCTCCTAGACGAGGCACGCGAGATAGCAGCGGAGAGATCGATGATCTATCAGTAGAGCCTCCGCAACTACCACAGTAGAAGGCTACGCCCCAGATCCTTCGTCGAAGGAGACCTGGTCCTGCGACTGAAGAAACAAGGGCATCTCAAGCTCTAGTCCCCTTGGGAAGGACCTTATGTGATTATAGAAGTAATCCCAGGTGGCGCCTATCGCCTTAAAGATTTTGAGAGCGGAGTCGCATACTCCAACCCCTGGAACATTGCACAGCTACGTCGTTTCTACCCTTAGTTGTTTTACATTTACGAATAGGGCTATTCAGCCAGGCTACTTAGCCACACATTGTACCTCAAACTATTCTGCGAATAAATAAAGCTAAGTGCCCCAAAACTTTGTGTCTTCTCTTATTTTCTTGCAATTTCATCACTCGAGGGCTGCGCCACCCTTTGCACTTCCATTCTACGAACAAATCGCAGTATCCTGAGTAGCTGACGCACCACCAATCGAACCCTTGATAAACATCAACCCAGTTGCAATGCACCTGAAAGGTTGGCAAGGTGCTGAGATAAACACACGTCAGGCTAATGAAAAGGAACTACATAGTGCAATACACTCAAAAAATACACAAGCTAGCAAGCTCTTCACATATCAATGGGTACTGAATACACCCAATACAATCATACGAACTTTACAACACTTGTACAACTATCTGTAGGATATGAATCACGCTACTGCTGCAAAAGATGAACGTTCGTCTGCTCTTGAAAGAAGTCGATGATGGTGGCCCAGGTCATCCCTCCGCTGGCCGATCAACTTCTTGGTAGTTCGGCACCATGTTCCAGGTCATCCATTCTAGCGGCGGTGGTGGCCCAGCCGCAACAGATGCTATGTATACATCTGGCCGTTGCAGTCACACCAGCGAGAGGGCGGCTTTGGCACCAGCGACCAACTGCTGCCGCACGCACTCGCGAACCGCACTTATATCCTGAAACATCAACAAGAGAGCCAACAGGCTTGAGGGAACGGTGTCCAGCAGAAACATCGTCTAATAAATGTGCCTGAGGCACGACTGCGCCTTCTTCAAGCATTGAAGCACTCAAGAAGCATGGTCCTGCAGGTTCGCCAACGCGATTATGCGGTCATGGTCCACCCAAAAATACCCACTAGCCTGTAGTTGCTCTTGGGTCAAGTTATTCATTCGAATGGCCACCTGGTCCTTCTCATCTTGCGGATGATGAGCGCTAACAACTACACCAAGCAAGAAGCAAAGCGTAAGGACAAGGCATCACCGCGACTGACTAAAAAGACAAGATGAGAAGACAGAAAGCTAACATTTAAACTGCTCATTGAATTGCGACACTTCCTCCAAGAGATACTTCTCGCGGGAGGTGGCCTTCTCATCTTTCGACTTCCAAACATCAGCGTTACCGCGGATGATGGGCAACTCATGCTCCAACTTCTTAATGCGGTCATGCAGTCGCGAAAGCAACGACAAGTCCTTCCACCTTTGAACGCGGCCATGCCGTGGTTTCATTGGTGGTACAAGAATCATGAGGGTGACTCGATGGACCCTAGGTACAATCAAGCAAGAGGAAAATGAGACTAATCCCACACCGATAAACAGAAGACTGCCTTCAAATTTGATAAAATGTCAAGGGAACACCCCCCACAAAAGCATCGTTCAGACAAAGCGCTAGCTACAGCTGTTACACATGGCGACTAAGGAGCATTCTGCTTCTTCGACTTCGGGGGCTTCATCGCATTCGTGGCAGTCTCTGATGCCACGGATTTGCAGGTGGTAGTCCAAGATGCCGCGGTATTCACCGCCTTCCTCGCCACTGCTCCTCAGAGTATTTTGCGACTATCTCGATAAGCTGAGGCCCGTATTTACCGCAGCTACTAGCGAAAGGAGCAAACACTACCTGTTGGCCTCTGGCGTCGAGATGCATCACCTCGGATATTGTGGCGGGATCCAACTCCACGCGGTGGGCTTGCACCATCTCAAGTGCCATGGTGGCACCAACAGACCCCTGGAAGTTCCTGAATTCCGTGGGAATACCTCTAGTGAGGGATTCCACCAGGTCATCAAGATTGTCGATTAGCCCGACCTTGGGAGTCAGGTCCTCACGGAAGCAACTGAGCACACCTTTGGCCTTCCCCAACGTCTCCTGAAGGGAAACGCTGCGGTCCTCGACTGCGGCAATGGCGCCAGCCAAAGCATCCGCGAGACACAGAGATTGGGCGTCAAAACTCAGGCCAGCGGCATCTGCGTACACAGAGTGTCAGCACAGTAACATGACGTCAAACAAGGAGCAATGCAAATCAAATATAAAATTACCTGAGAGAGCCTTGGCAATCGAAAAAAGTTGTTCTTCTAACAACTTCTCCCTCTCAATAGTGGAAGAGCGCAGGTGTTCCTCATGCTTTTGCGACTCTTCTAGAGCCGCGACTGCCTCATCGCGCTTTTCCTCCGCCGTGGCAAGCCCCTTCTCGAGGGACGTAACACGACGGAGAAGTTCATTGTGCTCACCTACAAAGGACAGGGCATAATAGCAATTGAGTTGACAAATTTCCACAAAGATAGAGATAAAGTCAAAAGCAAACCTTCGACTCCGCGATGGCGATTATCCAGCAAGGCGTGCTGTCGACCCAAAGCAAGGACTTGCTCCGCCGGGCGAGCAGATTCCTTCACAATGAGCTACATCAAGAGAAACAAAGACTCAGTGTTAGCCAACAACACAAATTTGACTGGCTAAAAAGTAAAAAAGACACTCACATGTTCCTCCAGGGACTCCGAAGATGCCTGTCGGGCAGTCGTCCGAGCAACCATCTGGTGTTCCCCAGCATGTGGGGAACTCGAAGAATTGGCGCTGCAGTGGGTCGCCACTTGAGGAGAAGGAGACCGTGCGGCCACCTCCTTGGCCTTGGAGTCTGCGACTCCAGACTCTTTCACAAATTGGATGTCATCAGAAGACGATGATGCTGCTTGACTACAAAACACGTCCAGCACTACTTCAGAAAAGCAACTCCAAAGAAAGCAAGATGAACTCGCAGAAATTAAAACCTCACCAATTGAATTTGTCGAGGTCAAAAGAGTCATCCGACGACTCCTTTAGCAACCATAGCTTCTTCCGAGCGGGAGGATCCATGGCATGGACATGAACGGCAGGGAAGGGCTCCTCTGCAATAGCAGTAGGAGAATTCTCTAGCGTTGACGGAGAGGACGCATCCGAATCCTCACTATGGGAATGCTTGTGAGTCCCGCGATCACTAGACTCGGGGACTTCCTCTTCTTCCTCCATGGGGACTGTAGACCCTGACTCCTCCTCCTCCTCCGCTTCGTGAGGGATAATCCCTTCAGGTTGAGGAGGCAAACTAGCAGCCACACTCCAGTCCTGCAATCAGAAGACACATCATTGTATATCAAGAACTTGGTGGCAATCGACAAAGTAAACTACTTCACAGTATAGTTCTACCTCAGGAGGAGGGTTAGAGGCGTCGAAAGGAGGCACGACTGGTTCGCCTGGGAGATCCTCCTTGGCAGTATACTTGGTCATCAATCGCAACCTCCTGTCTACCTCACCCGTAGCAAATATGCGAGTGACATCGCCCGCCCCAGCACAGCGGTACATCGGGTGGAATCTAGCCTGGCGAGGCTGGATGCGGCGGTGCAACCACATGCGAATGAGAGCGGTACCACCCTCTTCTTTGCCTATGCGGCCTTCGAGGTCGTAGACACGCTGATACAGCACCTCCGTTTCCTCGGACTCGCCAGGCATCACGACGTTCTTCTAGGAATGCCTCCTCTTACAAGCCGCCACAGGGTCGAAAGGCACGGGTCCGTAGTGCTCTTCGTCGACCTTCTGGTCGCGGATGTAGAACCACTTGTCTCTCCGCCATTGGATAGACACGGTGAGCCTGATGTCGAAGTAGACGGTGGAGGAGTCAACATGGATTCCATAGCCTCCTAAGTCGTAGACTACCGAACCAGACGCCGACTAATGTTTGAGCTTAAACGGCTTCTTGAAGAGGCCAAAGTGTGGCTCGATTCTAAGCCAGCACTCGCAAAGTGTGATGAAGCAAGAGATGTGGAGAATTGAATTTGGGGATAGCTGGTGCAGCTGTAGCCCATATAAACAAAGAAGACCCCTGACAAAAGGATGCAGTGGAAGAGAGAGACCTCGAATGACGAATGCAAGGAACATCACTCGGAAACCCGCAGGAGGGCGAGGGATTACCTGATCACCAGGCACTCGCGAGTCATCTTCTGCGGACGAAAGAGCTCCATCTTGATGAAGAAGGTGCTACTCGAAGGACTTTATGACAAATGCGCGCCAGGAGCCGTTGGTGACGCAGAAAGAGCAACAATGGCGACGGAGGCACGAGCAAGAAGAGAGATGAGGAAAAATTACCGCAGTTGTGCCGCTACTTAACCTCCTTGTGGATGTCATCCATGAGCCAGCAAAAACCCTACTGAATGTGTGGCGCACGTCGCCATCGACATATGGTGAAGGTGAACCACGAACCGCCCCCCACTGCTCCCATTACATGCGGAAATCGAGGAGGCGCAGTTAAAACAGAAGATTACGCACGCCTAGTCAAATCAAAGTCACAAACTAGGACCCACCGCTCGTCACGTCCCATAAAAACCGCTCACGCGGGCAACTGAAGTCATCACATCATCAGCACTGATGTCATCGATTCTAGCAGAATAATATTTTGACTACTTTAGTTCTTGCTCGAGTCTTCGACTCAACCAAGCACTCCGGGGCTACTCCAAACAGGA
The DNA here is from genome assembly GCA_910589775.1 of Avena eriantha. NCBI lineage: Eukaryota > Viridiplantae > Streptophyta > Magnoliopsida > Poales > Poaceae > Avena > Avena eriantha. The sequence goes on from OU342745.1 coordinate 240,552,239, forward strand.
GCGCTGGCCCCGCACCCGAAATAATTTTTATGCCGGTGTACGAACTTCACAAAAACTCATCACTCTTGTCAGGGGGATAACCCTCGGGTAGGCCAAGACGGGACCAACCGGCCGGCTCCAAGGAGCTGATGCCGTCTGGGCCCAGATCAAGAAACCACAACCAAGTGGAATCCGCCACCCTATCCATGTCCAAGTTTCCCCGGCTGGCCCTTCTAGTTAGGTAGCCAGAAGAACCGGCTGGGAGGCCGCTCCTAGCCGGCCACCTCGGATCCGCTGGCGGCAGTACGGGGGAATGACGCTCCTTGCTGAGGGCACCTTTTACTGGACAGGCTAGCTAGCCTGGCCGGCGCTACCGGACAACTGTGCCAAAGCTGGAGGCTGACGAGCAAAGCAAGGGCTGACGAGGAAAGCTCCGGCTTACGCATAAAGAGCCGGCTGATGGATAAAGAATCGGTTGACGAGTAAAGAAGGGGCGCTGGACACTGTAGCGCTGTCCTTCCCTGTACTGGAGGCTTTACTAGACCCGGGCCTATCATTTGGCCCTATCTAGCCAGCCTACTTTGTAAGTCCCAGATCCAAACAGTAAACCCTAGAACCCATCCTGTAAACTACCTCCTCAACCAGTATATAAGGGGGATAGTGCTAGGGTTCTAGGGAGACATTTTACAAGTTAGAAGTTCCCCACATTGGACAAGTTGAGTCGCTCCTTCTTCTCCTTCTAGCAAGGAGCAGCCAGGAAAACAACTTGAGGAGCACCTGTATTGGGCATCCGCCCCCTTGATAATAGATCCTTGCTGGATTACGAGCTTTACCTTGCCAAGAGGGCTCTGAACCTGGATACATCGATGTGGTTTCAGTATCTGTGCCCAACCCATTGCAAGTAGCCACCGATAGCATCCAGATTGTCCCCTTCACGCATCCCCAATGGTACTGCCGTGTTCCACACCACGACAGTTGGCGCCCACCGTGGGACACAGCGCTTCAGCTGGGATCATGTTTCGCACCAGACTTCAGCCTCATCCTCACCTTAGGCTCCTTCGATTGCGTCCTCGACAACGCATCCTACTTCGCTGGGGGAACTTTCCCAAGCGGAGGCTCCATCATACAATTCGGCAAACACCGTGTCTATGTCGCCAACGCCGTTGAGGCTTTTCCTCGCGAGGTCATCACTATCTCCAGCGCGCCCCTGGTTTCTCCGCTTCGTGTGTCGCTAGCGACAGCGTCGAGGTCATGATGGCGGGCTCGGTGGAGAACCGTCGCCCACCTCTGGAGTGCAACATGGATGGCCGCGCCACCAACTCATGCCTCCCGAACCCGAACCTGCTCAACGCGTCTATCGAGCACCTCCGCAACCCCATCACCCCCATCGAGGCAGATCCAGCTGCAGCTGTGGCAGCCCTCGAGGCTACTCGCCAGAGCCTCCTGGAGGAAGCTGGCAAAGTGGCAGCCGCCCAACGCCGGATGAACGCGACCATGCACGAGTAAAACATCGTGCACGGCTTCGCCCGCTTATGGCACCAGCCGCCTAGCCTAGCCCCAAGGCCGAAACTTCGGGTCAGAGATGGATCGCGCCGCTGCTCCGCGCACACTCGCGGCACAGCCAGTTTACAGCACTCCCGCTAATAACATGAGGGCCATGGAGGCGGCAGTCAGAGAGGTAAGCCACTTGGAGGGCTAGGAGCTGCTCTGCCAGCAGGCACGTGTCCAGCTCCTCGTGGTCACGGCAAACAAACAGCAGGCTAAGGCAGAACTCAGCATGGCTGGCAACAGCAGGACACAACTGGCTCGCCGGATGGCAGAACTGGCTGCAGGCGGCAACAATGCATCTTCCCCAAACGGAGCAAGGCCTAGAAACCGCCCACGCGGTGGATCTACAGGCCGTGGGCACAACGCCCCTAACATGGCAGCTGTTACCAGCAAAAATCATGAGCCGGCTGACAAAGCCGGAAAAGGCCAAATGCTGCCCAAATCCCGCCTATCCGGCCAGCTAGGACCGCTCGAGCCGGAAGAACAGCAAGACCTACTGGTCCAGTCATGCGCACTGGAAGAAGAAAGTCGAGCCGGGCCAGGATGCTTTGGACTACGCATCCGGAATGAACCGTTTCCAAAGGGATTTTCGATCCCAAGGGATACGCCAAAATACAACGGCTCGGTCAAGCTGGAGGACTGGTTGGTGGACTACACCATCGCTGTGGGCATTGCCAACGGAAACCGCCGGGTGGCCGTACGCTACGCCCCCTCATGCTCCTCGACTCAGCCAGGATGTGGCTCAACAGCGTCCCCAACAACAACATCAACGCTTGGATCGATTTCGAGCAGGCGTTCGTCCGCAACTTCATCGGCACCTACAAGCGCCCAGGTCGACCCGGCGAGCTTGCCCTTTGCGTACAAGGTCCGGATGAATCCGATCGCTCCTACATCACCCGGTGGACAAGCATGCGCAACTCCTGCGAGGGGGTACGTGAGCACCAGGTTGTTGATTTCTTCATCAACGGCTGCAGAGATGGCACTATGCTCAAAAGAAAGCTTCGCCGGGTGGAGCCCACAACCATGGCACAGACCATGGCCATCGCGGACAAGTACACCACGGCTGACGTGGCAATGAAAAGAGCCGTTCGGGTGGATGACCAACGGAAAATAATCGTCGACGTCGCCGTAGATCGGCGCCAGCCAAAAGGAAATGGCCACAATTCTAGGCGGCGTGACAACCACCACGGCAAGAGAAAGGATGACCAGTCGGATAACCAGTACAGTTTCAGGCAGGTAGCGGCAGTGCAGGAGGATCCAGCTGTAGGCGGAAGCCGGAGACAGAATCCCGATGACCGGCCTCCAAGGCCCAAGTACACCATCGAGTCAATGCTTGATGGGCCATGCAAGTTCCATAGCGGAGGCAATAAACCGGCTACGCATACCACACGCCAGTGCACCTGGATGAAGAAGATGGCGGAGATCGCTGGTACACAGGCTGCGCAGGCACCGCTTCCCCCAGCCGGTGGACCACCAGGCGATCGCAATAACCAACGCCGAAGGGAGGATGATGATAACAACTACCCCCGCCAGGTGGGAAATTACCACATCTTCACGGCAGAGCCGGAGACCAAGCACAACAAGAGGCGCCACGAGGCGGAGGTGAACGCAATTGTTCCTCCCGTCCCCCAGTACATCAACAGGTCGGAGCAAGAAGTTGCGTGGAGCCGGAAGGACCGGCCAGCTGAGATGCCTCACCCAGGCACTTACACGATGGTTTTGGACCCTATCATTGTCTCCTAGAAGCATTCATCCAGGTTCTCCCGCGTCCTCGTAGACGGAGGGAGCAGCATCAACTTCCTGTACCGCAGCTCGCTAGACCGGCTCGGTATCATCGAGTCGCAGCTGGAACCGTCAAGCACCTCCTTCGATGGAGCCATCCCGGCCCCGTCGCACTCGCCCATCGGAAAGATCCGGCTAGATGTCATCTTTGGCACGGAGGATAACTTCCGTCACGAGCCCATCTGGTTCGAGGTGGTCAACCTCTGCAGCGCATACCACGCGATCCTGGGGCGTCCGTGCTCACCAATTCATGGCAGTACCACATTACGCATACCTCAAGATGAAGCTACCAAGGCCCAAGGGTGTCATCACTGTGGCTGGTTGCTATGGACGGTCTGTGGAGTGCGCTATAGATGGGTCCAAGATAGCAGAAGCCATAATCATGACGGAGGAGAAGTGCATTATCATGGAGAACATGGCGGCCCTGCAGAAGGGCATGCCAGCTGGCAAGCGCATGCCGGCCGAAGAAGGACAATTCAAGCCGCCCAAGAGCACGAGAAAGATCCTGTTGAACGAGGCCGAGCCGGACGAGTTCGTCCTGGTTGGAGACGGCCTTGACAGCAAATAGGAAAGCGCGCTTGTCGACTTCCACCATGAGAACCGTGATATCTTTGCCTGGTCTCCCAAGGGCATGCCAGGTGTTCCGAGGGAGCTCGCCGAGCACTCTTTACATGTCAGGACGGATGCAAATCTGGTCAAACAGTCACTACGCTCCTTCGTGGAAGAAAAAAGAAGAACCATCGGCGAGGAGATCACCCGGCTGCTCGTAGCCGGATTCATCATGGAGGTGTTCCACCTGGAATGGCTAGCAAATCCTGTACTGGTGTTGAAGACGAACAAGACTTGGCGCATGTGTGTTGACTACACCAGTCTCAACAATGCATGCCCCAAAGACCCATTTGCCCTGCCAAGGATAGACCAAGTGATCGATTCCACGGCCGGCTACGAGCTATTGTCATTTCTGGACGCATATTCCGGCTACCACCAGATCCAGCTGAACCCCGCTGATCAAATAAAGACAGCATTCATCACTTCCTACGGAGCCTACTTCTACACCACCATGCCGTTTGGGCTAAAGAACGCTAGAGCAACATACCGGTGCTGCATGCAGAAGTGCTTGTAGACTCAGATCAGCAGAAACGTGCACCCCTACGTCGATGATGTGGTAGTCAAGACCAAGGAGCACCAGACACTCCTCGAAGATCTGAAGGAAACATTCACCAACCTCCACCGGTTCTAGATGAAGCTGAACCCGGAGAAGTGTGTGTTCGGTGTCCTAACCGGCCAACACCTCGGTTTTCTCGTATCAGAGCGAGGAATCGAGGCGAACCCAGAGAAGATCGGCGCAATCAAACGCATGCAGCCGCCCAAGAACTTGCGAGATGTCTAGAAGTTCACCGGATGCCTGGCCTCCCTCAGCCAGTTCATCAGCCGGCTGGGCGAGAAAGCACTCCCGCTATACCAACTCATCAAGAATATGGACAAATTTGTCTGGACAACACAGGCGGATGAAGCTTTCCGCGACCTCAAGCGCATGCTCACCTCACCACCTATTTTCGCAGCACCAGCAGCAAAGGAGCCCATGGTGATGTACATCACAGCAACCAACCGGGTCGTCAATGTGGTGCTTGTAGTGGAGAGACCGGAAGAAGGAAAAGCACAGCCGGTGCAACGACCGGTGTACTACCTGAGTCATGTACTCTCGCCTCGAAGCAGAATTACCCTCACTACCAGAAGTTGGTTTATGGCGTGTACAGGGCCGTCAAGAAATTGAAGCACTACTTCCAGGAGCACTCCATCCGGGTGGTTGCGCTCGCGCCACTATCGGAAATCATCGGCAATAGGGATTCCACCGGCCCGGTGGCAAAATGGGCCATAGAGCTCGCCGCCGAAAACATACAGTACGAGCCAAGAACGGCGATCAAGTCTGAGGCCTTGGCAAATTTCCTCGTTGATTGGGCAGAGACGCAATACCTGTGGCTTTCCCCGACTCCATGCATTGGAAGCTACATTTTGATGGCTCCAAGATGTACGGAGGGCTCAGAGCCGGAGTGGTCATCACCTCTCCGAAAGGAGACCAGCTAGAATATGTGCTACACATCCACTTCCGTGCGTCCAACAACATCGCTGCATACGAGGCACTCGTCCACGGCCTCAAGATGGCGAAAGAAATAGGCATCTGACGCATCCTATGCTTCGGCGACTCTGATTTGGTGGTACAGCAAGTGTCAGGCGACTAGGATGCTAGGGACACAAACATGGCCCTATATTGTTTCTTCGTATAATATTTGTGCGCCTGTTTTGAAGGGTGCGAGTTTCACCATGTCCCTAGGGATAAAAACGAGGCTGTGGACATGCTCGCCCGCATCGGGTCAACAAGTCAAGCAATTCCGCCTGGAGTCTCCCTCGAGCACATGCGCAAGCCATCAATCACGCCATCTCCAGAATTCGACTCCATAATATTGGATGCTGACCCGGGGACTGCCAGCTCCAAGACCTCCGTGATGGCTTCACTGCACCCGGGGACTACTTCACCGCACCCAGGGACTGCCGCGTCCAGCCTGGAGGCTGCCGGCTCCGCGGCTTCGCTGGGACAGCCACCAGACGAGCCCAACCCGTCTATCCGTGCAGAGGTGAATCTTCTCATACAGGCGGTATACGCCATCTGGGAAACCCCGACATGGGCCAGTGAAGGAAATATGCCCTAGAGGCAATCATAGAGATGATTGTATTTCATGTGTATCCATGAGTTATTATAATGTTCCTTGAATATCCATATACCAGGCAACTTGTATTGATTGGCAATTATGTGAATTGTTTGTGAAACTCTTTACTTGTATGGTTATCTAATAATTGTCCCTAGTCGGAGTTCATGCGAGGACACACGTGAATATTAGACTAGCACATCGATTGGTTAATGACTATGTTTCGCAAGTCATTGACATGGAGATGTCAAACCAATGATGTGGACACATGTTATGAACATGGGGTTGGACTGACCCAACATGAGACTAGCAATAATACTTGCAGCTCTCTCTACACATCGTGTACGTTTTGTCCTTAGACCTGAGATTGTCGCATGTACTTGAGATGTGGATCGACCTACTTTGGGGCTATCAAACACTACTCCGTAACTGGGTAGTTATAAAGGTAGCTTTCGGGTTTGTCCTGATACATGCTGCAAGGCATCGGTCAATCAAGATGGGATTTGCCCCTCTCTACTTGAGAGAGATATCTCTGGGCCCCTCGAGTGATCGGATCCAGAAATGCATGGCCGTGCTACATATGGTTAAGAGTTAACCTAGTAAAGGGATTCTGAATCACAGTATCGAGAAAGAGAGGTCAGCTTAGAGCTAGACCAAATATCGTGAGGCAAAGGGAAAGACATGTACTCAACCTTGTGATGGTTCGTCCGAATGATCTTTATATGCGTTTAGGAGTTGGCACGTCTTGCTAGAGGCCGCTACCAACTATTGACGGAGTAAGTGTACTCGCGTCATGTCTATACGTGTATGAACCTATAGGGTCACACACTTTAGGGGCTGGAAGCCTAATGAGGATTGGATCCGAATTAGACCAGGCTTAGGCTGCTAATGGGCTGCTAATGTAGAAGCCCACCAGGGATGCCTATATAAGAGGGAGTAAGGCGAGCTGAAAAGGAGAGAGCATTCCACCCAGCCGCCACTCCTCTTCCGCCTGTGTTGCACGCGCAGACCTAGCAGTCTGGCGTGTGACGACTTCCACTCCGGACGTGTGGATACCTCGGAGGTGCTGCATCTGTAGCACTTGGACGAGCCGCGCAAAGGGGAGCTGCTCGTGGGACGAGGACGAGGAGGAGACGTAGAACATCTACACTGCCGCAACGTGCTTCATCGAGTTCCGCACCTGCGCGTCTAGCGGTAATCCCGTGATCTATGACAATAGTATTCCTGGTTGACGCGGTAGAAATTTTTGATTTTACGCTAGTGTAGCCTACCCGTAACCCTTCAGTGGTATCAGAGCCGATGCTATTCAGTCATAGGTTCGGGAAGTTTGCATATGGTGATATGTAGATTGATATGAATGATATGATCGTTTGTATGGCGGTGTTTCTGGATTGATCTATGATCTTACTTTCCGTGATCGTGATTCTAAGGTCGTCGAACGACTTACCCCTACCGGTCGGTTTCCGCCATCGGGGTAGACAGTGACACATAAATCCTTCTGAATCACGCGAAGATCAATATGATTGATCGAATCGGGAATTAGATCTGAATCGACGTACCGTGATCAAAGGAGTTTGGTCAAATCGGAACTATGGTCGTTTTATGGTAAATTGGATTTGCCGATCAAAATCCTTAAAGAAAATTGTATAGATTTGATCTCTCATTTTTCACGAATGTAAAGGTACCGCGAGGGGCGCTGCCCCTTCGAACCCCGCAGGGGGAGACCCCCTAGACCCCCCTTAGTCGTAGCCCCCTTTTTGTATCTCGTTAAGGTTCATAGGTGGTACGATTTCACATGATCCGGTAGAATGCGATTCTATGCACAACTTGTTTTTGCAGGATTTATGTGATCAGTATGGCCCAAAAAAAATGTATGTGATGCATGTATGTATTTTTTCATGACCTGCGTGTCGTGAGTTGGGCAACACGGCTGGAGCCATATGTGTTGTCAATTATTGTAATGGCCTGCGTGCCAACTTGTGATGATCCCAATACCATGTAATTTTGATTACTAGATGTTAGGAGTAATAGCTTGTATTAGTTCTTGGAGAACTCATCACTTGGAGGATGGCTCGCATAGAGCATGAAGATGGAGATCATCATGGTGGACAGGTTCTATGGCGATGGAGATCACCATGAGAAAATGGGCCATACTGTATCACATCTATGTGAATGCTATTCTTATACGTTTTACTACTATGCATGCTTAGATGATAGAAGTAGAACGATCCCTCACAAAGTTTAAGTTAAACCATGCCCTCCCAACCAAACCTTGCACCATCCTATGCCCTGTACAATCGTTGGTGGGTCTATGAAATTAGGGTGCCACGGTTTTCCTTGGCTGGATGGGTTTGTATCGGATACCTACACGCATAAGGGTTGGTGAGCTTAACAAGGTCATCTTAACAGTTAAGGACCTTGGGGCATAAAGGTTGGACGCCTAGGTTTGACATAGAGATGTCACCCAACAACAAGAGTCATATGTGATATGATTAGCAAAGGTTGCTTACCGATTTACCTTGTCTTCTAGCAGTGATGCTAAAGCTCACTAGTCGACTTGTTAATTGTGGATCTTGAATCACTTAGTATCAATAGAGGGATGTTGATTTAAGTGGGAGTATATGCTATTAAATTGTTTAATATGTTTTACTCTTTCATGGTTACATGGCTTAGTATTTTGCATATTTTTTGTTGTAGATCAATGGCACCGAACAATTCATCACCTTTTGCTTTGCGTTCGATTCTTGAAAAGGATAAACTAAATGGAACAAACTATTCGGACTGGGTCCGTAACCTGAGAATTGTTCTCAGGGCTGAGAAAAAGGAAACTGTTCTGGATACCCCAATCCCGGATGAACCTGCTGATAATGCAACTGCTACCCTTAAGAATGCCTACAAGAAAGCATGTGATGAATCTCTTGAGGTCAGTTGTCTTATGCTTGCATGCATGGAACCTGATCTTCAAAAACAGTTTGAGGATCAGGAAGCGTACGATATGATCGTTGCGCTTAAGGACATGTTCCAGACTCAGGCTAGAACTGAGAGGTACAATGTCGCTAAGTCCTTTGTGGAATGCAAGCTGGCAGAGGGAGCAGCTGTAGGCCCCCATGTGATCAAAATGGTTGGTTACAGTCAGACTTTGGAAAAGCTTGGTTTTCCATTAGGCCAAGAGTTGGCCACTGACTTCATTTTGGCATCTCTTCCATCTAGCTATGGGCATTTCATTTCGAACTACCATATGCATGGGGTGGAGAGGGGCCTTAATGAATTATGTGGGATGCTAAAAACAGCAGAATGTGACATTAAGAAGTGTGCAGGGCATAGCCATGTGATGGCTGTGCAGAACAAGCCTAGCTTCAAGAAAAAGGGCACTTCTTGGCAGAAGAAGAAGGGCAAGGCTAAGGATGCGATCCCTAAGCCAAACCCTGCACCCAAGCAAAAGGCTGGTCCTGCAGGAGACACTGAGTGTTTCTTTTGTCACGAATATGGCCACTGGAAGAGAAACTGCAGCAAGTACCAGGCTTCTTTGAAGAAAAGTGGAAGTAAGAGTACTTCCCACTCAGGTACGCTTGTTGTAAATGTTGTGGACATTTTTCTCGCAGATTCTTATGTTAACTCTTGGGTATTTGATACCGGATCGGTTGCTCATATTTGCAATTCGATGCAGGGGCTAATAAGGACTAGAGAAGTGCAAAAAGGCGAAGTGGATTTTCGCGTCGGAAATAAAGCAAGGGTTGCTGCATTGTTCGTCGGCGTCATGCAACTTCACCTTCCGTCAGGATTTATCATGGAGTTGAATAATTGTTATTACATTCCTAGTATGGGTCGAAACATTTTATCACCTTCATGTTTGATGAGGGATGGTTATTCATTCGTGAGTACAAACAATGGTTGTGTAATCTCTAAGAATGCTATGTTTGTGGCTGATGCTCCCATTGTGAATGGGTTATTTATTTTAAATCTTGATAATGCATGTGTTTACAATGTTAGTGCTAAAAGGCTTCGGCCAAATGATTTGAGTCCTACCTATCTATGGCATTGTCGTTTGGGGCATATAAGTGAAAAGCGCATGAAGAAGCTCCATGGTGATGGTCTTCTAACTTCGTTTGATTTTGAATCATACGAGACATGTCAAGCTTGTTTACTTGGAAAGATGACCAAGACGCCTTTTACGGGGTTTCCCGAGAGAGCGACAGACTTGTTGGAACTCATACATACTGATGTATGTGGACCAATGAGCACGACAGCCAGAGGAGGATATCACTACTTCATTACTTTCACTGATGATTTCAGTAGATATGGCTATGTCTACTTGATGAAGCATAAGTCTGAAACTTTTGAAAAGTTCAAAGAGTTTCAAAATGAGGTAGAGAATCAACGTGGCAAGAAAATAAAGGCCTTGCGATCTGATCGCGGAGGCGAATATTTGAGTCACGAGTTTAGCAATCATCTTAAGAGTTGCGGAATTGTTCCACAGCTCACGCCGCCCGGAACGCCTCAAAGAAACGGGGTCTCTGAACGGCGTAATCGAACTTTGTTGGACATGGTTCGATCGATGATGAGCCAGTCGGATTTACCATTATCATTTTGGGGTTACGCGCTAGAAACAGCAGCTTTCACACTAAATAGGGTACCATCTAAATCCGTAGTTAAGACACCATATGAGATGTGGACTGGAAAGAATCCCAGTTTGTCTTTTCTAAAGATTTGGGGTTGTGATGCATTTGTCAAGCGACTTCAGTCGGACAAGCTAACACCCAAATCGGATAAGTGCATTTTTGTGGGATACCCAAGGGAAACCTTAGGGTATTACTTCTACAACCGAGAAGAGGGCAAAGTGTTTGTTGCTCGTAGCGGTGTTTTCCTAGAGAAAGAGTTTCTCACAAAGGGAACGAGTGGAAGGTCGGTGCGACTTGAAGAAGTTCAAGATGAGCCAGTCGGGGATGCTTCTACGAGTGATGCTATTGTAGCAGAACAAGTTGAGGAACCCGTGGCAATAGAAGCACCACAACCACGAAGGTCGGCGAGGCTCCGCGAAGCGCGAGAGTTATTATTGTTAGACAATGATGAGCCTGCGACCTATGCAGAAGCGATGGTGGACCCAGACTCTGAGAAATGGCTGATTGCCATGAGATCCGAGATAGAGTCCATGGGAGACAATCAAGTTTGGAACTTGGTTGACCTGCCTGATGGTTTTAAAGCCATCGAGTGCAAGTGGATCTATAAGAAGAAGATTGATATGGATGGAAATGTTCACATCCATAAAGCTCGACTTGTTGCAAAAGGTTTTCGACAAGTTCAAGGAGTTGACTATGACGAGACTTTCTCGCCCGTAGCGATGCTTAAATCTATACGGATCATTCTAGCCATTGCTGCACATTTCGATTATGAGATATGGCAGATGGACGTCAAGACGGCTTTCTTAAATGGAATCCTTTCTGAGGACGTGTATATGATGCAGCCCGAAGGTTTTGTCGATCCAAACAATGCTGGAAAGGTATGCAAACTTCAAAAGTCTATTTATGGGCTGAAGCAAGCATCTCGGAGTTGGAACATTCGATTTGATGAAGTTGTAAAGGAGTTTGGCTTCACCAAAAACGAACAAGAACCTTGTGTGTATAAGAAAGAAAATGGGAAATCACTTGTGTTTTTAATCTTATATGTGGATGACATATTATTGATTGGAAATGACATTCCTATGCTCGAGTCTGTTAAGACCTCATTGAAAAATAGTTTTTCTATGAAGGACTTGGGAGAAGCGGCATATATTCTGGGTATCAAGATCTATAGAGATAGATCAAGGAGGCTAATTGGATTAAGCCAGAGTACGTACATTGACAAAGTGTTGAAACGGTTCAGCATGGAAGAGGCTAAGAAGGGGTTCTTGCCCATGTCTCACGGCATTAAACTCAGCAAGACTCAGTGTCCTTCGACCACTGATGAGCGAGAACGCATGAGTAGGGTTCCATATGCTTCGGCTATTGGATCCATCATGTATGCAATGACATGTACTCGCCCAGATGTTTCCTATGCTCTAAGTGTTACGAGCAGATACCAGGCTGATCCAGGTGAGATTCACTGGACAGCGGTAAAGAATATCCTTAAGTACTTGAGAAGGACTAAGGATATGTTCCTAGTTTATGGAGGTGAGGTTGAACTCAGTGTAAAGGGTTACACAGATGCGAGTTACCTTAATGACTCAGACGACTCGAAATCGCAATCAGGTTATGTGTTTGTCATGAATGGTGGTGCTGTGAGCTGGAAAAGTTCCAAGCAAGATACAGTGGCCTCCTCTTCAACAGAAGCTGAATATATTGCTGCCTCGGAGGCTGCAAAGGAAGCTGTTTGGATTAGGAATTTCCTGATCGCTCTTGGTGTGGTTCAGGGCTCGTCCAATCCCTTGGACGTTTATTGTGACAACAATGGTGCTATTGCACAAGCCAAAGAACCTAGACAGCACCAGAAGAACAAACATATTCGCATGCGCTACCATCTGATTCGTGAGTTCATTGATGAAGGTAGTGTCATGTTATGCAAAATACATACGGACTCAAATGTTGCTGATCCCTTGACTAAGCCACTCCCGCAGCCTGCGCATGAAGCGCACACAAGAGCAATAGGTATTAGATACTCTCTAGATTGACTCTAGTGCAAGTGGGAGACTGAAGGAAATATGCCCTAGAGGCAATCATAGAGATGATTGTATTTCATGTGTATCCATGAGTTATTATAATGTTCCTTGAATATCCATATACCAGGCAACTTGTATTGATTGGCAATTATGTGAATTGTTTGTGAAACTCTTTACTTGTATGGTTATCTAATAATTGTGCCTAGTCGGAGTTCATGCGAGGACACACGTGAATATTAGACTAGCACATCGATTGGTTAATGACTATGTTTCGCAAGTCATTGACATGGAGATGTCAAACCAATGATGTGGACACATGTTATGAACATGGGGTTGGACTGACCCAACATGAGACTAGCAATAATACTTGCAGCTCTCTCTACACATCGTGTACGTTTTGTCCTTAGACCTGAGATTGTCGCATGTACTTGAGATGTGGATCGACCTACTTTGGGGCTATCAAACACTACTCCGTAACTGGGTAGTTATAAAGGTAGCTTTCGGGTTTGTCCTGATACATGCTGCAAGGCATCGGTCAATCAAGATGGGATTTGCCCCTCTCTACTTGAGAGAGATATCTCTGGGCCCCTCGAGTGATCGGATCCAGAAATGCATGGCCGTGCTACATATGGTTAAGAGTTAACCTAGTAAAGGGATTCTGAATCACAGTATCGAGAAAGAGAGGTCAGCTTAGAGCTAGACCAAATATCGTGAGGCAAAGGGAAAGACATGTACTCAACCTTGTGATGGTTCGTCCGAATGATCTTTATATGCGTTTAGGAGTTGGCACGTCTTGCTAGAGGCCGCTACCAACTATTGACGGAGTAAGTGTACTCGCGTCATGTCTATACGTGTATGAACCTATAGGGTCACACACTTTAGGGGCTGGAAGCCTAATGAGGATTGGATCCGAATTAGACCAGGCTTAGGCTGCTAATGGGCTGCTAATGTAGAAGCCCACCAGGGATGCCTATATAAGAGGGAGTAAGGCGAGCTGAAAAGGAGAGAGCATTCCACCCAGCCGCCACTCCTCTTCCGCCTGTGTTGCACGCGCAGACCTAGCAGTCTGGCGTGTGACGACTTCCACTCCGGACGTGTGGATACCTCGGAGGTGCTGCATCTGTAGCACTTGGACGAGCCGCGCAAAGGGGAGCTGCTCGTGGGACGAGGACGAGGAGGAGACGTAGAACATCTACACTGCCGCAACGTGCTTCATCGAGTTCCGCACCTGCGCGTCTAGCGGTAATCCCGTGATCTATGACAATAGTATTCCTGGTTGACGCGGTAGAAATTTTTGATTTTACGCTAGTGTAGCCTACCCGTAACCCTTCAGCCAGACCATTCATGAAATTCCTAGCCAGAGGAGAACTACCCGAAGAAGAGGTATAGGCAAGGCAGGTGAAGCGCAGAGCAAGCGCATACACCATCATCAACAACGAGGTCTACAACCGCAGTGTTGGGGGCATTTATTAGCGGTGCGTGAGCCAGGAAGAAGGAACACGACTGTTGACCGACATTCACTAGGGCGAGTGCGGCCACCACGCGTCGTCACTAGCCATAGTGGCAAAGGCATTCCGCCATGGGTTCTACTTGCCCATGGCACTAGAAGACGCCGAGCAGATCGTCAAGGCATGCAACGGTTGTCAGCGGTTCAGCCAGCAGAAGCACACTCTGTCTACATCACTCAAGACGATCCCCATCACCTAGCCGTTTGCCGTCTAGGGGCTCGACATGGTTGGCCCTTTTAAAATGGCCAGATCCGGCTTCACGCACCTGCTGGTGGCAGTGGACAAATTCACCAAGTAGATAGAGGCAAAGCCAATAAAGAAACTGGATGGACCAACAGTGGTCAAGTTCTTCACGGACATAATCACACGCTTTGGCTACCCCAACAACATCATAACCGACAACGACACAAATTTTTCCAAGGGAGCTTTCGCAAGATTTTGCGGAGACAAGGGCATCCGCTTGGACCTTGCATTAGTGGCACACCCCCAGTCCAACGGACAGTGTGAGCGAGCAAACGGCCTAGTCTTAGCCGGAATCAAGCCCCGGTTGATCGAGCCACTAATGCGATCCCCCGGCTGATGGATTGAGGAGCTACCAGATGTGCTCTAGAGCCTTCGCACCATGCCAAACCGGTCCACCGGCTATACTCCATTCTTCCTCGTTTACGGGGTGGAGGCGGTCTTGTCCATAGACATCGAGTACGACGCACCCCGCAAACTGCTTTACACATAGCAGCAAGCCAAAGAAGCATGGGAGGACATCGTCGACCTTTTCGAAGAAGCACACGAGCTGGCATTGTCCAGATTCGCCATCTACCAGCAAAACTTGTGTTGTTATCATGCCAGCCGGATCTACAGTGTCTCGTTACGCGAGGGCGACCTGGTATTAAGGCTGGTACAAGACACCAAGGGGATTCACAAGTTATCTCTACCTTGGGAGGGCCCATTCATCGTCAGCCGGGAACTGCAAAACAACTCATACTACCTCATCGACGCCCGTCAGCCTAAAAAGAACAAGATGGATCGCTCAGGTGAAGAAACTGAGCGCCCATGGAACGCGAGCCTGCTTCGCCCCTTTTACACTTGAGCAAGAAGTGTATGTATCTTACCTTTATGTAATGAATAAGCATGAGAGCCTCGGCATAGTCTCGGGGACTCCATAATAAATTAGAAAGTCATGTTGCACAATTTGGTTTTCCGGCTGCATTACTCTAACCCTGGAGCCGGCGATCCGTCTCGGGGACTCGTCGGTTCACCCAGACGGCTGTGCGACCCACGCGGAAAAGGACTATACGTGTTTCCTAGGGCTTCCTCTCCGGTTCCGGCTGCAGACCGCAAGCTGGCTAATAGATCCGGCGAGATTAGAACGCTCGAAGGCCCCTACACGAAAAAGCTATGAGGAAAACAAGGACGCCTGGACGTCTCGACTACGCTCGCTCGCCCAAGGCCAATGACCCAAACCCAAAGTATCGTGCAGTACGACTATTAAGCTACCCCTTCGACTCCGGCTCGAAGCCAATAAGGGAACAACATAAAAACTGGCCAATGCTCACTAAGAAAAGGGCAAAGTCATTGGATTTGTGCGAAACAGCAAAACCGCAAAACTAGTAAATCTAAGATTACAATTCCACTTGCATCTGTTTAACCAGGCAAACAACTTGTTTGTTTCTATGTTTGCATGAGCCAAAGTTCCATAAAGAACACCCAAGCCGAAGGCTAGTAGCTTATAGGAGGCAGCAGAGCAGGTAAAGAAGCTTCGACCCGGCTGTATCATCCATCCTGCCCGAACCTCGGGGACTACACCCTGTGGGTGCGCTTGCGCGCCCCCACACAGAAACCTGCAATAGACAACAACATAAAGGAGCTTCAACCCGGTTGTATCCTCCATCCGGCCTAAACCTCGGGGACTACACCCTGTGGGTGCACTTACGCGCCCCCACACAGAAACAAGCATGCAGCAAATGCAAAACAGAAAGTGCAAATGAAAAATCACGAGCAACAACCCAAAGGGAGGCGATGCTCCCACGAGAGTTCAGTACCAAGAAAAGAGACGAATGTTCAACAGCACGAAAGACAAGTTCTTCATCCACAAATACTCCTGGCATACCGGAGATCAAGTTCACTAGTTGGCAGAAGGGCCGGAGGCACCGGATGGGGCTTTGGTACTGGAGGCAACGTCGGCCGAGGCGGTCTTGGGCATAGGTGGGGCTTCACTGTGTGGCACAACTGGGTCGTGGTGATACGGCTCCGAGCTAGCCGGGTCACTGAAGTCCCGGTCCAGCTAGACGAAGCTCCTGATCTTCACGCCACAATAGCGGATATCAGGAACCTCGGCACGAAGTTGATCGTAGCTGGTCCCTTGGCGAAATCCGCGAGAGAGGCTCCGCAGATCCACGTCGGGGTACCAACACTTCAACAACACCAGCACCTTCTCCCCACCGCCACGAGCCGCCGACTCCCGAGCCACATCCATGAGATCCGGAGCGCCCGACAGCTTCTCGGCCAGAGCCTCCATGGTCGCCGGCTAGACGGTATCGGGCCAGACATAGTCATGGACGTCGAGGGCGGTGGCACGAAGCCGGTTCGCCTCTTCGCTAACAACCGCCACCAGCTCCCCCGGGTGGAGATCCTGCTCCGGATCCGTCTGGGGAATGTGGGCCA
This sequence comes from Avena eriantha, assembly GCA_910589775.1. Classification (NCBI taxonomy): domain Eukaryota; kingdom Viridiplantae; phylum Streptophyta; class Magnoliopsida; order Poales; family Poaceae; genus Avena; species Avena eriantha. Next base: position 240,569,053 of record OU342745.1, read on the forward strand.
GCACCTGATTAGTCGCCTCAGGATACTGAGTTGCACCCGGGAAAGGAGAAAGTGGTCAATGCGGGCTGCAAAAGGTTAAAACTACAATACCGGCTAGGATCGAGAACACTTACTAACAACAATCTCAGCGATTTGGCAAAGCTCGCTTAGTGCCGCCTCCTTGGCCTTGGAAACCTTGAGGTCATCCTCCTGGGTGGCATAGAGCACCTCCAGATTCTTCAGCGCCTCAGTCCGGGTGTCCGCCACCTTCTTGGCTTGGCCAGCCTTGATCTCCATCTGCTGCTAATGCGCAGCCAGCTGGGCGATCTTGTCCTGGCGAGCCTTGTTGGACTCCTCCAGTCGGGCAACCTCTCCATTCAGCCAGGCCACCTCACAGTCCCGGTCTGCCAGCAGAGCTGCAGGAGGGTAACCAATATTCAACAAGAAGCGCAAGAAATCGCGCAATCGGGAAGACATGGCAGAGCAAGCAATCTTACGGCTTAGGTCCCGTGAAGTCTTGGCGGCATCGGCAAGAGCCCTCTGCGTAAGAGAGAGAGGTAAGAACAGGCTGCGGCACGAGACGGCGAACAAACATCAAAGTCAGCAAAAAGACGCATACCTCCACGGAGGCCCCCAGTGCCTTGGCCTGGCCAAGCCCCTGCTCCACTAGCTCACGGGCCTATCCAATGGCCAAGGGCGCCCTCCCCGACAGGTGTGCCAGGGCGGCGTCCAGCGGCGGTGCAGCCCGAGCCGGCATCCAGCCGGTGACCTGGAGGTCATCGTCACTCCCCAGGGCCGTGGAGGGCCCACCCGCCGGCTGGACCGGGACATCTGGCTATGGCACCTCCCCTGGCTCCTCCACCCAATAGGCGCTAGAGTCAGCGCCCACCGTTGAGCCAGAGGGAGGCGCAGCCGTGCCGATGCGCCCAAGCGGAAGACACTCGGCAAGCCGAGAAACAGCCCCGGCATGGTGCAGCATCACGGGCGCAGCCGACAACACCACCTCCACCGCATTGGCCGTAGCCGGCGAGGCAGGTGCTGCCTCGGGCGTCGTAGTCGGCGCACCTCCGTCCCCGGCAGGCGGAGGGGCGGACGCGGTGGTGACGGTCGTCGAGCCGGGCAAGGCCATTGCCTCGCTGCGAGAAGGAAAAGGGTGAACAAAGCAAGTGCGAGCCAATCAACATAGATAACAGGAATAAAGGAGCACCTACTCGGCAACGCTCGGCATGGTGACCGCAGGTCTAGGGTGGCGACTCTTCTTGGTGGTGCCTCTAGCCGGCGTAGCGCTGGTCGAGGCGGCACGCTTCCCTCTGGCCCTGGGCGCAACAGCGTCGGCAAGATCCACATCCTCGCCATGCGCAGCTATTCCAGCACAAGCAGAACATGAAGTTCGCGGTTAAAACACGGCAGGAGCAAGTCAGCCAAGGACAAGGAAAAACCTCTCACCGGGTGGGAACTCGCAGCCCTCGTCGGCCCACATGGGGAACCGCTCCGGCTCCACCGGCGGAGCCTTTGCCGGCGTGTGGTCCATGGCAAAGTTGGGGAGCTCATTGTCTCCCATGCCGTCCTCCGCTTGCTTCGTCGTAAAAAGCTACTCAACGAGGGAAGATAAGAGGCACGAAATAGGAATCCCTCAGGAAAATCCACCAGGAAAAGAGGAGAAAAGACACACCTTCGGCGGGAGCCGGCCGCGGTGGTATGACCAGCAGGAGAACTCCCAGCCCTCCTCTGAAGCCTCCTTGGAGATGGCGGCAAGACACTCACAGAGGGCCGCGTACGGCACGTCCAGCCAGGACACCTGGGTGGGGTCCAGATGGCCGGAGAGGTGGCACATCTTGTGCGACTGGTGCTGCAGCAGGAGCACGCGGCTTGCCATCCAGGATGCCAAAATGTCCCAGGTGGTGAGCCGCTCCTTCTCCACCAGGACCGCCAGCCGGGCAGCCATCCGGTCAATGTCACCCTGGGCGCCGAAGTGCTGGATGTTCCAGGCCTTCCGGGTGGAAGGGACGTTCGTGAAGACAGGGATCTTGATCTGGTCCACCTCGATCGCATTGCGCGCGTAGAACTACAAGCGCTGCCAGAGCTTGACGGTCTCCGAGAGCTCTAGGCGTGGCATCCCCACCAACAGCCGCAGATAGATGGCGCAGCAGCCCATCTCTGTCAGCGGGCTGCCCTTGCCAACCACCTGGACCTTGAAGTGAAAAAACTTCAAGAAGTTCGTGGCGTCAGGGCAGGCGCCGAGATACGCCTCGCATTTCCACGGTGTTGGCTCCGAGATGGTGGACCTGGAGGTCGAAGGAAACAAGCAACTCGAGGATGAACTAGCTCAGCGGCAGCCCAAGGGCACGAGCGAACTTGGCGAGGAAGACGACGGCCTTGCTAGGCTGGGGGTTGGGCACCCGCTCTCCCTCCGGCACGAGGCGATGCTTCAGCAAGCGCTCCGACGGCAGGAACCTCCCCTTCGGTACTTCCGCACCAATTCCTCGGTGACGTACGAGCCACACCACCCGCCGGCGACATCAGGCAGCATATTGTTCAGGAAGGTGGCCGTGTTTGAAGCGCGGGGGCCCGTCGGTGCGAAGGAAAAGGAACGGTGTCGGTGACCAAGCAGCAGCGGCGCAGAGAAGCTGATGAGGGCTTGAGCGCAAGGGAGTAGAGGGGCGGCAGGCACAGGAAGACAAGGTGAGGAGCCCCTGCTCCTTGGCGTCCCTATTTATCGGGGAGGAAAGGCCGCGCCAGTTGGCCTCCCTCCATGCCACGTGGCAGGCAACTGCCCCACTTCCCCATGACGATTCAGGGCGGATCGCGTGTGCCAGTGCCACACGCCCAGAAGATCACGCAGGAGTTACTGCTGGAGGCAAACCGCGCCCATGATCTCCAAGAAACGGCAATGATGAAAGCGTGCGCGTAGTTACAAAAAACTACTATGACAGACCAAGAGGTCAAACTGATGCGACGCGCACCAGAAATGGTAGGTGTGGCTGACGCAAGCAACGATGACAGCAAACTGGCGATCCCTCGCTAGGCCGGGTGCGGCAGCCGATCAAGAAGATCACCGCTCACACCCTGTGGGTGGGGCCATCGGCTCTTTAGCCGGTAAACCCTAGCCAGGAAACAACGAAGAATCTCAAGCCAGTACAAGACAAACACTACAAGACAAAAGAAAACGACAAAGCATATGCACCATCAATCATTTCAAATGAGCACGCAAGAACTTCTCCATGAGGGCCAAGTCCTAACACGCTCGAGGACTAGTGTCGGGGGATAACCCCCGGGTAGGCAAAGATCAGACCAACCGGCCCGCTCCAAGGAGCTGATGCCGTCTGGGCCCAGATCAAGAAACCACAGCCGGGTAGAATCCCCCAACCGGTCCATGTCCAAGTTTCCTCGGCTGGCCCGTCTAGCTGGGTAGCGAGAAGAACCGGCTAGGAGGCCGTTCCTAGCCGGCCACCACGGATCCGCTGGCGGCGGTACGGGGGAATGATGCTCCTTGCTGAGCGCACCTTTGAGCGGACAGGCTGGCTAGCCTGGTCGGCGCTACCGGACAACTGTGCCAAAGCTGGAGGCTGATGAGCAAAGCAAGGGCTGATGAGGAAAGCTCCGGCTTACGCATAAAGAGCCGGGTGATGGATAAAGAACCGGCTGACGAGCAAAGCAGGGGCACTGGACACTGTAGCGCTATCCTTCCCTGTACTGGAGGCTTGACTGGACCCGGACCTATCGCTTGGCCCTGCCCAGCCGGCCCGCTTTGTAAGGCCTAGATCCAAAAAGTAAACCCTAGAACCCATCCTGTAAACTACCTCCTGAACCAGTATATAAAGGGGCTAGTGCTAGGGTTCTAGGGAGACATTTTACAAGTTAGAGGTTCCCCACATTGGACAAGTTGAGTAGCTCCTTCTTCTCCTTCTAGCAAGTAGCAGCCAGGAAAAAAACTCGAGGAGCACCTGTATTGGGCATCCGCCCCCTTGATAGTAGATCCTTGGAGGAGTCAGAGCTTTACCTCGCCAAGAGGGCTCCGAACCTGGGTACTTCGCTGTGTTTGCAGTATCTGTCTCCAACCCATTACGAGTAGCCACCGATATCATCCAGATTATCCCCTTCAAGCCATCCCCGATGGTACTGCCGTGTTCCACACCACGACAACTCTAATCAACGATTTGATTGTGAATTATGGGTTACTCCCATAGGGAGCGCTGGAAGCATATTCGACTGAAATAAGCAACAAAGACGATAGCAGTCATCGAAACTTTTTAGTCCCCACTCGAGTCTATGACTCGAATAGGCACTTGGGGGCTACTCCCATAGGGAGCGCTGGTCGCGCAACCTATGATTATTTTTCCCTGTATGTTGTACTGTGTGTCGATAACATCCACACTCGAATGCAATGGCGACTCCACCTCATATTTTCTCTACAAAGAGATTACATCTCCTGGGCCACCCGAATCATCTCCGCAATGACACAATTCGGCTGCCGCGCTTATAGTGTGAAGATAAGACCTGAATAAGGCATGGCAATGCATCTGCTGTGCACTACCAGAAATGTATCCGTGCCTGCAGGCACGATGAACATGCCTTGATGGATGTGTCGAGTACTCACATTTATACATTGGAATTCGACTCCTGTAAGACCTTTGCGGCGTGAGTCGAATTATGCCAACACTTTTCCGAATTCAAGTCCGAGGACTCGAGTTTGAGTAGATTGCGTTCTTTTTCCTGAAGGCAGTTAACTGATACTGATACATCGGATAAATCGGGCACGTATATCAACAATCCCTATGACACAGACAGAACACTCGAAAATATACTCGGTCACGCACTCGAAAGACTTCATAAAGTATCCAGTCGAATCTGCGATTCCACTAGACACTTGGGGGCTACTGACATGGGTATACCCTACAGGTACTCGAGCTTCACATATACGATCCAGATACGGTAGAAGCCCAGGGTGTTGCCAAGGCCCAATGCAGGATTCGGGTGATCCACGGACTCTTCGATTGCTTGTAACGCAAGAAGAAGCCTAAAGATAGAAAGTTCAAAGGAACGAACCCTAGTCTGTAACCCACTCAACCTGCTATCCAAGACCTAGCCTATCTATATAAAGGCTAGGAGGGGGTAGCGAGGAGGACAATCACAACCCTAGTTTCCACAACCATTGCAGACTGCATTTGCACACCCCTGTAATCCTCGATTCCTTCAGTAATTCCAAGAGCAGACAAACAAGAGTAGGGACCTCTACGAGGCCTGAACCTGGGTAAACCTCACGTCCCTGTGTGCTTGTTTGCTAGCTGATTGATGCCTCCAACGCTCCCTCCTTCTCTAAAACCCAAGTCCATAACAATGGGCATTGGCGAGTTAAACCCTCGTCACTTGGTATTTCTACTAAGACTAGAATGAAAAGTTTTTATGGAAAGGTTTTGGAAAAACCTAGAGGTAAGAGTAGTTGAAAGCTCTGTATTGAGAACATAAGGATATTATATATAGTTCTCCATAGTTTTATTAATAGAAACGAGTAGAACATTTTGTTGTGTGAAAGTCATCTTGGCTCAAGTTTTGGAATGCCAGAACATTTGAGAATATGAAAGAGGATCCAAGACATTTCCTTTGTAAAATAGTTTTTGTCAACTAGGGATGAGGTAAGGAGTATATCATCTAATACACAATCAATGGCATGATTCCAAGAAAACTAGAAAGCAAACATTGCAACACTTAGCAAGAAAAGGTTTGTGTTCCCCCTGATTTTTGCATTCTGGACATCTAATTAAGGTTGCTGAAATTGGGATGTTACAGGGATGGGAAAATCCCGATCTTGATTCATACACATCAACCTACCCCTTTGGAATACCCGAGAGACACCTTTATGATCATCCTGTTATGAGGCATTAGCAACCGTGATTGATGTAGTTAAGCTAGCCTCTAGTGATAGCGATTAGATATGATCTCACCGACAAAGGATTGCGTTACTACATTTTCTTAGTTATCGCAATATTAAAGTTGGTGAATGGATCTCATTGCAATACTAAAGTTGGGTGTGTGTGCATCACATTATTTACTGAATGATATGAACCCATTGTCAATTGACATAAATTTCCATGACCAGGAAACATCAATCATCAGTTGACCAATGAGCTAGTTGGCTAGAGGCTACTAGCAATTTTGTTTGCACGTGTACTAATATTTCCGCTTAATACGCTTATAGCTTGGCATAAAACTTATTGTGAACTTTTGAGATATGAAAATAAAAACATATTTATTATTTGCCTCTAGGGCATATCTCCAACAGTCTCCCACTTGCACTAGAGTCTATAATCTAGTTATTGCTTTGCACATTTAACTCCTATGGCATTCTGGTGTTGTCCACATGTGTTGCTTGTGCTAAACCTAATCTCCAAAACTGACACTTTTAGCTTTGTGTGTATTTGCATGTATTTGTGTCACTACGCATCACTCATTATCCAATGAGATGGCATTTTATAATTTTATCTTCTGGTGAGACCTCAATTCCTTAGCCAAGATCTTCATAGTATAGCCTACTTGGAACTTTCTTCCTTTTCACTATGCCACCTTATTTCTTAACACATAGCCTAAATTGATATAAACTTCATTTGTATATGTGAAAAACTTGTATCAATGTAACCCATTACAATGAACTATTTCATCATATCCACATATAGAGCATATTATTGGTTCTTCCAAAATACACAAGAATATCATTACTATTTTCCAATGATCATCTTATGAATCACTCTGGTATATTCTCCTAACACTTAAAGCATAGGACTCATATAGATATGTACATATCATGGAATTCATGATTAATCAAATCATTCATGAGGTTTCACATACCAATTATCAGTGGCAAGAACGTTTCTTGTCCTATCCATTTTGAACTAATTCAATATATCATCTATGTACTTTGGCATCACTATATTAGAAATTAAATATATATGTATATATTTTGATGTCTAACATTCTAGTTTTGCCTAAGTCTTTCATCAAAAATCCAATTTTAATGTTAATTCGCGTTAAAATAAAGATACATCACTTCCAATCAAAAAATGTATTTTACATAAAGCAATGTAGGTATATCTTAATGCTCCCACTTACTTTCTTTTAAACATAAGAATATTCATCATTTCTGATGAAATTAAACTGTTGACAGTTTTATCGCGGTGAAGATTCCAACTCCAAGATGCTTACTTTAACCATTGGAGTTTTCATATATCTTAGCATCCTTCGAATTAACAAAACACTCTAGATAGTATCAATTACACATCCTAAGTAACTATTATATTAGAAGAATGTTGGTTTGTTTATTAAACTACCATATCTCAATATGTAGTGGTTGCTACAATAATCCGTACAGACTAAATCTAGCTACAGAAGATAAAATATTATCGTTGTCAACTCTTTGATCTTTGTCATAAACTTCTTTTCGACATGTCCACCATTTCACAGATGTAAACATCCATGTATGTTTATTTATAGATCCACCTAAGCTTTGAAAGGTTCACACCTTCCTAAGGGTCTACCTAGTCCATAACTTGATTTCCGTGTCTGGATACTATCAGGAATTATTATGACCTCTAGCCATTTAACGAAGTCAGGGCACATCATTCCTTCTTTGCATGTAGTAGGTATATCATTGTCTAACTATGACACTTTGTCCTCAAATCTTGTTATTTGATTATCACTCGATCAACATGGTTCAATAGGAACATAGATTTCTAGAACTACAACATTTTTAGAAACGATAGCCATGAGCATTTTAGCTGCTAAAACACTTTTTGGTGTTGCGCTACTCTAATCATGTCACTTAGGTTCAAATAAACTCATTAAAATTTCTATTGTCCTCCCACTTAATTTTTCACGAAAAATTCCTTCTCAAAGAACTCATCGATTTAGCGATAAACACTTTTGTATTTATTGTTATGGTGGAAGAATTCCCAATGATTACTTTGTGATAACCTACAAATACATGCATATCTGAATTTGGTTTTGTAAACATTTTACATATGCCTTGCATACAAAAATTTAACAAAATACAAACAAGGTTCTACCCCTTGCCATTTCAACAGATCATGATGCTACTCTTTTCAGTGTATAACCGGTAGTCACTATAGCATAATATTTTAAATCATGATGAAACTTTTATATTTGATATTATCAAGTCAAACTAGGTCCAATTAAATTCTCAAAACATTCCATATACCACTATGGTGTTTCGAGAAACTCAAGTTTATGAAACACTTTCTCAACTTTTAGATGCTTGCTAAATTAAACTTGTAACTCAAATATGTTCTTTTATGATCTAATCATAAACTCTTGATTTTCTTGTTACGATGATTTCTACTTCACCCTAAAACCCTTGAACATGTTTCAAATGTCCTATACTTCTTCCTCATTAAACAAATATACTTATTGTATATCTATTCTGGTCCTTGCTGAAAGTATACAAAGTAGAATAATCCACCACACACGTTTTTACATAATGGATCACATACATCAACATGTATTAGTTCCAATAAGTTAGCCGTCATTCAACTTTTGCGCGTGAACAGAGTTTTAGTTATCTACCAGGAAGTATTACGAGCATCAATTCAATCGAAAACAACTTGAATCCAAAATTCCATCAACATGGAGTTTCTTCATGTCTTTCTATCCAAGATAACTTAAATGGTGGTTTCACACTTAAAGTGAAATTCCAATAATTTTGTCTTGCGGTGTTTTAGAGTTAAGTTTTATGATTTTTATTCTACCAACAAGATTTATAATGGTTCATCCATCATCTATGGAATAAAGTAATGGTTTGATCTACAACTTTTGTTCACAATACTGGAACCAAATAACAATTATTGGAATAAATCTAGATGTCTTGGTTGTTGATGTATATGACAAACATAATAACATTTTATTTATTTTCTGATGAACATGATCACCATATTGTCTTGCTAGTTACTTATGCCATTGTATTTCTTATATTGAGTTGCTTTGTATGACACTTCATATCAACCAATCCAATATCTAATACTGAAGAATTACATTGTTTTAAAAAGCAAAGAATATATTGATAACATGTATATCTTCTATATACCTGAGTTGGACAAAGCCGACAAGTATTTTTGTTATACAAATTACATTTGTGAATTCTCTTTCAATGTTTTTCTCTCTTTTAGAAGAATCAATAAACATCAATAGTGACACTAATCATATGGTACATGGTTCAAGTGTGTTAGTCAAATATTAATACCCTCAAACTTTCGCTTTGAAGTGGATCACTAGCATCACCTGATATGTGTTCTTATGGATTCTACTTTTAGTGATCTGTTAGTACACTAAACATTTTATCTATACCTCTTATTCATCCTATCATGAAAACTTTCATGATGAAACTACTATAGCTCACAAGGATGAAAGTTTGTATAACTTTAGTTCCCAAATCTATGGGTGACAGGTATGCCTAGCGTCACCATCATTTGAAAATGCTCATCCAATAGAGAATATGTTTGTGACTAAATTATATTTTATCATATTGCAATCAAACAATGTTTCAGATATCAGAATATATTTTACACAAGATGATTTCTGAAACAAACTTTAGCTCCTAGATAATTTTGGTACTAAAAAATTTCTTTCTAATATCAAGTATCATGGAGGCAAACATTATATTTTAGATACTATATTTGGAATCACTTACTCTAGGATTAATACACTTTATTAAATCTTATTGAGTAAGTGAGGTTTATTTGAAATTTTTCTTTAGGACTTTTATCTTTTAATTCAACACTTAGACAATACAGTAGTAGTCTGTAGAGTAAGTATCTAGAATTCTATAGTTCTATTGTCTCAATTACAACTAAGCGCAAGGTAGTCTAACGATGCCAATGATGGCCGTGAAAATAGCCATCTTTATCCATATTTAAATCTTATTTTAAGTCAAGAAAATTACTAAATAACTCTCTAGTCTTGCTACTAATGACTAACTATTTTAAAGATGTGCAAATCCTTCTCATGATTTGTGATGTGTAGAAAATCATGCCTTTATGACGAGATCGGGAGCAATTAATGAATAATATTTAATTACTAACACAACTAAGTCAACTAGGGGCCAAAAGGTGTTTCTAGGAAGTTTAACGAGCATCGGTACGGGCGAGCTCACCCGTACCGTCCACCCTTACAGCATGTATGCACCTTGCTTAGGTCAAACCAAACTACTTATGTGAAGGAAGCAAGAGCATTAGAGGAGAGACACACCCTCCAGCCGCCATAGAATCCATTCGCCATTCTGATCTCATCCATCACACACTGAAGGAGATCCATACCACCATAGTTCATCACCTCCATATCCCACCTCCTTCATAGCCATGGACATTCTCTTTTAATAGAGATCCCCTTGCAAATTGGTGACCATTGTAAGAATATTTGATTTCAATCTAAGTATTTTGCCAATGATTCATATTCTTGATATTATTATTATGAGTGAGTATACCTCATGGTCCATGCGTTGGGGTGAAGCCTCACAACATCCATGTGCATCTAATTCTATGGGAATATTGTGTAGTGATTGAATAGGAACTTTTTTAACTTGTATCTTTATCTCTACCTCGATCCGAGGACTTGAAGGTACCCAAGGCCCCACAGGTTGATCACGGTGTGAGGTGAGATGAATGGGGAACATTGTCTAACACGCGAAATCCCAGTGACAGAAAGGGGGGGTAAGGTATTCGCTTGGTGATTCGCTTGGGATCGATAGTAACATCATTGATCTTAAGGTTTTGGTATGTTTTACTTAATAATCATTGTAACCCGTGGTTTCGGGTATGACGGTAGGACCAAGAGATTATTGTCACTTGTGGTATCAGGGGAACTAGTAGCCGAGGATGTACTACCCATAATTCTTATCACAATTAGATCATTTTACACATGATTGTGCTTAATCTTATTTTTACCCCATTTGTATGCATAGCTATAGGTGAATATTCAACCCTGGCATATCTCCATCATTGAAAACAACCAAAAGATACAAAGTATATTATAAAGATCCGGTAAATGAAAAACAAAAATAAATAGCAAGTCTTGTAGAAGTTCCTCATTTCCTTTTAGCAAGTGTTTCTCAAGGTTCGAAAAAGCTTGGTATTTTTTAGGGAAAAAGGTACTATACTTCATCTGTAATTTGGATCGAAGGTATGAGCCATTTTTCTGGCACCGCTGCCGAGGAAGCAATTTTGCTATCCTAGTGAGCTTATTAGAGACCTTATTTATTAGTTTTAATTATTATTGTTAGTTTATTTTTTGTTATCTATCTGAAAACTCCAAAAAATTAGCTACTTGTTCAACTATTTCTCTAAATATAAAAATACCAAAAGATAATTACTATGGCAAAAAATAAGCTTGGGGAGTATGCTACTCCAAATGATGACTTTATTCATGCACCTATTACTCTTCCTGCTGCTACAGCGGAGAATTATGAGATTAAGCCTAACATTTTGAGTTTGGTTCAATAGAACCAATTTGGAGGCTCGACTGCTGAAGATTCAGGTTTGCACCTAAATACATTTACTATAATATGTGACATGATGTGCATAAAATATGTTGACCCTGATGCTGTTAAATTATGGTTATTTCGTTATTCACTTAGAGGAAGAGAAAAATATTGGTTGCTAGCTTTGCCTAAAGGAACTATTTTCATTGCAGGAATGTATTAATATTTTCATGACTAAGTTTTTCCCTCCAGCTAAGACTATGCAACTTCGATCAAAAATTATAGGTTTTAGACAAGAAGACCACGAGCCACTAGGGCTTGCTTGGGAAAGAATGAAGGAAGCAGTAATGAGTTTTCCTATCAATGGGATGAAGACTGGTTAATTATCCACTTATATTATAATTCCCATAACCCAATGTCTAAATCTATGTTTGACACTGCAGCCAGAGGCACATTCATGGGAAAGTAAGTAGATGTTGCCAAGAAACTTCTAAATGACAAGCAAAGCAACCATGACCAATGGCATGCAGATAGATATTCCTCACGAAAGGTGAATGCAATCACCGAGGAGACTAATGAAGAGCTTACTTCAAAGGTAGATGATCTTCTAAAAAATTAAATGTTAAGGAAACTCAGGTAAATGCCATCACCAACTCAAATATTGAGTAAGTGGATTTTATAGCTCATAATCCTTATAACCCTGCATGTAAGAGTCAAAACTATGGCTCGAACTTTCAAAAGCAATATGCTAGCCCTATAGGTGCTCCAAACAACAAAAACTATACCAATAGTAATGGAGCAAGTAATGGTGATCTCCCGCTTGAAAATTCTTTCAAAGCATTTATGCAACCACAAACTGAAAAGACTTCTTATTAAGATTATGGAGAACCATGAAACTATTATTAAAAAACTATCTAATCAAGAAGTTACTCTGAAAAATTATGTTCAAACTTTATAGGAAAGAACAAAGATTGTGCAAGCACAATTGGGAAAAATAGCTAAGAGTCAAACTTCCATCCTATCAAGATTTACAGGAAAGCCCGAGCCAAATCCGGTCGAAGATCTCAATATGATGAGGGTTGAAAACAAAGATGAGAAGCTTGAAGAGCTGGACTATAGCAATGCACCATATCTGGATTATAGCATGGAGGATTTTGTGAAGATGATCACCATAAAGAATCCCGGTATTGAAGGATGTAATGATGCCATGTACCAACATTTTATTCAAGAAGTAGTAGACAAGGTACATGAGGTAGAAATGCAATATAAGAAGTTAGCCTAACAACATTCAGCTAAACTAGATGATATATTTGAGCCCACTATTTAAATCCATGTAGGAGTTAATGATATTGTTGCACTTTGTGATACTAGTGCTAGTGTCTCAACAATTTCTAAAATTTTATTTAAAAGACTTAACCTTGGGCCATTTCAAGCTACTGAACTAAGACTCCACCTAGTAGATTCAACTTATAAACAAGTTGTGGGAGTCAAAGAGAATACTGTTGTATAAATCAAAGGATGTCCTGCACTAACCTATCTTGTTATAGTGGACATGCCTCAAGATCCTATATCACAAATAATTTTAGGAAGGCCATTCTTAAGAACTATAAAATCTTTAACCAATTTACATGAAGGTAATGTTAGAATAGAGCTACCATCTAGAGAACTTTTTGTAGTACACTTCCCTATAAAGAAAAAGGCCTAACCTAATGAAGATGGGATCATTACTTTAAAAGCCAACTATTTTGGAGTGAGTGTTCCACTTCCAAAACCAATATGATCACCATTTGGGTCAAGCTAATTGACATTAACTAGAAGTGCTTCATGAGGGGCAACCCATGTAAAATAAAAAAAATATTTGTGTTAGTGTTACTTTTGTTTATGTTTGTTTTGTTTTTGTTTACTAATAAACAGTGGTCAAGAGATCCATTGAAGAGAGGAGAAGAAACAAAGGTAATCTTTCCTTTAGATTTTATTCAATAACACATGATTATTTAATCACTAATTTAGTGTTGTAAATCTACTATTTTTGAGGTATAACTCATGTGCAAAAGCATGTGAGCAAGATACAACAAAAATTTCAAGTTTTGCAGGTTTTTGAGGCCATAATGACCATTAGTACAGTGGGATCCCACCTTACCACATGCCCATACCTCATCTCGGCTGAAGAAAATAAAGTTCTCATTTTTTCAAAGGCACTGAGTCCTTAACGACCACCCATACGGGGGACACGGTTGTACCAATCGCCCGTACCACTTCGACACAAAGTTTGAGAATTTATCAGAAAATACTAAGATCATAACGACCTTCAGTATGGTAGGGCGCGGTTGTACCATGCGCCCGCACCGAGTGTGTCACTAGGATCCAACCTCGATCCTAAGGAAACCTTGCTCACTACGGGCAAGCCATGATCACTGCGACCGTACTACCCGCACTTACCAACCGTTCGGCTGCGACATGAGCCCATGGAAGAGGTAAACCTAAATATAAACTCTTATTTTATATTTCTCTTCCTCCAAAATCAAACCACCTCCATTGGATATTCACCTCTACTCGTTTTTTATTCGATTCCTCTAACATCATTCATTCAAGGTATGTTTCTCAGCAAAACCATGCTCTAGCTCTAGAATTAGGTCTTATTTTGAGCTTATTATCCAATTGAGCATGTTTAAGTTTTGTTATTTAGAGGAGATTCTTTTGTACAAAATGTAGAGGAGTATTCCATGCTTATTTCTATCGGATCAAAAAAATTGAAGAAAGTTTTTAATTAGTGAAAGTTTAATTTTTAGATGAACAAAAGGAACCATAGCGTGCGGTGGCTGCACAAGCCGCACCATCGGTTGAAGGACTAACCCCTGCAGCGCTCAACATCCATTTCACAAAAGACTTTCAACTCAACCATTTTAATCGTCTTAAGAACCGCAAGATCAAGTCCACTAAATGGGCATGCCCCATATTCTGAACCAACTAGGCATTTGTCGTGGTTTTAATTATCTTTGCAACAATGTTGATTTTCTTGACTTTGTTTTCTAGGAGGCCACCACCTATCGTTGCTTGACACTCGAGTTTCTTAGCACTTTGAAGCATACGCTTGGTCCATTCTACATTTCCGAGGAGGATATCCTAGGAGCTGATAGGATCATGTTCCGCTTGATGAACCGTGAGTATGACTTGTCTCTCGATGATTGGTGCCACTACTTTGGTTTTGCCAACAATGTCACCGACATCAGCTCTACTTGTTTCACACTTAGTCCTACCCCTAACTAAGATGATAATTTCAAATATTGTCCCAAAGGGGAATCAAATTGACGAGGGGTTAACTCATCAATGCCCATCATAGATGGACTTAGGTTCGAGGAAGTAGGGAGCGCTGGAGGCATCGATCGGCTAGCAAAGAAGCACACAGAGATGCAAGGTTTACCCAGGTTCAGGCCTCGTAGAGGACCCTACTCATGCTTGTCTGCTCTTGGAATTATCGAGGGAGTCAAAAGTTATAGGGGGTGCGCAGATGCAATCTGGCGATGGTGTGGAAAACTAGGGTTGTGATTGTCCTCCTCGCCGCCCCTCCTAGCCTTTATATAGATAGGCTAAGTCTCGGGATAGCAGGATGAGTCGGTTACAAGTTAGGGTTTTCCCTTTCAACTTTCTATCTTGAGATCGCCGTGTGCCGCAAGCAGTTGGAGTTTCCTTTGGTCACCCGAATCTTTGATTGGGCCCTGGTAACATCATGGGCCTCTGCTAGACTGGACCGTATATGCCAAACTCGAGTACTTGTAAGGTATGCCCATGTCACAAATTGATTGTCCTGCAATTCACTATTTGTTTTATGTTATTGCTAACACCCTCCAGGCCCGTAGTGAGTTCACAAGAGTCAATGAGGCGGACATGATGATCCTCGTAAAAGCTGCCATTCCAAACTGTAACTTAATGCCAAATCTAGGCGCACTTCTAGTGATTTATTTGAAGTATCAAACTCTCCAAACTCGTGGAACGATATGCCGAGGGGGAGTTATCACCATTCTCGCCTAACCATTGGAAGGTGTTCGCCGTCTTGGTTTTTCTACGCTTAATGCATGTGGTATGATTAGAAACATTAATGGTAGGTATTGAAAGGATGTTGATTTCTCTTTGTATTTTTGTGTTGATGACAACTTCAATTGTGGTTTAACCGTGTGCCTAAGTTGAAAGTTTTTCCTAAGGATAGTTTGGTGTGTGGACTCACCTCTTGAAGTACCATGAAGACGACGTCTCTTATTTGCACGTTCTCTCTCTTTATGTTTTAGGGGACCGTACTATCAAGAGGGAGTCCACCTAGGAAGGTTATGGGAAATCATGCTTTCATGCGTAGACCATACTTGCACATCCACATCCCTCCTATTTTGCGGAGAGAGAGTGATCTTGTGAGGTGGATGATCCTTTTCTGTCCTGACCAAAAGTACCGGCCAGGCGCCGGTAGTTCCACTCGCAGTTTTCTACGGGGATGTCTAGCTTTAGTTCTGACTCAAGATCCGGTGGATGTTCCGCTCAGGTTCAGATACTCTCTGTTTGAGAGTGTCTTATTTGACAGACATAACGCCAGAAGTTTGCCGGTTGTACCGGTCAGAAGGTCCGATCACCCTCTGACTGGAACTTCCGGCCAACACTACCTGGCCAACTCTCTTTAGCGGTATTACTGCCGGGTACCGGTAGTTATAGTCAGGAACCTCGTGACCATGTACTTTCGGTGCTAGTTTCGATCCAAATTCCGCGAGGCATCAAATTTGATTCAGTATACTTCTATCTCAAAGTGTCATATTTGTCGGAAGTTGGACCGGAACTTTCGTCGGTAGTACCGGTCAGTTAGTCTTGCCTGCTGAGCTGGCTTTCATGACCGTTTCGGGAGCTACTCCGGACTATTGGAGGCTGCTCACCGGAAGTACCGGTTCCCCACCAATAGTACCGGTGGTGTCGTAGGGACAGAAATTGGTTCAGTTTGAAGGGGCATATTTAAGGCACCCTTCTTCCTCCTCTCATCTTATTTGTTTGTTTTCTCTCTCCTCCATTGATACAAGAGATTCATCTGCCTAGATATCTCTCCCTAGCAACTCACACCTCTTGATATTTTGAGGAGTGGGAGAGGTGACCTAGATCTACACTTCCACCAAAGGAATCATGATTTCCCCCACCCATCCTTAGTGGATCTTGTTACCCTTGGGCTCTTGGAACCCTAGATGGTGTGGGGGATCCTCAGAGCTGGGGCAATTGTTGTGAAGCTTCTTGGTGTCACTAAGGGCCTCCAATTGAGTTGTGGAGTCTCTCCTCAACCTTGTTGTAAAGGTTTCGGTTGGCGCCTTCAGGATCATCGGTTAGTGGATTGTGAGGCCGCCTTGTTGGATTCGCAACATAAAAAACAAAAATTTTCCTACGATGGGAAATATACGCCAAGATCTATCTACTAGAAACAAGCAATGGGTGGATATACATCCATGGAGAACTTATCCTCGAAGACAACAAAGCTTTGTTAATGAGTTGGAACTCGTGGATGATGTAATCGAACGCTTGCTGATCTCAAGATCGTGTGGAAGTCCTAGCGCTGCAAATCAGCAGCGCATCCATCCTCGCACACACGTTCAGGCCACCGAACAACCTCCACCTCCTTGCTCCAGCGAATCAGCAGAAGCAGCAACTCCTTCCAGACAAAAAGCTAACCGGAACATGTATCTCGCTAATCCAAGACCATGGGGTATCTAGAGGGGGAGAAAGATCCTTCACGAGGAGGTGTGCTTTGTGAGGAGGAGAGGGGGGCCTTTTATAGGGAGATGGGGGAATCCCCCTCCCATGGCCGGCGCCATGGGGAGGTGCCCCCACCCCTTCCCTCGTTCATGTGGTGAAGCTCCACTCACATAAATCTAGCCTCCACTCAAAATTCCACTCACATGCATTAACTTTCTAGAAACATTTAATGAAACTCTCATTTAATAAACTCTTTTATTTATTTTATTCATAATTTTGCTAATTACTTTAATTAACAAACATTCACATAAAACCCCTTGCAACATTTCAATATCACATGCAGAACCAGTTTCTGCAAATTCACCCGAAACAATTCCGGTTTTAATCAAAATGATTCCAACGCTTTGCAATTCTTTCGTATGAAACATATATGCTCTAAATGGTGTTTGGAAACCCATAAGTGTGTCACCCTATGGTTCGCGAATAATGCAGACATGATTGAGACTCCTCTCAGATCAATAATCAGAAGCGGCACCTGGAGATCCATTCTGACTCCTGCACATTCAACGATGACTTCTGTGATCATGAGAACCTTTAACGCTAGTAACTTAATCCCTTTGTATCACGATATATTACGTGTCCGAGATTCGATCATCGTATCCAAGTACCTAGTTTGATCTTGTTACTGACATGCACTCTTTTCTCATTCCCATGATATAACATTCTAGTGATCACATCACTTGCCTACAAACTATTCTCAATGTGATATCACCGAGAGGGCCCAGAGTATATCTATCCATCATTGGGATGGACAAATCCCACTCTTGATCCATGAGCCTCTACATAACACCTTCGTAGTACTGAACCCATCTTTATAATCACCCTTTTACGGTGTAACGTTTGATGTTATCAAGATACTCCTCCGGTGTTAGTGATTAACATGATCTCATGGTCTAAGGACTAGGATTACTTCGTATGTTGTTATTGCAATATAAACTCAATGACTTTGATCGTAATGCTATACTTCGGATGAATGTTCATCACATCATTTCCCCAATGTTGTGACCTCGTTATTAACGACATCCAATGTCCATGATCAGGAAACTTTGATCATCTTGTTAATCAACGAGCTAGTTTAAAGAGAGGCATAACTAGGAACTTTCCATTTGTTTATTAAACACACATGTATTAATGTTTCCGTATTAATACAATTATAGCATGAAAAATAAACATCTATCATATACTTGGAATATACATAATAACAACTTTATTATTACCTTTCAGGGCATATTTCCTTTAGTCTCCCACTTAAACTAGAGACAATAATCTAGTTACATAGTGATAAATCTAACACCCATGGAGTTCTAGTGTTGATCATGCTTTGCCCTAGCGAGAACTTTAGTCAACGGATCAGCGACATTGAGATTCGTGTGTACTTTACAAATCTTTATATCTCCATCCTTAACATGCTCTCGGATGGAGTGAAACGGATGCTTAATATGCTTAGAATTCTTGTGAGACCTTGGTTCCTTGGAATTGGCTATGGCTCCATTGTTTTCACAATAGATAACCATTGGGTCCAACGCACTAGGAACCAAACCTAGTTCAGTTATGAACTCCTTCATCCAAACTGCTTCATGCACCGCTTCTGCAGCAGCAACATATTCCGCCTCCGTCATTGATCCACCCACCACAGGTTGTTTGGAACTCCTCCAACTAACTGGTGATCCATTCAAGAGAAATACGTATCCAGATTGAGACTTAGAGTCATCCGGATCGGTGTCAAAGCTAGCGTCAACATAACACTTGGCGACCAGCTCTTCTTCACCTCCGTATACAAGGAACATATCCTTAGTTCTTCTTATGTACTTAAGGATATTATTGACCGCAATCCAGTGTTCCATACCTAGATCAGATTGGTACCTACTAGTTAAACTAATAGCATGTGCCACGTCCGGTCTTGTACATAGCATGGCGTACATTATAGAGCCTATAGCCGAAGCATAGGGGATTTTATCCATTATCTCTCTTTATTCCGCCGTAGCCGGACTTTGAGTCTTACTCAATGTCTTGCCTTACAACATTGGTAAGAACCCCTTCTTACTTCCGTCCATTTTAAACTTCTTTAAAATCTTATCAAGGTATGTACTTTGTGATAGCCCTATTAGGCGCCTTGATCTCTCTCTATAGATCTTTATGCCTAATATATACCACGGTTCACCTAGGTCCTTGATACATTGCAAATGTATCTATAATTTTTGATGTTCCATGCTTGGTTTTTTACACTTTCTTGTGTTTTGTCCACACTTTGGAGTACTTTTCATATTTTCTTGGACTAACCTATTAACAAAGAGCCACAATGTCAGCTACCTGTTTTCTGTTGTTTTTGGTTCCAGGAAGTCAGAAAATGAATATTCTCGGAATTGGACGAGACAAAAGCCAAAGTCACTATTTTACCGGAAGACATCTGGAGCCAGAATACGAGACGGAGAAGGGTTGGGGCCCTCCCACACCACCTGGCCACGTGGCCAGGCCTGGGCCGCGCCAGGGGGTGGTCTGGCCGATCCCAGCACCCCCTCGGCCTCTCTTGCTCCTATATATTGCCTCTGATACCAAAACCCTAAGTACCCGATCAAAATTACACGAAAGAGTTTGTAGCCACTGTCGTCTCCATCCCTAGATCGGGAGGGATCTGAAGCTCTTCCTGACACCCTGCTGGAGAGGGGAATTCACCCTGGATGCCTTCTTCATCATCATGCAAGCCTTCGGTGTGATGCATGAGTAGTTCATCTTTGGACTACGGGTCCATGTAGTAGCTAGATGGCTGGTTCTCCTCCTTTGTGCTTTCATGTCTAGATCTTGTGAGCTCCGTTCATGATCAAGATCATCAATTTGTAATTCTACATGTT
This sequence comes from Avena eriantha, assembly GCA_910589775.1. Taxonomy (NCBI): domain Eukaryota; kingdom Viridiplantae; phylum Streptophyta; class Magnoliopsida; order Poales; family Poaceae; genus Avena; species Avena eriantha. Next base: position 240,589,132 of record OU342745.1, read on the forward strand.
GTGTTTGCGGGGATCCGATGGATATTCTGATGCTATCTCATATTGATTATTAACTCTATCATGTCTTTGTTATTTGTGATCTTGCATGCTTTCTGTTGTTAGTAGCAATCTTGGCCAAGTAGATGCTAGCAACTCCAAGAGTTAGTATTTATGCTCGATAGTGGCTTCATGCCTCTAGTAATCTGGGGAAGTGATAGAAATCTCTAAGGTACAAGATGTGTTGTTACTACTAGGGAGAAAACAACAATCCTTTGTTCATAGAACAATCGTATTGTTTACTTTACACGCAATTCGTAAAGCAATAATCTGTTGCTTGCAACTTAATACTGGACGGGGTTCGGATGATAACCTGAAGGTGGATTATTAGTCATAGATGCAGTTGGATGGTGGTCTATGTATAATGTTGTAATGCCCAATCAAGTCACAAAGGAGTCAAGATGATTAGTATATGCTTGTATTCTTTCTCGATGTTTGTCAATTGCCCCGCTGTAATTTGTTCACCCAACATGTTATCTATCTTAAGGAGAGCCACCTCTAGTGAACTATGGACCCCAGTCCTTTCTTTTACATATAATCTACAAACTGTTTACTACTTTGTGTTTACTTTCTGCAAACTACTACTTCCTTCCATTGGATACATTCAATCCTTTGTTTTCAGCAAAACCGGTGAGATTGACAACCGCATCGCAAGTTGGGGGCAAAGTTTTGTGGTTGTGTTGTGTAGGTCTCCACGTTGCTGCTGGCACCGGTAGTGCGCCCTGTCAACGTTTAGCTAGCTACACCTTTGGGGTGTTTCCTCGCTCCTACTGGATTGATAACCTTGGTTTCATACTGAGGGAAAACTTGCTGCTGTGCTCATCATACCTTCCTCTTGGGGTTCCCCAACGAGCTCGATATATTTTGGGCCATCAACAAATTTTTCTGGCGCCGTTGCCCGGAAGTCAAGGACATCTTCACAAGGGGAGTCCCTCATAACCAATCTCTTTACTTTGTTATTTTTTTTTCTTGGTTTCTTTTGCTTTGTTTGCTTGTTTCTTTATCAAAAACGGAAAAAAATAGTTTTTACAAGTTTGCTTTCTTTATTGAAAACACACACAAAATTAGTTCCTATCTTAAGTTTCCTTTATGTCCAGCCTTGCTCCACTCACTATGTCACCCGAGGAAATGATTTTCACTTTTAAACAAGGAATTGAGGAAAGCTTCAAGGAAGCTTGGTTTAGAATCTCCGATCTACATGAAAAAACTGAGCCTAAAATGACTCAACGCTTGTTCCTTAGCAGTTTTTACCTTGGAATTGCTCTTTGCTATAGATATGCTTTAGATGCTGTTGTGGGAGGATATTTCCTCCAATGTAATGAGGATGATGCTATTAATGCTATAAATAAATTCATCCTTACTTACAACTTTCCTAGCAAAATTGATATTTCTTTCGCAAGCATATTTGCTAAATTAAACACTCTTGAGACCCGCACTACTAGCTTAAAAGATTGCTATAATATGCTTAGGGAGCATCATAATTATGTTCCAATAAATTCTGAACCATCAAAGTGTCTCCCCACAGTAAAGGTTGATATAAATAATGAAACTTTTCAAGCTCGCTGTGATATCATGTCTAAATTTTGTCTTATACCCAAAGATATTTATGAATCTTTGAATCTTTGGGGGTTTACTGAAGGAGGAAAAGAAATATGTCTTGCTAATAATGCTACCATATTACCTATTGGAATAGCTGAAGGAGTGTTTACAAAGATCCTTGGGAAAATGATTTCTACTGATTATCTTGTTATTGAATGTGTAGGAAAAGGACAAATTACACTTGGAAGGTCCCTAGTAGAACTCCTTGGAGCAATAATAGATGTGGGAAAGGGGACCATGCACATTGCTTCTCCACCAAACAATCATATTTTCCCCAAGGTTAAGAATAAAAGTAAGAGAGGTAAGGGCAAGAAATTTTGTTTTAATGCTTCTTCATTTGAGAAGACTTGATCCTTTTTCTTGCTTCTTATGCCTAACTTAAAGGCGTTAAAGAAAAGTACTTATTGGGAGATAACCCAAAAGTTTTAGATGACTCTTGGAAGTTATTACTTCAGTAATAACCGCTCCTTATCCTTTTTATTTGCTTTTTGTGCCAAGAGTAACCTCTAATGAGAGAGAAGTAATGATTGGGAAAGTTGCAGTCCCGAAACCAATTTTTGTGCTTCACCGTAAACATTCGTGTAAAATATTTGTACGTACTTTTAAGGCGTGCATTTTTGTGCTTCTGCCCTAGGTTGTTATATAACTTTAGTTAGTTCAACACTTTTTGATTTGAGCAACAGAAGGTCTTCAAAAAAAATTCTTTACCCGCTGGTCTGTTTTGATAGATTTCTGCCATTTTCTGCATTTGCTTCTTGTTGGTTCCTTTTTGAGTTCTTTTGGGTAATTGAGCTTTTTGAGGGAAGTGCTACAGTAGCTAGTGTTCTAATGGAAGTTTATTGGTGTTAGAACTGAACCTAAACATTTATTATATTGAATGCACTAATGTTGCTAATAAAGATTGTGTGAAGTTTTTTATGAAGGAAAATTTTTAGGTGTATGGAAGGAATGAGTAATGAGATGAAAGATGGACTAAAGCTCAAGCTTGGGGATTCCATGTGTGTCACCTGAAGAAATATCCAAGAAGTACAAGTGTCAAAGCTTGGGGATGCCCAAGGTATCCCCCTCTTCATCAATAAAAATCCCAGGTTTCTTCCAAACGTTTCATTTTTATTATTTCATGCACAATTGTGTTGTTCTTGGAGCATCTTCTTTTTCATTTTCGTTTGGTTTTTCGTTTGCTTTGTTTGCTGAATAAATTGGTTGGACCCCCTTTCATACATTGGTTTTCAAATAGTTTGGTTTGGTTTGGATAAGAGTAGGAAAGCTCATGCTTAAGTGGTAAAGAGAGCTTGTTTTGACTGTGGCCTATGCTTTGTCATGCCATGCTTGATATTGTTTTGACTTTATGCTTAGTATTCTTTGCTGTAGCATGACTTGTTATAAACAATTGAGATTGCTTAATGTGCCTTGGATGAATCATGAGTTGTTTTAGCATATTAAAGTATAGTATTGTGGTATTCTCCTTTGATGTTTTATTTGGGTTGACTTGGCGCATGCTCACACCATGTTATGACTATCCCAAGTCACCATAGCCTTTATGATCCTTTAGTTTTCAACTTGTAGTATCACTTTATGCTTTGATCAATGATGTTTTGTCGCTCTGCATGATTATGGCCATTACTGCTCTCTTAGTTTGTCGCTCCCAGTCTTTTTCTAGCCTCCACAACCAAGTATGAGTTCCACTCATGCATCAAACTCCCTAAACCAAGTTATTCCAAAGAGTCCACCATACCTACCTACTAGCTTATGCTATTCCAAGTATATTCATGCTTTTGTTTACCTTCCGAATTAAACTTGTTATGAGAAAACTAGTGATTAAAGCTCTCACGAACTTGATGGCACACTTTACTTTTCTTGCCCTTAATAAACTTGAACCATTGTGTCGTCTATGTTGTATATGCTTGCACTTATTTGTTGGGGATTAGCAGAACCATGCTTTCATGGGGAACGCTTTCAACATTGCACGGGTACTTTGTACCTAGTTGATATCATGCTCTTTTGTCTATGGATGTCGTCGGTGTGAAATGAAAGGGGAGCTTGTATGTCCATGGAGTTATGTATATATGTTAGAGAAACGCCTGGGCCGCTGGTCTAATCCATGCTGACATGGTGGAAACCTGCAGCGCAACCATAATGAGCTGTCTATGAAGCATTCTTCTTATAAAAAATAATCCTATATTGAGAAAAAGAGAAAAAGAGAAAAAAATGAGATTATGAAAAGAGGAAAGAGAGAAAAAACACCATATTCCCATAGTAAATAAGAAGATTGCTGAGATGCTCGTTGTCTGCTTGCCTTGTCATTTTTATATGGGGATTCTTCCGTATCATCAGGCAAGGGGTACCCCGTTGGCGGTTCTCTATGATACACATGTACTTACGATGACAAGAACTTACTGGTGACTAAACTTGAGTAGCATGAGGAGCGGCCCTCATATTCAAGGGACATGAGATTTCTAAATTATACTTCGTCAAGCATGTACACCATAGTTTGTTCACTTTAACCTTAATCACCTTCAATATGCTTATGATAGGGGCAATGAGAGATGAAAGCTATAAGTACGATAATTTTTGGAAGATCTTTATGAAACTTGAATCTCTGCTTCCTTGTATGAAGGCCTTTCTTCCACCATTACATTGAGTCTCCACCTTCTACTTTTATGCACCTACTTTGAGAGCATAGTGGCCATTCTTAGTACCATAATTTTTGGGAGCTCTTTATGAGACTTGAATCCCTACTTCCTTTTACAAAAGGCCTTTCTTCCACCATTATAATGAGTCTCCACCTTCTATCTTTATGCACTACTTTGAGAGCATAGTGGCCATTCTTAGTTCTATGTGCATTTTCCCAAGACTAGTTGATTGATGCATAACTTGATATTTCTTGTTTTAAACTATTTGTATCTAGTCACTCTTATGAACTTTGAAGGTGTTCTATGCATTTATATTTGCAACTCTATGAGGGACAAGCTGAATACTATTATGCTATGTTTTCTTTATGTGAAATAAACAAACGTCTTGCAAAGCATTGTTATTCATGAATCTTTTGTTTGTGCCTTTTCATGTTGCAACATAGTTTCTTTGTCTTATTGCTAGAACTTTGTCTTTCATGTTATGATGGAAGTACTATGATCTCAGCTTTGAATGTTTTACGAATACTTTGATCAAGTTTATGATGGTGCATGTCACCTCAAAAATTATTCTTTCTTTTTTATCACTTACCTACTCGAGGACGAGCAGGTGTTAATCTTGGGGATGTTGATACATTGCAAATGTATCTATAATTTTTGATGTTCCATGCTTGGTTTTTTATACTTTCTTGTGTTTTGTCCACACTTTGGAGTACTTTTCATATTATTTCTTGTACTAACCTATTAACATAGAGCCACAGTGCCAGCTGCCTATTTTCTGCTGTTTTTCGTTCTAGGAAGTCAGAAAATGAATATTCTCGGAATTGGACGGGACAAAATCCAAAGTCACTATTTTACCGGAAGACATTTGGAGCCAGAATATGAGACGGAGAAGGGCCGGGGCCCGGCCACACTGGCCAGGCCTGGCCCATGCCAGGGGGTGGTCTGGCCGACCCCAACACCCCCTCGGCCTCTACTTCCGCCTATATATTGCCTCCGATACCAAAACCCTAAGTGTCCGATAAAAATTCCACGAAAGAGTTTGTAGCCACCGTCATCTCCATACCTAGATCGGGAGGGATCTGAAGCTCTTCTCGGCACCCTGCCGGAGAGGGGAATTCACCCTGGAGGCCTTCTTCATCATCATGCAAGCCTCTGGTGTGATGCGTGAGTAGTTCATCTCTGGACTATGGGTCCATGTAGTAGCTAGATGGCTGGTTCTCCTCCTTTGTGCTTTCATGTCTAGATCTTGTGAGCTCCGTTCATGATCAAGATCATCTATTTGTAATTCTGCATGTTATGTTTGCGGGGATCTGATGGATATTGAGATGCTATTTCAGATTGATTATTGATTCTATCATGTCTTTGTTATTTGTGATCTTGCATGCTTTCCGTTGTTACTAGCTATCTTGGCCAAGTAGATGCTAGCAACTCCAAGAGTTAGTATTTATGATCGATAGTGGGTTCATGCCTCTGGTAATCTAGGGAAGTGACAGAAATCTCTAAGGTACTAGATGTGATGTGGCTACTAGGGAGAAAACAACAATCCTTTGTGCATAGAACAATCGTATTGTTTACTTTACACGCAATTCGTAAAGCAATAATCTGTTGCTTGCAACTTAATACTGGAGGGGGTTCGGATGATAACCTAAAGGTGGATTATTAGTCATAGATGCAGTAGGATGGCAGTATATGTATAATGTTATAATGCCCAATCAAGTCTCAAAGGAGTCAAGATGATTAGTATATGCTTGTATGCTTTCTCGATGTTTGTCAATTACCCCGCTGTAATTTGTTCACCCATCATGTTATCTATCTTAAGGAGAGCCACCTCTAGTGAACTTTGGACCCCGGTCCTTTCTTTTACATATAATCTACAAACTGTTTACTGCTTTGTGTTTACTTTCTGCAAACTATTACTTCCTTCCAATCAATACGTTTAATCCTTTGTTTTCAGCAAAACCGGTGAGATTGACAACCTCATCGCAATTTGGGGGCAAAGTTCTGTGGTTGTGTTGTGTAGGTCTCCACGTTGCTGCTAGCACCGGTAGTGCACCCTGCCAATGTTCAGCTAGCTACACCTTTGGGGTGTTTCCTTGCTCCTACTGGATTGATAAACTTGATTTCATACTGAGGGAAAACTTGCTGCTGTGCTCATCATACCTTCCTCTTGGGGTTCCCCAACGAGCTCGATATATTTTGGGCCATCAGCCCTTCATCAAAAATTTGCTGTTTAGATAACTTTTAACACTGTTTAAAAGATCTATATCATTTCCAATCAATAATATGTCATCCACATATAATATTAGAAATTCCGCATTGCTCCCACTCACTTTCTTTGTAAATACAAGCCTCTCCATAAGTTTGGATAAATCCAAACTCTTTGATCACCTCATCAAAGCGGAGATTCCAACTCCGTGATGCTTGCTTCAGTCCATAGATGGATCGTTCAAGCTTGCACACCTTGTTAGCATCCTTAGGATTAACAAAAACCTTTGGTTGTATCATATACAATTCTTCTTCAATGTTTCCATTGAGGAATGCAGTTTTGACATCCATCTGCCATATCTCATAATCGAAATAAGCAGATATTGCTAACATAATCCTAACTGAATTTAGCATTGCTACGGGAGAGAATGTCTCATCGTAGTCAACCCCTTGAAATTTTCGAAACCCCTTTGCAACAAGTCAAGCTTTATAGACGGTTACATTACCGTCAACCTTAGTTTTCCTTTTGAAAATCTATTTATTCTCAACAGCCTTTCGGTCGTGAGGTAAGTCCACCAAGGTCCAAACCTAGTTTTCATACATGGATTCCATCTCGGATTTCATGGCTTCTAGCCATTTGTTGGAATCCGGGCTCATCATGGCTTCTTCATACGTCGCCGGGTCATCTATTTCATCGACCATGAAATTCATAATAGGATTGTTGTACAGTTCAGGAGTTGCACGTGTCTTGCTCGACCTACGAGGTTCGGTAGTGTCCTCTTTCGGAGTTTCATGATCATTATCATTAGTTCCCTCTTCATTCGGTGAAGTCAACTCTGGAACAATTTCCGGCGCTGTGCTACTCGCCGTTGCATGAAGATAAGCTTCAATGACCTCTTTGAGTTCTACCTTCCAACTACACACGCCTTTCGCGAGAAACTCTTTCTCTAGAAAGGATCCATTCTTGGCAACGAAAACCTTGCCTTCGGATCTATGGTAGAAGGAATACCCAATAGTTTCCTTAGGGTATCCTATGAAGATGCATTTTTCTGCTTTGGGTTCGAGTTTATCTGGTTGAAGTTTCTTCACATAAACATCGGAACCCCAAACTTTAAGAAACAACAGCTTAGGTTTGTTTCCAAACCACAATTCATACGGTGTCTTTTCAACGGATTTGGATGGTGCCCGATTTAGAGTGAATGCAACAGTTTCTAGTGCATAGCCCCAAATTGACAGTGGCAAAGTCAGTCAGAGACATCATAGATCAAACCATATCTCATAAAGTACGATTACAACGTTTCAACACACCATTATGTTGTGGTGTTCCGGCAGGTGTGAGTTGTGAAACTATTCCACACTCTTTCATATGTGTGCTAAACTCGTAACTTAGATACTCACCTCCACGGTCAGACCGTAGAAATTTGATCTTTCTATTACGGTGATTTTCCACTTCATTCTGAAATTCCTTGAACTTTTCAAATGTTTCAGATTTGTGTTTAATCAAATAGATATACCCGTATCTACTCAAATCATCTGTGAAAGTAACAAAATAACGATAACCACCACGTGCCGACACACTCATTGGACCGCATACATCAGTATGCATGATTTCCATTAAATCTGTCGCCCGTTCCATTGAACCGGAAAACGACATTCTAGTCATCTTGCCCATAAGGCATGGCTCACATGTATCAAATGATTCAAAGTCAAGTGATTCCAAAAGTCCATCAGAATGGAGTTTCTTCATGCGTTTAACACCAATATGACCTAAACGACAGTGCCACATATATGCAGATATATCAACATCAATTTTAATTCTTTTAGCATCAACATTATGAATATGTGTAACACTATTATCAAGATCTAATAGAAATAAACCATTCATCACAGGTGCATGACCATAAAATATATCATTCATATAAATCGAACAACCATTGTTTTTGGATTTAAACGAATAACCACATCGCATTAAACAAGATTCAGATATAATGTTCATGCTCAGTGCAGGCACTAAATAACAATTATTTAAGTTTATAACTAACCGATGGTAGGTGGAGAGGCAGCGTTCCGACGGCGATCACATCGACTCTTGATCCATTGCCAACACGCATCTTGACCTCACCCCTTACTCGTGGTCGCTTGTTTCGCAGCCCCTGATTCGAGTTACATATATTAGCAACTAATCCAGTATCATACCCAGGTGCTACTGCGAGTACTAGTCAAGTACACATCGATAACATGTATATCATATATACCTTTGTTTGCCTTGCCGGCCTTCTTGTCTGCCAAGTACTTGGGGCAGTTGCGCTTCCAATGGCCAGTCTCCTTGCAATAGTAGTACTCGGCATTAGACTTAGGACCATCTCAGGATTTCTTTTCAGGTGCAGAAATAGATCTGCCGCCCTTCTTTCCCTTTTGCTTACCCTTCATGTCTTTCTTGATATCGGTGGTCTTATTGATCATCAACACTTGATGTTCTTTCTTGATCTCTACCTCTGTAGTCTTAAGCATTGACAGAAGCTCAGGGAGAGACTTCTTCATGCCCTGCATATTGTAGTTCATCACAAAGCTCTTGTAGCTAGGTGGGAGAGATTGGAGAACACGATGTATGCTTAAGTCAATGGGAATCGTTATTCCCAAGGACACAAGCGTATCAGCGTATCGAGACATTTTTAGTATGTGCTCGCTAACGGAGTTGTTCTCTTCCATCATGCAGCTAAAGAACTTTTCAGAAGCATTATAACTCTCTATGACAGCATGGGTATCGAAAATCATTTTCAATTCACCCATGGTATCAAATGAAGGGTATATGCCCGAGAGGCAATAATAAAGTGGTTATTATCTTATTCCATGTTTATGATAAATTTTTATTTTGCATGCTACAATTTTATTAATTGGAAACATTAATACATGTGTGTTTAATAAACAAAATACAAAGTTCCTAGTACTGCCTCTCATATAAACTAGCTTGTTGATTAACAAGATGATCAAGGTTTCCTGATCATGGACATTGGATGTTGTTAATACCGAGGTCACAACATTGGTGGAATGATGTGATGAACATTCATCCGAAGTATAGCATTATGATCAAAGTAATTATGTTTATATTACTATAACATCATACGAAGTAATCTTAGTCCTTAGACCATGAGATCATGTTAATTGCTAACACCGGAAGAGTATCTTGATAACATCAAACGTCACATCGTAACAGGGTGACTATAAAGGTGGGTTCAGTACTACGAAGGTGTTATGTTGAGGCTCATGGATCAAGAGTGGGATTTTTCCATCCCGATGACGGATAGATATACTCAGGGCCCTCTCGGTGATATCACGTTAAGATAGCTTGCAAGCAAGTGATGTGATCACTAGAATGTTATATCACAGGAACAAGAAAAGAGTACATGTTAGTAACGAGATCAAACTAGGTATGGAGATACCGATGATCAAATCTCGGACATGTAATATATCGCGAGACAAAGGGATTTAGTTACTAGCGTTAAAGGTTCTCACGATCACAGAAGTCATCGTTGAATGTGTAGGAGTCAGTATGGATCTCCAGGCCCCGCTTCTGATTATTGATCTGAGAAGGGTCTCGAACAGGTCTGCATTATTCACGAACCGGAGGGTGATATACTTTAGGGATACTGACACCAATTGGAGCAATTATGTTTCAGATAAAGATTTAAGAAAACACTGGAATTATTTCAATAGACACCGAAACTGATTCGGATGAAATTGCTGAAATTGGTTATGCATGTAATATTAAAATGTTGCAGGTGGTTTTATGTGAATGTTTGTTAATTAAAGTAATTAACAAAATTCTGAATAAAAATAATAAAAGAGTTTTATTAAATAGAGAGCATTAAATTTGGAGAAATTTAATGCATTTAAAGTGGAGACTTTAAAAGAGAATGTGAAGTGGCATTTTAATGTGGAGGGGTTACCACCACATGAATGGGGGAGGTGAAGGGACACCCTCCATGGGCGCTGGCCATGGGACCTATAAAAGGGCCCCCTCTCACACCTTCTTCCTCACACCTCCTCGTGAAGGATCTCTCTCCCCCTCTAGTATTATTTCTCCATGGTCTCGGATTAGCGAGATACATGTTCCCGGTGGCTTTATTTGGAAAGGAGTTGCTGCTTCTGCTGCTTCGCTGGAGCGAGGGACGGAGGTTGTCAGGGTACTGGACGTGTGTGCGATCACGGATGCACCGCTGCTTTGCGGTGCTGGACTTGGTGGTGCTGGACTTGCTGGAGCTGGATCTGAAGGACATGCTGGAGCCGGACCTGCTGGACTTCATCACGATCTTGAGATCGGCAAGTGTACGACTACATCATGCACGAGTTCCAACTCGTTAACAAAGCTTTGTTGTCTTCGAGGGTAAGTTCTCCATGGATTTATATCCACCCGTTCCTTGTATCTAGTAGATAGATCTTGGCGTATAGTTCCCATCGTAGGAAATTTTTTGTTTTCTATGTTGCGATCCCAACAGTGGTATCAGAGCCTGATCTATGTGTAGGTGCTTTGCATGGGTAGTACACATATGTTTATATGTGGGCGATGATGATCATGTTATTGCATCTTTCATGTATTTTGGATATTGGTGGCATAGTGGGATGAAGCGGCCTGGACCAACCTTACATGTCATCGCACATGAGACCGGTTCCACGATTGACATGCAACTAGTTTTGCATAAGTGGCTGGCAAGTGTCTGTCTCTCCTACTATAGTCAATATCTGATTTACAACGAGTTGCTAATAACTTGGTTATCCTCGTTGTGGTTCCATGTTCATAGGTAAGACCGGTTCTATCTCCGAAATCCCTAAGCCACGTAAAACTTGCAATGGATAAATTATAGGTGTCTAGTTTAGATCATTGCTGGGCTAGTGTCATGATATGGTAATGTTGTAAGTTGATGTATAGTTGATACTCTTACAACACACCTAACGTATAAGTTCCACACACCTTGGCCTTACACACAAAGGAATGATAGAGATGCTACCACGATGCAAATGATAGAGATCAAATGCATGGACCATATCATCTCACTTTACACATTAGATGTTTGCATCTTATATTGCTAGTTTGGCGTTTTAGTAGCATTTTAGGATGATCCCTCATTTAGATATCAAGATAAAAATGTGTTCTTCCTTAAGTATGCACCGTTCTATGGATCGTGTTTCGAGACATCACGTGATGATCGGGTGTACTCGACTCTGCGCTTTCATACAACGGGTGTAAGACAGTTTTATACACGCGAGTACTAAGGTTCTTACTTGGCAAGCCTAGCATGTACAGACATGGCCTCGGAACACGGACCGAAAGGTTAAGCATGAGTCATATAGTTGATGTGATGCCCATATTGATGCTTGCCTTTGAAGCTACACTGACTCACGTGATGATCGGACTTAAACAAGCCCCACGCGCGTGGTATGAGTACCTTAGAGAGCTCTTGTTAGACCATGGTTTTGAAGTTGGGCTAATCAACCCCACTCTTTTTACTAAGAGAGTTGGAGGAAACTTGTTCATTTTCCAAATTTATGTTGATGACATTATTTTTGGGTCTACTAACAAAGCTTTTAATAAGTATTTTTCCAAGCTCATGACTGACCGCTTTGAGACGTCTATGATGGGGGAGTTGGAATTCTTTCTTGGATTTGAGGTCAAGCAATTGAGCAATGGAACCTTCATCAACCAAGCCAAATATATTCAATACATGCTCAAGAAGTTCAACCTTGATCAAGTAAATGGAGCCAAAACTCCCATGCCCACAAAGATTAATATTGATCTCGATCCCAAGGGTAAGGATGTGGATCAAAAACTTTATCACTCGATGATTGTTTCTTTTCTTTATCTTTGTGCATCCTGATTGGATATTATGTTGAGTGTGGGTATCTGTGCAAGATTCCTATCCACACCAAAGGAAAGCAATATGGTGGTGGTTAAGAGAATCTATCGATATTTGGTTCATACCCCAAACTTTGGGTTGTGGTACCCCAAGGGAGCTAGCTTTGACCTCATTGGAGACAGGGATTTTGGATTGGGCAGGAGATAAGGTGGGAAGGAAGTCAACCTCCGGAGCATGTCAATTTCTTGGAAGATCCTTTGTGTGTTGGTCCTCCAAGAAACAAAACTGCGTGTCTATGTTCACCGCCGAAGCCAAGTACATATCCGCCGCTAGTTTTTGTGCTCAATTCCTATGGATGAAGCAAACTTTGAAGGATCTTGGTCTTTATTTCAATAAGGTTCCCCTTCTTTGTGACAATGAGATTTCTATTGCCATTGCTCACAACCCGGTGCAACACAATCGAACCAAGAACATTGAGATTCATCATCATTTCATTCGGGATCATGTTGCAAGAGGAGACATTTCTTTGGAGTATGTTCCTACCAAGCCCAATCTAGCAGATATTTTCACGAAGCCTCTTGATGAAGCAAGGTTTTGGGAGTTAAGGAATGAGCTAAATATCATAGATTCAAGCAATATGGCTTGAGTGACTTGCACGCCTAGCCATGTCTCAAAGCATACCTTGTTTGGATGAAGGCATGGACTTAGGGAGAGTGTGGTTACTCATATGACCCAACACTCTCCCTATTATGCACATATTAATGTGTTCATTCTCTATCGTCTCTCAAGGAGAGAAAATGAGCTTCAATGATGAGTTTTGGTAATGAACCCAAGATATATCTTCACGATGTCAAGCCAAATTTACTCATATATGGTGGCCTCAGCCACCAACCTTTCGTGTGTTTCTCTTAGTGTTCTTTGTTGGTGTTTCTTCTTGTTTTTGGTGTTTTTGTTCGTTTTTGGGTGTTTGTTTGGTTCTTCGCAGTTTGAGATGTCTATCCCAAGACTTTGTTCCTCCCCAAAACCCCACTATATCTTGCACAAGTTCATTCCTTGCCAAATATGATCTTGGGAAACTTTGTCTAGCACCACCGAAAATTCCAGCCAGCGCCGGTAGTACCACTCCTGAGAGATTTTCTCGGAAGTTCTCCCTAGGATGGTACTACCACCCGGGTCTAGAATCTCTGTGTCCCCGGTAGTTCCAGCCCCTGTCTGGTACTACCGCTAGAGCTAGTCGACCTATAAAAATTGGGCCCAGGAAGAAAATGAGGACCACTCCCCATCTTCTTCCCCGACCCAGTTTTTAAAGGAGCCGCCACCAATCAAGGATCTCCCGCGGAGGCGCCACCATTCCATTGCTTGAGTTAGGGAATGCCATGTATAGGGCTCTTTCTTTGGCTAGAACTGTCTAGGGAGATCTTGGTAGGCCTAGGAACCTCTGCTAGAGTAGATTGAACTCATACTTTGATGGAATCCATACCGATTACACTCACATATCTGATGAACCACTCCATTCGTTCTCGCACCGGTACTACCGGTTGGCACAATCGATACTTATGTTGGGCTCCGCACCACCGGTAGTTTCAGCGACTCACCGGAACTTCCGTTGCACATAGTTTGGACTCCATCCCTGTATTTTTTCAATCTCTCTCCGTTTTTCCATTTGAACTTGTGCACTTAACCCCCTTCCCTCCCTACCTTATGCTTTCTTCTCAGGGCAAGGTGGTTCCCGTGGTGGCTCTAAGCGGGCCCGTGCTTTCTTGAGTGGTCCACTAGAGACTGATGAGAATAATCTAGAGGTTGTGCGTCCAACTAGCCAGACTGCCCATCAAAGAGTTGCTAATGAGAGTCGTGGTGATGTAATTGAAGGAAAGAGGCCTGCTATAGCCTCCCAGAAGAAAACCACCTCAGGGCCCGACTCCTCCAAGAAGAAGATCTCTTCATGGTCTCAAGAAACTTATGAGCAGTTTTGCAAGCAGGATCCCTATGTTGCTCCCCGTGACCAGCTATCCCATGACCCCTTTACCATAAATAGCATCAAGAAGAAATCTATCTTGAAGTGTACGCCTCCAAGAAGAAGAATATTGTTGCCCCTCAGAAGCACATCAATGTGTCTCACATGGAGATCAAGCCTACTTATTTTGGTGAAGCCCTTGAGATGTGCAGGAAGTTTAGGTTGATCAAGCTCTCATGGAGCATCATCATAATTATGGTGACAGGGCCATTCCTCAGTTCTACACCACTCTCTACATTGATACTAATCCCAAGGATAGGACCTTGAAGTGGATGACTCATGACAAGATTATGTTCGCCAAGTGGTCTGAGTTTGCTGATTTTTTTCGCTATACCATTCAGGAAGGCAAGCATGTAAATGGGTGGTGTGTCCATGGGTCCAAGGCATCCGCTCCTGAAGATTTGGAGCCTCTGTACATCGAAGGCTGGGGTGTGAATAGCCAGGTGGCTCATCTCCTTCCTACCTATGACATCATGCACAGAATGTACTAGAACACCATTGCTCCCAAGGCAGGTGACTTCGATCACCTTCATGCCTTCCAAATTGATCTTATGTATAAGACTTATCGCCATAGAGATTCCGAGGAGTGTCTTGATGTTATGGGTTATTTGTTCCAAGAGATTTGTCTTTCTTTGATTGAGAACAGGTCGTGTCCCTATGCTCCATACATTCATACTCTTATCAATGCCAAGTTGATGGACATCACCCACCTGCGCTTTCCAGAAGATGGTTGTACTGTCCATGAGGAGAAGACTCTCTGTGTGGTGAAGCATGAGAAACCCTGGTCGCAAGGTGAAAGGGAAGCTTCTGCTTTGAGGGCTATAAGGGATAGTGCTGGGGCTTCTTGCCATGTTGGACCTAGTTATGGGGACCGTGCTGAGGCTTCTCCTCTACTCCAACTTGAGAGGCAGCCATCTTGGGCCAAGAAACTGTTGAAGAAAGTCAAGAATACCTTCTGTTTTATTCTAGACCATGAGTATCAAACCTATGTTGCTTAGAGGAACATTGTCAAGAGGGAGAAGGCAATCATGAGGAAGCTTGATATTGAGGTATCTCCCGAGTCCATCTTTTCACTGCTCCCAAGGATCAGTGGGTTAATACGCATTTCAAGTGGACTGACAGTGATGATGAGCCTGAAGCCACCGGTCCCTTTCCGCCCGCTTGGAACAATGCCTCATGGGAACCCGAGCCTTCTCCTCCGTATATTGGTGGGTGGGGCGCGTAGTTTGTCTACTTTGTCCCTTTTTGGTGTCTTGATGCCAAAGGGGGAGAAAGTTTTCATCTAGTGTGCTACGGGATTTGCATGGGTTATGTCACGATATCATTCTTTCTTTGATCCTTTTATGCTCATGAACACTTTTCTCCCTTTATGTATGCTTGTGGACCTCCATTATATGTATGTGTGTGGACCTCTGTTATGTGTGCTATTATGTGATTGAGACTATGTATTGTGATATTTATGTCATGCCCTAGTAGTTGGTTATACTGGGTGGAGCTATCTCATTTCATCATATATTTTATCTCCACATGGTTGTTGGTTCAAAGGTGTGACTATCACCCTTACATTTATTTCCTTTCATTTATGTTGTTCTTGTAATGTTAAGGGGGAGTTCTCCCATATGTGTGCTTGTTGCATTCCATAAGCAATCTTTTATCTCTTGCACACATCTAGGGGGAGCTCCTCCTTCTTTACAAAAAGGTTGTTTCATTTTTCTCTTTATCTTTGCAAATCTTATGGGGTTGTCATCAAACACCAAAAAGGGTGAGATTGGAAGGATATTGATTTCTCTTTGTATTTTTGTGTTGATGACAACTTCAATTGTGGTTTAACCATGTGCCTAAGTTGCAGGTTTTTACTACACACAGTTTGGTGTGTGGACTCACCTCTTGAAGTATCATGAAGACGACATCTCTTATATGCACTTTCTCTCTCTTTATGTTTTAGGGGACCGTACTATCAAGAGGGGGTCCACCTAGGAAGGTTGTAGGAAATCATGCTTTCATTCATAGACCATACTTGCACATCCATAACCCTCCTATTTTTCAGTGAGAGAGTGATCTTATGAGGTGGATGAGCCTTTCTGTCCTGATCGGAAGTATCAGCCAGGCACCGGTAGTTCCGCTTGCAGTTTTCTACAGGGATGGCCTGGCGCTAGTTCCTGGTCAAGATCCGGTGGATGTTCCTCTTGGGTTTAGATACTCTATGTTTGAGAGTGTCTTATTTGATGGAAATAATGCCGCAAGTTTCCTAGTAGTACCGGTCGGAAGGTTCGGTCACCCTCTGACTAGAACTTCCGGCCAGCACTACCTGGCCAACTCTCTTGAGCGGTACTACCGCTGGGCACCGGTAGTTCTGGTCAGGAACCTCGTGACCCTATACTTCTGACGCTAGTTCTGATCCAAATTCTGCCAGGCATCGAGTTAAATTCAGTATACATCAGTCTCGAAGTGTCATATTTACCAGAATTTGGACCGGAACTTCTGCCGGTAGTACTGGCCACAAAGTCTTGCTTGCTGAGCTAGCTTTTATGACCATTCTGTGGAGCTTCTCCGAACCGTTGCAGGCTACTCACTTGAAGTACCGGTCCGAAACAGGTAGTACCGGTGGTCTCACGGGGCCAGAAATCGGTTCAGTTTGAATGGGCCTATTTAAGGCACCCTTCTTCCTCCTCTCATATTATATCTTCGTTTTCTCTCTTCTCCATTAATACAAGAGCTTCATCTGCGTAGATCTCTCTCCCTAGCCACTCAAACCTCTTGATCTTCTGAGGAGTGGGAGAGGTGAGCTATATCTACACTTCCACCAAAGGAATCGTGATTCCCCCCCCCACCCATCCTTAGTGGATCTTGTTACTCTTGGGTTCTTGGAACCTTAGATGTTGTAGGGCTTCATCGGAGCTGAGGAAATTGTTGTGAAGCTTTGTGGTATCGTTGAGGGCCTCCAATTGAGTTGTGGAGTCTCCCCTCAACCTTGTTATAAAGGTTTTTCGATTGGCACCTTGAAGGTCACCCGTTAGTGGATTGTGAGGCTGCCTTTGTGGTGGTGCTCACTAGAGAAGAAGGTGAGGCCTTTGTGGTGCTCGGGTGACCTTGTGTGGCCCCGACACCTCTTAAACATGATGTAGCTTCCTTGGAAGTGAACTACAGGAATTACATCTCTATGTCCCCTCGCCGGTTTATCTGTTCCTCTCCTTTACTACTTGGAATTACCGTCTTGCTTACTTGTTGTATTTGCCATATAGGTTGCTCATCTAGTTGCATCTCTAGAGAACTTAATTTTGTGCAAAGACAAAATTTGTAATAAAAGACTAAAAAATGCTAGTCTCCTATTCACTCCCCCTCTAGTCGACCAATGTTAGACCTTTCAAGTATTACTTCAATATACGTGGATCTGATCACTTGATCATTGCTCATTTGCATAATAGTCTATTTTCTATCGAGAATGGACGTATGCATTATGATACGCATGTTGAGGCAACCCTACCACAACAAGTTGAACCACAAGGAGAGGAAGAAGTAGAAGAAGAGCAAGAAGGACCCGAACAAGAGTAGCATCCACCAGACTACTACACCACCTATGAAGATGTGTACATGCTCGAAGGGAACATTGAGAACATGAACAACCTCGCCATTAACCTTCAAGACTCCACTGCGAACCTCTCCTCCTAGTTCATCGATTGGGGCAGGCAATGGAACTTGAAAGATTATCCTCCACCACCACAATGAGCAACAATGGGGCTTTCAAAATCCTAAGCTTGGGGATGTGTTCCTCAAGCAATTTATATATGTAATAATAAGGTTATACTACAGCTCCTTGAGAGCTTTGAAACACTTGTGTTGGACTTGTTCCGACACTTCGCTTTTCCTTTTCGTTTGTTTGTTTTTAGTATCTTCCTTTCTTGCCAATATTTTTTAATTCTCTAAACCCAATCTTCAAAATACAAAAATATTTTCCTTTTATTCTTATTCTTGAAATATGGATCTTCGTTTTCCTATTTGCTTTGATATTATTAATAAGAGTGATATACTTTTGAGAATTGAAGGAACACATCATATGGAAGAAAATTGTGAAGTCACTCATGGGAGGTATGTCCCATGTCTCCCACTTTATAAATTTGAAATGTGTATTCTAGTTGGTAGTATTGTTAAGGTACTAGGCTAGTCGGATTAATTCAAAATAGTTAGAGTAAAGCTTTATATTCATATGAGTAAGTAGTTGAGTAAGCTTTTTCTCTAATTCTTATAATTAACCAAGTCTTTCCTTGCAAATAAATATGCCAAATAATTACAACAAGAAAAAGTATCCAATTATTACTTGTGTGATGTTTTCATTGTCCTAAGAGTTTAACCTTGAAGATACTCAACTTCATAGATTTAATAATAGTCTAGATAACACTTTTGAAAGGAGTTGTTTGATTGAAATGAAGTCTAGTAGTGATTGAGATGCATGCCAAAACTAAAATGTGGATCTAAAAGTATGATATTGCTTGAAAGCTAGTCTAACAAAACTAACTATGGACACCCTGGGATTCCAACAATTCCGCTAGCCTTTAAATGGTCTACGTATAAATCTTGACTTTGTCTATGATGATGACATGGGTAGCTATATACCCGTGGGAAAAGTATTGGTACTCTTGAGGGTTGTGCAAAAAGATTACGAAAGTAACTAATGACTTCAATTGGAAACTATTACTGAATCCAATATGCACAATGACGAAGTCTTTGGCATGGTCTCTTTACTATTATATGAATTTTCTTGAAAGCCAACAAATAGAAAGAAGTTATTGTTGGACTTGATTCATTGATGTGGGTGTCAATGAGACACTTGATTGTTATGCTTCTTTCGACATGATCTCTCATACTTAAATTGATGTATGAAACTTCCTAGTGTTCCTTGGCAAGCCGAGAGTTAACTAGAGGAATTGGAATGATTGCTACACTTCTAGTTACTTATGTTTATATATACTTTACTTTGATTGTCTTGACTTACCATAGCTAGTATGATATTATTGACACTACTCTAACTATGCTAAGATTTGGAATGAAAGAAGTGCTGGACTCATATGGATATCTCTCGTAAGTGAATTTACATTCCCGGTATTTTAGTTTAAACACTGAGTTCCTTATCATTTTTGGTTTCTTGCTCGAGGACGATCAAGGTTTAAGCTTGGGGATGTTGATGGCTATGAAAAATAGCCATCTTTATCCGTGTTTAAATCCTATTTTAAGTCAAGAAATTGACTATATAACTCCAGCCTTACTACTAATGACTAAATATTGCAAAGATGTGCAAATCCTTCTCTTGATTTGTGATGTGCAGAAAATAATGCCTTTATGACGAGATCAGGAGCAATTACTAAAAAATATGTCGTTACCAACACAACCGAGTTAACTAGGGGCGAAAAGGCATTTCCAGGAGGTGTAATGAGCATCGATACGGGCGAGGCCCACCCGTACTGTCCGCCTATACTACATACCAACACCTTCCTTAGTTCAAACCAAGCTACTTATGTGAAGGAAACGAGATCATTTGAGGAGAGACACACCCTCCAACCACCACAGAACCCATTCTCTATTTAGATCTCATCCATTAGACACTGAAGGAAATCCACACCACCATAGTTCATCACCTCCATCTCCTAACTCCTTCATAGCCATAGACATTACCTTGTAATAGAGAACTTCTTGAGAATTATCGACCATTGTAAGAATATTTGATTTCAATCTAATTATTTTTTCCAATGATTCAAATTCTTGATCTTATAATTATGAGTGAGTAGTCCTCACGGGCTGCGGTTTGGGGGAAGCCTCGCAGCGTCCATGTGCACAAAATTCTATGGGAATATTATGTAGTGATTGTATAAAAGCTTTTTATCTTGTGTCTTTATCTCTACCTCGATCCATTGACTTGTAGGTACCCAATACCCTGTAGATTGATCAAGGTGGGAGGTGAGATGAGTGGAGAACAGTATCTAACACATGAAAACCTAGTGATAGAAAGGAGAGTACGAAATTCGCTTAGTGATCCGCTTGGCATCAATAGTAACATCACGGATCTTAAGGCTTTGGTTTGTTTTACTTAATAATTGTTGTAACTCGTGGTTTCGTGGTATGATGGTTGGACCAAGAGACTATTGTCATCCATGGTTTCAGGGGCTCTAGTAGATGAGGATGTACTGCCCACAATTCCTATCACTATTAGATACTTTTACACATGACTATGCTTAATCTTATTTTTATCCCATTTGTATGCATAGTTCCAGGTGAATCTTCAACCCTGGCCTATCTCCATCTTTGAAAAAAACCAAAAGATACAAAGTAAACTGGAAAGATCTGGTAAACTAAAAACAAAATAAATCATCAAGTTTTGTATAAGTTCCTCAATTTGTTTTAGCAAGTGTGTCCCAAGGTTCGATAAACCTAGGTCTTTTCTAGGGAAAAAGCTACTATACTACATCCGTAATTTGGATTGAAGGTATCAGCCAACTATAACAACCCTATGCAAATTCACTTAGATTGTTTACTTCATGATAATGGTTCATATTACTAATGAACTCCCACTTAAACGAACATCCTTCATCATTGTTAAGTGATTACAGGATCCTAATTCCTCATACCAGCCACGATTGTCATGGTGATACCATAGTTTCAAAGGTAGACATCAAAATGTAAATCACATCAACTATGTGTAACATTTCGGTCACTTGTGTTCCAAGGCCATGTATGTACATGCTAGGATCTCTAATGTTAACCTTAGTGTTTTGATGTGTAACATGGCTTACACCTATCGTATATGAATGTCGATATGTCTAACACACAATCATCATGGTGTGCTTCATAATAGAGAACTTTCTTAGTGGTGCACACTAAGGGAGAACATGTTTATTGGGATTGAATTTTAGGGATCATCTTATAATGCTACCGTCATAAGTCTAATACAAGAAAAATAAGATGCATAAAGGATTTATCATCATATGTAAATAAACATGCGCCATGATATAGTCCTTCTGCCTTGAGCTCCATCGAGCACATCACCAAGGTCCATAGTGCCTCCAAGATGGTGGCTGAACATTTCATAAATACTTACCATGACCATATCATACCAGATACCCCCTACAAAATAAAGTTAGACGTCTCTACTCTATCTTTTGCAAGTTTTATGTGGTTGTTAGGGCTTTCGCAAAAATAACCGTTTCTTGCCTACAAATTTTCAATCACAACATGGATCGACTAGTTGTTGCCGTAAATCCGTTGTAAATTCCATATCAACTAATGTAAGAGAGACATACACCCACCAGCCACATATATGGTACAAGCCATATGTTAGGTGTGGAATCACTCTCTCATAAGATTAAGTGTAAGGTCGGCCAGGCAGCTTCATCAAACATTACCATGATATGAACAAGTACACGTGGGAGGGTAACAACTAGAAAATCAATACCCACATATCACTATGTGTTCTAGCCGCACCAACACATCTACACCTAGATCGGCTCTGATATCACTGAAGGGTTTCTTAGTAGAAAACAAAAAAATTCCTAATAACGAGAACAATATAGCTAAGATCTATTCTATGCAGATGTAAGGTAACAGAGGGATTCGGTATTCACACCTTTGAAGACCGAAAAGAGGTGATCTTCCCACGAATATTGATGATGTAGTCGTACGGTGACACCGACCTCAAGGTCGTGTAGGTGTACAAGCGATGAGTGCTACAACTGGCAGCACCACTGCAGTTCTACACGCATCTGGTGTAGATGACATCCCCCAAGCTCCGGTCCAGTGAAGAAGCGGAAGAAGATTGATTCGTACTGAGAGTCTAGTAGCACGATGGCGTGCGTATGATGGAGAACTCTCAAACCCCATATGCTCATTCCATTATTGTGGAACCAAACGCGAGGGATAGTGAGAGAGAGACATAAAGAGAGAGAGGGAGAGAGGGACAAATTCCTCAAAGGATCGTGTGTTCCTTCTCCCGTTGTTACCCTCCTTATATAGGGGGAGGGGGTGCGCCCAAGGGAGGTTGCCAGCGGCCACAGGTGGGCCCACCCTCGCACGCCAAACACTATGCGCCCCTTCCCCCTTTGCCTTATCCAAAGGGGGGGCTAGCCCATATGGGCCCTTCCTCCAGGAAGTGGGTTGCCCCTATAATATTAAATAAAATATACTTTAAATATAATTCCATTTATTAATATCAAATACATATTATTTAATCCCCTTCTCTCTAAAACACCTTTCGGATCACTCCAAACAACCTTCAGATCCACAAGGAACATTTCCGGTTATCTCTTATCTTTTCTCGAACAATCTCAGATCAAGTCCTAAGTGTCATCTACCATTAAGTGTGCCACCCTACGGTTCGGGAATGCGCAAACATGATTGAGACACCTCTCGGATCAATGACTAACAGTGGGATCTAGAAACCCATGATGGACCTCCTGCATTCTAGTAATTAACTTGATCGTTTGAACCTTAAATGTCGAGTATAATTCCTTTTGCGACCTGATACCTGGTTTTTCCAACATATGATCTTCGATATCTCTATACCTAGTCCGATCTTGTTATCGACAAACACATTTACTCATTCCCATGATATTACATTCACGTGACCTAGTCACATGTTTGCAAACTTTGTAGATGTAATCACACCGAGTGGGTCTAGAATATCTATCTGTCACGTGGATGGGAAATCCTGATCTTGATGCAGATGCCTCAACATACCCCTTCAAAATACCTGAGAGACACCTTTATGATCACTCTGTTACGGTGTGACAGCGGATGCAGTCAGGGAAGCATCTAGTGATAGTGGTTAGATATGATCTCACGGTCGAAGGATTGAGTTACTATATTTTCTTAGTTATCAGAATGTTGAACTTTGTGATTGGATCTCATTGCAATACTAAAGTTGGGTGTGTATCCATCACATTAGTCACTCAATGATATGACCCCATTGTCAATTGACATAAATGTCCATGATCAGGAAACCTCGATCATCAGTTAACCAATGAGCTAGGGATTTGGATTCTTTACATACCACACATGTACTACGTTTCCGCTTACTACAGTTATAGCATGGCATACAAATTATTATGAACATTTGAGATATGATAATAAAAACATCTTTATTATTTGCCTCTAAGGCATGTCTCCAACATGTATCTTGTCTAGAGGTGGTATATAGTAGCCCCTCATGTGGTGATGAACTAGTGTAGTGGTACGATGACACCCACTTTTGTGGTTGTAGATTAACACTATGGTGATATGATGAATTGTGATGTTTGTTATGACTAGAACATGCTTAGTATTATCTTGTATGGTTCGAGTTGTTAAACTTATAGGTGGTGTACAAACACATAGAGAGGAGCCATGCCATAAGTTCTCTATGGTAAGCTCACCACAAGGTTGAACAAGGTGATGATAATGGCCTTGTGTGGGCAACCAAACAAGATAAGTTTGCATGAGATGGCCAGAAGAGTAATACGCAGGCTACCAAACAAGCTGGACATAGTAGGCTAACTCATACAACCACCACGGCCACCAAACGGGCTACACGACGTGGGCCAAAGTATGTGTTTGGATAGCCCTACTCGACTAGGCCAAAAAAGAAATGCAGGATACCAAACACACCCATATATATCTGTAGGGACAAGAAAAAACTTTCAGAGTAGTTGACTGCGAAGCTGGCTAGACGTATATATGTATTACACTTATTAACCGCATGGTGTACATCTTTCAGAAGTTAACATATGATCATGATATTGAGTGTTATTGTACTCCCTCCGTCCTAGAATGAGTGACTTAGATTTGTCTAGATCCGCATATGTACCTAGTCATGTTTTACACTAGTAGAAAAGCCCCCCTTTGGTCCCGGTTCATAAGGGCCATTGGTCCCGGTTTTTGAACCGGGGCCAATCAATCGGGACCAATGTTGTTCCCGGTTCTGGCACGAACCGGGACAATGGGTCTCCACGTGGCCCGCCGTCGCGTGTGCTTGCAGTAGGACCTTTGGTCCCGGTTCGTGGCATGAACTGGGACCGAAGGACTTTTCTATTTTTTTTTCAAAAAACAATTTATTTTTTCGAATTTATTTTTTTAATTTTTTTGAATCTATGAATTTTGGACTGGTTAATCTCTTACCCGAAGCCTCTCAATCACACTTAGTTTTTAGTCAAATTTCAATCGTTGGTTAAACTTTCCGGTCGGTCACCCATCCTCACACTACTCCACCCTAACACGCTTAACATCTCGGTTCCTTCCCATCCTCCTTCCTATGTACCACTTGTAACCTTATGTCTATACTATGCTATTAATGATATTAACCCATGTATCTTGTAAGTCACACATTCTTATAGTTTGAGTTACAAACATGATTTTAATGTACAAACATGACTAAGTAATACTAATATTGAATAAATATAGAAATACAATATGTTTTATTATTATTTTTCTATTAATTCATTTAATATGGCATAATTAATATCTTTAAATCCATAAATCGAAATTCCACAAATAATATGTCCATTATTATCAGAAAAATGTGAGGAATCCAAATATGTCATTTTTTTTATTTTTTTGAATTTCTATTAAAAAATTAAAAATCTTAATTTTGACTCTTTTAGAATTTCAAAAATCTAAAAAAATTGCAAACGGCTCAGGCTATTGGCATTGGTATTAGAATTTTTTGCCGATAATTTTGATATATTATACGATTTTTTCCGACATCGTATGCACAAATGGCGGCTATCTGAAGTTTTTATAACGTTTTCTTGCAAAATAAAAATTATCCCAGTTTATGTCCCTAACCGGGAGTAAAGAGGGACCCTTTAGTTCCAGTTCATGGCCTGAACCAGGACCAATGCTCCGCTGACCATTGGTCCCGGTTCATACCATGAACCGGGACCAATACCCCGAGATGAACCGGGACCGATGTCCTGACGAAATGAACCGGGACCGATGTCTGGCATTAGTCCATTTGTTATTCGAACCGGGATGAATGGATTTGGGGGCTGGACCAAAGGCCCCTTTTCTACCTAGTGTTAGTATATAGATGCATGGAAATTTAAGTCACCAAATCATTTATTTTAGGATGGAGGTTATGTCTAAGTGTATGGCTAGCCTTATGAGGTTGTGATCACAGGAAAAATGGGACAGTGTAGTGCCATAGCAACCATGCACCAACAACCCAAGAGGAAGAACGCGTCACAAAATAGAAGGAAATCGTCAGGAATTAGGCGTTTATTTACTCCAAAGAAACAAGAATTAAGCAAGGAGCAGCTACCATCAGAAGCTCGGGATGTAAAAAAAGTATTTGCGGGCGCTTTGGGCTTAAGATTTACGCCTCAATATGCTGCTCGTGGTAGTTCATGGCCCAACAGGTCGTGCAATGTCCTGCATGGCTGTGGTACTGAATGGGCTGGCTTTAGACTTTGCTTCATGTACCAAAAAATGTTCAGCCTTTGGGCAGTTGTTATTTTCTTGAGCACAATAATAACCAGGAAAAAGGACGTAGTGGTGGTCTGGCTATTTATTGGAATAATCATCTTGTCTTGAATCTTCAAAGCTTCTCAAAGAACCATATAGACATAAAGGTGGTCGATGGGGTAAATGATCCTTGGAGGATGCACATGGATCTATGAGGAAGCACAATGCACGTGGCGTCAACGCATGTGGGAGCTCATGTCATTGCTTTGTGCACACTCAGATTTTTCGTGGGTGTGTATTGCTGATTATAACGAAGTTCTAGGAAGAGATGAACATTTTGGTGTTGGTG
This sequence comes from Avena eriantha, assembly GCA_910589775.1. NCBI lineage: Eukaryota > Viridiplantae > Streptophyta > Magnoliopsida > Poales > Poaceae > Avena > Avena eriantha. The sequence continues at coordinate 240,615,241 of OU342745.1, forward strand.
ATAGAGATGACTCTCAAATGCACACTTTTCGTGAGGTAGTCGATGTGTGTAACCTTGTTGATATTGGCTATGTCGGGCTGGACCGGACTTTTGAGAAAAAAGGTGAGAGGGGGCACATATACAAGGGTGTGTTTGGATAGAGCGCTAGCAAATCCTAGCTAGTGGCACATGTTTCCTCAAACGGAGCTTATCGATCTGACGGCGGCCAAGTCAGGTCACTATCTAATCTTGTTATGTGTGCATCCGAGGTCGTCTCCTCCGAACAGGCGGGCAAGACAACGATCTTTCAAATTTGAATTGATGTGGGAAACCCATCCAGATTTTATATCGCCGTGTGGAAAAATCTTTGAAGGATGCGGGTGAGTCGGTGACTTTGGATGATATAAATTCAATGCTCAACAACCTTTCACATGTGCTGTTAACCTGGGATCGTGATGTGTTTGGCGAGGTCCAGAAGCAGTTGAAAGTGTTGCATCATAGACTTGAGGAGCTACGAGCATCCCCACAAGGCTGTGTCCGAGCCATGAAGAAATGAAAGTATGCAATAAGATCATCAAACTTAATCCTCAAGAAGAGATCATGTGGCACCAACAGTCGGGGATCTAGTGGCTTGCTGATGGGGGCAATAATTCACAATTTTTTCACCGCAAAGTATCAGGAAGGAAACAGAAGAATAAAATCTCAAAACTTGTGAGTGCATATGGTTCTTTCACTTCGGTCACTGAGGAGATGAAGTCAATGGCCCGAGACTTTATTTTATACTAATTTATACACCTCAGAAGGAACTCAAGGAATGGTTGATGTTCTTAATATGGTTTTATGTCTTGTCACCACGAATATGAATGCTTCTCTAGTTGCCCCGTGTAACGAACAGGAAATTAAAGAAGCCCTCTTTGAAATGTTCCCTACGAAGGCACTGGGACCAGATGGTTATCTAGGTCATTTTTTCAGAGATATTGGGACTTATGTGGTAAAAGAGGTAACTCGTGTTGTATTGAATATTTTAAATGGTATAGAATCTCCAACCTCTATTAATTCCATGAGTGTTGTTTTAATACCAAAAGTTCCCACGTCCCTGAGTCTCTATCTCAATTCCATCCTATAAGCCTCTACAGTGTGGTGTTGATTTTTTCCAAGATCCAATCTAATAGGCTGAAAAGGATACTGCCTGATATTATCTCTGCCGAACAGTCCGCTTTTGTCCCACGTAGACTTATAACTGACTATATAATCTTAGCATATGAATGTTTGTGTAACACCCTCGCCTGATAAGGCTGAGTTCCTGTGTATAGTGCCAATCCCTGGATCGGTTCACTAGCACACACAGTACAGATGAATACCAAAGAATATAACAGCGCATCATTATTACATCGAATTATCCAGAATCTGTAATTATTACATAAAGCGTAGCTCAAAGGCTAGCTCAAATAACAAAGTAGCATACGGAAGCATAAACAGATAGTAGGATCCATCTTCAATTGTGCCACAGGCGAACAACTGTTGAGTGGAGTATCGCGACCTATTCGATCACTCATAATCGGTATAACCTGCAACATAAAACGTAGCAACCCCGAAGGGTCAGCACTTGGAATGCACTGGCAAGTGGAACAATAAAAGAATCAACAAGGCTAATAACTATATGCATATCTGGCTTGTGGGGTTCAGGCTTAGTTGTAGCAGCAAAATACTTTATCCTATCTTTTGTAAATCATTTGTAAAACATTTGATCTTCTTCACACAACCCAATCATGTTTTAACCACAAGATTTAGCAATTACAAGTTAGAATGAATAAGAACATGTCATAGCACCCACAATTCAGCAACTCAAATGTCCATTACCGGGGACACGGCTAAGCACTTAGTTTTACACCCTGCAGGGGTTGCACACTTTACCCATATGACTTGGTCGACCCGCTCGTACCATGACACGCATATTGAGTCATGATAGGGAGAAGCCCAAGAAGAGACAATTCGGGAGGTAGCTCCCCAAGCCCATCCACGCACCGTACCAACCTATCACATTCACTACATCTCTAGATACGAAGATCTCGGGTCGCCACGACCTACTAAGTCCATCCAGCCACCCATAACTCACTGGCATATGGTTGCACACGGAAGCTACGAAATCAAGACATTAATCATTTCTCAGAAACCTGGGTGGCCATCCACAAGTCAGCTACTCGGGTAAACCATAGACATGGGCCCGGCATTCACGAACCAAGCAATTACCAATCCACCCAGAGAGTTCATTAATTAAGTTGTTTTCAAACTTTCCAAACACGTTCTTTTAAAACAATCTTTGCCATGGTGTATCCCACCCTCGTCTACATAAGCACAACTACTTACGACGGCTCGCCTAACGAGATAGACTACGGCATAATAGGATATAACATAGCAATAGATAAAACTTGTAAAACAAAACAAGCTACAATGCATATAGAAAGTAAATAGGACATTTATGAAGCTCCACTTGCCTTTAGTTGATGTAGTCGTTCAAACAATCCTCACAATTGCAATCATTGCACTCGTCGCACTCAAAAGACTTGCAATCACAATGCTCGCAATCATAGTTGTAGCGATCATAGTAGTTACACTCCTTGCGATCTATCATTCAAAAGTAAAAGCACAACAACATATCATTCAAACATTGCAATCATGCAACAATACAACAATACAATAAAACAGTGATGATCCAATGCATGCATGATGATTTAATATGACATAATGGTTGCAATTAGTTATCTAAACAATACTAGATCACATGATGCATGTAGAAGTGTTTTAATGCAATATAGTATTGGTTGTCCAATTTCAATTGCCAATAAAGGGGTTTTAACATAACTGTTGTAACTTCTGTAGTAGTTGCCTAATTAAATTTATATCTGAACTGTAATGGGTAGAGGGCTTTAATACGAACCAGTAGCAATTGGATTCACCCTAATCGGAGTTATAGATCTTTTTCTAGGATTTATTTAGTGTTTAATGGAGTTTAATAAATCTGAACAGATCATACTGACAACAAACAAAACTAAGTACATATCTGAAAACTACACAAGATTATGAATTCAGGGACATATTACTCATATTTTTCGGATCTGTAGATTATTTACTATGAATTTAATGATTTAAAAGGCCAATAATACTAATTAATTATTCGCCAGTAATTTATACAGTAAACTTGTAATGTTATTCCAGAATCATGTTCTATACAATTTTGTGAATCCAGGGGTATATCATTTGTATTTTTCTGAGTTGTATTTTATTTTCTGTGAATTAATTGCTTTCAAAAGTGTATTAAACCATTTTTCTGATACAATTATATATTAATACTCTACACAATTTTGTGATTCCAACGCTATATTATTTGTATTGTTTGGACATAGTATGAATTTTCTATGGATTTTACAAGTTAGATCTATAATCTGCAATTTTAAATTCGAACGGAATATTCCAGGGAATATTCCGCTGACTGGACAGGTTGACCGTGCAGACTGACTGGGACTAGACGCTGACTTGACGATGACGTGGCGGTGACGAGGCCACTGATCGGGACGATTGAATCTCGACCGCCGGGATGAGATCCGGTGGCTAGAAGAGAAGTTGGCTCAAAATAGACCCGATTTTGCCTACAAAGGACTAAAGTAGATCTGTGTTAGAGAGATAAATCCGTAGGTCAAATCGAAAAACTTTGAACATGAAAGTTGTGGAGGATGATTAGATCTACCTTTTCATCAAATGAATTTGGATTTCAAGAAACGAGCGTGAGGAGATCTTAGAATTACGCCATCAGATCTAAAATATTGTGTTGCGAAATTCTCCGGCTGTGGTGGATGAAAAGAGGTGATGTTTGTCGGAAATGAAAGATTTCGACAAGATCTAAAACTTTCGTGTTGAAGCTGAAGGCATCCGACAAAGTTTAGATATGTTTAGAAGCGAAATACGATTCGGTAGGGTGTAGATTCGGGATTTCGGGAAGGAAAAGTGTTATAGCTGTGGCTCCGAGGGATTATTTAGGATTTTAGGATGGTGGGAAGATAGATCTTAAAATAGAGAACAAGTAGAAACAAACGGAAGTCAATTCGTACTTATAGATAAAAAGTTATAAGAGTTTTAATAGAGATAGGTTTGAGAAAAATAGATTTCGCACGGTTTTTAAAGCGGAGGTGGGATCGATCCCTTCCTGTGCACATGGTGGCTGGTTCGGTCGGCCTAGTGGGCCGGCCGGGTGGCCCATTTCGTTTTTTTTTCCTTTTCTTTTTCTTTTTCTTTTTCTATTTTGGTATTTTCTTTATATCTTTTGCATACGAACTCCAAATGACATGATTCTTGTTTCTAAATTTTTCTAAATTCACATTATATGATCATATTTATAACATTTTCACTAGTTTAAGATGGTGGCTTCACAAATTTTTATATATTCCTTTTCTTATTTCTTTAATAACTTTTGCAATATAGCTCCAAATGAGTTCAAACCAGTTTGTAAAATTTTCAAAAATTCAAAATATCTTTATAGGACTACTAGGGCACATAATCCTGTCCATTCAAAATTCAAACATGTATTTTTCAAATAAAACCTTAATAGGTTAAAATAGAGATTTTGAAATAGGGTTTTGACACAAAGGGTTTTGAAGATGAAATTTGTGCATGACGCTTTATGCAATGCATAGATGCATAACATATGTCAATCACAAAAACACAAATCATTTTATGCCCTTTTGCCAAATAGGGCTACTTAGGCGTTATCAAAAGGATATGTGGTTTTATGCAATTTGCCTTATATGGCTACTATGCAATATTTCTAAATAGTTTATTATGGTTTATTTTTAGTCACTCAATCAAGACACACAATGCCACAAATCCCAAAACAACAAGTTCATTCATATAACATAAAGGAACATAGTTTTTAACATCCAATAAAATGGAGATGTCATGTTATCTTCTCTCTTTTCAGGCAAGTGGTGAAAAGCATCTAGAATGGTTTCATAAATCGAAGTAGAGACTTTAAGGGTCAAATAGGGAAATTATAATATCACTCCACCTTAATTGGGAAAGTCATTTTATTCCCTCTCTTTAATCATCTAAGCATGGTTGGATATTTAAAGAATCAAATGGTTGAAAAGAAAATGAAAACAAGTTGGATAGTCATGTTAATCCAATCTCATACAAGTTTCTGAATTCAAGGAAGGAAAATCATAACAGAAAATTTCTTTTCTTTGAGAAATTTCCACAAAGTCAAACAATTCAACCAAGTTATTTTATTAACTTTACATTCCAAAATTAGGAGAATTTTTGGGATGTGACAGTTTGCACTTCAGGAAGAAGAAGAGAGGGAGACACAAACAATTCAGTGCTTTAAAGGTTGATATAATGAAAGCTTATGATAGGATTGAGTGGAGTTATCTGGAGACAATTATGCTTAAATTAGGAATACATGATGATTTTGTGATTTCTATTATGTGAGTTGTCATAACTATCTCGTTCTCGGTTTTATTTAATGGAGATGGTATTTGTTGGGGATATGCTAAATGTGTATCATCATAGCACGTCCATAATTGGGATAATCCCGGTGGCCCCCAGTTGGTAGCAAGGCAGATGGCCTGCTGGGTGGCCAGTTAGATGGATCCAGAAAGGAGGTCCATGCCGGATAAAGGAAGGCTATGCAGGAGTCACCGACGTACTCGGAGCCTTGGAGTGCAAGACACGAAAGACTAGTTAGTATTAGTGTAGGACTCTTTTCCTTGTCCGGCAAGGTCCTTTTCCTGTAACCCTAGGTTTTGGTGCCTTTATAAGCCAGACCTATGGAGCCTTTAGGGCACAACCAACCAGATTACCACGTACAACATGCAACACCTTGCACATCAAACCAATCCGTGTAACTCGGCGTATTGCCATTATAGTGATTTATAGCAGGTGTAGAGTTCCGCCACCGTTGTGGGACTTGAACCTGTGTAAGCTGTGTTACCTCGTACCTACCAACTCTCCGTCTTATCCCACGTCTCTAAACATGCATTGTGAGGACCCCTCCATGGCGTACTCGTCGGCAATACCATGATAGTTGGCACCCACCATGGGGCAAGAGGCGCTTCGAGCTCTACACCGGGCGAGGTCCAAGCTCTTCGTGGGAATCGGCGACATCGTAGCCATCGGACGCGTTCTCTTCTCCGGAAACGTCCCGATCATCCCTCCAGATGAGTTCTGAGTGCCGGCGAAGACGAACCCTACGTGTTGCTCTGTCATCCCCTTCGGAGACATCCACATCTTCATCGACGAAACTGACTCGGATCTTAGCTTGTTTAAGGAGATTCCTCCAAGACCACCGCCATTGGCATGGACCTGGATCCCAAATAGGAAAGCGTGCTCGTCAAGTTCCTCCGTGAGAAAAGGAACATGTTTTCCTGGTAACCTGCCGACATGAAAGGTGTACCTAGGGAACTTGCCGAGCACAGCTTGAATATTGATCATAATGTTATACCGGTGAAACAACCTCTACGATGCTTTGGTGATGAAAGACGAAGGGATATCGGCAAAGAGATAGCTAGGTTACTCAAGGTTGGCTTTATCCGAGAAGTTATCCAGACCCGATGGGTGCAAAATCCTGTACTTGTCCCCAAAAAGGGAACCAAAGAATTAAGACGGTGTGTTGATTACACCAGCTTGAACAAAGCGTGTCCGAAGGATCCGTTTGCTTTGCCTCTCATTGAACAAGTCATTGACTCGATGGCTGGCTCGGAACTTCTGTGTTTTCTCGATGCTTACTCCGGATACCACCAAATCCGGATGCGAAAGTCGGACCAACTGGCACTTTGTTCACCATACCATATGGCATGTACTGCTATGTCACGATGCCCTTTGGGTTGAAAAATGCTGGCGCTACGTACCAGCGGACGATGTAACGTTGCCTACACGACCAAATAGGTCGCAACGTACACGCTTACATGGAACACATTGCGGTGATGTCCAAAAAATCAAACGACCTAATCACCGACTTGCAGGAAACCTTTGATAATCTTCGAAAGTACAACATGATGCTTAACCCAAAGAAGTGCGTCTTTGGGGTACCATCTGGCAAATTGTTGGGATTCATCATTTCACACCATGGAATTGAAGTTAACCCGGAGAAGATCAAGGCCATCCTTCACATCAAATGGCTGACATGCCTACAAGACATACAAAGGCTCATGGGCTGCATAGCAGCAATAAGCCAGTTCATCAGCAATAGCAGCAATAAGCCAGCAATAAGCCAGCTCATGGACGGACGAGGCTGACGTAGCACTTCAGGAGTTGAAGAGAATACTCTCGTCCCCACAAATAATTGCAACACTGGTATCAAGGGAGCCTATGTTAGTTTACATGGTGGCAACCAACTGAGTCATCAGCATCGTCATTGTGGTGGAGTGCAAGGAACCAACGCGAATACGGAGTTCGACGACCAGTTTACTACGTAAGCAAGGTCTTGACGGAATCCAAGCAGCGTTACCCCGCACTACCAGAAAATAGGTTATGGAGTTTTCCTTGCTTCGTGTAAGCTAAGGCATTATTTCCAGGAGCACCCTATCACAATGGTGAACAAAGCTCCATTGTCCGACATCATCAATAACAGTGATGCTACAGGGAGAGTGGAAAAGTGGGGCATTGAACTTGCCGCCTTTTATATCACCTACAAGAGACGCGACGCTATCAAGTTATAGGCATTGGCGGATTTTATTGCAGATGGGATAGAGCTGCCAGAATACACCCATATACCAGAACCAGAGTTTTGGGTCATGCATTTTGACAGATCCAAGTTACTCAACGGCTTGGGGACTGGTGTATTACTACAATCACCAACTAGGGAGAAGCTACAATACATCCTGCAGATCCACTCAACGCCACCAACAACATGGCGGAATATGAGGCCCTCATTCACGGACTTTGTGTGGAAAAGGATATTGGCATCAAGTGCATAGTTCGTTGTGGAGATTCTGACTTGGTTGCCCAGCAAGTGGCTGGCTCCTAGAATGTGTCGAACCCTATGTGGCAGCATATTGATGACCCACAAGTATAGGGGGTGTATCGCAGTATTTTCGATAAGTAAGAGTGTTGAAGCCAACGAGGAGCAGAAGGTGTTGACGAGTGTCTTGGATCAGGAATTCTCTATAAATACTTAGCAAACGGATTTTTAGAGGTTTTTGATAATGCAAACAAATAAAGTACGAGTGAATGAAAGACAATAATAATAAATGCAGCAAGTGGCCCAATCCTTTCTTTAGCAAAAGACAAGCCGATTGTATTACTTAAGATGACCAAATGTTCTCGAGGACACACGGGAATATCATCAAGTGCTTTCGCTTCATATAGTTGATTAATCTTCTTTAGTTTGATAAGTGTTGTGTGGGTGAACCTGGGCTAATGTACTGACCTTCCTAGGAATAATACATACTTGTGATTATACCCCTTGCAAGCATCCGCAAGTAAAAGAAAGTAATTAAGATAGAAACCTAACCACAGCTTTAAACTCTAAGATCCTAACATCCCTTGTGCAAAGGTTTCCTAACGGGGGTTTAGGTTTCTATCACTCCGGCAACCCCTAAGATTAGTAGCCAAATACACAATGCATTCCCCTAGGCCCATAAAGGTGAAATGTCATATAGTCGACGTTCACATGACACCACTAGAAGAATAACACCGCAACTTAAATAACAAACTATTGAATCTTTCTCAACACAATTCCACTACTAACAACATGACTTCTCCCATGTCCTCAAGAACTAAACGAACTACTCACAAGACATCATATGGATCAAGATCAGAGATGAAATAATGATAAGTAACAATCTGAACGTAGACAATAATTCAATGGTTCCACTCAATAGCATCAACTACAACAAGTAATCAACACCAGGAAAGTTTCCCCTAAGAACTATGCAAGATTCAACCCAATTGTTACAGCGGTATGGAGTGGTGATGATGTTGTTGATGGAGATGATGATGATAATCCCAATGAATTCCAGCGTGATGACGGTGTTGATGGCGACGATCTCCCCTCTCCGGGAAGGAAATTCCCCCGTAGATTTCTGCCTACCGGAGAGCTCTTTCTCTCTCTGTAGTTTCCGCCCCGCAGAGGCAGCAGAACCTTTCTCTGGTCGATCCCCGAGTCTTAGGGTTTCGTGGGGATAATATACGCCAAAGGGTAGAGCCAAAGGTGGGCCAGGGTGGCCACACCACCTGGTGGCACAGCCAAGGGTGGCCCGTGCCAGAGGTGGTGTGGCCCCCCTGTGGCCCATCTGCACTCCCCCTTCTGGCATCCTTCGTGATGGGGATATGCCAAAGGGGGTATGCTCAGCAGTAGGTTTCGAGTGGGCCGTAAGGCCCGTGAGTACGCCTAGAGGACAGCGACTGGACTCTGAGGAAAGAAGAAGCCCATCGATTGGCGACTAGAAGCCCAGGAGCGTAGCAGAAGCCCAGTCGGATTAGGTCAAGAGCCCTTGGATCCTTATCTTGTTCGGGGACAACTTGTAAACCCTGGGAGGTGCTTCATATATAAACCTGCCTAGGGTATCGTAGAGACTTACGTTCCATCATACACCCCCTCGAGCGACTCACTGCCCAGCCGCTGAGCTCGCCACCCTTGTAACTCACTCTCTCATAATCCAATCTAGCAGGAGTAGGTCTTTACCCTCCGGGGGGCCGAACCTGGGTAAACCCCTGTGCACCTGCCCCCATCTCGCACCGCAGATGGCCGGCAACTCTTCCTCACGAAACTCTCAATCGTTGCCTATGGCAGCGACTGCTGTGGCCATTTCCACGACAGTGGCGCCCACCGTGGGGCATAGCGGGACTGGCCTGAGTTCTGCGGCGAGACCCTACTCACCGATCGAGCGGCCGGTGGATCGCCTTCGGCGGGATCTTGCAGATCCTGCCCAACAGCTACATCCCGGCGTCGCACCCAGTCACACACGCCACGGTGATGCCGGTCGGCTCCATCAACGTCTTCGTCGGCTTTACCGGCGCGGTCAACCCAGCCGCGACCATGATCGTCGGCGCATCGCTCCACACGGCGATCTGCTTTCGGAGGAGCAGGTCCACTCCATCAGGGGCCTCGTCACCGAGTACGACTCGGCCGCTAGCGACGCGGTCGAGACCAACGTCGCCACCAACGACGACGCCTTAAACAACGACGCCGACTTCGCGACCCCTGCATCAGCCAACGGATCCATCACCGCCGCGTCACGGGAGGACTCCATCACGCGAGTCTCCAACCCCGAAGACTTCGAGGATCCCTCCATCCTGGGGATCTTCGACTCCGACTCTAGTTCGGAATCCCTCGAGGATCTTCGCGCCAGATCCAATCGCTTCAACGCGATCTACATGGCGGGTAGCACGACCGCCCCGCCAGATCCGTTCTCCACGCCGATTCCGCCGACCGCGACAGCCATGGAGGTGGCACAAGCCCGCTTGCAGCTCTAGGAGGCGCAGCGCATCAAACTCGCCGAGCGCGAGAAATACCGCCTCGAACGAGAGACGGCGAAGGAGCTGTCACTCTATCACCAGCGCCGCGTCAGGACCTGCCTGAACCCCGATGTTCGGGGCCGCGTCTTGAACTTCAACGACGAGGGCGACCCCACACGCGCCGCCGAGCGCGAACACGGCGAGAATGTGCCGCCAGGAGGAGGCAACCCCGCAAGACCACCACCTAGAGCACCGGCGAATGGGGCCCCTCCACAACCCATGGGCCGTGCGCCCCCACCAGACCAACCACGGATCATCATCTCGCCTCAAGCCCGGGACGCCAACGGGCTACCACTGTACTCCACCCCGATGGGCAACGTAGTCGCAGCCGACGCCGCGATCGCCAACCTCGATGTCCAAGGCGACGGCGCACTATAAATCCAGTATGCCAAGGCCCTACTTGTCAGGTCCGTCGAGCAACAAGCCGCGGGAGTCGATCCGCGAGGGCGGATGTACTCCCGCTCGTCAGCAAGCAGGGCGGCATCAAGCGGCCACCCCACCGTGGCCAACGCGATAGTTTGCCCACCACCCCAACCCCTAGCAAACCAACCACGGGCCGACAACCCCGCATTGTCGACCAACGAGCCACGACCTGCGAACAACACCGTCGCCGCAAACGGGAAACCACTCGACGCCCGAACGCACATCATCAACAATCAGGCGTGGCGGTCGCGACCGCCCTACGACCTGTGACACACCCTCGCCAACAGCGGCGACCCAGAGCCAAGAGGCTCGCTCAGGCGAGTCAGGACACAATGCTTTGGACCCATGATCCGCGGGGAAAAATACCCTGCCAACTTCAAGCCCCCCAAGGAGATCGAGAAATACAACCTGACATACGACCCCGCCGTTTGGCTGGACACATATCTCATGGCAATGGGGATCGCAGGCCACACCGACCTGCTCGCCACTCACTACCTCCCCCTGATGATGGAGGGTGCGACCCGGCAATGGATCAACATGCTACTCGCCGACAGCATCGACTCCTGGGAACAAATGCGGGACGCCTTCGTCAGGCACTTCGAGGGCTCCTACACCCGCACCACCACCATCGAGGACCTGGAGCGATGCATCCAGGAACAACGCGAGACGACCCGCCGGTGGATCTAAAGGTGGCAAGAGCTATGGATAAACATCCCCGACCTCTGGTCAAGAACGCGTGCCGGTACGAACCTCTGGTCGCCAAGATCAAGAGAGTCTATCGGACGCTCGATAACATCCCCGACCTCCTCGAGATTGCCAAGCGCTACGCGGAGGAAGACCCCAACCAAGACTCCGGCGACGAGCCGGGAGGAAGATGGCGCACTAGCATCCACGACAGCGGGCGCCTACGTGATATGCGCTACAGCAACACCCGCATCACCGGCAAGCGCCGGACCGACGGGGGAGTTGACTTCGTCGCCAACGCCGGCTATGGCCAACGCGACTCCAAGAACTACCGCCGCGACGGAGGAAACTACCGCGATAGCGGGAACTACCGCACCAACAACGCGACGAGGCCGAAATTCAACCCCGCCGCCCTGCTCAATCAGCCCTGCATCTACCATATCAGGGAGGGAAAACCGGCCACCCACACCACCGCCGACAGCCACTCTCTCAAAGAGATCGAGAAGGCGAGACGTGCAAGGGAGGACCCCAACAACAACCAACCGCGGGACAACGGGAACGGCGGCGGCTTCGGAACCGCTGTCGGGTCGCTACATACCTTCACCGGGCTCGGCACCAAGCGTGAGAAGAAGGTACTCGCCCGCGTGGTCGCCGTCAATGCGGTGACGCAAGTCGACATCCCCCGCTTCCTAAACTGGTCCGAACAGAGTATCACCTGGAGTCGCTAGGACGACGCGCCAAGAATCGAGTATCCAGGGTGAGTCGCCCTGGTGGTCAGGCCAAAGGTGGCCGACTACTGGCTGCCCAAGACGCTGATGGACGGTGGGAGCTCCATCAACATCCTGTACCTCGACACCTTCAAACGGCTCCAGCTCCTAGAAACAGCCATCGAGCCAACACTGACGAACTTCCATGGCATCGTCCCTGGTCGGAAGGCGTACCCGATCGGGAAGGTGACGCCGCCAGTCACCTTCGGCACCTCGGCAAACTACCGCACGGAGAGAATCGTCTTCGAGCTGGTAAACTTCCGCAGTCCCTACCACTGCGTCCTGGGCCGCCAGGCATTCGCAAAGTTCATGGCGACCCTGCACTATGCCTACAACATGATGAAGCTCCCCGGGCCGAGCGGCATCATCACCGTCCACGGCGACCCCGATATGGCCGTGGAATGCGAGGAAAAAGGCGCCGAGCTCGCCGACGCCGTCATCGCCGCGGAGACTGACCACGTGGAAGAGCTCGCGAAATACGCAGGCAACGTCAACAAGGATGATCCCACCATCATGAAGAAACCGATCGCCGCGAACTCCACGTTCGAGGCGACCACGCACACCCGCACCGTCGAGCTCGTCCCAGGCGACTCCAGCCAGACGGTCACCATCGGGGCACATATGAGCCCCGCATAGGAAAGCGCGCTCATCGGGCTCCTCCGTGAGAACCGCGACATCTTCGCATGGAAGCCATCTGACATGCCAGGTGTCCCGAGGGAACTCGCTGAGCACAAACTCAATGCCGACCCCAAAGTGCGACCAGTAAAACAGTCGCTACGGCCCTTCAATGAAGAGCGCCATCGAGCAATCGCCGAGGAAGTCCAGCGCCTGCTAGCCGCAGGCTTCATCCGGCCAATTAAGTACTCCAAGTGGCTGGCAAACCTAGTCCTGGTCCTCAAAAAGAACAACACCTGGAGAATGTGTATAGACTACACCAACCTCAGAAGTGCCTGCCCGAAGGAGGAGTTCGTCCTACCGCGCATCGATCAGATCATCGACTCGACCGTGGGATTAGAGTCGCTGTGTTTTCTCGTAGCTTACTCTGGTTACAACCAGATCAAGATGGCGGTCGAAGACGAGGAGAAGACGGCGTTTATCACGCCATTCGGCGCGTTCTGCTACACGGCCATGAAATTTGGCCTCAAGAACGCAGGCGCCACATATCAGAGGTGCATGCAGGAGTATCTCGCGAGCCAAATCGGCCGCAACATCCACGTCTACATCGACGACGTGGTGGTAAAATCCAACCGCCAGGACGATCTGCTTGCCGACCTAGCAGAAACCTTCGCAAATCTGCGGAGGTACAACATCAAGCTGAACCCCGAAAAATGCACCTTCGGCGTACCCACCGGACAACTTATGGGGTACGTAGTCTCCAAGCGAGGCATTGAGGTCAACCCCACCAAGATCGACACCATCGTGCGACTCGGGAAACCCGAGTGCCTACGCGACGTCCAAAAGTTGGTAGGGCGAGTCGCGGCTCTCAGTCGCTTCATCCCCCGGCTAGGCGAGAAGGCAATGCCCCTATACCGCCTGATGCGCAAGAACCCAACGTTCCAATGGGACGCAGAGATCGACAATGCACTGAAAGCACTCAAAGAAGTGCTACTCGCGGCACCACTACTCGCCATGCCACTCGACAGAGAGTCAATGCTCGTCTACATCGCGGCCTCCAATCGGGTCGTCAGCGCCGTGATGGTCGTCGAATGACCAGAAGAGGGCAAGGAGCGCCCCATACAGCGCCTAGTATACTACATCAGCGAAGTCTTAACAGACTCACGACAGCGCTACCCGCAATACCAAAAACTGGTGTACGCGGTATTCCGAGCACAGCGGCGACTCCCGCACTACTTCCAGGAGCACCCAATCACGGTGGTATCCTCTGCGCCCCTGCAAGACATCATACGCAATCGCGATGCGACTGGGCGAGTTGCCAAGTGGGCCGTCGATATCGGCGTCCACAACATCAAATACGAGCCCGAAAAGCGATCAAGTAGCAAGCCCTGGCTGATTTCCTCGCCGACTGGGAAGAGGCACAGCAGCCAGAGAAGCTCCCATACCTCCACTACTGGTCGCTCCACTTTGACGGCTCCAAAGGTGGGGACTAATACACGCTAGGGGAATCCAGGGAGGGATAGTGAGGTGATTCCTCACACATAAGTTTATATTTGCTTCGCTTCCAAGATTACAAGTGCTCCTAGAGCTGTATTGGCGAGAGGAGGAAGAAGAAGCTCTCTTACTCTCACACACGGTTCACCCCTAAAACCCTTCTATAGAGGCCCTAGCCCTCCTTATATAGGGGTGGCTAGGTCTCCACTTAGGGCATACGTGGAGGCATATTCGTGAGAATATGCCTTCTCCCAAAGTAGTGAGCCGACCGGGTTGCTTTTCCCCCGCGTCACACTTGTAGAGGCTACGTGAGCCTCTGCGGCGCCTGCGTCAGCCGACATGGGCGTCGTCACCCTTGTCGGCCACGCCTCGGTGGTCCTGCCCTTGTCCGCTTCGCTCATGCAGTGCGTACCCGGGCTCCTTTTGACCAGCGAGATTCCTTCCTTCTCCTAGAAGCTAGATGTGACCCGGATCATAGTTGATCCGGCCACACCCGTTCCTGCATACAAGTTAAATAGGCATTTCCGACTTACTGCTTAAGTCGGACGAGACTTAGTTAGGCGGACGCCCCCTAGTCCGGGTTACCCCGTGATTCGGCTTGCCTTGAGGTGACCCGGCCAGCATCCGCTTTGGCCTTCCCGAACCTCGGCTAACTCGACCTCTATACCTCGACGTGACCCTACCCGGGGGTATCCCCCCAACATTAGTCCACGAAGCTGGTGCGATCTTATGCCTTGGCTGCTAAGGCCACATCAGGTTCAATTATATTTGTGCTTTGGACGCTATTTCCGAGTTACCTCCTTATCTCGGATTACATGGATTTATGTTCCCTTCGCACGTTCCAAGCTTTCACTTGCCAGCCGGGTTACCACTTCAACTCGGACCTCATGTTTTTACTTTCCCTCTACACATTCCAAGTGTTCACTTGCTGGCCGGGTTACCATGGTTTCGTCCGGGTCTTCTTTCCTTTTCTCGTACGCTAACCCACGTGGAGGCTAATCATTAGGTTGCCTCATTTTAAGGGCCAGCTGCAGCCAATCTAGACCTTTGCCCCCCGCCGCCGCTAGCGCCAGCGAGGGCAGCGAACACCAGATGACGGAGGAGGAGCTCGTCGTCATCGAGCAAGAAATGGAGGAGGACACCGCGACGGCGGACCGTGGTGCGTGGGCTGGGTCCTGGGTCTGCCAAGACGACCTAGACTGGCTCTACCGTAGCAGATGCATTCCGGCCGGCATCGCTGTGCGTCTCGCCTCCGCCGAATTAGCACCCTCTCCCAATCCGGGTGAGTACGTTGTGTTCTTGTCCCACTTCTAGCGGAGGTTCGGTTTTCTGGTCAGCGATTTCTTCCGGGATTGGCTAAACACCTACGAACTCTAGCCACACCACCTTCTTGCCAACGCTATTACTTCTCTTTCTGCTTTCTCTTCTATGATCGAAGGCTATGCCGGACTATGGCCCACGAAGGAGCTATGGATCCGGTTTTTCGGCCTTCGTCGTAATGTCATTCTGAACGTAGATCTAGATCCGGAGGACAAGCAGCTCACTCAGTTCGGAGCTGCGTCCATCTCACCCCGGAGGCTTTCCGTTTTCCCCCGAGTCACCGGGCTGGACTCCTCCAAAGGATGGGCCCGGACTTTCTTTTATGTCCGGAATAAGGGCACCGAAGACTTGATCCGGCTGCTTCCCTATGCTCCGGGTCCACCTAACCTGGAACTATGGGATGTCGTCCCCAAGAAGCCCACGGCCTTGGCCAACCAGGTCAACAAGAGGTTCGCGGAGCTGAAGAGGCTCGGGTTGCGCAACGAGGACGCTATGATCACGTTCGTGCGCAACCGGATCTCCCCCCTCCAGAAGCGCACTCACAAGGTGTGTCACATGAGCTTCAGCCGCGACCCCAACTGGACCTCATCCTTCAAGTTGAGCAACACGGAGATCTATCGCCGGGTCAAGGCTCTCTTCACCACCCACAAGGACTTCTCTGCTGAGTGGACGTGGGAATTGAGCATTATTGCTGTGATATGCTTCCTCCCGCGGTAAGCCTCGTGGTGCAAACTTACTCCGGATTTAATTTTATGTCGGTCATTGTTGCATTTTTGACTGTTGTTCATTCTTTTCCTCAGCTATTCCTTCAGCAGACCCTCGAGGACGGCACTGATCCGACCCTTAAGTGGGTGCCCGACCGGGAGACCCCGGACGAGGAAGAGCCGGACCAGGAGATGTTCCTCCCGATGACCGACGCTACGAAGCGACCCACCGGTAAACCCTCTTCTATTAGAGATTGGCCCGATGATGAAGATGACTCGGATGTCGAGGTGATGGAACCTGTTGATGTTATCCCCGTTTGTTATGCTTTTTCGGCATCAGCTAACCCCGGTGGGCATATCCACGAGGACCCTCCCCTTGCTACGGGCGAACCTGTTCCGGTAGCGCCGAAGAAGAAGCGCGGAGCTGCATCAAGTTCCTCCTCCGGACCTTCTCAGCCCGCCAAAAGGCGAAAGAAGTCCGGAGACAAGACTGCCTCCAAGCCAACAGGCAAGGCCCCAGCACGAAGGGCTCGGAAACCCAAGGAGCCCCAAACCTCGGATGCGTAAGTCTTTTTTCCCTCTTCAACTTGTTCTTCATTGCATTGTTGTAGTCTCTTTTCTGACACTATTTGATTCAGTAGGGCTGCGGTGGAGGTCCCTCAGAGTGGATCTAGCATCTCTTCGCCGCTCCGACCTAGCCCCTCTCCTCCTCATGACGATGAGTCACGCCCGCTGAGCCCTATTCCAGAGGGTTCTGTGGCTGCTCCGGGTTCTATTCAACCTCATCAAGAGGGGGGTAACCTCGGAGTGGGGGAGACCGGCCCAGCCGAGGCGGCGGCATCCACAACTTTGGCTTCGCCACAACCAGCAGCTACTGAGACTACCTCGGCACCAGCACCAGCTCCAGTACCAGCAACCAAACCAGCACCAACACCAACCCCGGCACCAGCACCAACTCCGGCAGCAAGAACATCAGTAGCGGCACCAAGTCCAACACCTAGAGCTCCAGCGCCGGGCTCCTCCGCCTCGTCCGAGTGTTCTCAATCTGGGCGAGGAAATACCCCGGCAGTTCCTAAAGGAAAATCCGCTGCAACCACTTCCTCTTCCCAGCAGCCAAAGGGCAAAAAGGCTCCTGATGCTACTAAGGCAGCATTCGTTGAGGCTGGGCAACGTACCCTCGCATCCATGCTTCCCAAGAAAGCTCCAGCAGCGAAGGACGCCCCTGTCGAGCCAACCGATGCACAACAAATTGTTTTGCACACCAGCCCAGCCCTTGCCTTGGTTGAGAGGAAGGTGGCGCATGCGAAGGGCTTGGTGGCGCCCCATATGACCACCGGCGAGCGGTACCCTCCGATATTGATTGAATTTGTCAAAAACTAGAACAAGGTGGAATTCGTCCATGATGATGATCTCCCGGAGAGGTTTGGCCCCGCTGAATTTTTCGCCCAAATGAACACAGCCGCTAAGGCAATCATCCTCGCGGGTCGGATGATGGAGGTACATCGCTTCCCCTTTACATGCTGTAGATAATGATGATATAACCATTAGTCCTCGAGCCTCCGGGGGAGTAACTTGTTACTCGGCTGGATGCTCCTTAGAAAACTAACGCAGCTCCGAGATAACTTCGAATAAGCACACACCTAGAGCCGGATTAAGTTCCACTTGGCCCGGATCTTGTACACTTCGAATATGCACACACCTAGAGCCGGGTTAAGTTCCACTTGGCCCGGATCTTGTACACTTCGAATATGCACACACCTAGAGCCGGGTTAAGTTCCACTTGGCCCGGATCTTGTACACTTCGAATATGCACACACCTAGAGCCGGGTTAAGTTCCACTTGGCCCGGATCTTATACACTTCGAATATGCACACACCTAGAGTCGGGTTAAGTTCCACTTGGCCCGGATCTCGTACACTTCGAATATGCACACACCTAGAACCGGGTTAAGTTCCACTTGGCCCGGATCTTGTACACTTCGAATATGCACACACCTACAGCCGGGTTAAGTTCCACTTGGCCCGGATTTCGTACCAAGCTAATTTATGTTTTTGCACTCTTTTCAGGTGACCACCAATCGCCGGAGTGCTGAATTCCAGCGTCTCCTGGATACTCACAAGATGCTACGCACAAAGCAAGCTGCACTTCTCGCGGAACACGAGAAAAGGGGTAAATTTCTCCCTTGGCGCTGCTCTGTTTTTCTTCATCTTCCTCTGCCGAACTAATCTCATCATTCGGTTTCCGCAGCTGGGGTGGAGGATGAGAACAAGATTATGCGGAAGAACCTGGAGCAGATCAAGGGTAAGTCATTTTTTGTCTGACCTTACTGTGCTTTCCATCTCCTTTTCTCCTTGGCTCGGCACACATTCATACCTCGGCTCTGCCGGGTCAACACACTATTTCGGCATCTCTTGAAGATAGTGTGCCCGTGCCTGATATGATGCTGCATTTTCTCGAACAAGCAGGGCAGCATCAAGCCGAGCTTAAGAAGAAAGATGATGAGCTCGCCCTCCTCCGGACCAAGGACGATGAGATCGCTAGGCTCAAGGCCGAGATGGAGAAAATAAAAGTCCAGCACCAGTCTGAGCTCCAAAAGGTTGGCTAGGATTTCATAGAAGAGCGCGAGCGCCTCACTCTCTAGATCACCAAGGACCAGGATCTACTCAAGGAGTGCGACATCCAGCTTGGGTAGGCGAATGCTGAGCTTGCGCAGCTTCGCAAAAGGCGTGATGACTGTACCAGGGAGCTGACCCGGATCCTTAGCCATATATCACGTAAGTTCCTTCCCTTATCTGACATGCTTCTCCGGGTTACTTCATATGTCTTTTCTTTACCTTCTTCCTTTGTGTCGTTTCCAGGAAAATTTCTAGAGGGCACTACTATTGCGAGCGCAGCGGTTGTGGATTTCCACCGAGAAAGGGGTACTCCCGCCGCTCCTGACGGTGAAGATATTCCCTATGACATGGAGGACCTATTGGTCAGCTTGTCATCTCGCGTGGAGCTCATCAAGAATTATGGCAAGGACATCCTCGACGTTGCAGTTCGCATCTTCAACACGTTCTGGCCTAGATAAGATACTCCGGAGACCACCACTATTCTTGTTGAGAAGCTGATGGATACCGAGACCCAGCTCGACCTCTGGAGGGAGTCCGCTAGACGCGCTGCAGCTAATACCGTTCTTCACCACATACTCATGTGGCGACCTCAACCTCCTGATGCGTTTGCGCACTGGATCCAAATGGACCAATGACCCAGAGTGGGTAGCTTGGCGCCAGGCTTGCGCCCATAGCCTCATCGAATACGCTCCCATTCACGAATGGGTTGAGGGACCGAGCTTCCTGGAAGCGGCTGGGGACGAAGAGGTTGAGAACGATGAAGATGGCTCGGAAGTGATGAAGAGGATGACGCTTCGGATATCGAAGATGGCGAAGATGACGCCGAACTTCCTCCTCCTGCTGCTCCTTGAGCGAAAAAACTTGAAAATTTGTCAGATCCCCGGTATGCCGGGTGGAATTGTATCCCATATACATGTGATATTTTGCTACTAAGTTCCTATGCGGGATGAACTTGGGCGTAGTCCCCGAGTTTCTTTTTCTTGTTCGTTCAATCTTTTGGCTCGGCTCCGGTCTACCTTGATTCGGTTTTATGACTTACGAATCCGAGCTTCAAAAATTGTCTTAACAATACTGGGAAACTTTGAGGCTTAGCTCAAAAATAAAACAGCATAATAATTTGAAAGTAAATACAAGGTTAGTCCGAAAAACAAACGTCGGCTCGATTAAGTTCTTTTCCTTAGTCGTTTTTCGTGTGCTACACAATTCCAAACTTATTCTCTTGCTTGCCATGAAGCCAATTCTTGTTGGACAGCAGGAAGTCGAAGAGTTGGGTTCTTGGTGCTCACACATTACTAATCTGAGTTAAGTAGAACTACTTATTCCAGCTAACACATAAAAAATAACAAGTATTATTAAGGCAGTCCCCGAGTTACTGCTCGAGGTGCCAACATTTCATTGATAAGCTCATTCCCGGCATACATACGGACACATGAGAACACTCGGATACATACACTTCTTTGATAAGTGTAGAAAGGACGAAGTAGAGCTATGTTCCATGGACGCTTAGATGCCTCGCCGGACCTGTCCGCCTTGTTCTTTTCCTGTGGCTTTGCATCTATAAGATAATAAGAATCATTGTGCAACGCTTTGCTCACGATGAACGGCCCTTCCCATGGGGGGGATAATTTATGCATGCCAGTAGTACGTTGTACCAACCGGAGCACCAGATCGCCTTCCCGAAAGACTCGGGGCTTACTTTTCGGCTATGATAGCGTCGGAGATTTTGCTGATATATGGCGGATCTGGACAATGCCAGTTCTCTCGCTTCTTCTAGCAGATAAACATCATTTTGCTGGGCTTCTTGCACTTCGGCTTCTGTGTATTGGGTGACCCTAGGCGAATCATGCTCTATATCGGCTGGTAATACAGCTTCTGCCCCATATACCAGAAAAAACGGCGTATAGCCTGTTGATCGATTCAGAGTTGTTCTTAAACTCCACAGTATCGCTGGTAGCTCTTCTATCCAGCACCCAGCTGATCTTTGCAGCGGCTCAATGAGCCAGGGTTTTATCCCGGATAATACTAATTCATTGGATCTTTCCACTTGTCCGTTCGATGCGGGATGGGCTACTGAGGCTACGTCCAGCCGGATCTTCTTATCCCGGTAGAAACGTGCAAATGCTCCTTCCGCAAAATTCTTGCCATTATCAGTTATGATACTGTGAGGATAACCGTACCTCAAGATGATGTCCTTGAGAAACGTTACGTCCGTAGCTCCATCACACTTTCTTATAGGCTTCACTTCAATCCACTTTGTAAATTTGTCCACCATGACCAAAATGTGAGTCATATTTCCCCTTGCTGGTTTGAACGGACAAACCATATCCAAGCAACATACGGCAAATGGCCATGTAATTGGTATGGTCTTGAGTTCCGACATTGGCATATGTGTCTTGGTAGCATACCTCTGACAACCATTGCATTTTCTCACCAGATCTTCTGCTTGCTCTAAGGCACTTGGCCAGTAGAATCCATGCCGGAAAGCTTTTGCCACCAAGGCTCGGGACGAGGCATGATGCCCACACTCCCCTTGATGTATATCTCGGAGGATGTCAAGCCCTTCTTCCGGGTCAACGCAACGCTGGAGGACATTGGTCACACTCCTTTTGTATAGTTCGGAATTGATGATCGTGTACGCCTTTGCCCTCCTCTGTGTTTGCTTGGACAGCACTTCCTCAGTGGGTAACGTTCCATCTTTCAAGAATTGAACTATAGGTAGTGCCCAAGCTGGTATCACTCGCATAGGGAACACATCCTCATCAATTTCCATCATATCCACTGGCATAACCTCAACCGGATCAGGCTAAGCAGTCCCCGGGTTCGCCGAGGCAGTCGCCGGGTTTCGCGCGCCACCTCCCGTGTCAATGTCCATGGGCGCAGCTCCGGATTCCGTGTCCTCCGGGACAGAAATTGAGTCAGTTTCTTGGGACGGTCTGATGGATGGTTTCCTGAGGTGCTCTAATGCTACACCCGGTGGAATTGCTTGTCGGGTCGACCCGAGCTTCGACGGCATGTCGGCAGCCTCATTTTCCACCCGGGGTACATGGTGAAATTCGCATCCCTCAAAGTAACTAGATATCTTCTGCACATGAAATATGTATAGTGCCATGTTTGGATCAAGGGCGTCCCATAGTCCCGACACTTGCTGTACTACCAAATCCGAGTCGCCAAGGCATATGATCCGACGTATCCCAGTCTCTTTTGCCACCTTGAGCCCGTGCACAAGTGCTTCGTACTCAGCGACATTGTTTGATGCCGCGAAATGGATCTGCAGCACGTATTTCAGCTGGTCCTTCTTTGGCGAGGTAAGTACAACTCCGGCACCTAGCCTAGTTTTTGTTTTTGATCCGTCAAAGTGCATTCGCCAATAGTTCGGATCTGGCAATGGCGGTTCGTATTGCACCTCGGCCCAGTCCACAAAAAAGTCTTCCACAGCTTGAGACTTGATTGCCTCTCTTCTGTCATATTGTGGTGCATAAGGAGCTAGTTCAATTGCCCATTTTGCAATTCTTCCACTCGCATCCTTGTTACTCATTATCTCGGATATGGGGGCCTCACATATGACCCTGATGGGATGTTCCTCAAAGTAGTGCTTCAGCTTCTTAGCTGCCATGTACACGCCATACGCCACTTTTTGATAGTGTGGGTAGTTCTGCTTTGAGGCTGATAGTACCTCACTCAGGTAATATACCGGCCTTTGCACGACATACCTTCCTCGTCGCGCTCCACCACTATCACTACACTTACAACTCGATTGGTTGCGGCTATATAGAGCAACTTTGGCTCCTTTGATAGTGGAGAGGCTAACACTGGTGCAGTGGCTAACATCTTCTTCAAGTGGGAAAAGGCCTCATTGGCCTGCGGCGTCCAAACGAACTTATCCGACTTTTTCATGAGTTGGTAAAGAGGCAATGCCTTTTCCCCCAACCGACATACAAACCGACTTAACGATGCCAGACAACCCGTGAACTTTTGGACATCGTTGAGACACTTCGGCAGTTCCATTCGTTCGATGGCCTGGATTTTAGTTGGATTAACCTCGATACCTCGGCTAGAGACAAGAAAACCGAGTAATTTCCCAGCCGGGACACCGAAGGTACATTTTTCCGGGTTAAGTTTCATCCGGAACCTTCTTAGGTTCGCAAACGTTTGCCTGATATCGTCAAGGAGCGTTTTGCTTTCCTTGGTATTGATAACCACATCATCCACGTACACTTGTACATTTTGACCAATTTGGTTGTGCAAACATTTTTGCATACATCTTTGGTACGTTGCTCCTGCATTACGTAAACCGAACGGCATGGTGCGATAGCAATAAGCCCCATACGGGGTAATAAACGCAACCTTTATTTGATCATCCGGATTCAGAGATATCTGGTGGAAACCAGAATATGCATCAATTAATGACAACAATTCACATCCCACAGTTGAGTCTATGACCTGATCTATCCTTGGCAGTGGAAATGGGTCTTTTGGACATGCCTTGTTCAGGTTTGTGTAATCGATACACATTCGCCAAACCACCACCACATTCGGATCGTCCTTCTTCTTCTCCACCAACACCGGATTAGACAGCCAATCCGGGTAAAGAACCTCCATGATAAATCCTGCAGCTAGTAACCGACCTATCTCATCTCTGATGACTTTCCTCCTATCTTTGGCGAAGCGACGGAGAGGCTGCTTCACCGGCTTTGCTCCGGGTCTCACATTCAAAGAGTGCTCGCCCAACTCCCTTGGAACACCTTGCAAGTCCTGTGTGGACCAAGCAAAAATGTCCCGATTCTCACGGAGGAAGCTGACGATCTCGTTTTCCTACTTATCACTTAACCCGGCACCAATTGTCACGGTGCGCTCTGGGAACATATCATCAACGGGAACCTTCTTGGTATCTTTCGTGGCTTGGAAGGAGACACTTCCATGCGGGTTACTCAGCGCCGGCATATACTACTGCGCGGACTGAGCCAATGCCGCCACCTCTTGAATCTTCCTTTTCTCCTGCGCAATCACAAGTGACTCGGCTAAGTTAGACCCGGTCGACGCACATTCCATGGAACGTCGGAAATCCCCAGCAATGGTAATCACTCCGTTTGGCCCGGGCAATTTCATCTTCAAGTAACTAATGTGACAGCATGCCATGAACTTGTTCAGCATTGGCCCTCCGAGTAACGCGTGGTACGCACTTTCCAAGTTCACCACCTCGAACTCCAAATTTTCGGTTCGGCAGTTATCTCTCGTACCAAACAATACGTCAACCCGGACCTTGCCTATGGGCTCACAAGAAATGTCGGGCACAATGCCATGGAAAGTTGTCCTCGTGGCCTGTAGCATGTTCTCCGAGATACCCAACTTGCGCATTGTGTCCGCATACATGATGCTAATGCTACTGCCATTGTCGATCAGTACCTTTGAGAATGTTACATTAATGCTAGGCCCAATGAATGTCGGATCCAGCACCAACGCATACGAACCAGGGCTTGGCATAAGCTTGGGATGATCCTTAATGCTCTAGGTGATTTCTTGGTCAGACCAAGGAATATACCTCGTCACTACAGGCATTGTCGCATTCACCTCCATATGTCGGTGCTGCAAGCTCTTTCTATCTGTTTCCTCGGTGGTGAATACGCAGTAACTCTGATGATGCTCTCTGTACTCATTCCTCCCCTCATTTCCGGGGTACCTCTGATCCGGCTAATGCTGATTTTCCACCTGATGCACCGCATCCCTCCTCTCATTGTTATCATACCTCGGCGGAGGGGGAGGCAACATTAGCTGTTGCGTGTTCGCTCCGGAGAGCAATTGCTGCCGGGGTAACTCCTGCCGAGGCTAATCATTCCGGGGTGCCTGAGCATTCCCCGAACCAGCTTGTTCAATCTTGCGCATCCACTCACATTGCCTCGTTGTATGACCCGCTGGGTTGCTCGGATTTGGCGTGTGAAACTTACACGGCTGATCCAACATCGACTCATAAGTATACCTCGGACGGTCCTTCTTTTCTTGCCACTGTTTCTTTTGCTCTGGCGTCCAAGTTTTCTTGCCATCGTTTCTCGGAGTCCATTGCCCTCCAGTTTTCTGGTGTTGACTGCCCCTGCTCCGGGCTGATTTTGATTCACAGCCGCAACTTGTTGCGAACTGTATCGATGATCCGGTCTGTCATCTCTTCTTTTCCCTCTGTAGTCATTCCTCCGGGATGAACCAGCTCCATCTCTCTGGTAGTACTCATCATTTGACACGAGCCTAGGTTGAGTCGGATTACCCAGAGCATACGAATCTGCAATCCGGATCATCTCTGCCAACGTGGTTGGCATTTTCCTTTGCAACTTTTGCCACAGTTCGCTTGCATATCTGCACCCTTGCGCAAACCATGCTATGGTCTGTGATTCTATCACGCCCTCTAATGAGTTTCTCACGGTACACCACCGGGTTAAAAACTCCCGGTCTGTCTCATTTGGTCTTTGCTTGCACATAGCTAGGGTCTACGGCCTATTTGGCCTCTGATACGTACTTGAAAAATTGCTGATGAACATCTCCTCGAAATCTATCCAGCAGTTAATGCTTCCGGGTGGCAAATTGTTCAGCCATACCCTTGCCGGCCCTCCAACATCTGGGGTACGTATCGTATAGCCCATCTCAAGTTGCCTGTGGAAATTTTCATAGCCGTAGCATAGTTTATCAACCAATCCTCCGGCTTGGTACTGCCGTCATACGTCTTCGTGCCCCTGGGTAACTAGAAGTTGGGTACCGGTGGCCCCTTCATGATCCGGGGCCCGAAACATGCTGGACCTGGTGGACCTTGACATTCGATCTGTTCCGACCTATACAGTCGATCCAGTTTCAACCTGGCATTATCCGGCATCAAATCCCTGCTTCCCAATCTTGACCCTATCACATGATAGTCCGGCCCTGGGTATTCCGCGTTTGCCATTTCCGAATCTCCATCGTTGTACCGGTCTTGCTCTCGTGGAGCACCTCTCTGTTGCATACCTCGACCGACACTTTGCTCTTGCCTTGGTATATTCCGCTGCTGCGGAATTCTCCGGGTTACCGATCGCCGAATGAACGATCTTGGAGGCCCTAGCTCTCTTCAGGTTAGCTCTGAGTAGTTCCTCATTTTGTCTGTTCGCGATCCGAACCAGCTCATTAACCCTATCTTGTTGCCTTTGCCAGGCCTCACCTGTTAGACCCTCTAACTCGGATGCAGCTGCATCTGCTGCTCTGAGGTTCTTTGCCGGGGTACTGTACCTGAGCCGCCCCACGGACAAACAGTTCTCTCATCCCTCAATTCCAGTATCACCTTCTCTGTTCATTTCGCTCATGAGATTTCTCCCCTTCAGTTTTACAGCATCAACTTTGTTTGCCTTTGCGTACTCACGCAACGTCATGTTCAATGACTGCTGAGCCACGGCAATCTTTTTCGCACCCTCTAGTATTTTTTGTCTAGTTTCCTCTAGCTCGGCCTGTGCCCGAGCCGGATCTAATTCTGCTACTACAGGGTTTGCCAAGCTATCGATCGCTTCCCTCAACACATTCTCCGACCTCTCTAGTGGAGGACCTCTACCTTTCCTTGGTGCCTTAGGCGTTACCTCCGGATCTGGCGCCGGATCCTTGCTTGCACCCGCACCAGGCGCAGTCATCAATACCTCTGCATGGTCGGGGGAGCGAGCGATACGCGCCCCGCGAACCACGGTAAGGGGTGGCTCCCCTGCCTCGACGACATGCCGCGGATGAACACACGACACGTCAACAGCAACGTAGACCTTGTGCGCGCCGAGCTTGACGAAGAGGCCGTTGCGCGGAAGTTGGCGCGTGCCGAAGCAGCCAGCGTTGTCGCTGACGAAGTCCAGCGCTCCAAAGCGCTGAACGAGCCCGGAGACGATGCGTTCGCCTATGCCGATGAAGTTTCCCGTCCGGATCTTGACCCCTGCTAGCGCCGCTAGCCCCACGGTGGGCGCCCACTATCGTGGTGGTGTCACAGCAGATGCCATGGATAGGCTAAAGGTGGGGACTAATACACGCTAGGGGAAGCCAGGGAGGGATAATGAGGTGATTCCTCACACAGAAGTTTATATTTGCTTCGCTTCCAAGCTTACAAGTGCTCCTAGAGCTGTATTGGCGAGAGGACGAAGAAGAAGCTCTCTTACTCTCACACACGGTTCACCCCTAAAACCCTCAACCAAATCAGAATAGCGGCACCCCTTCTATAGAGGCCCTAGCCCTCCTTATATTGGGGTGGCTAGGTCTCCACTTAGGGCATATGTGGAGGCATATTCCTGAGAAAATGCCTTCTCCCAAAGTAGTGAGCCGACCGGGTTGCTTTTCCCCCACGTCACACATGTAGAGGCTACGTGAGCCTCTACGGCGCCTGCGTTAGCCGACATGGGCGTCGTCACCCTTGTCGGCCACGCCTCGGTGGTCCTGCCCTTGTCCGCTTCGCTCATGCACTGCGTACCGGGGCTCCTTTTGACCAGCAAGATTCCTTCCTTCTCCTAGAAGCTAGATGTGACCTGGATCATAGTTGATCCGGCCACACCCGTTCCTGCATACAAGTTAAATAGGCATTTCTGACATACTTCTTAAGTCGGATGAGACTTAGTTAGGCGGATGCCCCCTGGTCCGGGTTACCCCATGATTCGGCCTGCCTTGAGGTGACCCGGCCAGCATCCGCTTTGGCCTTGCCGAACCTCGGCTAACTCGGCCTCTATACCTCGACGTGACCCTACCCGGGGGTATCCCCCAACACAGGCTTATCCAACTCGGGACCCAACTTGCGACTGAGCCCTCGCTCGAATACGTCCAAAGCCCACGAAACCGAGGGCTTCCTTGACGATGAAGCCACAGTCGCTGGGATCTCCGGCTCCGACGCCACTGCCTTCGACGGCAGCGGCGACTTGGGTGGCACTACGTCGGTCGCTTCTTGGCTTGGCACCCCTGAGGTCGACTGTGTGATCGAAGCCAGGGGTGCCTCTACCACCACCTCTGTGTCCTCGCCCTCCAACCCCTTCGTCGGGATTGCGGCCCTCGGGACCTTGTGTGAGACTTCAGGAGACCCTTCGCCGTTGGAGTCGTCGTCTGACCCGAACACCACTGACGACCTGATCCGTGATGCAGGCCTTTTTGCCGGTGACTTGGGCCGGTGTGGGGGCTTCGAAGGCGTAGTGGTGCGCCAAGACGTCTGCTCCTGGGCGGCCTCGTCACCTTCTTCGAACTCGTCTAGGCTGCGGCTCGCTTCGACCTCTCGCTATTTCTGCATTCGGGTCTTGCGAGCCACAGGCGCTGGGGGAGCGACCTCTTCGTCTTCCCCGTTGCTATCGGAAGGATCCCCCTCGGAATCTTCCTCCAGCTCCTGGGGGACTTCTTCATCGAGCGGAGGGAGCCAACCCTCCAATACCTGAAAAAGCTGAGAACCACTGCGAGTCAAAAACACGACAAGCGAAAAGAATGAAATTGGAATACGAACGAAGCGATTGGAAAGAAGACTTACTGTAGAGGCTTCGTTCTTCACGGGAGTATACGAGGCAACTCCGACCGCCGCACCCGTGAACTCCACGTCGGTGATCTTCTTCAGGGCGGCCTTGTAATCTTCGGCCTCCCACGACTCCTTGCTGGTGCGAGATGGATCAAGCTTCCCGCTCTACTCGTACATCCAGTGTGGACGAGCCGCCAGCGGAACCAGGCGCCGCCCGAGCCAGCAATTGTAGAGGTTGATCAGAGCCAACCCCTGGTCCTTCAACTTCTGGATCTGATCCATCATTTCCGTGACAGCCATCCGCTGATCTTCAGGGAGCTTCTTTGGCGCCAGTCGGCGGGGCTCGCTCCTCTCGGCGACGAATTCAGGAAGGGAAACCTCGCTGGAGGGAGTATCTTCCTTGACGTAGAACCAGCTTTTCTTCCACTCGCTGGCGGCCTTCTTCGGCAGGAGGAGCTTGACGAAGTTGGCCTTCGGCTTCAACTGGAAGGTGACCCCGCCTGCGGCCAGCATCAAGCCGCTGGACGCCTTGCGCCCGATGCAGCCGTGGAAGAGCTCCAGCCACAGCGGGAAGTATGGTCTGCACCCGAGGTAGCACTCGCAGAAGGCGACGAAGATCGCCAGCTGCTCGATGCTATGCGGACCAAGATCTGAGGGCTTGATCACGTAGTACGCGCCGAAGCGGCGGAAGAAGAGCGAAGTGGGGAACCCTAAGCCCGTCTCGAGATGGCTGGTGAAGCAGATGAACTCGCCGGGCCGCGGTTTCGGCTCGGTCTCAGAAGAGGGGAACTCGCCTATTCCCCTTGCGAAGCACCCCGACGTCCTCGAAGGATTTCAGTTGGGCTGTGGTGCACTTGGATTTTCCCCACGAGCCTTTGGGAGGCGCCATTGAGTGAAAAGTGGAATTGCGCGATGCAAGGAGAATAGGTCGGGGGTGAGCAGAGAGGAAGAGCAAATCGAAGAATGCGAAGCAGGATCGCGAAGCTGATCCATCACTCCCCTTATATGGGAAAAGTCACCCGCCAAAATCGGGATAGCCGTTACACATGGTAATTGCGCTGTAGTTACCGTTGGAAATTCCAACGGATAGTTTGACTAAGGTTGACGGTCCAACTCCTGTGGTCCACTCGCCACCCGCCAATCTCTCTTCTCGCCGAAATGACGACTGGGCAGCAATCATGTTCATTAAAGTGACGAGTGGAGCTATGGAGAAATTCTCCTCGGCATTAATAGAGTCCATCGCCGATTCGACTGGGCGCCCAAATTGGGCTTGCCTACTTCAAGAACCAAAGGACGCCTGCGCCTGCATCAACGATGGCCTCGGGGACTACTGATGGGGATATGCCAAAGGGGGTATGCTCAGCAGTAGGTTTCGAGTGGACCGGAAGGCTCGCGAGTACGCCTGGAGGACAACGACTGGACTCTGAGGAAAGAAGAAGCCCATCGACTGGCGACTGGAAGCCTAGGAGCGTAGCAGAAGCCCAGTCGGATTAGGTCAAGAGCCCCTGGATCCTTATCTTGTTCGGGGACAACTTGTAAACCCTGGGAGGTGCTTCATATATAAACCTCCCTAGGGTATCGTAGAGACTTACGTTCCATCATACACCCCCTCGAGCGACTCGCTGCCTAGCCGCCGAGCTCGCCACCCTTGTAACTCGCTCTCTCATAATCCAATCTAGCAGGAGTAGGTCTTTACCCTCCGGGGGGCCGAACCTAGGTAAACCCCTGTGCACCTGCCCCCATCTCGCACCGCGGATGGCCGCCAACTCTTCCTCATGAAACTCTCAATCGCTGCCTATGGCAGCGACTGCCGTGGCCATTTCCACGACACTTCGTCTTCTGGAAAAATAGGATTTTCCATGTATTTTCCAGGATTTTCTGATCTTCGCAAATTTCGCCTCCAAACGGTGCCTTTTCCATCAGGATCCTGAGTTGAGCGGTCCATCCTCCAAAATTCATCAACCATGCAAAAATAGATGAAATAACATAGTTATCATCTCTTAATATGAAATATATCAATGAATAACAGTAAATTATGATATAGAATAGTGATGCAAAATGGACGTATCAACTCCCCCAAGCTTAGACTTCGCTTGTCCCCAAGCGAAAACTGAGCTCAATAAACATGACCTCGGGTTTATGGAGTGAAGTGTCGATAAAAGAATACGGACAAGAAGCATCACATTCATCAATACATAAATCATAATACAAGACAACTCACTATTATATAACTTAACTTGCAATAAGTAAAGGAAACACAATAAAGATACACAAGGTAAATCATAATTGGTAATGGCAAACTTTGCTCTTGGTCAAAGAATAGTTAATAATTTGCAGGAGTTCAAACATAATGGCGTTTTCAAATGATAGCTTTCAAAGTAATACTCACTAAGATAAGAGCAATGTGCAAAACAAGGAACATAAGAAACATGATTGAATAAATCATCATATGAATGAATGAAACACAAAAACTCAAAATACTTGCTGAGATAGAAAGGAATATGTTTACTAACTCAACTAAAAAAAGGTAAAAGATAGGCCCTTCGTAGAGGGAAGCATGGATTTCAAGTTTCATAAAGAGCTTCTAGAAATTATGGTACTTATTAGCTTTCAGCTCTCATTGCTCCTATCATAAGCATCTTGAGGTGATTAAGGTTAAAGTGAACAAATATGAGGATATGCTTGCCAAGTTATAAGTTGAAAGTCTCATACCCCGTACTTACGAAGACCGAACCTCATGCTACTCAACTTTAGTCTCGAGTAAGTTCTTGTTATTGTAAATACATGTGTATCATGGAGAACCGCCAACGGGGTACCCATTGCCCGATGATATGGAAGCACTCCCATATCAAAATGACAAGGCAAACAGACAATGAGCATCTCAGCGATCTTCTTATTTGCTATTTGCATAGGTTTTTATTGAGGATGCTTCATAGATTGCTCACTATGATTACGCTGCAAGTTTCCACCATGATTATTAGGCATGGCTTAGACTAGCGTCCTAGGCATTTCTCTAACACATATACAAATTCCATGAGCTTACAAGCTCCCCTTTTATTTCACACCACCGGGATCCATAAGCAAAAGAATCATGATATCAACTAAAATAAGTGCAATGTTGAAAGCGTTCCCCATGGTAACATGGTTTTGCTAACTCTCAACTTATAAAGCGCAAGCATATACACAACATAGATGGGCACAATGGTTCAAGTTTATTAAGTGCAAGAAAGTAAAGTGTCCATCAAGTTCGTGAGAGCTTTAATCACTAATTTTCACATAACAAGTTTAATTCAGAAGGTAGATAAAAACATGAATTTACTTGGATAGCAATAATGCTAATAGGAAGGTATGGGTGGACACAATTGGCATAGGTTTTGGTTTAAGGATTGGATGCCCGAGAAGCATTCCCTCTCAGTACAGGTTTTAGGCTAGCAAGGCTGGGTAGCAAGCATAAGAGTTGTAGGAAACAAAAAAACATATAGGTGATAAAAACAAACATGCAATCTTCCTTGGAAACACAAAAGATCATAACTAGAGAATACTAAGATTATGAGCCAATCAAGAAAGAAAGAAAGAAAGAAAGATGATGAAATTATATTTCTTAAGAGTATTTTTATCTTTTTCATTCAATTCTCAAAATAGTGTTGCTACTAACTAAGCCAGGTTTTCCAAAACTAACTAAATTTACTTCATGATCCCAAAGTAATACAAATACTAATAAGAAGAGCAATCATATAACATAAATTGAAAACTAATATAAGATATGCAAAAGAGTAAATGATAGAACTTCTCATTAATATTCCATAACGACAACTCACACCAACGGATACATAGATATCTAACGAGAGGAGGGATACTTCCATAATGCAAACCATCCTATATGCTAACTTCTCTATTCATGAGCTTTGTAATCAAGTAGATCTACCTTGCTACTCAAGTGATTTAATAGATCTCTGCTCTCCCCATGTGTGTGAAAGTGACAGTGTGCACACCATGGTGGCACTTAGGCTAGAGATTACAAATACTGGTTATGAGTTATATTTCGAGTTGGATGTTTCTATGAAATTGTGGTGTTTGTTGGAACCATCTAGAGCTCAAGGTGACAGTGTGGGGTTATCTAGATGGGAAAAGTGAACTTTGAGGTGTCTTGTCATAGCCCTACCACGGATTAGAGTGTCCAACCGGAGAGTAGTTCAGAGTAGTATCGTAAGGAGAAGAAATTTATATGAGAGTGTTCACTAGCGAAAGTATGATCCCTAGGCCTTGTTTCTAAGCATAGAAACACCGTTTGCTACTAGATTTGTTACATGTTTGCTTGCTTCCATCTTTATTTCAGTTTCCTTTAGTCTCTTCCATGCCACCAAGCTATTTTCTGGCACCGTTGTCTTATATCCATACCACTTGTATTTTACTATCTCTTCGCCGAACTAGTGCACCTATACACCTAACAAGTGTATTGGGTGTGTTGGGGACACAAGAGGCTTCTTGTATCTTGATTGCAGGGTTGCTTGAGAAGGATACATTTGACCACTTCCTCCCTAAGTTCGATAAACCTTGGGTAATCCACTTAAGGGAAACTTGTTGTTGTTCTACAAACCTCTGCACTTGGAGGCCCAACAACTGTCTACAAGAATAGAAGTGCGTAGACATCATTGGGTCAACAGAATTATGGAGAATATTTGTTAGATTTTTATATCCAAGGTAGATGAAGTCCAAAAGGTGTATCTAGAATTTGCAATCTTGGGTGTTGAGAAACAAAGTTGATTTTGGTGGAAAACATGAGATAAAGGATCTAGGGTGATGTTATTTTCATACCACCAAAACATGGTTGTATCTTGGAGCTCAAAGCTCCCATTAGAACATGGGATATATGGATGGATATACCAAGTTGAGTAGATCATAATGGTATAATGAGTTGAGTTTGATCATGCTGGAGTGCTCCAAGAATTGATTTCAAACTTTGAATAAAATAAGGGTGCCAAAACAGATTATCAAATAGCCTTCAAAACCTTGTGGGTTTTTGAAGCACAAGGATCCAATTGAATCAAGCGAAGTAGGTTTTGATAGACCTTTATGAGTACAATACAAACATGCAAAGAGTTGGTCTAGGGAAGGTAGGATGAAGGTGTGAGCTTCTGACAAAGTAGGCTAGTTGATAAGATTTGCAGAAAATATTATTTTCTTGCCTACAAAACCATCAAGATCAAGTGGGTTAGAGGATGATCTAACCAAGGGAAAGAGTGGGCCTTGATAGAACTTAGGATGGTCGTCAAGATGGTTCAAGTGCATTACCAAAAATGCAGAAGGGATGGAAAATAGGGAGACACAAAGATGTGATGTTGATATCAAATTTCCAGACTTAGTCATTTTTGGGCAGAGTTGGAGATTTTAACTAGAATATAAGAGAGGATGATTTTGAGAGGATGCAAGGTATCAAAGCATCATCAAGTGGATTATGTTGAAGTGTAGATTGGGTAGAATAGATCCATGCTTGATATTTTCATTGACTTGGAAACTTCTAGCATGGATCAGTTCAGAATTGATCTGGTTAAGGGTTTTAGATGATAACCTAGTGGCTAGAGATCATATCCATCTTGTATTCTTGCTTAGGGTTTGGGGATTTTAAAGTTTATTGATCCTAGGTGATGAGATCCTAGAGTAGCTCATACTACTTCTAAGAAATCAAGTCAAACAACAGAACAAGGCAAATCATCAGACAACAGATCAAGGCAATCCATCTTAACAAGTAACTCAAACTATTACTAGAGTTATCATCAAGCCTAGCTTGGGATAGGGATGGGTATTTTGAAAGGGTTGTGTTTTGAAGTAGATAAGAGTCCCTTGGTATTTTTACCAAGAGTAGAGTTCAAAGTTTTATAAAAGGTTTTGGAAAGCCTAGGGGTAAGAGTATTTTGGAAGGTTCTATCTTGAAAACATAATTAGATTATATCATATAGATCTCCATGACTTTTTCAATAGGAGCTACTAGAAAGGTTTTAGGGTTGCAAGGCATCTTGGCTCAAGTTTTTGAAATGCCAGAACATTTTAGAATATTAAACATAAGCCAAGACAGCTTTTGCTAAATAGCTCTTGTCAACTTAGGTTGAGGTAAGGAGTATACATTTGCTACACACTCAATGCATAGGCATCAGCAAACAAGCAAGCAAACATTGCATCAATAACAAGAAAATGTTTTTGTTCCCCCCTATTTTTGCATTCTGGACAACTAATTAGGGTTGATAAAATTGGGATGTTACAGACCTTTCCCCCTTAAAAGAATCTCGTCCTGATATTCGGGAGAGTAAGGTTTGGGGATTTTTTTATGGAGTTAGTGTCATGTGTTTCTCGCATAATAACTTGTCGGCTTTGTCTTTGAACAGGGTCATTGTGACGGTGAGGTTGAACTTCAATCGTCTTGGATGCACGAGTGTTGAGCAGGCTTCAATCGGGATTATGATGAGTGATCTTCCTTTTGTAAGGATTTACGGCGTCTCTCTTAAGGGATTATCGTATCCTAGTTTACGTCTTTGGGTCTAACTGCTGAGGTTGCTTCTGGCGGAGGGTTATTCTATTTTGTGGGAAATACACCGTCTTTCCCCCTTAGGGTTAAACTAGGGTGGCTCGAAGTTATCGCAGTCCTTCCTTTTTGGACTCGTCTGATGATGTTAGGTGGATATTAAAATCTTTTGCCCAGAGTTGAAACCTTCCGATGACGTCCACAATCTAGGTGTTATGAGGCTTATATACTACTTTTATTCGTACTTAGCCTATCGGAGTAGTTGAATTAGCAGATCGTCCAAACTGTTTAGAACTAACGGGGTTAGCGAATTGCGGTCCCTCAGGCTGGTCTTTAGCTGAAGAAGCAGAGGGCTTTGTAAAATCTTTAGTTAGTTTCTCCTCTGATGTCTCGCGAGTTGCTGTTTGGAGAAAAGGTGCTGGATCTGGAGATCTTTTCCGGTAGACAGTCTTCGGTATTTGAGTAGGAAAGACACAGTCTTTCCACCTTAGCGCTTCACTAGGGCCCTTTGAGAGTGGTGCATATCTTCCATCTTGAAGGGCTGGCATGATGCTGCAGAAGTATGTATCTCCTTGAGTCTTCGCTCAAGTTTTTGAAATGCCAGAACATTTGAGAATATGAAACATAAGCCAAGACAGTTTTTGCTAAATTGCTCTTGTCAACTAAGGTTGAGGTAAGGAGTATATCATTTGCTACACACTCAATGCATAAGCACCAGCAAACAAGCAAGCAAACATTGCATCAATAACAAGAAATTTTTTTGTTCCCGCCGGTCTTTGCATTCTGGAGAACTAATTAGGGTTGCTAAAATTGGATGTTAGAGTATGGGTAAATCTGACAAACCTGAGATGCAATTCAATGTACAAGATTTCTATGAAAATGGAATGGATCAAGATTCTAGCATTGCTCTAGAAGGTCCTTTCACTATAAAGGAAATTGAAGATGTGATTAAGGATTTACCAAATGATAAATCCCTTGGACCAGATGGTTTTGACAATGAATTTATCAAGAATTGTTGGTCAATTATCAAGGATGACATCATTTCTCTTATTCAGGACTTTCATAATGGGAACATTGCTATGGAAAGTATCAATTCATCTCTGATCACTCTTATTCCCAAAGTTGATTCTCCAGAGGTTCCTGGGGATTTTAGACCTATCTCACTTCTCAATAGTGTTTTGAAAATTGTGACAAAGTTGCTGGCAAATAGATTGTAGGGTATTATTTTAAAATTGGTTCACAAAAACCAATATGGTTTCCTTAAGAAAAGATCCATTGAAGACTATTTGGGTTGGGCTTTTGAATATCTCTTTCAATGTCACCAATCAAAGAAAGAGATCCTTATTCTAAAGCTAGACTTTGAAAAAGCATTTGACATGACTGAACATAACACCATTCTTGAGATTCTCAAAGCAAGTGGTTTTGGATAAAAATGGATTAAGTGGATTGAATTGATCTTTGCTTCTGGCACTACTTCAGTATTGCTCAACGGGGTTCAAGGGAAAATATTCTACTGCAGAAGGGGAGTTAGGCAGGGTGATCCCCTTTCACCTTTACTATTTGTCCTTTCTGCAGACTTATGCAATCAATCCTCAATAAAGCAATGACCCTGGGACTACTGACTGCTCCTCTAAATCACCCTGCATGTCCTGATTTCCATGTGATACAGTATGTAGATGACACTTTAATGGTATTAAATGCATATGCTTGATGGCTCAATGCACGGCGCCCAGAAAAGTGTTGGTGCGTGGTTGATGTAGAGCTCGTTGGGAACCCTAAGAGGAAGGTATGATGAGCACAGCAGCAAGTTTCCCTCAGTTATGAAACCAAGGTTTAATCGAACCAGTAGGAGCAAGGAAACACCCCAAAGGTGTTACCAGCTGAGCTTTGGCAGGGCGCACTACCGGTGCTAGTAGCAACATGGAGACCTGCACAACACAACCACAGAACTTTGTCCCCAACTTGCGATGAGGTTGTCAATCTCATCGTGTTTTGCGGAAAACAAAGGATTAAACGTATCGAATGGAAGGAAGTAATAGTTTGCAGAAAGTAAACACAAAGCAGTAAACAGTTTATATATTGAATGTAAAAGACAAGGACCGGGATCCATAGTTCACTAGAGGTGGCTCTCCTTAAGATATATAACATGCTGGGTGAACAAATTACAGCGGGGCAATTGACAAACATCGAGAAAACAATACATGCATATACTAATCATCTTGACTCCTTTGGAACTTGATTGGGCATTACAATATTATACATAGACCGCCATCTAACTGCATCTATGACTAATAATCCACCTTCAGGTTATAATCTAAACCCCCTCAGGTATTAAGTTGCAAGCAACGGTTTATTGCTTTACGAACTGCGTGTAAAGTAAACAATACGGTTGTTCTATGAACAAAGGATTGTTGTTTTCTCCCTAGTAGCAACAACACATCTAGTACCTTAGAGATTTCTATCACTTCCCAGATTACCAGAGGCATGAACCCACTATCGAGCATAAATACTAACTCTTGCAGTTGCTAGCATCTACTTGGCGAAGATAGCTACTAACAACGGAAAGCATGCAAGATCACAAATAACAAAGACATGATAGAATCAATAATCAATCTGAAATAGCATCTCAATATCCATCAGATCCCCGCAAGCACAACATGCAGAATTACAAATAGATGATCTTGATCATGAACGGAGCTCACAAGATCTAGACATCAAAGCACAAAGGAGGACAACCAGCCATCTAGCTACTACATGGATCCGTAGTCCAACGATGAACTACTCACGCATCACACCGGAGGCTTGCATGGTGATGAAGAAGGCCTCCAGGGTGAATTCCCCTCTCCGGTAGGGTGACGGGAAGAGCTTCAGATCCCTCCCGATCTAGGTATGGAGATGACGGCGGCTACAGACCCTTTTGTGGATTTTTGATCCGGCCCTTAGGGTTTTCGTCCCGAGGGCATCTTATAGGAGGAAGGGGAGGCCGAGGGGGTGCCAGGGGCCACCACACCACCCCCTGGCGCGGGCCAAGCCTGGCCGCGTGGCCAGGTGGTGTGGCCGGCCTCTGGCCCCTCGCCGTCTCGTATTCTGGCATCTGATGACTTCCGGAGAAATAGGCACTTTGGATTTTGTCCCGTCCAATTCCGAGAATATTCATTTTCCGACTTTCCTGGAACCAAAAACAACAGAAAACAGGCAGCTAGCACTGTGGCTCTTGTTAATAGGTTAGTCCAAGAAATCATATGAAAAGTACTCCAAAGTGTGGAGAAAACACAAGAAAGTGGATAAAACTAATCATGGAACATCAAAAATTATAGATACATTTGCAATGTATCAATGCTACATGATGACCCACAAGTATAGGGGGTGTATCACAGTATTTTCGAGGGAAGTGAAACCCAATTTATTGATTCGACACAAGGGGAGCCAAAGAATATTTATAAACCTTAACAACTGAGTTGTCAATTCAGCTGCACCTGGAAACAATCTTGCTCACAGCAGTTTATCAGTAGCAACAGTTTTGTAGTAGGAATAGTAAAGTAGCACCAGTAGCAAAGTAAAGACAGCAGTAACGAACGTAGTAAACCGTGGGATTCGAGTGCGGTAGGCATAGGGATGGACGGACGGGCGTTGCATGGACAAGACAATTCACATAGCAATCAGAACATAGGGCAATTGCAGATAAATAAGATAAAGCATCCAAGTACTAGACAATCCTAGGCATGTGTTCCATATATAGTCATACGTGCTCACAATGAGAACTTGCACAACATCTTTTGTCTTGCCAGTTGCAGCGGGGCCTCTAGGGAATTACTGACAATTAAGGTGCTCCTTTTAATAGAGCACTGGTGCAAAGCATTAACACTCCATGAACAATGTGATCCTCACATCAAAGCCATTCCCTTCCAGATATCCCGATTTCTATCACTTCGGGGCCATAGGTTCCGGACAACAACGTGTGTATACAACTTGCAGATAAGACCAAAAACAATACTATCATTATGAATCAATAACATGTTCAGATCTGAAATCATGGCACTCGGACCCTGGTGACAAGCATTAAGCACAACAAGTCGCAACAAAGTCATAAAGCACTAATAAAAGATACTAGGCACCATGCCCTAACAATCTGATGCCATTACATGAACGATCTCATCCAATCCCTACCATCCCCATAGCATACAGCGGGGGATTACTCACTCATAGATGGGGGAAACATGGATGGTCGATGGAGAAGAGATGGTGATGATGATGGCGATGATCTCCTCCAATTCCCTGTCCCGGCAGGGTGCCGGAACGGAGTTTCTAGTGCTGTTTCGTGGAATCTGGTGGTGGCAGCGGAGCAGAACTCCTTCTGGAAAAACGTCGAACCCCCTAGAGTTTTTAGGTCAGAAGGCTCCTTATAGGCGAAGAGAGAGGCCGGGGGGTTCCTGGGGCCACCACACCATGCCCTAGCACGGCCAGGCCCAACCCGCGCCTGGGGGGTGTGGCCAGCGCCTGGCCCTCCTTCATCTCGTATTATGGCTCCTGGAGTCTTCTGAAAAATAGGCACTTTGGCTTTTGTCCCATCCAATTCCGAATAATAACTTCCTAGAGTCTCGTATTATGGCTCCTGGAGTCTTCTGAAGTAATAACTTCCAAGACTCATCTAAAACTGTTGGGTTATCTCCCAATAAGTACTTTTCTTTAACGCATTTAAGTTAGGCATAAGCAGAAACTAAAATGGATAGAATAGAAGTAAGCGGAGATAATCATGGTGAAAACATTGTTTTGTTCAATGAAATCCTTTTGTTAACAAGATTGATCAGGTCTTGTTACCAAAACAATTCCATATGAGACAAAACTTTGTATTCCACTAATGATTATGTTACCTCAACCTTGATAGCAATGGTCCCAATCATAATAGTTTTAATATTTTCTCTTAGTATGGGACAATATATTTCTCCAACTTGAATGCCCTCAACATGTTCAGTCGAATTCAAGCAATAAGTTCTTTCAATCTTATTGGGGAAGTAGACAGTATGTTACTTGCTATTAACATTGAAGGTCACCTTCCTTGATTACAATTAATAACAACTCCTGCAGCGTTTAAGAAAAGGTCTCCCAAGAATAATAGACATATTATCATCTTCAGGCATAATAACTTGAGAGGATGCTCTCATAAGAAATATGAGTTGAAGTAAAAGAGAGCATCAAGAAGCAAATTCAAAACACATTTAAGTCTAACCCACTTCCTATGCATAGGAATCGTGTATGCAAATAAATTCACAAAGAACAAAGTGACAAGCATAGGAAGATAAAACAAGAGTAATGATACGTCCAAAACATATCTACTTTCTCGAACACTTTTGCTATTGTTTCTCCTCTAAACTTGTATGATTTGGATGCAACTAATGCGGACT
Organism: Avena eriantha; assembly: GCA_910589775.1. Classification (NCBI taxonomy): domain Eukaryota; kingdom Viridiplantae; phylum Streptophyta; class Magnoliopsida; order Poales; family Poaceae; genus Avena; species Avena eriantha. Next base: position 240,655,733 of record OU342745.1, read on the forward strand.
GACGTTCTTTTCAGCAGAATTGCCCTGGTGTCCACTTTTTGTGCAGAAAACCGACTATCAGGAAAAATCCCGGAAAATATGCCAAAAATCCTATTTCACCCGAAGAGTCTAGGAGCCAAAATACGAGACGGAGATGAGCCCTGGGGTGGCCACACCACCTGGTGGCGCGGGCCAGGCCAGGCCGCGCCAGGGGGTGGTGTGGGCCCCCCAGGCACCCGCTCGGCCTCTCTCTTCGCCTATAAGGAGCCTTCTAACCTAAAAACTTCGGGGGGGGGGGGTTGACGGTTTTCCAGAAGGAGTTCCGCTCCGCCACCACCACCAGATTCTACAAAACAACACCAGAAACTTCGTTCTGGCACCCTGCCGGGACGGGGAAATGGAGGAGATCATCGCCATCGTCATCACCATCGCGTCTCCATCGACCATCCATGTTTCCCCCATCAATGAGTGAGTAATCCCCCGCTGTAGGCTATGGGGATGGTAGGGAGTGGATGAGATCGTTCATGTAATGGCATCAGATTGTTAGGGCATAGTGCCTAGTATCTTTTATTAGTGCTTTATGACTTTTTTGCGACTTGTTGTGCTTAATGCTTGTCACTAGGGCCTGAATGCCATGATTTCATATCTGAACTTATTATTGATTCATATGATAGTATTATTTCTGGTCTTATCTACAAGTTGTATACACACGTTGTTGTCCAGAACCTATGGCCCCGAAGTGACAGAAATCGGGATAACCGGAAGGGAATGGCTTTGATGTGAGGATCACATGTGTTCACGGAGTGTTAATGCTTTGCTCCGGTGCTCTATTAAAAGGAGCACCTTAATTGCCAGTAGTTCCCTAGAGGCCCTGCTGCAAACGGGCTGGCAGGACAAAAGATGTTGCGCAAGTTCTCATTACGAGCACGTATGACTATATATGGAACACATGCCTAGGATTGTATAGTACTTGGGTGCTTTATCTTATTTATCTGCAATTGCCCTATGTTCTGATTGCTATGTGAATTGTCTTGTCTAGGAAACGCCCGTCCGTCCATCCCTATGCCTACCGCACTCGAATCCCATTGTTTACTGCTTTTGTTACTACTGTCTTTGCTATGCTACTACGGTTACTTTACTATTCCTACTACAAAACTGTTGCTACTGATAAACTGCTATGAGCAAGGTTGTTTCCAGGTGCAGCTGAATTGACAACTCAGTTGTTAAGGCTGATAAATATTCTTTGGCTCCCCATGTGTCGAATCAATAAATTGGGTTTCACTTCCCTCGAAAATACTGTGATACGCCCCCTATACTTGTGGGTCATCAAGAATATTTTCTGGTGCCGTTGCCGGGGAGCATAGCTTTATTTATCAAGTTCACTTGGATTCTCTATTGTTCGCTGTTATCCATCCATCATGGGTAAGTCTCGTGATGGCAAGGTTCCTATTTTACCATTGACTACAAGAAGAGGTATGGTTCTCAACACCTCTACCACTCTTGATTCACCGTCTGTTTTGAGTAAGTTCCTTACACCACCACATACACATGCTACACACACTGCTACTACTGCTGAATCTGAAACTTCTGATACTTATGATGCTGGTTCTACTATGCTTGATAAGTGTGGTTCATTAGGTCCTTTCCTAGATGCTACGATTGCTAGAACTATAGCTGGAAATACCGAAACTCCTAATGAAGACACTACCACACCTGTTAGCTCACCTGAATCTAGTGAGAGTTATGATACTAAAGAAGATTATGTTGAGATGATCGGTGAGTTTATTGAAGAATGTAAGAACACCCATGATAGGAGCGCTGCTAAGAGTCTCCTTGAGAGGCGTACTATTAGACCCAAATTATCTCCTGATGTTAAGTTTGCTGCTTCTCCCATAAACATTATAGATGAAGATTATGATTTCTCTCTCGATCTATCTTACATAGCTATTGTCGAGAAAGAACCTTTTTGTGGGAATAAGAATGAAAGTGCGGTAGCACATATGAATGAACTTTCTACTATGAGTGGCTTCTTTTCTGATGATATTAAGATGTGTACTTATTTTGTTGCTAAGATTTTTCCCTTTTCACTGAAAGGAGAAGCTAAAACTTGGTTTAGTAATTTACCTCCTGGATCTATTGATAGCCCTGAGTGCTTGATTAGTACTTTTCTACAGAAATATTTTCCTCCCAGTGCTAGACATACTATTTTGCATGAACTTTTTGATTTTAAATAGGGAGAAAAAGAGGTATTGCCCGAATCTTGGGAAAGGTTTTGTGCTTTGATTCAGGCACAGGCTGGAAGTCCATTACCTAAGAATGAGCTTCTTGATATATTTTATAATGGACTTACTGAAGAATCTAGGACATACCTAGATAGTTGTGCTGATTGTGTTTTCAGTAATTGGACTCCTAAGGAAGCTGAGGAATTAATTGCTAAAATAAGCAAGAATTAAGAAGATTGGACTCGTCCTAAACAAGTTACACCTGAAGTAATTGTACCTGAACCATCTATTCCGGTGCCTATTCCAACATCAAAGAAGAGGGGAGTTATTGAATTAAATGATAAAGTGATGAAGGAAGCTAAGAAATGTCATAAGGAGAAGGGAATTAAAGATGCAGATGTCAAGAATTTACCTCCTATAGAAGAATTATGTAAGCCTATTCCCTACTCACCCACTATTGAGGTACACTCTCTCCAACACTTTGATGAAGGTGGTATCCCTTACTTGAAACCTCCTGATCAATGCTTAGAAGAATTTGATATCTTTATTGTTGAGCAAGATAACTTTAATAAAAGGGTGCAAAATCATCTAATGGAAAACACTAGAGCTATTGTTGAGTTGAAAGATATTGTGGAAAGAACCTCTAATGATGTCAAAATGATTGTTAAACACTTTCAAATGGTTCAAACTCAAATAGATCAACTCGTTAAAGTGCAAAACGACTTGCTAGCTAATGCTGCTAAAGAAGAACATGCTTATGAAATTAGAACTAGAAGTGGTGCTGCTACCCAGGATCCTCTATATCCTGAGGGGCATCCCAAAAGAATTGAGCAGGATTCTCAACAAGCTGAAAATAGTGGTTCTACTCGTAAGAAAAGGAAACATAAACATAAAACTATTGTAGAACCCTCTTAACCTGCTATAGATCCTAATAGTATATCTATCTCTTATGCTGAAACTGAAAGTGGTAATGAAGAAAATGAAGTTCCTAATGAAGAAAAAGTTGAAGAAGAAACTGAAAACCACACTAAGACTACTAAATACACTAAAGAAGGTTTTATTGCTAAGAAACATGGTAGTGAAAGAGAAACTTGGGTCCAAAAACCTATGCCTTTCCCTGATAAGAAACACAAGTCAAAGGAAGATGAACACTATAATAAGTTTTGTGAGTGGATGAAGCCTTTATTCTTGCAAATTCCTTTGAATGATGCTATTAAATTGCCTCCTTACTCAAAGTATATGAAGGACATTGTCTCGAATAAAAGGAAGATCCCTAATGAAGAAATCACTACTTTGCTTGCTAATTATTCTTTCAATGGTAAGGTTCCTAAGAAACTTCGAGACCTAGGGATTCCAACTATCCCTTGCTCTATTAAGAACAGTTATGTTAGAACTGCTTTGTGTGATTTGGGAGCTGGAGTTAGTGTTATGCCTTTCTCTCTCCATAAGAGGCTTCAGCTTGAAAAATTGATACCAACTAATATATCTTTGCAAATGGCTGATAAATCTACCACTATTCCTATGGGTATATGTGAGGATGTACCGGTTCAGGTGGCTCATAATTGTTTGATATTAACTGATTTTGTTGTGCTTAAAATGCCTGAAGATGATAATATGTCTATTATTCTTGGGAGACCTTTTCTTAATACTACAGGAGCTGTTATTAATTGTAATCAAGCAAAGGTGACCTTCAATGTTAATGACAAGGAACATATTGTCTATTTCCCCAAGAAGATTGAAAGGACTTATGGCTTGAATTCAATTGAACATGTTGAAGGCATTCAAGTTGGAGAAATATATTGTCCCATACCAAGAGAAAAATTTGAAACTATTATGATTGGGACCATTGCTATCAAGGTTAAGGTAACATAATCATTAGTGGAGTACAAAGTTTTGTCTCATATGCAATTTTTTTGGTAGCAAGACTTGATCAACCTTGCTAACAAAAGGATTCCATTGAACAAAACAATGTTTTCATTATGATTATCTCCGTTTATTTCTATCCTTTGCATTTTAGTTTTTGCTTTTGTTTAGTTTTATTTTTGTTGTTAGTTGCTTGCATGCTAGAACTTCTGTAGTCCTAGCCTTGTTTTGTCCTTGCATCATGCTTCCAAAAGAAAAAAAAATCTGTCTATCAGAAAAATCATTCTTCTATTTCTGAAAATTGCCCAAAAATAAAGTGTCTCGAAAAATTCCAGAAAATTCATATTAAATTTTTACGTGAAAAAAGGGGCAGAGGAGTACCTGGTAGGTACCAGGGGGGCCCACCAGGCAGGCACACCAAGTGGTGGCGCGGCCAGCCCTAGGTGGCGCCATGCCCTGGTGTGGGCTACCCCTGGCCCTCCACTACCTCTCTCACCTGCCACTTTCTTCTCTCTCCCGAGTAAGCTCCAGTTCATAGCTCAAAATTGCATTATTTCTGTGCTTGCTCTCGATTTTTTCGATCTCCTTGCTCAGCCCATCTTTCTTGCTGAAATTTGGAGCATTTGTTCCCTGGTATGTGACTCCTCCCCTTATCCAAGTAGATTTGTGTTTAGTGTATTATATGTTGAGTATTTTGCTGCTGTAGGTGACTTGTTATGAGAGCTTGTAAGCTTGTTTGATGCTTAGAGATATAGTTTTGATGCATGTTTAGGCCTCTTGCAAGTCCCTATGAGTAGAATCCTTCATTATATTTACTTTGCAATCACTTGTGTAATAGGTTATTAAATTTCAGAATAGAAGATGAGTGAACACCACCTAAACCAACATGAGCTTTGGGTGCCTGAGGTCATGAAGGTCCACCGCAAGGAGGAAGTTTTTCCCTCCATTTATCCATGCCCTGAGTTCATGAGAGCTGCAGGAATTCTACAAGATTTCCACACTTTGGTTTCTAATGCAGGGTTAGAGCACTTTTTGGAAGGTGAACCTTGTCAATTTGTGAAGCTAACCATTTCTGTGGTGCAGGACTTCGAATTTAGTCACTCTTTGCCTAACCCCATGGTCCATTACAAAATTTACAATATAGCTGTCGACCTTTCTCTTGATGATTTTTGTGCAGCTATTAAGGTACCTCAATGGGGATCATGTAGGAAGATTAAAGTGAGACCTGAACCACTCACGGATTTATATGCAGAAATTTTCCAAGGGAGTAGCTTCTCGAAGGAGAGTGGAAAATTCCGTAACATTGATCTTCCCTCCATTCGCTACTTTTCCTACTTTATTGCCAAGTGTGTTCTTGCTAGGAAAACTGCCAATAAGTTATCTTCGTTTTATTTAGCATTTATCTCTGCTGCTCTTAGACGAGATAGGTCTTACAACTTGGGTGCTTTGATAGCTTTCCGTCTTGCTGCTAACCGTGAGAAAGGTGGAATTTGTGGAGGCCTCATTGCTTCTCGTTTACTAGCATTGCATGGTTTAGTGCCTCATCGTCTAGACCTACAGTTTCCCATAGAGAGGCTTGATTTTAATTCCATGATACAGCATAAATTTATTTCCTCGTGGGCTAGTTTGAGTGAGTTGTCTTATGAAATAACTTTTCTCAAAGCTGGTTGGAGAAAGAGCAAGTCCGAGCGTGTTGTTCTTTTGCCTGCACCTGTCTTGTTTAACCTTGATAATAGGGAAAGATGGTCCCTCACAGAGGAGGAGCTTGACACGTACTTGGGCGAGCTCTCCCAACAGGAGCAGGACACTAGAAGGGAGGTCACGGATGATTCGGTCCAGCCCTTGAATGAGGGAGAGTCTTCATATCAGCAGCCCGCTTATGATTGGGGAGCTTCCTCCTCTTCTCATGGGCCCAGCTACGACCATTCTTACCAAGATCCACCCGCTTGGAACCCCTATTCATACATGGATTGATACCCACTTAGGCCAAAAGCCTAAGCTTGGGGGGAGGTACGTCGGCACCACACTCATCTCCATATCATGTTGCGTCGGTACTTTGTATATTCATGTTTTCGTTCTCTTTTTAGTTTTCGTTCTTCTTTGCTTTTGCTTTCTAAAAACACAAAAAGACCAAAAATATTTTTGTTGTTTCTCTTTGGTTTGCTTCTTCTTCTTTTTGCCTTGGTTTGTTTTTCCCTTTTTGCTTTGTTTGAACTATTCGAAAACCCCAAAAAGATTTTTCTTTGCTTGTTTTTCCCTTTTGGTTCTTGTTTAAAAATCGAAAACACCAAAAATATTTGTCGTTCTTCTTTGGTTTTTTCGAGTTTGCTTCAGGGTTCGGCAGTCCTCAGTGGATTTTGGTTCCATATTATTATTCAAGCCACACAAGTGAAGAGAAATAATGAGGATCAATGACAACTTGAGGCGTGGTAAGAGGCTGGTAACGAACTCTATTTGTTTTCATTTTTGTACATATACTCATCACTGTGGGCATGCTTAGTCCATTCATGTAGAGTGTATGTTTTCTTTGGATACTTAGTAGTTCTTGCTTTCTTATGATTAGCTCCAGCTCGCTAATAGTTTGTAGCATGTTTTATGAATGTTTGCTTGCATTGCTCTGTTCATAAATTGGTATGGCACCGTGGTATCCTCCTCTGAATGATTCATTTGATTGACTTGGCACATGCTCACGCATGCACATGACTGTAATAATCAGTTAAGCCTCGATGAATTATTTTGCCTCGAGGATCTTGAATCACTCTCATGCCATGAGTAGTCCTGTTTTGTTGCAAGCATGATAATGACAACTATTGCTCTCTCGTTTGTCGCTCCCTTACTATTGCTAGCCTTCACTTCCACTGACTATGTTTTACTCAAGTTTCCAACTCCTTAAACCAAATATTTCCAAAGTGTCCACCATACCTACCCATTAGCATCATTTTCTACTTCCGTGCATATTCAATATGCCTTGTTTTCTTCCGAATAAAATGTTTGCTTGTTATGAGAAAGTTAGTAAAGCTCTCATGAACTTCATGGCACACTTTATTTTCTTGCACTTAATAAACCTGAACCATTGCGTCCTTCTTTGTTGTGCATATGATTGCGCTTTATGAGTTGAAGTTAGCAGAACCATGTATCATGGGGACCGCTTTCAACACTTCATAGGTACTTTGTACCTAGTTGATATCATGTTCTTTTGCTTATGGATCCCGGTGGTGTGAAATAAAAGTGGAACTTGTAAGATCATGGAGTTTGTATGTATGTTAGAGAAACGCCTGGGCCGCTAGCCTAAGCCATGCCTAATCATGGTGGAAACTTGCAGCATAACCATAATGAGCATTCTATGAAGCATCCTCAATAAAAATCTATACACATAGTAAATAAAAAGATCGCCGAGATTCTCATTGTTTGCTTGCCTTGTTATTTTGATTATGGGATAACTCTCGTGTCATGTGCAAGGGGTACCCCGTTGGCGGTTCTCTATGATACGTAAATACTTACAATGAGAAGAGCTTACTTGTGACTGAAGTTGAGTAGCATGAGGATCGGTCTTCGTAAGTAAGGGGCATGAGACTTCAATTTATAACTTGTCAAGCATATCCTCTTAGTTGTGTCACTTTCACCTTAACCACATTAAAGATGCTTATGATAGGGGCAATGAGAGCTCAAAGCTAATGAGTACCATACTTTCAGCATTTGGAAGCCTTTCAAATTATTCAAAACCTTTTCTTCTACTTGATGAGTCTCCACATATTCTTTGAGCACCTTCTTGAGAGCATAGTTGTCATTCTTTGTGTATGTTCCATTACTTGATTATTTGTGTTATGACTTTGATGCTTGTATTCTTGATATCTTTACTTCTAGTCATCACTTGAACTTCAGAGGTGCCTTGACATTCATATTCAAAGGCAAGCGAGATACCACTCTATCATACCTTTTTATGAACATGGTAATGTTGCTTATGTTTGTGCTTCATGCTACTTATTATTCTAGAGTTGGAATCTCTTCATAGCTTGCAAAGACTATTAAGTAGACTTAGTTGCATACTCTTTATTATGGATTGCCTAAGTAGTTGATCACATTGCTGAGAATATTTACATCATATGAAGCAAATGTGTTCGTGAAAGTTCTTTTATCGCACTCAGTTTTAAACTGAATTGCTTGAGGACAAGCAATAAGCTAAGCTTGGGGGGAGTTGATATGTCCAAAACGTATCTACTTTCCTGAACACTATTGCTATTGGTTCTCCTCTAAACTTGTGTGATTTGGTTGCAACTAATGCGGACTGACGCTGTTTTCAGCAGAATTGCCTTGGTGTCCACTTTTTGTGCAGAAAACCAACTATCGGGAAAAATCCCGGAAAATATGACAAAAATCCTATTTCACCAGAAGACTCCAGGAGCTAGAATATGAGACGGATAAGAGCCCTGGGGTGGCCACACCACCTAGTGGCGCGGGCCAGGCCAGGCTGCGCCAGGGGGTGCTGTGGGCCCCCTAGGCACCCCCTCGGCCTCTCTCTTCGCCTATAAGGAGCCTTCTGACCTAAAAACTTATTATTCCAGAAGGAGTTCTGCTCCGCCGCCACCACCAGATTCCACGAAACAGCACCAGAAACTCCATTCTGGCACCCTTCCGGGACGGGGAATTAGAGGAGATCATCGCCATCGTCATCACCATCGCTTCTCCATCGACCATCCATGTTTCCCCCATCTATGAGTGAGTAATCCCCCGTTGTAGGCTATGGGGATGGTAGGGATTGGATGAGATCTTTCATGTAATGGCATCAGATTGTTAGGGCATAGTGCCTAGTATCTTTTATTAGTGCTTTATGACTTTGTTGCGACTTGTTGTGCTTAATGCTTGTCACTAGGGCCCGAGTGCCATGATTTCAGATCTGAACTTATTATTGATTCATTATGATAGTATTGTTTCTGGTCTTATCTACAAGTTGTATACACACGTTGTTGTCCGGAACCTATGGCCCCGAAGTGACATAAATCAAGATAACCGGAAGGGAATGGCTTTGATGTGAGGATCACATGTATTCACGGAGTTTTAATGCTTTGCTCCGGTGCTCTATTAAAAGGAGCACCTTAATTGCCAGTAGTTCCCTAGAGGCCCCGCTGCAAACGGGCTGGCAGGACAAAAGATGTTGTGCAAGTTCTCATTACGAGCACGTATGACTATATATGGAACACATGCCTAGGATTGTCTAGTACTTGGGTGCTTTATCTTATTTATATGCAATTGCCCTATGTTCTGATTGCTATGTGAATTGTCTTGTCCATGCAACGCCTGTCCATCCATCCCTATGCCTACCGCACTCGAATCCCATTGTTTATTGCTTTTATTACTACTGTCTTTGCTTTGCTACTGTTGTTACTTTACTATTCCTACTATAAAACTGTTGCTACTGATAAACTGCTGTGAGCAAGATTGTTTCCAGGTGCAGCTGAATTGACAACTTAGTTGTTAAGGCTGATAAATATTCTTTGGCTCCCCTTTTGTCGAATCAATAAATTGAGTTTCACTTCCCTCAAAAATACTACGATACACCCCCTATACTTGTGGGTCATCAAGTAACTTCAAAACTTTCTGCACATAGAGAGGTGTTTCGATACCATGAAAACTTCTACAACCATATTTTCCTCTCTTATAATAATTTTCAGTAGCATCATGAATAAACTCAACAATATAACTATCACATAAAGCATGCTTTTCATGACCTACAAGAACTAGAGCTTTATCGTAAACATCTTCAAAAGAATCCTCAGGAACATAACATTCATCCTTCTTTAGTAAACATGGGGGACAATCAAATAATATAAGGGATAAAGAGTTACTCTCATTAGAAGGTAGGCATGGGTAGCTAATCTATTCTTCCTCCTTTTGTTCATCACTCTCCTCCTCTTTTTCATCTAATGAGATTTCATGTTCATCAATTTCTTCTTCTATAGGATCCTACAAGGCATTAGTCTCTTCCATTTGAGGAAAGCATCTATTAAAATATTTAAGAATATAGCCATTTTCGTCCTTGTAATTATCAAAGAAAAATTTAAGTATACCATAAACCTCATATTTGTAAGGTGAATCATGAATATTTTCAAGCAAACTAGCAAGTTCATATGCACCATTCCAAGCAATAAATTCTTCAATTTGTTCCATGTTGGGGGAATACCAATCGGGGTATACCCATGAAGTGGAGTCGCTAGCTGGAGCGAGCCGACTGAAGCCAAGTCAGAGAGGATCGACTCGCCGAATACGGCGACTGGCACGTACTGGACCCAGACGCCACGCCGACTGGAGGCCCAAGACGGCGACTCCAATAGAAAGCCCATTAGTGCGCTTGTAAACCCTAACTGGTTGCATATATAAAGCCACCAAGGGCACCCCTTTGGGGGACATCTCTCGTTAGATCCAATCTCCCCCTCCGCCTCCGGCGGCTACATGTAAACCAATCTATGATCATATACTAGATTGACAGCAGGACGTAGCGATCCTTCACTGAGGGGACGTGAACCTGGGTACATCGTGTGCCAATCTCGCTCCCGTATTCTCCTACGTCGCCTTGTCCTTTCCTCTACGTAAGCTACCCTGTAGCATCTTTCGTGGCCAATTCCACGATAGTTGGCGCCCACCATGGGACAAGCGGTGCATGGAGGTGATGATTCGGGCGGGATCCCTCACCATTGAAGGCATCCAGATCGCACCTGGCATGTTGTCCAAGAGCTCGGGAGTCGGGTGCTGGTCGATCGTGTACGATCGTGTGCCCGCTTGAAACAGCTCAGGCACGTGAGCGTTCTAGATCGGTTTGAGATATCTATTTAATCCCATCTCCCTCATTAAACTATGTTTTCAATTTTTTATTTGATCTAATCTCTTGCTCGTATGCATATATTACTTACTGACATGCACCAATCATCTGGAAAATTGGAAGTGGAATCATGTCGCCATGGAACCGTTTGCGTGGCCAAGCTATATTGTTGAAACTCATCTGCTACAGCAGCACGCGACAATCCAATTCCTGAAAGGGACATGGAGCGACTACATATATACATATACCGGATCTGCATAAAACTATCTCTCTCCACTCTAGATTATTCTGATTATTTTGCTATCTAGTAGTACTAATTATTTTTTATGTGAATGCGGAGGCAACCAGGCAATAGTCGACATCGGGTGTGCGGCAAAATCCGTGTTGTCACGATCAGCTCTGGCACGTCAATTCCGTCGAGAATACTGATGACTTCACTGCATCGACCCCTCGCTGCGCCAAATTCGTCGTCAACCCAGTACGCCACGCTCGTGGGTCGCCTGCCGTGAACTCTCCATCGCGGGCTCGCCCGCGGAGAAATCGCCATCGCGGGCTCACCATCCCGGACACTCCGCGCTCTGGGGATTCGCCTCACCTGTCGTGATTCACCCGCCGTGAACTCACCGTCGCCAACCAGCCAGGCCCGGGCACTCACCATGCTCCGGAACTCGCCTAAACGCGGACTCGCTAGGCTCGGGGACTCTCCACTCACGAACTCTCCACGGTCGCGGACGCGCCATGTTCGGCGACTCGCCCGCCACGGACTCGTCATCACCGGCACGCCGCGTTCGGCGACTTGCTCGTCACGGACTCGCCAGTGTGACCCTGCCGTCGCGCGCACGCCCGCCGCATATTCGCCGTGCTCGGGGACTCGCCCGCCATGAACTCATCATCAACGGCTCGCCAATTCGGCGACTCGCCCGCCTTATTCGCCGTGCTCGGGGACTCCCCACGGTGTCGACTCTGTCCGCATTTAACAGATAAGTTTCTTTATATTCGTACATGCTATAAGTACAACACATATTCATCTTTTCGTTCAATTACAAAACCATACATGGGATCGGTTTCAGTTTTGTCTGTTGTTTATTCGCGTCCGTCGAAGTAGTGAGGTTGGGTACCAAAAGGCCGACCTTGCCTCCGGGTTCAATAGTCTGGCATCGCGTCCCTGTTACCCGGCAAGCGTTTGATGCTGGAGGTCTGCCTACTCATGAAAAGACACGCATAAACCTTTCATACTGCTAACTGATCCATTTAACAACATGCATTTTATTTTAACATCTGCAAATTGCACTATTTACAAATATTCAATATATTTCATAAATACACCTTACTGCAGTTGTACCTTTTTCTCCTGCTCAGCAAACAGTTTGGTGTCTTTCTCGCCACTCGCCGTGCTCGGGGACTTGACGCGCTCCCGACTGCGCCAGTCGTCGGTCGCTCGTCCTCGCCACTCGCCGCCCTCGGGGACTTGATGCGCTTCCGACAGTGCCAGTCGCCGGTCGCCCGTCCTCGCCACTTGCCTCCCTCGGGGACTCGGTGCGCTTCCGACAGCGCCAGTCGCCGGTCGCACGACCTCGCCACTTGCCGCGCTCGGGGACTCGTCGCGCTACATACAACACCACTCGTCGGTCGCTCGATCTCGCCACATACCGCGCTCAGGGACTCGGCGCGCTACAGACAATACCACTCGCCGGTCGTCCGACCTCGTCACTCGCCGCGCTCGGGGACTCGGCGCGCTACAAACAGCACCACTCGCCGGTCGCCCGACCTCGCCACTCGCCGTGCTCGGGGACTCGGCGCGCTACACATAGCGCCACTCGCCGGTCGCCCGACCTCGCCACTGGCCGCGCTCGGGGACTCGGGGCGCTACAGACAGCGCCACTCGCCTGTCGCCCGACCTCGCCACTCGCCATGCTCGGGGACTCGGCAAGCACCACGGTCGAGGACTCACCGCAACTGGCGGCTTCACCGACTCCCTGCGCCTTTCGCCAACTGGTTCTCGCTGACTAAGCCCACGCCGACAAGCTATCGCCAACTGGTTGTCACCGACTGGCTCACACCGATCACCGGCCGCCTCCTGCTTCACGGTTCTTTCCTCTGTTTGGGAGCTCATCGCCGATTCGGCACGATCCATCGCCAAGACTCTCCGTGCCCTGCCTCAAGCCCGCGTCGAATCCACGACGTGCTCAGAGACTACTGATGGTGGAATACCAATCGGGGTATACCCATGAAGCAGAGTCACTAGCTGGAGCGAGCCGACTGAAGCCAAGTCAGAGAGGATCGACTCGCCGAATACGGCGACTGGCACGTATTGGACCCAGACTCCACGCCGACTGGAGGCCCAAGACTGCGACTCCAATAGAAAGCCCATTAGTGCGCTTGTAAACCCTAACTGGCTGCATATATAAAGCCACCAAGGGCACCCCTTTGGGGGACATCTCTCATTAGATCCAATCTCCCCCTCCGTCTCCGGCAGCTACATGTAAACCAATCTATGATCATATACTAGATTGACAGCAGGACGTAGCGATCCTCCACCGAGGAGACGTGAACCTGGGTACATCGTGTGCCAATCTCGCTCTCGGATTCTCCTATGTCGCCTTGCCCTTTCCTCTACGTAAGCTACCCTGTAGCATCTTCCGTAGCCAATTCCACGACATTCCATATCATAAAAGTCATAATTTCCCTTAACATAAGAAGATATGGTAACATCATCATTATACTCACATTGAAAAGGGAGGTGTTTGTACCTCCTACAGCAACAAGATTCATCACAGCAATAAGTAACATTATAAGCAGAGCACACGTTTCTAACAATGGTATACAATCTATCAATTTGTTCCCATAAGTGTTTCCCTTTTTGTGACAAGCGGTGTTCCTTATAATAATATTTTTGATCTTTCGTGAACCCACCTTGCCAATAAGCTTCAGTTTCAAAGAAACCAACCATTGACAATAAGCATGATAAGGCAAGACAATAACAGACCAACGAAAATAACAACTAGAGTAGGAACTACTTTTTTGTATTTTTTATAAAGAAACAAGAAACAAGGAGAAAATAAACTTAGCTTGAACAATAGTGATTCCAAGTGGACTTGATAAATAAAGCTATGCTCCCCGGCAACAGCGCTAGAAAATAGCCTTGATGACCCACAAGTATAGGGGGTGTATCGCAGTATTTTCGAGGGAACTGAAACCCAATTTATTGATTCGACACAGGGGAGCCAAAGAATATTTATAAGCCTTAACAACTGAGTTGTCAATTCAGCTGCACCTGGAAACAATCTTGCTCACTGCAGTTTATCAGTAGCAACAGTTTTGTAGTATGAATAGTAAAGTAGCAGCAGTAGCAAAGTAAAGACAGCAGTAACAAAAGCAGTAAACAGTGGGATTCGAGTGTGGTAGGCATAGGGATGGATGGACGGGCATTGCATGGACAAGACAATTCACATAGCAATCAGAACATAGGGCAATTGCAGATGAATAAGATAAAGCATCCAAGTACTAGACAATCCTAGGCATGTGTTCCATATATAGTCATACGTGCTCGCAATGAGAACTTGCACAACATCTTTTGTCCTGCCAGCCTGTTTGCAGTGGGGCCTCTAGGGAACTACTGGCAATTAAGGTGCTCCTTTTAATAGAGCACCGGAGCAAAGCATTAACACTCTGTGAACACATGTGATCCTCACATCAAAGCCATTCCCTTCCGGTTATCCCGATTTCTGTCACATCGGGGCCATAGGTTCCAGACAACAATGTGTGTATACAACTTGCAGATAAGACCAAAAACAATACTATCATTATGAATCAATAACATGTTCAGATCTGAAATCATCGCACTCGGGCCCTAGTGACAAGCATTAAGCACAATAAGTCGCAACAAAGTCATAAAGCACTAATAAAAGATACTAGGCACCATGCCCTAACAATCTGATGCCATTACATGAACGATCTCATCCAATCCCTACCATCCCCATAGCCTACAGCGGGGGATTACTCACTCATAGATGGGGGAAACATGGATGGTCAATGGAGAAGAGATGGTGATGATGATGGCGATGATCTCCTCCAATTCCCCGTCTCGGTAGGGTGCCAGAACGGAGTTTCTAGTGTTGTTTCGTGGAATCTGGTGGTGGCGGCGGAGCGGAACTCCTTCTGGAAAAACTCCGAACTCCCCTGAGTTTTTAGGTCAGAAGGCTCCATATAGGCGAAGAGAGAGGCCGAGGGGGTTCATGGGGCCACCACACCATGCCCTGGCGCGGCCAGGCCCAGCCCGCGTCTGGGGGTGTGGCTACCCCTGGCCCTCCTCCGTCTCATATTCTAGCTCCTGTAGTCTTCTGGAAAAATAGGCACTTTGGATTTTGTCCCATCAAATTCCGAGAATATTCATTTTCTGACTTTCCTGGAACCAAAAACAGCAGAAAACAGGCAGCTGTCACTGTGGCTCTTGTTAATAGGTTAGTCGAAGAAATCATATGAAAAGTACTCCAAAATGTGGACAAAACACAAGAAAGTGGATAAAACCAAGCATGGAGCATCAAAAATTATAGATACATTTGCAATGTATCACTACACAGCTTATAACCCTCAATGCTATTCTGAACTCTTTTGCGAGCTCCACTAGTCTTAAAGTCAATTATCACAAATCAAGCTTGATGCCTATAAATATGGATGAGGAAAGGCTGACACATTTTTCCCTCAAATTAAGCTATCAGAAAGGAGTCCTTCCATTTACTTATCTAGGATTACCTCTTGGTATCACAAAACCAAGCTTGGAATATTTCTTGCCCATGGTTTGTCGAGTCAAACAAAGACTTTGTCGAATTGCAAACTTCCTCAATTATGGAGGAAAACTTGAAATGGTTAAATTGATTAGACATTCCTATTACAATAATGGAATTCTACCTAGTAATCACATGGAAGGCTCTTTATAGTGGAAAGCACATTTAAAATTATTGGATATCTATAAGGGATTGGCAAGAGGAATTCTTGGGATGGTAAAACCATTAATTTATGGACTGATATTTGGCAAGAGTCATGTATGCAGCACAAGCTTCCTCATCTTCTGTCATATGGCAAGGAAATGGATTTAAACATTCATGATGTTGTCAACACTGAATTCCTACAGGATCTATTTCATCTACCTCTCCCACAACAAGCCTATGAAGAATTATTGCAGTTTGAAGATATCTGTGATCGGGCATACCAAAATATTCAGGAAGGACATCATGACACATGGAGTTACATTTGGGAATCCAACATATTCAGCTCAAAAAGCTTACAAAGTAATGACAGGGCACAACTCTGCTCTCCCACACTTTACCTGGATGTGGGAATCATCCTGTCAGCCAAAACATAAGTTCTTTTTCTGGATGCTCTTACTTGATAGACTAAACACAAGAAACTTGCTAGAAAGGAAAAATATGCAGTTGGAGTCATATTCTTGTATCATGATAATTTGCCCCACAGAAGAAACTCTAGTACACCTATTTTTTACCTGTCCATTCTCTATAAGATGTTGGGATTTTATTTGTCCACGGAGAAGACAAAATCTCTCAATATTGGATACAATTTTGGATATTAAAAAGAAGTTACAAATTCCTTTTGCAATGGATATTATTATCCTAGCATCTTGGAGCATCTGGATTACAAGAAATAATAAACTTTTCAATCAGCAAAGTCCCGGTTTTGAAGCATGGAAAGATATCTATAAACAGGAATTGAGAATGGTTAGTTATGGAATGAACAAGAAACATGCAGAAACCTTCAAAGAATGGCTGCAATCGCAAGTGTAGTTATTCATGTAAACTTTTATATTTTTATATTTTTGTGAGACTATGTACATAGCTTGTAACAAACCACCCTATTAAAGTTCACAAAAACAAACCACCCTATTATTAATGAAAAATTGCAGTGGGATTCTCTCCCACTATTTTACCCTCAAAAAAATTTGATTGCACTTTCATTATCACACAAAAGAGGCACTTTGTCACAATTAACACCGTATTCCTTTAAAGTTTGCTTCATCCATAATAATTGGGTACACGCACTTGCAGCAGCCATATATTCAGCTTTGGTGGTGGATAGAGATATACAATTATGTTTCTTTGAAGACCAACATACCAAAGATCTCCCCAAAAATTGACAAGCTCCAGAAGTTGATTTCCTATCATCCTTGGCAACAGCCCAATCTAAATCAATATAACCACATAGAGAGAAATTGGATCCCTTGGGATACCATAAACCAAAATTAGGGGAATGAACCAAATATCGGAATACTCTCATGACCACCACTAAGTGGCTTTCTTTAGGAGACGCTTGATACCTTGCACACACACCTACACTCAACACAATATCGGGTCTAGATGCATAGAGGTAAAGAAGAGAGCCAATCATGGACCGGTATACCTTTTGGTCCACATCTTTACCATTTGGATTGAGTTCAAGATGGCATTTAGTTTGCATTGGTGTGGCGACGCCATTAAGATCCGTGATCTTGAACCTCTTGAGCATGTCTTGGATGTATTTTGCTTGATTTATGAAGGTTCCTTCTCTAAGTTGCTTGATATCAAATCCGAGAAAGAACCGTGATTCCCCCATCATAGACATCTCAAACCTATCAGTTATAATCTTTGAAAATTTGTCATTAAAAGCTTTATTAGTAGAGCCAAATATAATGCCGTCTACATATAGTTGGCATACGAAGAGCTCCCCCTTAACCTTCTTAGTAAATAGAGTGGGATCGATTTTCCCAACCTTGAAACCATAGTCTACTAAAATCTCTTTAAGGTGCTCATACCACGCACGTGGGGCTTGTTTAAGGCCATAGAGTGCCTTATCGAGTTTATAGACATGGTTCGGGAAGTTGGGATTCTCAAAACCCGGGGGCTACTTTACATATACAAACACACGTAGAGGACCATTAAGAAAAGCACTCCTAACATCCATTTGCTATAATTTAAAATTAATATGAGCTGCATAAGCAAGGAGGATACGGATGGAGTCAAGACGAGCCACGGGAGCATAAGTCTCTCCGAATTCGATGCCTTCAACTTGGGAAAAGCCTTGTGCCGCGAGTCTTGCCTTGTTCCTTACAACAATGTCATTCTCATCTTGCTTGTTCTTGAATATACACTTTGTGCCGATAACATTGCGGCAATCCTTGGGCTTCTCTACTAATTTCTAGACCTTGTTATGCTCAAAATTATTTAACTTTTCATGCATACCAGCAACCCAGTCCAGATCTTCAAGAGCTTCAAATACTTTCTTGGGTCCCGCCATGGATATGTGAGCTTGATGCTCACCAAAGCTTGCTAGCTCCCTTCTTGTGGACACCCTCCATCTTAGATCACCTACAACCTTATCAAGAGTGTGACCTCTCAATTCAAGATTCCTTTCTGCACGAGCTTTGTGGTGAAGTTCAATCAACTTGTTGTTTCTTGGAGGAATTTATTTATCATTTGTGTCTTTGTTGGGATTACTAGCTTGACCTTGATATACAGGTCGATCAGCAAGAATGGGAGATGAAGAACCTTGCCCTTGATGTTGATCAATAGCCATAATAGGAGGCTGCTGCTGTTCTGAGATTTCAGGGCTGGATAATCTGGCCGAGGGAGTGGCCGGATAATCCGGCCCTGGAGTACTTGGTCCTTCTTGGCTGTCTTAGATGCTTCTGACCCGAATTGGAGAGGTGTCGGATAATCCAGTGTGGCTCAGAAAATCCGGCCTAGGAGATTCATCGGTTTCTCAGTTGAGTTGTTCTGTCCTTGCATTCGAGGTAGTATGACCGGATAATCCAGTGTCCACCGGATAATCTAGCCTAGAGCTTTCTGGAGCAGATGATGGTTGATCTTCAACAGGTGGAGGTGTTGGTGTAGGGGTTTCTCCAGATGTTGGAGCATGTTGAGCTTGTGACGACGAGGGCTCTACTTGAGTAGAGCATTATCCTTCCTGATCCTCCACAAGGGGTTCCTCAATGGGGTGGAAAAATCCCACGCCCATTCTTCTTATGGCATATTGGGGTATTTCAACATCTACATCACAAACATCAACTTGCACCGCACGGGAGCCATCATTTTCCTCGAACACCACACTACAAGATTCTACAACAGTTCCAGAGAGCTTATTGTAGACTCTATAAGTGTGGGACTCGACACCATAACCAACAAAAATACCTTCTATAGCCGAAGACTCAAATTTAGATAAACGAACTCCTTTGATGAGAAAGAAACACTTACAACCAAATACCCGAAAATAGGAGATGTTGGGCTTGTTACCGGTAAGTATTTCATAAGGTGTATTGTCCAAGATTTTGTGGAGGTAGAGCCGGTTGGATGAGTGACATGTAGTGGAAATGGCTTCAGCCCAGAAGTTATATGGTGACTTGAATTCAGCCAACATAGATCTTGCCATATCCATTAAAGTCCAGTTCTTCCTCTCGGCTACACCATTTTGTTGAGGGGTGTACGTAGCGGAATATTGTTGTCTCATCCCCTCTTCACTTAAGAATTCATTTACAGTGTAGTTCTTGAACTTGGAGCCGTTGTCGCTTCTATTTGCCAATAGAGGGACATTGTGTTGATGCTGAACCTCGTTTGCAAAATCGATAACCATTTGTTGAGTCTCGCTCTTCAACATGAAGAAGTAGACCCATATATATCTTGAATAATCATCGATGATAACGAGGCAATATCTCTTCCCACCGAGGCTCGCATGATACGGAGGACACAAGAGGTCCACATGAAGGAGCTCCAAGATCCTCTTTGATGAAATAATTGTCTTCCTTCGATGGGGAGAGTCATGCATTTTCCCTTCAACGCAAGCCCTGCAAACACGGTATTTGGCAAAGGAAACATTTTCTTTTAGTCCAAGAATGTGGCCACCCCTGTGAAGGCTTTGCAAAGTTCTCATATTGACGTGGGCTAGATGGTGATGCCATAGCCAACCCGCATCATCCTTTCTGAAAAGACACATTGGACTTGTAGTGGTTTTCCCTGATGAAGCGACCCGACTCGGTAGGGGTCCAAGTCTCTATGTTATTTAGTGCTAGTCCCTGGATCGACTCGCTAGCACACACAGTTCAGGATGTAATATAATGAGACAAAGGTCATATTTCTATTACATCGCATGATACAGAGCTTTACATAATCACATACAAGTTGCATAGCAGAAGGGCTAGCTCCTCATAAACAAAGATCAACAGTGGAAGTCTAATAACTATAAAGAGCTCCATTAAGAGACACAGGTGAAGACATGCTGAGTATACACCCGTAACCCTAACATCGTACCTCACTCATCTTCAAGGCAATCTGCAACATTAAAGGTTGCAGACACGAATGGTCAATACTTTGAATGTATTGGTAAGTACACTATTTATGGTGGACACAATTCTCAACCTATACTGTACATGCATTTTGGCTTGGTGGGGTTTGGATGAAATTTGCATAAAGCAAGGGGTTTATCCTATCATTTGATAAAAATATTTTCCTGGTTGAAAGTAGTGAACCTGGGTACCATCGATAGAAACCGGTGAACCCTCCTACCCTTGTACACCCATCAAAGTTTTAATTAAAGAAATTGGAATGATGAGATTCTCGGTTAGCTTCAGAGTCAAGTCCCTCAAAGTTGTCCCTAACTAGGGACATGGCTAAGTACTTAGATTTTACACTGTCGAGAGGTTTGTACACTTTAATCACAAGACCCGGTAATCCCCCGCACACATACCACCCAGATGTGGCATGGCCGGGAGAAGACCGAGACAAGACCTTTCAGAAGTAGTCCCCCGATCCCTTGACGGACCCATACAACCTACCCAATCTACATCTGCTAGTCACGTCGGGCCAGGTTTCGACAACATACTTAGTCAGGACAGAGCCATGTGACATGTGGTTGTACAGGGAAGCTTCAAAAACATTTGGGGGCCTCCAATCTCTTTAAGCCTAGGTGTCTTTCCGCATGCGCACATAAGACAAGAGCGACCCGTTGAAAGGACTGACTCCTGATTGGCACCCCATCATAAAATATCAATTCCAACACCCATGTAGTTCATTAAATTAAGTTGTTTTTTCAACCTTTGAAAAAGACACTTTCAATATCACAAACTTGTTGTGAAGTCATTCACGGAACTACTGCAAGGCTAAGCATTCAAGTCCTACGCTGCCTTCTATTCAATAGTCAGAGATACACATGACTAACCTATCTGGGTTGCATTTCATAGCATAATAATATATAAGACTACACATGCATACTAAGAAAACACTAAGTGCATAGGAAAATATTGGACATTTATGCAGTGAACTCGCCTCTTGTTCAAGTTGTCGGAAATACTCTCTTCACAAGACAACGGTTACTCTCCGGTCAATCTACATGATTCACAAACAATGCAACAAATGAAGAAACCGAACAGACACACAAATCAAGGCAATACAATGAAATCAAGAAAAGCATGCTAAAGGGTTTGTCTTAGGTTGCAAATGTTTTATTACTCCAAGACTTGGTTAACAAAATACTTTACTAGTCTTAGATTTGAAATGTTTACTTTTATATGGTTGCATTTGGCCACATAGTGTTGATAGTAGCACTAGGTCATATGCACCTATTTTATCGTAGAAATGTTTGGAAAAGAGTTTCATTTAGTCCTATTGGACAAATAAATTATTTCTGAACATTTTGCAAAAAGGTTTCATTTTAAAACCATTACCTTAATTTAATAAAGTCCAAAAATAGCATTTGAAAGAGGTAAGACTTCATACTTTAGTAACATTGTTGTAAACCTACAAAATAATTTTAATTTCTCATCCTAATGGAGAGGGGATCAAAATATGAGCATTTTACCAAAAGAATCATTCAAAAATACTTTTTAGAATTAAAGTTATGTCTAAAATGGCTAAATGGAAAATCTGTAATATTGTTCAATTTAAAATATTCAAGTTGTAAAACTAACAATGGGATACTATTGTATTATTCACAAGGATTCCATAAAGGTATCATTTGTAATTTTTGGGTACACAGAATAAATACTATGAATTAAATACCCTAGTTTAGTATTTAAATGATTAAAAATGATTTTCTGCAGGAAAGTAAAAAATTGAATTCCTAAATGTGTAATTCACATTTTTCTGAATCCAATCATATATTATATGCATTTTTCTGACAAAGAAAACATTTTCTGTGAATTGTTCTAGTTAATGCATTTTTCTGCCTATTTTAAATGCAGGCAATGACACAGTGGGCAGAGCGGGCACACGTGGCGCTGACGTGGCAGGCACGCAACACTAACGCAGCACGCTAACAATGCAGCTGACACGTGGCAGCACCCTAATGGGCGATATCGATTCGGTGCAGGACCTAATCATGGCCGTTGGCTTTAGATCGGGCGGTCAGGAGGAGATCGATAAGAGGAGCTCACCGGGGGAGGAGCTCGGGCGGCGCCGGAGTCGGGGAAGACAGCGGAAGACGGCTCAGACATGGACGGGGAAGTGGAGGCATTGGTCCACGAGCCCGACGAAGTGCACGACGGCGGGCGGGCGAAGATGGCGAAGATAATGGAGGTGTAGGCGTCGTCTTTTGCTTCCTAGAAGGGCGAGGGCAAGCAGCCGGAGTGGCGCTGGCGGTGACGACCTTCGGAAAAAAGCGGGGTTGGCTCTGTGCTGCGGAAGCAAGAGAGAGAGGAGGGGTTTAGGAGGTGCGCTCAATTGAGGGGGACGGAGGAGGCCAGAAATGGTCGGCGGCTACCCATCGAGTCATCGACGGCGACGAAAAAAGAACGGCGGTGGCAGCAGGCTCCGATGAGGAATCGAGGCATCCTAGACGCACTTCGGAGAGGACGGGAAAGGGAAAAGGAAGAGGGCGCTGGGGGCTTTGTAGGCGTGGTCTTCGTCGAGTGGGGGAGCACCAAGAGGACTGGGGAATGTGGGGAAGGTGGCGATGGGGTCAGTGGTCGTAGGGCTCGGGGTGGCGGTTGGGAGAGGAAGAGAGGGCTGATAGGTGGGTCAGCATGTCAGGGAGAGAGGGGGAGCGGGCCGGGTGGTGCTGGGCCGCTACACAACATGCGGGCGGCTGATAGAGGCGGTCGCGCGGATGGGAGAGGGAGTGGGTTGGCCTAGCTGGGCTAGCCCAGTTGGGCTGGCTGGTTTCTTTCTCTTTTTTAGCTATTTGTTTTTCCTTTCTATTTTATACAAATCTTTCTATAACTATAGTTTTATCACTCCAAATTGAGTAATTCCAATTTCTACAATTTTATAAAATCAAAACACACCACAAAAGGTCTACAAAATGAAATTTTATTTCCGGAATTGTTTTCATAATGCCACTAGCACTTAATGCCTTATGGCCAATACGGATATTTGCAAAAATAGGGTTTTAGGGAAAGTTATTTTCTAAACTAAAAATTACTAAATCTTATAACTATTGTTTTTTAGAGAATCTATTTTGACAAAAGGTTTTAGGTTTATAAAAATCAATTTTAAAAGCCTTTGTTTTCCCAAGAACAAAATAGTCTTTAAAGAATTTTGAAAATGGTAGTTTTCCTATCCATTTGTTTCAAAATATTTTGTTTAGAAATATGATTTTATTTATTTTCATAAAGTTTGAAAAGTTTCTTTTGTTTTGAAAATTCAAATAAGGAAAAGAAACTTTTTAGGAAATATTTAAATAATTTTATTTTATTTTAACATTCCAAAATTTGAAAAGATTTGGGATGTTACAGACTACCACCCTTAAAAGAAATCTCGTCCCAAGATTCGGAAAAGCTAGTAGGGAAAAGGGTTTGGAAAAGTATTGGGGTGCTACCACCTTTAAAATAAAAGGTTGTAAAAAGATATTTCACTTTGAGTATTTATGATTCTTATTCTCACATCACTCTATATAATTCCCTTTTTAGGAGGGTTTGGGTATGGGAAGGTATAGGAAAAAGGTATCCAAGGAAGAGCTACTACTCAAATAACTAGCACAGTCACAAAGATCAAGAACACCACAATTCACATCAAGCATAATGATCCAACAATCATAACCAAGGAAATGGTTCAACATAAACAAAAAAGCCAAAGGATTCAAAGTTCCAAAAAGCCAACAATCATAACATTAGCAGATATGGTCGACAAACTAACATGATAAAGAAGATCTAACGGTACTCCTCATTGTTGGTGGTCCAACCTATGCATGGGGCTTGGGGCGCTTCTGGTACTCTAATGTCATGATGACTCTTCTCTCGACACATTTCATCAAGATGCCCCTTCTATAAGATACCTGGCTTGTTCCAATTCTTCTTCTTTTCAGGGCAGTCTGTTGCATAGTGTCCTGGTTTCTTGCAATGGTAGCATATCAGCTGGTTGGGTTCCTTCTTGACTTTCGTCTTCTATAGGCAATCCCATGAATACTGACCTAACGCGTGGCATACATGGGACTCCACCTTGCTGATATCTCTCCTTATGCTCACTTTTCCATCAACTGGCTTGATTCCTTTGTGCTTCTTATCTTCTAGGCAATCCGTTGCAAAATGTCCTAGTTCCTTACAATTGAAGCATGTCACTTGGCTAGTATCCCTCAATTAAGAGTTTTGGTAGTTCTTCTTCTTGGGTCTCTCCAAGGCCAACATATCCAATAAGTCCTGCTCATTATACTCCACTACAAATTTAGGGAACCTTTCCAGTTTCTTGGGGAAGTTTTGTGACAAATGGCCTTCTTCTTCACATGAGTTGCAACACTTCGTGGTGACGTGGGATGTAGCAACCGGTGGTTTGGCTCTAGCTTCCATCTTCCTCATGGTCCTGGTTCCTTCTTGGTTCCCCCTAGAGGATGTATGCACTCCATCCCTTGCTGCTTGGTTTAGCCTTTGCACCATATGGTAAAGGTGGCATTGGATCGGGACATGGTTGTTTCCTTCATATAGGAAGCATGTGACTTTAGTAGTGGGGAATTACATAGATGGATGGGTTGGGTCCGCAGCATAGAAAACAAAAAATTCCTACGATGAGAACTATACGCCAAGATCTATCTACTAGATACAGAGCAACGGGTGGACATACATCCATTGAGAAACCCTCGAAGACAACGAGTTTTGTTAACGAGTAGGAAGTCGTGGTTGATGTAGTCGTACGCTTGCCGATCTCAAGATCGTGCGGAAGTCCAAGCGCCGCAAATCAGCAGCGCATCCGTCCTCACACACACGTTCAAGCCACCAGACAACCTCCACCTCCTCGCTCCAGCGAATCAGCGGAAGCAGCAACTCCTTCCAGACGCAAGGCCACCAGAACATGTATCTTGCTAATCTGAGACCATGGGGGAATATCTAGAGGGGGAGAGAGATCTTTAACGAGGAGGTGTGCTTTGTGAGGCAGGAGAGGGGGCCTTTTATAGGAGAGGGGGTCTCCTCCCCTCCCATGGCTGGCGGCCAAAGGGGGTGCCCCCACCTCTTCCTCATTCATGTGGTGAAGCTTCACTCACATAAATTTTGACTCCACCCAAAATTCCACTCACATGCATTAAATTTCCACCAAATTTAGTGCAACTCTCAATTAATAAAACTCTTTTATTTATTATATTTAGAATTTTGTTAATTACTTTAATTAAAAAACATTCACATAAAACCCCTTGCAACATTTCAATATCACATGCAGAACCACTTTCTGCAATTTCACCCAAAACAATTCCGGTTTTTATCGAAACATTTCCTGCACTTTGCAAACCTTATGTATAAAACATATATGCTCCTAAATGGTGACCGGCAACCCTTAAGTGTGTCACCCTACAGTTCACGAATAATGCAGACATGATTGAGACTCCTCTCAGATCAATAATCAGAAACGGGACCTGGAGATCCATACTGACTCCTGCACATCCAACGATGACTTCTGTGATTGTGAGAACCTTTAATGCTAGTAACTTAATCCCTTTGTCTCATGATATAATACATGTCCAAGATTCGATCATCGGTATCCAAATACCTAGTTTGATCTCGTTACCGACATGCACTCTTTTCTCGTTCCCGTGATATAACATTCTAGTGATCACATCACTTGCTTGCAAGCTACCTTAATGTGATATCACCGAGAGGGCCCAGAGTATATCTATCCGTCATCGGGATTGAAAAATTCCACTCTTGATCCATGAGCCTCAACATAACACCTTTGTAGCACTGAACCCACCTTTATAGTCACCCTGTTACGGTGTGACGTTTGATGTTATCAAGATACTCTTCCGGTGTTTGCAATTAACATGATCTCATGTGCTAAGGATAAAGATTACTTTGTATGATGTTATAGCAATATAAACATAATGACTTGATCATAATGCTATACTTCAGATGAATGTTCATCACATCATTTCACAAATGTTGTGACCTTGTTATTAACAACATCCAATGTCCATGATCAGGAAACCTTGATCATCTTGTTAATCAACAAGCTAGTCTATAAGAGAGGCATAACTAGGAACCGTTTTTGTTTATTAAACACACATGTATTGACGTTTCCTATCAATACAATTATAGCATGCAAAATAAACATCTATCATATACAAGGAATACATAATAACAACTTTATTATTGCCTCTCAGGGCATATTTCCTTCAGTCTCCCACTTGCACTAGAGACAATAATCTAGTTTACATAGTGATAAATCTAACACCCATGGAGTTCTGGTGTTGATCATGTTTCTCCCTAGGGAGAACTTTAGTCAATGGATCTACTACATTCAGGTCCGTGTGCACTTTACAAATCTTTATATCTCCATCCTTGACATGCTCGCGGATGGAGTGAAACCGGCGCTTAATATGCTTGGAATTCTTGTGACACCTTCGTTCCTTGGCGTTGGCTATGGCTCCATTGTTGTCACAATAGATCACCATTGGGTCCAATGCACTAGGAACCACACCTAGTTCCGTTATGAACTCCTTCATCCAAACCACTTCCTGCGCCGCTTCTGAAGCAGCAACATATTCCGCCTCCGTCGTTGATCCAGCCACCATAAGTTGTTTGGAACTCCTCCAACTAACCGCTGCTCCGTTCAAGAGAAATACATATCCGGATTGAGACTTAGAGTCATCTGGATCGGTGTCAAAGCTAGCATTGACATAACACTTAGCGACTAGCTCTTCTTCACCTCCGTATACAAGAAACATATCATTAGTTCTTCTTAAGTACTTAAGGATATTCTTGACCGCTATCCAGTGTTCCGAACCTGGATCAGATTGGTACCTACTAGTCAAACTAATAGCATGTGCCACATCCGGTCTTTTACATACCATGGCGTACACTATAGAGCATATGGCTGAGGCATACGGGATCTTATCCATTATCTCTCTTTCTTCCGTCGTAGCCGGACTTTGAGTCTTACTCAATGTCTTGCCTTGCAACATAGGTAAGAACACCTTCTTACTTCCGTCCATATTAAACTTCTTTAATATCTTATCAAGGTATGTACTCTGTGATAGCCCAATTAGGCGTCTTGATCAATCTCTATAGATTTTAATGCCTAATATATATGAAGCTTCACCAAGGTCTTTCATCAAAAATTTGCTGTTTAGATAACTTTTAACACTGTTTAAAAGATCTATATCATTTCCAATAAATAATATGTCATCCACATATAATATTAGAAATGCCACATTGCTCCCACTCACTTTCTTATAAATACAAGCCTCTCCATAAGTTTGGACAAATCCAAACTCTTTGATCACCTCATCAAAGCGAAGATTCCAACTCCAGGATGCTTGCTTCAGTCCATAGATGGATCACTGAAGTTTGCATACCTTATCAGCATCCTTAGGATCGACAAAACCCTTAGGTTGTATCATATACAACTCTTCTTCAATATTACCATTGAGGAACGCAATTTTGACATCCATCTGCCATATTTCATAATCAAAATATGCAGCAATTGCTAACATAATCCTAACCGACTTTAGCATCGCTACGGGAGAGAATGTCTCATCATAGTCAACTCCTTGAATTTGTCGAAACCCCTTTGCGACAAGTCGAGCTTTATAGATGGTCACATTACCATCAGCATCAGTTTTTGTTTTGAAAATTGGTGGCCCAATGCACGACGCCTAGAAAAGTACTGGTGTGTGGTTGATGTAGAGCTCGTTGGGAACCCCAAGGGGAAGGTATGATGAGCACAACAACAAGTTTCCCTTAGTTATGAAACCAAGAATCGAACCAGTAGGAGCAAGGAAACACCCCAAATGTGTTACTAGCTGAGCTTTGGCAGGGCGCACTACCGGTGCTAGTAGCAACGTGGAGACCTGCACAACACAACCACAGAACTTTGTCCCCAACTTGCGATGAGGTTGTCATTCTTACCGTGTTTTGTGGAAAACAAAGTATTAAACATATCGAATAGAAAGAAGTAAAAGTTTGCAGAAAGTAAACACAAAGCAGTAAAAGATTGTAGATTGTATGTAAAAGACAAGGACCGGGATCCATAGTTCACTAGAGGTGGCTCTCCTTACGATAGATAACATGCTGGCTGAACAAATTACTGCGGGGCAATTGACAAACATCGAGAAAGCAATACATGCGTATACTAATCATCTTGACTCCTTTGGAACTTGATTGGGCATTACAACATTATACATAGACCGCCATCCAACTGCATCTATGACTAATAATCCACCTTCAGGTTATCATCCGAACCCCCTCCAGTATTAAGTTGCAAGCAAAAGATTATTGCTTTACGAACTTCGTGTAAAGTAAACAATATGATTGTTCTATGAACAAAGGATTGTTGTTTTCTCCCTAGTAGCAACAGCACATCTGGTACCTTAGAGATTTCTGTCACTTCCCCAGATTACGAGAGGCATGAACCCACTATCGAGCATAAATACTAACTCTTGGAGTTGCTAGCATCTACTTGGCCAAGATAGCTACTAACAACGAAAAGCATGCAAGATCACAAATAACAAAGACATGATAGAATCAATAATCAATCTGAAATAGCATCTCAATATCCATCGGATCCCTGCAAACACAACATGTAAGATTACAAATAGATGATCTTGATCATGAACGGAGCTCACAAGATCTAGACATGAAAGCACAAAGGAGGAGAACCAGCCATCTAACTACTACATGGATCCGTAGTCCAAGGATGAACTACTCACGCATCACACCAGAGGCTTGCATGATGATGAAGTAGGCCTCCAGGGTGAATTCCCCTCTCCGGCAGGGTGCCGGGAAGAGCTTCAGATCCCTCCCGATCTAGGGATGGAGATGACGGAGGCTACAGACTCTTTTGTGGATTTTTGATCGGGCACTTAGGGTTTACGTCCTGTGGGCATCTTATAGTCGGAAGGGGAGGCCGAGGGGGTGCCTGGGCTGGCCACACCACACCCTGGCGCGGGCCAAGCCTGGCCACGCGGCCAGGTGGTGTGGCCGCCCTCTGGCCCCTCTCCATCTCGTATTCTGGCATCTAATGACTTTCGGAAAATAGGCACTTTGGCTTTTGTCCCGTCCAATTCCAAGAATATTGATTTTCTGAGTTTCCTGGAACCAAAAACAGCAGAAAACGGGCAGCTGGCATTATGGCTCTTGTTAATAGGTTAGTCCAAGAAATCATATGAAAAGTACTCCAAATTGTGGACAAAACACAAGAAAGTGGATAAAACCAAGCATGGAACATCAAAAATTATAGATACATTTGCAATGTATCAAATATCCATTTATTCTCAACGGCCTTTCGATCGTGTGGTAAGTCCACCAAGGTCCAAACCTGGTTTTCGTACATGGATTCCATTTCATTTTTCATGGCTTCTAGCCATTTGTTGGAATCAGGGCTCATCATCGCTTCTTCATACGTCGCAGGTCATCTATTCCATCAATCATGAAATTCATAACAGGATTGCCGTACAGTGTAGGAGCTGCACGTGTCCTGCTTGACCTACGAGGTTCGACAGTATCCTCTTTCGGAGTTTCATGATCATTATCATTTGCTCTCTCTTCATCAGGTGAATTCAACTCCGAAACAACTTCCGGTGCTACGCCAATCGCCAATTCATGAAGAGAAGGTTCAATAACCTCTTCGAGTTCTACCTTCCGACTACTCACACCATTCGCGAAAAACTCCTTCTCAAGAAAGGATCCATGCTTGGCAACAAAAACCTTGCCCTTGGATTTGTGATAGAAGGTATACCCAATCGTTTCATTAGGGTGTCCTATGAAGACGCATTTTTCCGCTTTGGGTTCGAGTTTATCCGGTTGAAATTTCTTCACATAAACATCGCATCCCCAAACTTTAAGAAATGACAGCTTAGGTTTGTTTCCAAACCATAATTCATATGGTGTCATTTCAACGATTTAGATTGTGCCCTATTTAAAGTGAATGCAGCGGTTTCCAGTGCATAACCCCAAAATGATAGTGGCAAGTCAGTCAGAGACATCATAGATCGAACCATATCCAATAAAGTACGATTATGACGTTCTGAGACACCATGACGTTGTCGTGTTCCGGCAGGCGTGAGTTGTGAAACTATTCCACAGTCTTTCATATGTGTGCTAAACTCGTAACTAAGATACTCTCCTCCACGGTCGGACCGCAGAAATTTGATCTTTCTGTTACGATGATTTTCCACTTCATTCTGAAATTCCTTGAACTTTTCAAAGGTTTCAGACTTATGTTTCATTAAATAGATATACCCGTATCTACTCAAATCATCCGTGAAAGTAACAAAATAACGATATCCACCTCGCGCCGACACACTCATTGGTCCACACAGATCAGTATGTATGATTTCCGATAAATTTGTCGCTTGCTCCATTGAACCGAAAAATGGTGTTCTAGTCATCTTGCCCATAAGGCATGGCTCACATGTATCAAATGATTCAAAATCAAGTGATTCCAAAAGTCCATCAAACTGGAGTTTCTTCATGCGTTTAACGCCAATATGACCTAGATGGCAGTGCCACATATATGCAGATATATCATTATCAAGTTTAATCCTTTTAGCATCAACATTATGAATATGCGTAATACTACTATCGAGATCCAACAGAAATAAACCATGCAACACAGGTGCATGACCATAAAAGATATCATTCATATAAATCGAACAACCATTGTTTTCAGATTTAAACGAATAACCACTTTGCATCAAACACGATCCGGATACAATGTTCATGCTCAGTGCAGGCACCAAATAACAATTATTTCGATTTATAACTAATCCCGACGGCATATGGAGAAGCAGCCTTCTGACGGAGATCACATCAACTCTTGATCCATTGCCGACCCGCATCATGACCTCATCCCTTGCTAGCTGTCGCTTGTTCCGCAGCCCCTAAACCGAGTTACATATATTAGCAATCGATCCCATATCAAATACCCAGGTGCTACTGTGAGTACTAGTCAAGTACACATCAATAACATGTATATCACATATACCTTTGTTTTCCTTGCTGGCCTTCTTGTCCGCCAAATACTTGGGGCAGTTGCGCTTCGAATGGCAAGTCCCCTTGCAATAGTAGCACTCGGCATCAGACTTAGGTCCATCTCAGGGTTTATTTTCAGGTGTGGCAACAGATTTGTCGCCCTTCTTTCCCTTCTTCTTTCCTTTCTTGTCCTTCTTGAAACCGGTGGTCTTATTGATCATCAACACTTGATGTTCTTTCCTAATCTCCACTTCTGCAGTCTTAAGCATTGACAGAAGCTCGGGAAGAGACTTCTTCATGCCCTGCATATTATAGTTCATCACGAAGCTCTTGTAGCTAGATGGTAGAGATTGGAGAACATGATGTATGCCTAAGTCAATGGGAATCGTTATTCCCAAGGACACAAGCTTATTGGCGTACCCAAACATTTTGAGTATGTGCTCACTAAAGAACTTTTCGGAAGCATTATAACTCTCTACGGCAGCATGGGTATCGAAAATCATTTTCAATTCTCCCATGGTATCAAAGGCATTGCCATTTTCGAAACGTTTTCGAAGTTCTGGCTCTAGACCATATAGTATGCCGCAATGAACTAAGTTGTGGTCCTCCTGACGAGATATATAGACCTTATTTTCCTCGTCAGGGGCATCAGGAGCTGGTGGGGGGCCTAGCGGCGCCTCTAGCACATATTGCTTTTGTGCAGCAGTGAGGAGAATCCTCAAATTCATAGCCCAGTTAGTGAAGTTGCTACCATTCGCAGCAAGTTTCTCTTTCTCCATGAACACATTGAAATTAAAAGCAGGTGGTGTCATCTACAACAGAATTTGTAAAGTATATATAGACTAAGTGTATGATATATTGAGTTCAACTAATCCAAATTACTAATGAACTCCCACTCAAAAACGACATCCCTCGTGTCCTTTTGGTGATTACATGAACCAAATCCACTACACCAAGTCCGATCATCACGTGAGACGGTGTAGCTTCAAAGGCGAGCATATATATGGGCATCATATCAACTATATGACTCATGCTTAACCTTTCGGTCCGTGTTCCGAGGCCATGTATGTACATGCTACGCTCGCCAAGTAAGAACCTTAGTATTCGCGTGTGTAAAACTATCTTACACCCGTCGTATGAAATCGTAGAGTTGAGAACACCCGATCATCACATGATGTCTCGAAGCACGATCCATAAAACGGTGCATACTTAAGGAAGAACACATTTTATCTTGATATCTAAATGAGGGATCATCTTATAATGCTACCAAAAGCGCCAAACTAGCAATATAAGATGCAAACATCTAATGTGTAAAGTGAGATGATATGGTCCGTGCATTTGATCTCTATCATTTGCATTGTGGTATGATCTCTATCATTCCTTTGTGTGTAAGGCCAAGGTCTATGGAACTTACACGTTAAGTGTGTTGTAAGAGTATATATGATACATCTACTTACAACAATACCATATCAAGACACTAGCCCAGCAACGATCTAAACTAGACGCCTCTAATTTATCAATTGCAAGTTTTACGTGGCTTAGGGCTTTCGAAGATAGAACCGATCTTACCTACGAACATGAACCACAACGAGGATAACCAAGTTATTAGCAACTCGTTGTAAATCAGATATTGACTATAGTAGGAGAGACAGGCACCCGCTAGCCACTTATGCAAAACTAGTTGCATGTCAGTTGTGGAACCGGTCTCATGTACGATGACATGTAAGGTTGGTCCAGGCCACTTCATCCCACTATGCCCCCAATATCCAAAATACATAGTTGACGCAATAACATGATCATCATCGCCCACATATAAACATATGTGTACTACCCATGTAAAGCACCTACGCATAGATCAGGCTCTGGTACTACTATGGGTCCGCAGCATAGAAAACAAAAAAATCCTACGATGAGAACTATATGCCAAGATCTATCTACTAGATACAGAGCAACGGGTGGACATACATCCATGGAGAACTTACCCTCGAAGACAACGAGTTTTGTTAACGCGTAGGAACTCGTGGTTGATGTAGTCGTACGCTTGCCGATCTCAAGATCGTGTGGAAGTACAAGCGCCGCAAATCAGTAGCGCATCCGTCCTCGCACACACGTTCAAGCCACCTGACAACCTCCACCTCCTTGCTCTAGCGAATCAGCGGAAGCAGCAACTCCTTCCAGACGCAAGGCCACCGGGAACATGCCTCTCGCTAATCCGAGACCATGGGGGAATATCTAGAGGGGGAGAGAGATCCTTCACAAGGAAGTGTGCTTTGTGAGGGAGGAGAGGGGGGCCTTTTATAGGAGAGGGGGCCTCCTCCCCTCCCATGGCCGGCAGCCAAAGGGGGGTGACCCCACCTCTTCCTCATTCATGTGGTGAAGCTCCACTCACATAAATTTTGACTCCACCCAAAATTCCACTCACATGCATTAAATTTCAACCAAATTTAATGCAACTCTCAATTAATAAAACTCTTTTATTTATTTTATTCAGAATTCAGTTAATTACTTTAATTAACAAACATTCACATAAAACCCCTTGCAACATTTCAATATCACATGCAGAACCACTTTCTGCAATTTCACCCGAAACAATTCCGGTTTCTATCGAAACATTTTTTGCGCTTTGCAAACCTTTTGTATGAAACATATGTGCTCCTAAATGGTGTCCGGCAACCCTTAAGTGTGTCACCCTATGATTCGCGAATAATGGAGACATGATTGAGACTCCTCTTAGATCAATAATCAGAAGCGGGACCTGGAGATCCATACTGACTCATGCACATTCAACGATGACTTCTGTGATCGTGAGAACCTTTAACGCTAGTAAATTAATCCCTTTTTCTCATGATATAATACATGTCCGAGATTCGATCATCGGTATCCAAATATCTAGTTTGATCTCGCTACCGACATGCACTCTTTCTTGTTCCCGTGATATAACATTCTAGTGATCACATCACTTGCTTGCAAGGTACCTTAATATGATATCACCGAGAGGGCCCAGAGTATATCTATCCGTCATTGGGATTGAAAAATTCCACTCTTGATCCATGAGCCTCAACATAACACCTTTGTAGCACTAAACCCACCTTTATAGTCACCCTGTTATGGTGTGACGTTTGATGTTATCAAGATACTCTTCCGGTGTTAGCAATTAACATGATCTCATGGTCTAAGGACTAAGACTACTTTGTATGATGTTATAGCAATATAAACATAATGACTTGATCGTAATGCTATACTTCGGATGAATGTTCATCACATCATTTCACAAATGACGTGACCTTGTTATTAACAACATCCAATGTCCATGATCAGGAAACCTTGATCATCTTGTTAATAAACAAGCTAGTCTATAAGAGAGGCATAACTAGGAACCCTTTTTGTTTATTAAACACACATGTATTGATGTTTCCTATCAATACAATTATAGCATGCAAAATAAACATATATCATATACAAGGAATACATAATAACAACTTTATTATTGCCTCTCAGGGCATATTTCCTTTAGTCTCCCACTTGCACTAGAGACAATAATCTAGTTTACATAGTGATAAATCTAGCACCCATGGAGTTCTGGTGTTGATCATGTTTTGCCCTAGGGAGAACTTTAGTCAATGCATCTGCTACATTCAGGTCCGTGTGCACTTTACAAATCTTTATATCTCCATCCTTGACATGCTCGCGGATGGAGTGAAACCGGCGCTTAATATGCTTGGAATTCTTGGGAGACCTTGGTTCCTTGGCGTTGGCGATGGCTCCATTGTTGTCACAATAGATCACCATTGGGTCCAATGCACTAGGAACCACACCAAGTTCCGTTATGAACTCCTTCATCCAAACCACTTCCTGTGCCGCTTCTGAAGTAGCAACATATTCCGCCTCCATCGTTGATCCAGCCACCATAGGTTGTTTGGAACTCCTCCAACTAACCGCTGCTCCGTTCAAGAGAAATACATATCCGGATTGAGACTTAGAGTCATCCGGATCGGTGTCGAAGCTAGCATCGACATAACACTTAGCGACTAGCTCTTCTTCACCTCCATATACAAGAAACATATCCTTAGTTCTTCTTAAGTACTTAAGGATATTCTTAACTGCTATCCAGTGTTCCAAACCTGGATCAGATTGGTACCTACTAGTCAAACTAATAACATGTTCCATATCCGGTCTTGTACATAGTATGGCGTACATTATAGAGCATATGGCTAAGGCATAGGGGATCTTATCCATTATCTCTCTTTCTTCCGCCGTAGCCGGACTTTGAGTCTTACTCAATGTCTTGCCTTGCAACATAGGTAAGAACCCCTTCTTACTTCCGTCCATATTAAACTTCTTTAATATCTTATCAAGGTGTGTACTCTGTGATAGCCCAATTAGGCGTCTTGATCTATCTCCATAGATTTTAATGCCTGATATATATGAAGCTTCACCAAGGTCTTTAATCGAAAATTTGTTGTTTAGATAACTTTAACACTGTTTAAAAGATCTATATCATTTCCAATCAATAATATGCCATCCCCATATAATATTAGAAATGCCACATTGCTCCCACTCAATTTCTTGTAAATACAAGCCTCTCCAGAAGTTTGGACAAATCCAAACTCTTTGATCACCTCATCAAAGCGGAGATTCCAACTCCGGGATGCTTGCTTCAGTCCATAGATGGATCGCTAAAGTTTGCATACCTTATCAGCATCCTTAGGATCGACAAAACCCTTAGGTTGTATCATATACAACTCTTCTTCAATATTACCATTGAGGAACGCAGTTTTGACATCCATCTGCCATAGTTCATAATCAAAATATAAAGCAATTGCTAACATAATCCTAACCGACTTTAGCATCGCTACGGGAAGAATGTCTCATCGTAGTCAACTCCTTGAATTTGTCGACACCCCTTTGCGACAAGTCGGGCTTTATAGATGGTCACATTACCATCAGCATCAGTTTTTCTTTTGAAAATCCATTTATTCTCAACGGCCTTTCGATCGTGAGGTAGGTCCACCAAGGTCCAAACCTGGTTTTCGTACATGGATTCCATTTCGGATTTCATGGCTTCGAGCCATTTGTTGGAATCAGGGCTCATCATCGCTTCTTCATACGTCACAGGGTCATCTATTTCATCAATCATGAAATTTATAACAGGATTGTCGTACAGTTCAGGAGCTCCACGTGTCCAGCTTGACCTATGAGGTTCCGTAGTATCCTCTTTCGGAGTTTTATGATCATTATCATTTGCTCTCTCTTCATCAGGTGAAGTCAACTCCGAAACAACTTCCGGTGCTGCGCCACTCACCAATTCATGAAGAGAAGGTTCAATAACCTCTTCAAGTTCTACCTTCCGACTACTCACACCTTTCACGAGAAACTCCTTCTTAAGAAAGGATCCATTCTTGGCAACAAAAACCTTGCCCTCGGATCTGTGATAGAAGGTATACCCAATCGTTTCCTTAGGGTATCCTATGAAGACGCATTTTTCCTCTTTGGGTTCGAGTTTATCCGGTTGAAGTTTCTTCACATAAACATTACATCCTCAAACTTTAAGAAATGATAGCTTAGGTTTGTTTCCAAACCATAATTCATACGGTGTCGTTTCAATAGATTTAGATGGTACCCTATTTAAAGTGAATGTAGAGGTTTCCAGTGCATAACCCCAAAATGACAGTGACAAGTCATTCAGAGACATCATAGATTGAACCATATCCAATAAAGTACGATTACAACGTTCCGACACACTGTTACGTTGTGGTGTTCCGGCAGGCGTGAGTTGTGAAACTATTCCACAGTCTTTCATATGTGTGCTAAACTCATAAGTAAGATACTCTCCTCCATGGTCGGACCGCAGAAATTTGATCTTTCTGTTACGATGATTTTCCACTTCATTCTGAAATTCCTTGAACTTTTCAAAGGTTTTAGACCTATGTTTCATTAAATAGATATACTCGTATCTACTCAAATCATCTATGAAAGTAACAAAATAACGATATCCACCTCGCGCCGACACACTCATTGGTCCACACACATCAGTATGTATGATTTCCAATAAATCTGCCGCCTGTTCCATTGAACCGGAAAACGGCGTTCTAGTCATCTTGCCCATAAGGCATGGTTCACATGTATCAAATGATTCAGAATCAAGTGGTTCCAAAAGTCCCTCAGAATGGAGTTTCTTCATGCGTTTAACGCCAATATGACCTAGACGGTAGTGCCACATATATACAGATATATCATTATCAAGTTTAATCCTTTTAGCATCAACATTATGATTATGCGTAATACTACTATCGAGATCCAACAGAAATAAACCATTCAACATAGGTGCATGACCATAAAATATATCATTCATATAAATCGAACAACCATTGTTTTCAGATTTAAACGAATAACCACTTTGCATCAAACACGATCCGGATACAATGTTCATGCTCAGTGCAGGCACCAAATAAAAATTATTTCGATTTATAACTAATCCCAACGGCATATGGAGAGGCAGCCTTCCGACGGCGATCACTTCAACTCTTGATCCATTGCCGACCCGCATCGTGACCTCATCCCTTGCTAGTTGTCGCATGTTCTGTAGCCCTTGAATCGAGTTACATATATTAGCAGCCGATCCCATATCAAATACCCAGGTGCTACTGCGAGTACTAGTCAAGTACACATCAATAACATGTATATCACATATACCTTTGTTTGCCTTGCCGACCTTCTTGTCCGCCAAATACTTGGGGCAGTTGCGCTTCCAATGGACAGTCCCCTTGCAATATTAGCACTCGGTATCAGACTTAGGGCCAGCTCGGGGTTTCTTTTCAAGTGCGGCAATAGATTTGCCGCCATTCTTTCCCTTCTTCTTGCCTTTCTTGTCCTTCTTGAAATCGGTGGTCTTATTGATCATCAACACTTGATGTTCTTTCCTAATCTCCACTTCTGCAGTCTTAAGCATTGACAGAAGCTCGGGAAGAGAATTCTTCATGCCCTGCATAATATAGTTCATCACAAAGCTCTTGTATCTAGGTGGCAAAGATTGGAGAACACGATGTATGCCTAAGTCAATGGGAATCGTTATTCCCAAGGACACAAGCTTATTGGCGTACCCAAACATTTTGAGTATGTGCTCACTAATGGAGATGTTCTCCTCGATCATGCAGCTAAAGAACTTTTCAGAAGCATTATAACTCTCTACGGCAGCATGGGTATCGAAAATCATTTTCAATTCTCCCATAGTATCAAAGGCATTGCCATTTTAGAAACGCTTTCGAAGTTCTGGCTCTAGCCCATACAGTATGCCGCAATGAACTAAGTTGTGGTCCTCCTGACGAGTTATATAGACGTTCTTTTCCTTGTCAGGGGCATCAGGAGCTGGTGGGGGGCCTAGCGGCGCCTCTAGCACATATTGCTTTTGTGCAGAAGTGAGGAGAATCCTCAAATTCATAGCCTAGTTGGTGAAGTTGCTACCATTCGCAGCAAGTTTCTCTTTCTCCATGAACACATTGAAATTAAAAGCAGGTGGTGTCATCTACAACAGAATTTGTAAAGTATATTTAGACTAAGTTTATGATAGATTGAGTTCAACTAATCCAAATTACTAATGAACTCCCACTCAAAAACGACAACCCTCGTGTCCTTTTGGTGATTACATGTACCAAATCCACTACACCAAGTCCGATCATCACGTGAGTCGGTGTATCTTCAAAGGCGAGCATCTATATGGGCATCATATCAGCTATATGACTCATGCTTAACCTTTCGGTCCGTGTTCCGAGGCCATGTCTCTACATGCTAGGCTCGCCAAGTAAGAACCTTAGTATTCGCGTGTGTAAAACTATCTTACACCTGGCATATGAAAGCGTAGAGTCGAGAAGACCCGATCATCACGTGATGTCTCGAAACGCGATCCATACAACGGTGCATACTTAAGGAAGAACACATTTTATCTTGATATCTAAATGAGGGATCATCTTATAATGCTACCAAAAGCACCAAACTAGCAATATGAGATGCACACATCTAATGTGTAAAGTGAGATGATATGGTCCATGCATTTGATCTCGATCATTTGCATCTTGGTATGATCTCTATCATTCCTTTGTGTGTAAGGCCAAGGTCTATGGAACTTACACGTTAAGTGTGTTGTAAGAGTATCTATCATACATCTACTTACAACAATACCATATCAAGACACTAGCCCGGCAACGATCTAAACAAGACGCCTCTAATT
The DNA here is from genome assembly GCA_910589775.1 of Avena eriantha. Taxonomy (NCBI): domain Eukaryota; kingdom Viridiplantae; phylum Streptophyta; class Magnoliopsida; order Poales; family Poaceae; genus Avena; species Avena eriantha. Next base: position 240,695,200 of record OU342745.1, read on the forward strand.
TATCAATTGCAAGTTTTGCGTGGCTTAGGGCTTTCGAAGATAGAACCGATCTTACCTACGAACATGAACCACAATGACGATAACAAAGTTATTAGCAACTCGTTATAAATCAGATATTGACTATAGTAGGAGAGACAGGCACCTGCTAGCCACTTATGCAAAACTAGTCGCATGTCAGTCGTGGAACCGGTCTCATGTACGATGACATGTAAGGTTGGTCTAGGCCGCTTCATCCTACTATGCCACCAATATCCAAAATACATAGAAGATGCAATAACATGATCATCATCGCCCACATATAAACATATGTGTACTACCCGTGCAAAGCACCTACGCATAGATCAGGCTCTGATACCATTGTGGGTCCGCAGCATAGAAAACAAAAATTTCCTACGACGAGCACTATACGCCAAGATCTATCTACTAGATACAGAGCAACGGGTGGACATACATCCATGGAGAACTTACCCTCGAAGACAACGAGTGTTGTTAACGCGTAGGAACTCGTGGTTGATGTAGTCGTACGCTTGCCGATCTCAAGATCGTGTGGAAGTCCGAGCGCCGCAAATGAGCAGTGCATCCGTCCTCGCACACACGTTCAAGCCACCTGACAACCTCCACCTCCTTGCTCTAGCGAATCAGCAGAAGCAGCAACTCCTTCCAGACACAACGCCACCGGGAACATGTATCTCGCTAATCCGAGACCACGGGAGAATATCTAGTGGGGGAGAGAGATCCTTCACGAGGAGGTGTGCTTTGTGAGGGTGGAGAGGGGGGCCTTTTATAGGAGAGGGGGGCTCCTCCCCTCCCATGGCCGGTGGCCAAAGGGGGGTGCCCCTACCTCTTCCTCATTCATGTGGTGAAGCTCCACTCACATAAATTTTGACTCCACCCAAAATTCCACTCACATGCATTAAATTTCTACCAAATTTAATGCAACTCTCAATTAATAAAACTCTTTTATTTATTTTATTCAGAATTTAGTTAATTACTTTAATTAACAAACATTCACATAAAACCCCTTGCAACATTTCAATATCACATGCAGAACCACTTTCTACAATTTCACCTGAAACAATTCCGGTTTCTATCGAAATAATTCCTATTTCTATCGAAATATTTCCTGCGCTTTGCAAACCTTTTGTCTGAAACATATGTGCTCCTAAATGGTGTCCGGAAACCCTTAAGTGTTTCACCCTATAGTTCGTGAATAATGCAGACATGATTGAGGATCCTCTCAGATTAATAATCAGAAGCGGGACCTGGAGATCCATCCTGACTCCTGCACATTCAACGATGACTTTTGTGATCGTGAGAACCTTTAACGCTAGTAACTTAATCCCTTTGTCTCATGATATAATACATGTCCGGGTTCGATCATCGGTATCCAAATACCTAGTTTGATCTCGTTACCGACATGCACTCTTTTCTCATTCCCGTGATATAACAATCTAGTGATCACATCACTTGCTTGCAAGCTACCTTAATGTGATATCACCGAGAGGGCCCAGAGTATATCTATCCGTCATCGGGATTGACAAATTCCACTCTTGATCCATGAGCCTCAACATAACACCTTTGTAGCACTGAACCCACCTTTATAGTCACCCTGTTACGGTGTGACGTTTGATGTTATCAAGATACACTTCCGGTGTTAGCAATTAACATGATCTCATGGTCTAAGGATAAAGATTACTCCGTATGATGTTATAGCCATATAAACATAATGACTTGATCGTAATTCTATACTGCGGATGAATATTCATCACATCATTTCACAAATGTTGTGACCTTGTTATTAACAACATCCAATGTCCATGATCAGGAAACCTTGATCATCTTGTTAATCAACAAGCTAGTCAATAAGAGAGGCATAACTAGGGACCCTTTTTGTTTATTAAACACACATGCATTGACGTTTCCTATCAATACAATTCTAGCATGCAAAATAAACATCTATCATATATAAGGAATACAAATAACAACTTTATTATTGCCTCTCAGGGCATATTTCCTTCAGGATGGTCTCCATCACAATTAGGACACTGGCCTGGATGTTCCTTATGGGTGGATCACCACAACTTTGCAGGCTATAGTCCTTACCATGACTTTGTCTTTGGTTTCCTTGTAGGCACAGTCTCCCTGGGTTGCGTTGTTGTTGTTGGCCATATTTCGATGCACCAACCACATTAGTTTAGTTTGGGCCTCAAACATCTACGACATTCTTGGGGGAAAATTAAGTTGTCGATGTTGGGCAATTTCAGGGCCACTTGATGAAGTACTTGTGTTCGAGCTTCTATCAAATGTTGCATTGTAAGCCACATCTCCTGGTTGTTGTTTTCATCGTCGTTGAGGGTGGCCATCTAAATTTTGGAAAACAAGAAAATGATCAAGATGAGTCATACTAGAATAACAAAGGTGCAGAAATACAAGATTTTGAACGAACATAGTATTTTCAGTTGTCTAGGGTCTTTCCTAGTTTCTAATCCAGTTCTAGGATCATGAACCAATATCCAACACAATGCTCTCATACCATCTGAATTGACCCAACCCGGTAGGCGTCCAAGTCTCGGTGCTATTTAGTGATAGTCCCTGGATCGACTCGCTAGCACACAAAGTTCAGGATGTAATATCACAAAACAAAGGTCATATTTCTATTACATCCCATGATCCAGAGCTTTACATAATCACATACAAGTTGCATAGGAGAAGGGCTAGCTCCTCATAAACAAAGATCAACAACGGGAGTCTAATAACTATAAAGAGCTCCATTAAGAGCCATAGGTGAAGACATGCTGAGTATAGACCCATAACCCTAACATCGTACCTCACTCATCTTCAAGTCAACCTGTAACATGAAAGATTGCAGCCATGAATGGTCAATGCTTTGAATGTATTGGCAAGTACACTATTTATGGTGGACACAATTCTTGACCTATACTATACATGCATTTTGGCTTGGAGGGGTTTGGCTGAAATTTGCATAAAGCAAGGGTTCTATCCTATCATTTGATAAAAAATCATTTTCCTTCTATTAAGTGGTACCACTGGTTGAAAGCAGTGAACCTGGGTACCACCGATAGAAACCAGTGAACCCTCCTACCCTTGTACACCCATCAAAGTTTTAATTAAAGAAATTGGAATGATGAAATTCTCGATTAGCTTCAGAGTCAAGTCATTCAAAGTTGTCTGTAACCAGGGACATGGCTAAGTACTTAGATTTGACACTCTCGAGAGGTTTGTACACTTTACCCACAAGACCCTATAATGCCCCGCACACATACCACCTAGATGTGGCACGGCTAGGAGAAGACCGAGACAAGACCTTTCAGAAGTAGTCCCTTGATCCCCTGACGCACCCATACAACCTACCCAATCTACATCTGCTAGTCACGTCGGGGCGGGTTTCCACAACACACTTAGTCAGGATAGAGCCATGTAACATGTTGCAATACAGGGAACCTTCAAAAACACTGGGCGCCTCCAATCTCTTTAAGCTTGGGTGTCTTTCCGCATGCGCACATACTCCTGATTGGCATCCCACCATAAAATATCAATTCCAACACCCATGTATTTCATTAAATTAAGTTGTTTTTTAACCTTTGAAAAAGACACTTTCAATATCATAAACTTGTTGTGAAGTCATTCACGGAACTACTGCAGGGCTAAGCATTCAACTCCTATGTTGTCTTCTATTCAATAGTCAGAGATACATGTGACTAACCAAGCTAGGTTGCATTACGTAGCATAATACTATATAAGACTACACATGCATGCTAAGAAAACACTAAGTGCATAGGAAAATATTGGGATATTTATGTAGTGAACTTGCCTCTTGTTGAAGTTGTCGGAAATACTCTCTTCATAAGACAACGGTTACTCTTCAGTCAATCCACATGATTCACAAACAATGCAACGAATAAACAAACCGAACAGACACACAAATCAAGGCAATACAATGAAATCAAGAAAAGCATGCTAAAGGGTTTGGGTTAGGTTGCAAATGTTTTATTACTCCAAGACTTGGTTCACAGAATACTTTACTAGTCTTAGATTTGAAATGTTTACTTTTATATGGTTGCATTTGGCCAAATAGTGCTGATAGTAGCACTAGGTCATATGCACTTACTTTATTGTAGAAATGTTTGTAAAAGAGTTTCATTTAGTCCTATTGGACAAATAAATCATTTCTGAACATTTTGCAAAAAGGTTTCATTTTAAAACCATTACCTTAATTTAATAAAGTCCAAAAATAGCATTTGAAAGAGGTAAGACTTCATAATTTAATAACATTGTCGTAAACCTACCAAATAATTTTAATTTCTGATCCTATTGGATAGGGGATCAAAATATGAGCATTTTACCAAAAGAATCATTCAAAAATACTTTTTAGAATTAAAGTTATGTGTAAAATGGATAAATGGAAAATATGTAATATTGTTCATTTTAAGATGTTCAAGTTTTAAATCTAATAGTGGGATACTGTTGTATTATTCACAAGGATTCCATAAAGGTATCATTTGTAATTTTTGGTTACACAGAATAAATACTATGAATTAAATACCCCAGTTTAGTATTTAAATGATTAAAAATGATTTCTTCAGGAAAGTGAAATTTTTAATTCATAAATGTGTATTTCACATTTTTCTGAATCAAAGCATACATTATATGCATTTTTCTGACAATAGAACATTTTCTATGAATTGTTCTAGTTAATACATTTTCTGCCTATTTTAAATGCACGCAATTACACAGTGGGCAGAGCGGGCACACGTGGTGCTGACATGGCAGGAACGCAGTGCTAACGCAGCACGCTGACGACGCGGCTGACATGCGGCAGCACACTAATGGGCGATAGCGATTCGGCGCTGGATCTAATCCTGGATGTTGGCTTTAGATCGGGCGGCCAGGAGAAGATCGAGAAGAGGAGCTCACCAAGGGAGGAGCTCGGGCGACGACGGAGTCGGGGAAGACGGCGGCGGATGGCTCGGACGTGGATAGGGAAGTGGAGGCATTGGTCCACAAGCCCAGCGGAGTGGACGACGGCGTCCAGGCGAAGATGGCGAAGATGATGGAGGTGTAGGCATCGCCTTTTGCTTCCTGGAAGGGTGGGGGCGAGCCGCCGGAGTGGCACTAGCAGTGACGACCTTCGGAAAACAGCAGGGTAGGCTCTGTGCTGCGGAAGAAAGAGAGAGAGGAGGCGGTTAGGAGGTGTGCTCGATTGAGGGGGATGGAGGAGGCCAAAAAAACATGGGCGGCAGCTACCCACCGAGTCATCGGTGGCAACAAAAAACAACGGTGGCGGCAGCGGGCTCCGACGAGGAATCGAGGCATCCTGGTGGCACTTTGGAGAGGGGAAAATGGAAAACTAAGAGGGCACTAGGGGCTTTGTAGGCGTGGTCTCGGTCGAGTGGGCGAGCACCAAGAGGAGTGGGGAACATGGGGAAGGTGGCAACGGCATCGGTGGTTGTGGGGCTCGGGGTGGCGGTTGGGGAGGAAGAGAGGGCTGACATGTGGTGTCGGCACATCAGGGAGAGAGGGGGAGCGGGCCAGGTGCCGCTAGGTCGCTATGCAACGTGTGGGCGGCAGATAGAGGCGGCCGCGCGAATGGAAGAGGGAGCGGGTTGACCTGGCTGGGCTGGCCCAGTTGGGCTGGCTGGTTTCTTTCTCTTTTTTAGCTACTTGTTTTTTCTTTCTATTTTATACGAATCTCTTTGTAACTATAGTTTTATAACTCCAAATTGAGTAATTCCAATTTATATAATTTTATAAAATCAAAACACACCACAAAATCTCTACAAAATGAAATTGTATTTCCACAAAAATTTTCATAATGCCATTAGCACTTAATGCCCTATGGCCAATATGGAGATTTGCAAAAATAGGGTTTTAGGGAAAGTTATTTTCAAAACTAAAAATTACTAAATCTTATAACTATGCTTTTGTAGAAGATCTATTTTCACAAAAGGTTTTAGGTTTATAAAAATCAATTTTAAAAGACTTTGTTTTCCCAAGAACAAAATAGTATTTAAAGACTTTTGAAAATGGTTTTTTACCTATCAATTTGTTTCAAAATCTTTTGTTTAGAAATATGATTTTCTTTATTTTCATTAAAATTCAAATAAGGAAAAGAAAATTTTTAGGAACTATTTAAATTATTTTATTTTATTTTAACATTCCAAAATTTGAAAAGTTTTGGGATGTTACACCTGAAAATTCCACCACATACAGGTCATTTTCGACATATCCCACGAAAGCGACCTTTAGAGACTTGCTCCACAAGAGTACCAGTAAATCACCATCAATAAAAACTGCAAAGCCCATCTTACCAAGGGCACGAACAGAAACTAAATTGTAACCGAGGGTCTCAACAAGCATGATGTCCACGAGAGAAATATTGTGGGCAACCACAACCTTGCCAAGACCTAATACCTCAGAATTTGAATTATCACCATAGGAGACTGTTATCTGATCATGGTTTGGCCGCATCTCCGAGATTATCTCCTTTCTTCTGGTCATATGACTCGTGCACCCACTATCGAGCACCCATTTGGACCCACCAGAAGCATAGCCCTGCAAAAAAATTACTTCTTGGTTTTAGGTACCTATTTTTCAATGGGTCCTCTCATGTTAGTAACAAGGGTCTTGGGAACCCAAATAGATCAAGAAATGTAATTATCAAATGGAACAACATAGCTATCATAGACAAAACCATAGTAATCACAAAATAATTCATAATTAAGATTATTAGACCCTGCAAAACCAGTGTAGTTAGTCATGTCATTTGTGACAGTGCTTGTCTTCGCTTGAGCAGTTTTGCTTTTCTTCTTGTTGTTGTTCTTCTTATTGGTCTTGGGGACATATCCAAGTCCCTCTTTTCCATTGCTTGTCCTTTTATTACCAAGAATATCATCTAGGACTTCCTTAACTTTGGGTTGGGATCCCTTGACAAGTTCTTCTTTCAATCTAGCATTTTCTTCAATAACATCTTCATGCCCACATGATGGTGTGAAGGTGCTAGGCATATCATACATTTCCAATTGAGTTTGTAGTTGATCACAAGACTCATTTAGAGTAGAGTGTTCACTCTCGAATTCCTTGTAGGCAATCTCAAGTTTCTCTAATTCCTCATAGAGTCTAGCATGAGTAACTCCAAAGTCAATCTTCTCCTTCTTTAATTTATTTACCTTAGCAAGAGAATTGTCACGTTCCTTTATGAGCTGGGAAACAACCTCTTCATGAGACTCCTCAATTGACTCAAGCTTCTCCTATTGAGAGACTCGAGCCTCTTCTTCTTCTTCTTCTAGGCATTCTTCAAAGAGGCTATCTCCATGGCATCCTCTCTTTCAATTCTCCCCTTTTCTTCAGGAGTTCTTCGAAGTGAGCAAGTTGGCTCATGAGAGCGTCAAAATGAAGTTTGTGCTCACCTTGCAAATTAGTGAAATAATGGTCCAAAGCAATAACTTTTTTCTTTACTCTAAGACTTGTATGATCATCCATATCAACATTCATAGTGGTCTTAGGAAAATAAGAGATAGGAGATGATACCTCGGAACCTCTTGCCATAAGGAAAGTGATGTTCTTGTTGATGATGTTCTCATTAGGAGAGTTGAAGAGCGATGTAGGAGTATATGTGGTGGCTATTGCAGCCATCTCTCGAGTGCTATCTTCATCCTCTTCATCTTCGCTTTCGGATGAATACTCTTCTTGTGCCACCAAAACAATCTTAGGTTGCTTCTTGTAGGGAGCGCTCTTCTTGATGAACGACTTCTTCCGAGGTGCCTTGGATTTTTTCTTGAGGATGATCCTACCCCCATTATCTTGTCTACTTTGATAGGGACACTCAGCCACAAAGTGTAAGCGATCTCCACAATTGAAGCAAGTTCTCAGTTTTGGACCGTTCTCCTTTCTCCCACTTGACCCACTCTTGCGCTCAAGTTCAGATTTGGCCATAAATGGATCCTTCCAAAAATTTCTTGCGTAGAAGGCCATGTACTCACCATGAGCATGCTTGACCTCCTTGGGATAGCTCATGGAGACAATGTCTAACCCTCTATCAACTTCATCTTGTTCAACAACATTGGCCTTTAATGCAACGTTTACACCCTTTTGCATCCCAATTGCCCGAGCACGAGCATCTTCAGCATTCTTAGCCGCCACTTTGAAAGCTGCCATTTCTGGCATGACTTCATTGCAAGTAATTTGGTGGTAATTGTGTGTTCCTTGCAAACTCTTCAAATCTGTGGGCTCAAATGGCATGAGAGCACTAACATACTTCCTTTTTATCCAAGCATCATCAATATGAGTGGCTCCATGCTTTCTAAATGTTGTTACAATGCTCTTTAGTCTTCTATACATGTATTTGTGGTCTTCACCATCCAACATGTAAAATCTTTCGGCTTCACTGCTTAAAGTGTCATACCTATTTCTTCTCATGCGTTCATTTCCAATGAACAAGTCAGTGAGAGCATCCCAAGCTTCTTTGGCGGTGTTGAGGTGTTCAATATGTGGCATGTGCTTGGGACCCACACCAAGCTGTATCATGTGAAGTGCCGTTGCATTTAGTTGACTGTCCACAACTTCTCTTCTTGTCAAGTTAGTGGAGTCTCCAATGTCAAGGCCATCTTCAATGATCCTCCAAAGCTCAATCGACGAACTGCACACATGAGATTTCATTAAGAATTGCCATTGATTAAATGAAGATGCACTAAGCTTGGGTGGATCACCCCTATTGTTTATATGCGGGTGAGGGTTAGGTGGGTTGGGAGAATATAGGTGAGAGACCTCACTATAGTCCTCCTTACCACTTCCCTTCTTGGATGAGGAGCCATTATTTTTCTCACCCACCAACTCATCTTCCTTGGAGTTAGCATGAGCTTTCCCTTGTATAACAGAGTGGAGGCCTCATCGGTAGATGGAGGTGGGGCTGTAGATGAACTGAGACAAGCAATCATTTGCTGCATCTCTTCCATTTTGGTCTCAAAGGATTTAAACAAGGTTGTTTCCAACATCTTGTGGTCATCCATTGTGACCTTGTTCACAGCCTCACTCCCATCTTCCTTATTACCCATACTTCTCTTAGGATGTTAAGCCCGAATAATGAGGCGAGGCTCTGATACCAATTGAAATGGATCGTATGGGAACCTAGGGGGGTGAATAGGTGCTACACCAAATTTTAGTACTTTTTCAATTTTAGGCTTTACACAAAGGTAAATTCTCTAGATATGCAACTACACAAAATTTCCCTATATGTAAACCTAACTACTAGCAAGTAAAGGCAAGTAAGAGTGAGGAACAAGGAAACCGTAGTCAAGAACGCGGAGACACGGGATTTGTTTTACCGTAGTTCCTTCCTTGTTAAGGGAAGTACATCTGTCTTGGAGGGGTGGGCGGTACTAAGACCACCACGCCACAATAGGCCTCACCCTGGTCTCCGATGGATCTCGCCACTAAAGGCCTGATCCACCTTTCCACTATTGGTACCCTTCGAGGCGAGAATCAGAGCCTTTACACAACTAGCGGGGTACAACTCCACAACCGAATTGCAGGCTCCCGTAATGACAACAAGCTTCCACAAGAACAAATATTATCAAAACCAAAACACAAGATCTAGATATTAACAAGTAATACTAGATCGAAAAATCTCCAAGTGAATGGAGGGAAGTGATGCGCTTGATTCATGATGTTGATGATGGAAGTCTCTTCCTTCGATTCCCCAAAGATCGGAGCCTTCGGGTGGTTGAAGTGAGAGATCTTGATTGAGAGCTTTTTCAACAGGCCAGAACTTTTTCGAATGAATCAAGAGATCTGATAGGAGGGGTGATTGGGGCTTTTATAGCCCCTGTCTAAACTTGGCTGTTGGTGAAGTTGGGGGCCGGATTATCTGGCCCAAGTGCTGGCCGGATTATGTGGCTGGGGCAAAGCACCGCCCCAGATTTGGATTTTTCGGGGGGAAATCCGCCCCCCACAGAGCATGACGAGCCTTGCTACCCTTTGAGAAAATCCTCAGGGGGGATTATCCACCCCTATAGGGGCGGATTATCCGGCCCGGGCAAAACCTCCGACCCTGGCCAGACAATCCGAAAGATAAACCGCCCCCACACAGGGTGTCGCGTCTTGGCTCCCTTTGTCTATTGGGTTAGGCCGGATTATCTGGCCATTGGCAAGGGCGGATAATTCGCCCCCAACAACAGAATATGGCTTCTTTTCATATGAACATGCATCTGCAATACTTAGCACACATGAGATAATCCATGGTATTGTTATCTAACACACAAAACACTAGGGATCATGAAATGTTCTTTCACCTGGAACTAAAGGGATCGATGGTGAGGCACGAGATGGACCGGAGCAGTGGTAAGGTTGACGGCGGAGCTCATCGGGCTCGGAGAAGATTGCACACTTCAGCAAGGAGGGACCGGCGGTCGAGGCAGAGCTCGTGTTGTGGTTGGTGGAGGCCGGGGAGGTCGGGGACAGCAGGGCGATGTGGCGGCTGGAGCTAGGGTTTCGGCTCACATCGGGAGTAGAAGAGAGCCAGCGCGAGAGAGACAAAGAGGGACATGACGCAACACTGATCGACGATGGCGGCAGCGACATGGAGCTGGTTCTCAGTTGTTCACGGAGCTGATGAAGCACCTGGGCGCTGAAGAGGTGCGTGGGTCGGATGGGTCGGGTTGGGCCGGCTGTAGGGCTGGCTCGGGCATGCTGGGCGACAGGGAAGGTGGGGAAAAGGGATGGGCCAGCTTGCTACGGCTCTGCTGCTTATTTTTATTTTGCAAAACTTTTTCCTTTTCCAGTTTTCATATTTCTCATTTGTGTTTGAATATCAAAACTATTTTGAAGCATTTCAAAAATACTAGAGGTTTTGTAGAAGTATTGAAATATTGTAGGGGCCCTATTAGTCCTTTTGGGCTCCAAACATTTTGGTACTTTTCAAAATATTCAAAACCTTTTGAATTAATTTGAGAGAAAGAGGAAACTAGGGTTTTAGGGGTTTTGCATTATTGTTCCTAGCAAAACTAATGATTCTCATGAATGCCCAAACAAACCTTAATTAAGATTAGTTAAAACTGGGGTGTTATAGCAACCCCGCATACCCACCCTTTTGTACATGCAGTCCAACAGACTCTTAAGAAATTGATGGTCTCTCCCAAGTTTACAGTCTAAACATGTACAGTCCATCATAGACACTAGGAGCACACTCGTTCAGCTGAGTGAAGATATCTCCTCCAAGTTGGGAACCCCTCACACAACCCGGTTGAATCAAGTGTTTTTGATATGTGAAAGGAAGAAGATCCTGCTGACTTACTCAACTCATATAGATCTCATGGTTAACGCGTAATATACGGTGCAAGAATCACTGGCGGCATTTGTTACTAATTCCTAGGTGATACTTTCCTGTGCAAATAGAACCTCCACCCATCTGAAACCTTTCCATGGTTCCATTTGCCCACCATACTAGGTTAACACCACTCGGGTCAATAACCATAAAGTCATATTATTAAGAAAATAAAATTTTCTTCCATCCTTTTTGAAATGCAGGTGATGATAACAACAATTTGCAAACACTTGATAGAAAATCACCAAAGTACATGAGAAAGTGTGAACTTTCCTTTTGTGATCACAAGATTACGCAATCATGATCTTCGAAACAATAGAAGATCCAATATCTGAAAACAACATCATTGGTATGGTAAGGACTAATGTTTAAAGAAGCAATAAGCGATTATGCATAAGTAATGCTATGCATTTTATAAAACTCCCAAGTGAATCCCCAATATTATACGTGCATTAAATTTTAGGTGATTTCTTTAAGATTTGGTTTATCTTCAATTTTATTTTACAAGCAAATACATCTATAAGGAACTTAAGTATTAACATATTAGATATAAAAGTAAGTACAATAACAATCTAAGACTAAGGTTAAATACCATCTGGTAACTGATGGCTCTGAAATATAGCCATCTATGTCCATATTTAAACTGGATATTAGTCATATTCTTGATGAAATATCTCTCTAAACCCGGCCACTAATGCTAATATTTAGAGGGGTATACAATCCTTTCTTTTGTATTTTTCATGCAGAGATAATGTTGTTTAAAGGAGAGAATCACTACATTAAAGTCAAAGATACGAGATTTCCAACAACCAACAGAAACCAGGAGCCAAACAACGGAGGTAGACGCTTTAATAACCAACTATACAGCCAGAGCAAAAATTCCGACCGTATAGCTCCGGTCGTATAGTTGGCGCCGCCACCGTTAGGTAAAACAGAACAACTTTCGTGAAGGGACCCCTATATAAAGAAGCCTCAGGCGACGTACTTTACTAGACTTTTTAACTTAGAACACTAAGAGGTCAAATTTTATATTTTTATTTAAAATTTTAAAATAAGTAAAAAAAGTCTATGCCACAGATCACCAAGCCGCCTCCAGATGTCCAAACCCTTCTCCATCTCCATAGCCATATACCACCACTTGTAATAGTAGATCTCTTCTCCGATTGGCGACATTGTAAGACTATTGCTATCAATCTTACGATTTTCATTACAATGTTTGTGATTGTTGATCTCATCTCTATGTGTGAGTAATTCTCCTTGGGCTAAGGGCTTCGGCCTATCCATGTAGCGAATGTGCATGTGATTTATCATAAATGGGATCGTGTATCAGTTTGTATGGCATGATGATTATTGTATCCTCTCTTGCCTCAGTCCAAGGACTTGTCAGGTATCCAAGACCCTGAGGGTTGAGCCAGGTAAGGGAGTATGAGTGATGACTGATCTGCAGGTTGGGAACCCCAGTGACAGAAGGGGTAGTACGGATGTATGTGAGGGATTTGCTTAGGATTAACGGTGACATCACGATGCATAGCATTAGTTCTGTTTCTTCCATGGATGAGACTAGTAGGTTATTGCAATAAGCGGTTGCATAGGAAATAGCAATTATGGATGTAGTGCCCACATATAATTTATCTTGCTCTAACAAGTACATGCATACTTTATTTCTATCTTTTATTTCCATCAGATGTTTTCCATAGCTACAGGTGAAACCTAACGCCTTAGGCCCTCTCGTTCCATCATCGATAACAACAAAAAGACGCTATCGGTCCGGTAAATACACAAAAGGAATTTGAAAACTCCCAAAGGTCCATTAAAGTAACTTCACTACGCATTCGCTTCTCGAGGCTTCGATAACCTAGGTCTACTAGGGAAAAAGAAGCTATACTACATCCGTAATCCGGATCGAAGGTATCAACCCTTTTTCTGGCACCGTTGACGGGGAAGCAATAGCTACCCTGGTGAGGTTATTAGGAACCTTTAGTTTTAATTCTTGTTTTTAATTTTGTTAGTTTGCTTTCAGTCTTTATTTGATAAACCAAAAAAAAGTTAGTCTTTAAATTCTTGCTTTTACTGTTATAATTCTTTATCTAAGAAAACCCAAAAACATAGGAAGTATGGCTGAAAATAAGCTTGGGGAGTTTGCTACTCCTAATAATGATTATTTGCGTACTCCTATTACTCAGCCAGTAATCACTGCTGATGACTATGAAATTAAGCCCCATTACTTAAGTTTGGTTCAACAAAATCAATTTGGAGGCTTTGCTATTGAAGACGCGGGTATGCACTTGAATACTTTCACTGAAATATGTGATATGATGCGTGTAAAAGACGTTGACCCTGATGCGGTCAAATTGCGTCTATTTCCTTTCTCTCTAAGAGGCAGAGCTAAAGAATGGTTACTATCTTTGCCTAAAAATACTATTACATCATGGGTGGGATGTACTTCTTTATTTATGACTAAATTTTCCCCACCTGCAAAGACTATGCAACTTCGATCTAATATTATTGGCTTTAGAAAGGAAGAGCATGAGCCAGTAGCGCTTGCATGGGAGAGGATGAAAGAATGCCTAAGAAACTGGCCTAGTCATGGGATGGAAGATTGGTTAATCCTCCATTTATTTTACAATTCTCTTAATCCTGTATCTAAGTCTATGCTTGATACTATAGCTGGGGGATATTTATGGGTAAACATATTACCAAAGCAAAGTAGCTGCTAGACAATATGCAAGACAACCATGCCCAATGGCATGTGGAAAGATCAAACACGAAGAAGGTGAACTATATCTCACCACAAGAGAACGAAGATCATAATGCTAAGTTGGATGAGCTCATACTAGCCGTAAAAGGTAAGGAAACTCAGGTAAGATCCACCCCCGAAACAAACATTGAAGAAATAGACTTCGTAGCTCGTAATGATTATAACCCTACTTGGAAGAAGAGTTACAATCCTAACTTTCAGAAACATTATGCTAGTCCTGCAGGTAACTCTAATAATAATATGGGAACTAGTAATGGTAGTCTCTGATGACCCACAAGTATAGGGGGTGTATCGCAGTATTTTCGATAAGTAAGAGTGTCGAACCCAACAAGGAGCAGAAGGTGCTGGTGAGTGGCTAGGAGCAGGAATTTTATGTAAATACTTAGCAAACAGATTTTTAGGGGTTTTTGATAATGCGGGTAAATAAAGTACAAGTAAATAAAATACAATAAGAATAAATGCAGCAAGTGCCCCAATCCTTTCTTCAGCAAAGGACAAGCCCGTTGTATTACTTAGTATGACCAAACGTTCTCGAGGACACATGGGAATATTGTCAAGTGTTTTCGCTTCATGTAGTTGATTAATCTTCTTTAGTTTGCTAAGTGTTGTGTGGGTGAACCTATGCTAATGTACCGACCTTCCTAGGACCAGTACATACTTGTGATTAAACCCCTTGCAAGCATCCGCAAGTACAAGAAAGTAATTAAGGTAGAAACGTAACCATAGCTTTAAACTCTAAGACCCTGACGTCCCCTGTGCAATGGTTTCCTAATGAGGGTTCAGATTTTTGTCACTCCGGCAACCCCTACGATTAGTAGCCAAATACACAATGAATTCCCCTAGGCCCATATAGGTGAAGTGTCATGTAGTCGACGTTCACATGACACCACTAGAAGAAGTACACCACAACTTAAATATCAAACCATTGAATCTTTCTCAACACAATTCCACTACTAACAACATGACTTCTCCCATGTCCTCAAGAACTAAACGAACTACTAACAAGACATCATATGGATCATGATCAGAGATCAAATAATGATGTATAAAAATCTGAACATAAACAATAATTCAATGGTTCCACTCAATAGCATCAACTACAAAGAGTAATCAACACCAGGAAAGTTTTCCCTAAGAACAATGCAAGATTTAACCCAATTGTTACAGCGGTATGGAGATGGTGATGATGGTGCTGGTGGATATGATGGTGGTGATGATGATGATGATCCCGATGAAGTCCATCTTGATGGAGGTGTTAATGGCGACGATCTCCCCTCTTTGGGAATGAATTCCCCTGGCAGAATTCTGTCTGCTGGACAGATCTTTCTCTCTCGGTGTTTTCCACCACGTAGAGGCGGAGGAATCTTTCTGTGGTCACTCCCCGTGTCTTAGGGTTTCGGGAGCATAATATACGCCAGAGGGGAGAGGCTGGAGTGGACTAGGGCGGCCACACCACCTGGTGGCGCGGCCTGGGGTGGCCCGCGCCAGGGGGTGGTGTGGGCCCCCTGTGGCCCATCTCCACTCCCCCTTCTGGCAATCTTCGTCTTCTGGAAAAATAGGATTTTCCATGTATTTTTCCGGATTTTCTGATCTTCGCGAATTTTGCCTCCAAACAGCACCTTTTCCATCAGAATCCCGACTGCAGCAGTCCATGCTCACAAAAGTCATCAACCATGCAAAAATAGATGAAATAACATAAGTATCATCTCTTAATATGAAATATATCAATGAATAACAGTAAATTATGATATAGAATAGTGATGCAAAATGTACGTATCAGTCTCCAAGAAACGCTTAAGTCTTTCATAGACTCATAAAATGAACAAAATAATATTCTAGTTAAAAGTAGGGAGAACCATGATGCTATGCATGGTAAATTATCTAACCAAGATATTAGTTTGAGAAATGATTTGCAGGCCCTTCAAGAAAGAACAAGGATCATTGAAGCACAACTAGGTAAGATAACCGAGAGTCAAACTCTCATCCTAGCTAAATTTTCAGGTAAAGCTGAGCCCAATCCTGTTGAAGAACTCAAAATGATGAGGATCCAAAGGGAGGAGCCTTAAGTCCTTGATTATAGTAATGCCCCTTCACCAAGTTACACCGTTGAAGGTCTCGTAAAAAATGATCAACGTCAAGATTTCGGTAAGTGAAGGTAATGAGGAAGCTATGTACTAACATTTTGTCAATCAAGTAGCAATAAAGGTATGTGATCTTGAAGAACAATACGAGCAAATTGCTGAAAAATTATCTGTTAAACTAGATGACATATTTGAGCCTACTATTAAGATTAAAATTGGAACCAATGAGATAGCTGCACTTTGTGATCTAGGTGCAAGCATCTCAACAATTCCAAAGAGTCTTTTTAACAAGTTAAATCTTGGCTCCTTTAAAATTACTGAGTTAAAATTGCATCTAGTAGATTCTACCTACAAACAAGTTGTAGGAATTAAGGAAAACACTTTAGTTTACATCAAAGGTTGTCCTACTATAATTGACTTTGTTATTGTTTACATGCCTGAAGATACTATTGCTCCTATAATATTAGGCGATCCTTTCCTAAGAACTATTAAGGCTTTGATTAATCTGCATGAAGGGAACGTGAAGCTGCAATTGCCTTCGTCGGATCCTTTTGTTATTCATTTCCCTAGGAAAAAGAAAGCCAAACATGACGAGAAGGAGGCCATCACTTTGAAGGCTAATTACTTTGGAGTGGGTGTTCCACTCATCTAGCCCAAGTGAGTATCATCAAGGTGAAGCTATTGACCATAAAAGAGCGCTCCATGGGAGGTAACCCATGTGAAATAAAGGTTTGAGTTAAGTTTTTAGTTTTAGTTTTAGTTTATGTTAAATAAAGAGTGCTAGAAAACTCCATTCGAGAAGAAGAAGTTTGGTAGTACTTGAAGTTCCACTTTATTCATGCTATTGTTGGTCGACAATATTTACTGTCAATTTTCTGTCAAAAACAAGGTATATCACTAAGTTACAGGAAAAGAAATATTTGTGAAGAAATAGAAAAAAATTATGCACACAGATAGTTTAACGACCAACTATACGGCGGGAATAAAAATTCCGGCCCTATAGTTCTGGTCGTATAGATATCTTTGCCATCGAAATTTTTTCTACAATTTGTACTGAGAGTTTAACGACCAACTATATGGAAGGAATAAAAATTCCAGCCATATAGTTCCAGTCGTATAGATATCAATGCCTCCGTACAATTTCTTTTCATATGTACCGAGAGTTTGACGACCAACTATATGGCAGAAATAAAAATTCCGGCCGTATAGTTCTGGTCGTATAGATATCGATGCCTTTGCAAATTTTATTTCGTAGGGACAGACAGTTTAAGGACCAACTATACGGCCGGAACATTTTGTTCCGCCCGTATAGTTGCGTCCATATAGTTGTGCCGCCAGGAGGAAACCCTAAATTTTTGACAAAAGGCTAACTATACGGCCGGAACACATTGTTCTGGCCGTATAGTTCCTCCCGTATAGTTGCGTCCGACCACAAAATCGCACGAGAAGGTACTCCCAAATCCAAAACTTCAATCCTTTTTCTTTCTTCTACCTCCAAACTCTCTGAAAACCTCAAGAGATATCCATTTCTACTCGATTTCATTCGATTTCCTCGCACACAAGTGATCTACGGTATGTTTCTCCTCTGATCCTCCAATTACTATTTGCAAACTCAGCTTCGATCTATTGTCATTATCAATCTAGGGTGAGACCTACTATGAACCAATTGCCATGATTTTCTTGCCTAGATTATTATTTTGAGGAGAATTCTTTAGTGTGTTTTGATGAGGAATATATTATACTTACTGTTGTTGGATCAAAGAAGTTTTATTTTGGCCTTTCTTCAATGTTTTAGATGATGAACACAAGGAGCCAAACTGGTGCTCATGCCACCTCTAGCGCTTCTCGGACTGCCGCTCAAGAACGCATGGGGATACAGTTTAGGGATGAGGCCCATCGTGATTGCTTCAACAGGATCAAGAACCTCGAAGTGAAGGCCACCAAGTGGGCTTGCCCCATCATATTGAACCAACTCGGTTTCTGTGAATTTAATTTACTTTGCAATAGATCTGGCCTGCAAAACTTTGTGTACAATGATGTACCTACTTATCGCCGCTTAACCATTGAATTTCTTAGTTCATTGCAAAGCATCGTTAAATAATGACAAGGAGAGGATACTATTTCTTTCCATCTAATGAACACCAACTACACTTTAACATTAGATGAATGGTGCGCATGTTTTAATCTGCCAAACAATGATATTCATGCTTTACGTGCATCCTTTACTGGCTTAGAACCTTCCCCTGAACAATATTATAATAGAATGAGTTTCACTACTAGAGTGAGCAAGGGGAAGAATATTCAACATCCTGCAATTCGTTGTTTGTTCTATGTTATTGCTAACACCTTGTAGGCACGTAATGAGTTCACGATACTCGACGAGGAGAACATCCTAGTCCTTGCAAAGGCTGCTTACATCAACTGCAACCTGTCACTCAACTTGGGCGCCATCCTTGTGCGCTACCTGGAGCACCAAGTCTCCCAAAGCCAAGGGCCAATCACGGGAGGAGGCATCATCACCGTGCTTGCCACTACCCTAGACATCAACTTAGGTGAGTTACAACCCGTACTAGGTGAGACACGTGTTGGTTTCTCCACCTTAAGGGCCTATGGAATGCTCACTAGGCGAGGTGGTGCTTATTACCTGCATATTGCTGGAGTTGGGCATATCTACCCCGCTCATATGACTAATGGTCTTTTCTCTATTGAGGAAGGATGTTTGCTAAATGACTTTCAGGTTGAGCAACACCAACCCGAGGAAGAAATTCCGGGGGAGCATGAGGACCAAGAGGAGGAGCAAGAAGTTCCTTATCAAGAGGAGCAGCCACAAACCTGGTTCGCCACATACCAAGATTTCCAAGGACTTGGAGGGACTGTGGAGAGGATGTGTAGCCTCTCTTTGAACCTTTGAAAATCAACGAGTAACCTCTCAACTCAATTTGTGAACTGGAGTAACGAATTTTTCCCGCCACCACAATGATTTGAAGGGCTTGCAAAAGCCTAAGCTTGGGGAAGTTTCCTTATGTATCTTTATTTGGTGTTTATTTGCTTTTATTTATTTCGAGGTTACGTTTTTATTTGAGTTCTTTCTATTTTGCTTTCGAAATTTTCTAGCCGAGCTATGCCACCAATTTTCTATTCTTTGAAATTCCTCTCTTAAAAAACACAAAAAGATTTCTCCATTTTCCTTATTTTTCCTCTCTCTTTTCTTTCCGCCTCGAGGTCTTCATATGGGTTTGCAGGAGAGGGATCGACTTTGAGTTTCCAAGAAACAAAAAAAAGGAAGAGAGAAGTGGAAGCAAACACGAGAGGTATGCCTTATGACTCCCCACTTTTGAAGTTTGAGAAACCCATGCTAGGAGTGAGTCTTTGTATTGTAGTAAGAATTTTTGTTTGGATGGGTATTTAATTGGGATCATTTTGTTCTAGCTCTCGTAATTAACCAAGTCTTGCCTAAAAATTGCTAAACAATTGTAATAAGAAAAGGTCGCACAATTGAAGGCTTGGGTGTTGTAGTGCTTAGTCTTGAAGGTTTATTTCTAGAGACACTCAACACCACTAGAAATGTTAATTGACTTGATAGCTCTCTTTAAAAGGATTTGTTCGATTGAATTAATGTTTAGCGGTTTTTGTGAGCAAGCCAAGGTTTGACTTGTTAATCATAAGAATGATATAGCTTTACGTGTGTCAAACTTCATGGGATGCCAACAACTCCGCTGGCCTACGAACGATCTTCATGGAGGAAACTCCTAGATTTCAGCTATGAGTTGATTAAACACTTGTAGCAGCGATGCTATAGTGGGTATGATTCTTGGCACTCCCGGGTAGCTGTAATCATGGTGGAATCACTCATCTAGCTATTATGAGTAATCATTATGCAAAAGGAACAAAAACCTTAGTGATGCCACAAGTGTCCATCACAGCCCGATAAACTAATAAAAATCTTTGGCATGCTCTCAATTACTTAAAAGCTGAAATTCTTGAAGTACAATGAATAGAAAAGTAGTGCTTGCAAAGTCTTGATTCATTGATGTGGGAGAATTGAGATACTCTAGTATATATGCTTTTCATGACAACTCTCACACTCTTAATTTACATGATTATGTTTTACTGTTCAAAGGCAAGCCTATGAGTTGATTACTTGACAATGAATAAAGTTTACTCATTTGAATCATCCATGTTTACAATAATTTTGCTGCGCTATAAGGATGCATGAAACCCGTACGATATGCTTGCCATTACTCTATCTATGCTGAAATTTTCAGATTTATGAAGTGGAGGAAACATGAGACTACTAATCATGAGTAAGATCACCATCTCGTTATTTCAGTTTAAATGTTGAGTTCCTTTTTGATTTTGGTTTTCTTGCTCGGGGACGATCAAGTTTAAGCTTGGGGAGGTTGATGGCTCTGAAATATATCCATCTACGTCCACATTTAAACTAGATATTAATCATATTCTTGATAAAAATATCTCTCTAAACCCTGCCACCAATGCTAATATTCAGAGGGGTATGCAATCCTTTCTTTTGTATTTTCCTGCGGTAATAATGTTGTTTAAAGGAGGGAGTCGGTATATTAAAGTCAAAGATACAAGATTTCCAACCACTAGAAGAAACCAGGAGCCGAGCAATGGAGGCAAACGCTTTAACAACCAACTATACGGCCGGAGCAAAAATTCTGACTGTATAGCTCCAGTCGTATAGTTGGCGCCGCCACCGTTAGGTCAAATAGAAAAACTTTCATGAGGGGACCTCTATATAAAGAAGCCTCAGCTGACGAGAAAACAAGCTAGACCTCGCCAAAAAGTCTCTGCCACAGATCACCAGCCGCCTCCAGATCTCCAAACCCTTCTCCATCTCCATAGCCATATTCCACCACTTGTAATAGTAGATATCTTCTCTTATTGGCAACATTATAAGACTATTGATATCAATCTGATGATTTTCATTACAATGTTTGTGATTGTTGATCTCATCTCTATGTGTGAGTAATTCTCCTTGGGCTAAGGGCTTCGGCCTAGCCATGTAGCGATTATGCATGTGATTTATCATAGATGGGATCGTGTATTAGTTTGTATGACATGATGATTATTGTATCCTCTCTTGCCTCAATCCAATGACTTTTTAGGTACCCAAGACCCCGAGGGTTGAGCCAGGTATAGGGAGTATGAGTGATGATTGGTCTACAGGTTCGGAACCCTAGTGACAGAAGTGGTACGTATGTGAGAGATTTGCTTGGGATTAATAGTGACATCACAATGCATATCATTTGTTCTATTTCTTCGATGGATGAGACTAGTAGGTTATTGCTATAAGCGGTTGTGGAGGAAATAGCAATTATGGATGCATTGCCCAAATATAATTTATCTTGCTCTAACAAGTACACGCATACTTTATGTCTATCTTTTATTACCATCAGATGTTTTGCACAGCTATAGGTGAAACCGAACGCCTTAGTCCCTCTCTCTCCATCATCGAAAACAACAAAAAGATATAAGCTATTGGTCTGGTAAAAACACAAAAGGAATTCTAAAACTCCCGAAGATTCGTTAAAGTAACTTCACTACTCATTCGCTTCCCGAGGATTCGATAACCTAGCTCTACTAGGGAAAAAGAAGCTATACTACGTCCATAATCTGGATCGAAGGTATCAGTAACTATGATGAAAATCTATGTGTTTGGATTATCATGAGTTTAAAGGAAACTATTATAGAGTTGTTGTTTAAAGTGGTAAAAGAATAACCTTCGAAGAGAAGGTTATTTATGTTAAGTTCCTCACTCTAAAGGGTTGCTAAGATTTAAACTCTGGTCGTTGATAGAGTACAATTAATGTTGAGTTATTATACTTTTAATGGGTTAAATCATAGACCAAAGTTAACTATAAAATCATGAATAAACTTAAGACATAATGTGTATGGGATTTCAGACCAAAGTTAACTATAAAAGTGAATTTTAAAGCATGATGTTTTATGGTATCACCGAGGTCTAGGTTTTTCTTAAGACTAATCAATGTTATCAGAACATTTGTCTTTAGCATGAAGGGGTGCTATATTTTATCATCTAAGTGAATACCTTTTATGTGTAATTGTGGGAACTAACTTATAAGTAAGTTTAATAAATTAGATATTAAATTGATATAGCCAAGGATTCAAATATATGTTGCTTGAGTATACATTTGTAAATTACTCAACATGTTCCTTTTCGTATAACATTTCTAAATTTGTATTAAACCTTCATCTTTATGTATGCTAATGAAAGGGTATAAAATATTCTAGACAATAAATTCTAAAAACTTAAATAAAGTTAAAAGGAATTTTGTTGAATTTATAGGTGATAAAATAAAATACATTCTATATTTTTAGTAAATCCTAAGTAGTCAATTAAAGCTAATATGGATTTATTTTGATTTATAGATGATAAGAGAAAATATATCTCCTTTAGTCCAATAAGAGAAAAAAACTATAAAGGTAATTATAATACTATTTGGTTATAAATTCTAAAATGAATTTGATTTTTATAATTAGAACTTGAATAAAATAGTAGATTTATTTTTTATACACCAATTATTTTTATTGATTTTTATGACTTTTTCTTATTTTTATACTTCATTAAGGATTTTAGTGGCTTTAATATTTAATTGTATTTATTTAACTTAAACAAGTAATGTTATATTTTTCATAGGTAGAGATGATTTTTAAGATCACTTTGATATATTTTAAAGATTTTTAGGATTTTTCTATATTTTTCTAGAGTTATTAGAACTCATAGGGTTATGTTGGTAATTGTCCATTTTCTTTCTTTTTATTTATTTACCTTCCCTTTTCTAGCTGGGCCTGGCCAACATCCCAGTACACTAGGCCACTACCTAGCCCAGCCCACTCTAGCTCAAGGTTAACCTCCACCCTGGCCCTCTCACTTTCCCCTCTCCCCTACTCACGCGACACCCGTGCGCTCCCTTTATCCCTCTTTCTCGTTCCTCTTCCATGTGCGATGCGCCACCAGCACCAGTGCTTGTCGCCCTGGCCACCGCCGGCATCTCCCAGTGTCGCTCTGCCTCTCTATCCTCTATCGATCTCCCTCAGTCATGGCCTTGCTTAGCCCTGACGTGTGCGCTCTTGAAACCCTAGCATCTACGGCTTGGGATGACAATTGGGATGCTACACTTCTTCTCCTTGATCTGCTTACTCTCTTATTCTTGGGTGATCATATTAACTATGATGAGCTGGGTGAGGTTCTTGGTTGATGAAATGGATGAACTATGGTGGTCTAGATTTCTTGGTTGTAGTAAACTGATAGTGTGGAGAAGTGGATGCGATGATAAATTAGTAAGGACAAATGTTGTTTTTGAGTTCTTGGTGGTGGGTTGTATGGGCACTAGTTTCCTAGCTACTGTGTTGCATCTATGCTCTGGTCTCCTCTATGTTTGGGTGATTCTCTCTAGTGCTGACAACAATAGATTGCATATGTGTGAGTAAGCTACTTGCTGGTGGTTCTCTCTAGTCCAGTTTTCCACATCAGGCTTGAGGATGAGATCAAGTAAAGCTATGATCTTTTCCTGATATTTTTACCTTTTGCCTTTTACTAATCTAGTGAAACATGTCCCTGACTAGCCAATACTGCATAGTCTGAGGCTGATCTACTGGTAAGGACAGATACTATAGTTTTGCCCCTTTTAAATAAACACTCGATGATGAATTTACGCACTAGCATCTCTAGGCCAAATTTGAGAGTATAGCTAACCAAAATACTTCATTTTCTCTATTATTTGTTTCTTGTTTGACTTGTTTGTAGGTTGAGAAGAAGAAGAAGAAGAATAAGAAATTAATATATTGAAGATATGAATATGAAAATATGTACCTAAAAAATAGTTTAGGATTTTCTATTTTCATTTCTTGTAACTTTTGTTTTACTTTGGATATTGTAAAATATATATATTACTGTATCTTATAAAGTTAAATTTTATTTTTATTACACTTACTATAAAGACAATGTAACATTGTGTTATGTAACAGAGATATTCTTTTATTCATTCTTGTACATTAATTTCTTTATTGTAATATCACTTTATATTATTTAGTAATTGAATTTCATTTCCTTTATTCTTACATTATAAAGACAATGCAATATTTTTATTTATTTTATATTTATGATCTCTCTTTTATTTCATATAAGTATTTTTAGATTACTTATTTATTATTATATCATATAATATTATCCAATATCTAAATTCATTAATTAACAATCTATTATAAGATTTAAACTAATTCAACTTTCAAATTCCTAATTCAAATACTCATTTAAATTATTTATCCCTGAAGGCAAAGGTAGGATAGAGGTCATGTCAAAATCCGTTGCACTTCTCTCGATGTTTCCATCAGTACAAGAGAGATCTCGATCCCTCTATAGCTCTTTTAGTTTTGCGGAAAAATTACCCGGATCTTATATGCATGAGTGCAATGCACAAACATGTGGCCTCACTATTTATAGGTGGTATTCCTGGGATGTTATAGTCTCTCCCTCTTAAACTCAACTTCGTCCCCAAAGTTCATATTCTCTTACGTTTCAGAAGGTAGGACTAACCTTCGTGGAGCATACTAGTTCTCTCAGTCCATAATGAAGATAAGTGGTATATCTTCATTTTCAATTTTCCTTGAATCCTCCTTTGAATTGTAATGGTCCAACTGACAATCCTTTTTGATATAGGGATTTCTTTTGAATTCAGCACTTCTACCCTGATTAGGTACTTTTGAGTGACATCAGATTAGGTCATCTATTTAACAAGTGTCTGGCCTCTAGAAAGTCTTTACTAGGATAATATTTTCATTTAGACTTTAGCAAACTATAGCCTTGGATCTAATATTAACCTCTTTATGATATACTTAGTCCTTTATGGCTTACTAAGGATGTTTTGGACTCATTTAGTCCAAACCACTCATGGTTTCCTATTCCTTGTTACAAGTCTATCTTGGTACTCTATATCTAAACTTAAGAGTATTTTGATTCTTAGTTACCTTCTATTTGGGTTTTCCAAGGTTAAACTACTTTATCCCCTTTGAACCATAGCCTAACAAAACTTCTTTGTATGTCCAAACTAAAGATCTATGTCTGATTATCTTGAGGTAAATATCTCGATTTCCATACAGTCATACTTCTGAGAGTCCCATTAACCTTATGAAATAAGGTCTATTTAGATTATAATTTAGGATTTCTCCTTAACTTTACTCCTAATATCGAATTTTGATACTTCTTCATTGTTCACTCTCCCCCTTGGGTTTTTTTAACACTCCATAACTCCTGAATATACTACCATATGTTTGTATGGTTAGAACATTGGTCTACTTGTAATCCTGTTTTGCGAAGTAACTCGGAAGACAACTGTTTTAATTTCATACTTCTTTATAACCTACTTAACATAGGCCAAGTTTTATGCTCTTTAAATCATACAAAGATGACTTGGTTAGCAAAACCAATAGGATACCAGTCGCGGATCCTCCTAGGGTGTATGGGTTATAGATTACCCTATAGGTTTTTCAACTTCCTCCTGGTATTCTCTCTAATACTTCAGATCTTGAATACCATTCTTGTTCCAATGCTTCTTCTTTAAATTATTTCATAGCACTTCCATGATCCTAGTTATTACTACTTCATTATCTCCTTAGCAGCATCATAGACTTAGAGTGAACGAAAGTTCAGTACATCATGTTGGTCCATACCTTTTATGTACTAATCTTACTTTTTGTTGCCGACTAATAATGATTTGGAGTTGATCCATTCTTACAAGTAGTGTTGATATTCCTTATAATTTGCTTCCTTCATCATGCAAACCTTCATCTGGGCTTTTGGAACTCGTCACTCCCTTACACGAATTCCCTTAGCTATCTAGGTCTATAACATCAAGTAATAACCTGATGATGCAACATGCATTTGCACACCAAGTCAAACTTCATGTACAAATCTAGTCAATCAAGAAGATCCAATCAAAGCCAATAAATCCAAATGTGGTACATATAACACAAATTATTCTAAACCCGTATTATAGTGGTTGAGTAAACCATCTCTAGGATTCAGGCCTAGTTGTGTAATATATGACACCTTCTAGTATAGGTTTACATGGTGATACTTAGCACTTAGGGATCAAACTATTCTTTATCTCCGTATTTACCCAAATTACTCAATTTCAACTGGATAATTTTGAGCAAATTGGTCTTAGAAGGGTTTAAATTAACCTATTACCTCCCTTTTGGGATTACAAATTACCACTAACATTCCAGTTTATGGTAAATAAGCCTCACATAATCTCTACAAACAACTAACCAGACTCTATTTACTACCTTAAACCAAAAGTGATGGAAGATTTATAACATATATGACTTCTATCGTGGTCCTGTTGTTGGGTTCGCAACATAGAAAACAAAAAAACTCCTACGATGGGAACTATACGCTAAGATCTATCTACTAGATATAAGCAACGAGTGGATATACATCCATACAGAACTTACCCTCGAAGACAACAAAGCTTTGTTAACGAGTTGGAACTCGTGGATGATGTAGTCATACACTTGCCGATCTCAAGATCGTGACGAAGTCCTTCAGGTCCAGCAGCTCCAGCACCATCAGGTCCAACACCATCAAGTCTAGCACCGCAAAACAGCGATGCATCCGTGATCGCACACATGTTCACTCCACCGAACAACCTCCGCCTCCTCACTCTAGCGATGCAGCGGAAGCAACAACTCCTTTCTAGATAAAGCCACCGGGAACATGTATCTCGCTAATCCGAGACCATGGGGAATAACTAGAGGGAGAAGAGAACCTTCACGAGGAGGTGGTGCAAGATGAGAGGAGGGAGTGGGGGGCCTTTTATAGGGAGATGGGGGCAGCCCCTCACCATGGCCGGCAGCCAAGGGAGGTGCCCCCACCTCTTCCACATTCATGTGGGTGGAGCTCCCACTCACATAATTAGCCACC
This sequence comes from Avena eriantha, assembly GCA_910589775.1. Classification (NCBI taxonomy): domain Eukaryota; kingdom Viridiplantae; phylum Streptophyta; class Magnoliopsida; order Poales; family Poaceae; genus Avena; species Avena eriantha. Next base: position 240,722,346 of record OU342745.1, read on the forward strand.
CACTCAAAGTTCCACTCACCTCCATTAAATTTCCACCAAATTTAATGCAAGTTATCATTAAATAAAACACTTTTATTTATTTTATTTAGAATTTTGTTAATTACTTTAATTAACAAACATTCACATAAAACTCTCTGCAACATTTCAATATCACATGTAGAACTAGTTTCAGCAATTTCACCTGAAACAATTCCGGTTTCCGTCGAAATGATTCCAGCGCTTTCTTAATATTTATCTGAATCATATTTGCTCCTAAATGGTGTCAGTATCCCTTAAGTGTGTCACCCTACGGTTCGCGAATAGTGCAGACATGATCGAGACCCCTCTCCGATCAATAATCAGCAGCGGGACCTGGAGATCCGTACTAAGTCCTCCATATTCAACGGTGACCCTTGTGATCGTGTGAACCATTAACGTCGTAACTAAATCCCTTTGTCTCGCGATATATTACATGTCCGATATTCGATCATTGGCATCCAAATACCTAGTTTGATCTCGTTACCGACATGCACTCTTTTCTCGTACACTTGATATAGCATTCTAGTGATCACATCACTTGCTTGCAAGCTATTCCAATGTGATATCACCGAGAGGGCCCAGAGTATATTTATCCGTCATCGGGATGGACAAATCCCACTCTTGATCCATGAGCCTCAACATAACACCTTCCTAGCACTGAACCCACCTTTATAGTCACCCTGTTATGGTGTGACATTTGATGTTATCAAGATACTCTCCCGGTGTTAGCAATTAACATGATCTCATGGTGTAAGGACTAAGATTACTTCGTATGATGTTATAGCAATATAAACATAATGACTCTGATCGTAATGCTATACTTTGGATGAATGTTCATCACATCATTCCACCAATGTTGTGACCTCGTTATTAACAACATCCAATGTCCGTGATCAGGAAACCGTGATCATCTTGTTAATCAATGAGCTAGTTTATATGAGAGGCATTACTAGGAACTTTGTATTTTGTTTATTAAACACACATGTATTAATGTTTCCAATTAATACAATTATAGCATGCAAAATAAACATTTTTCATAAACATGGGATAAGATAATAACCACTCTATTATTTCCTCTCGGGCATATTCCCCTTAGTCTCCCACTTATACTAGAGTCAATAATCTAGTTTGAAAAACTTTGCGTATTGAACACCTATGGCTTTCTAGTGTTGCATATACGCGATTGCTAGTGGTTAACATAATCTTCGGATCTGACAATTTTCAGGTCCGTGTGTATTTGCATGTCTTTGCGTCTCTACGCATCACTCATTGTCAAATGAGATGGCATTGTATAAATTTGGTCCTTTGGTGAGACCTTAAGTTTGTTCGGGTTAAAATATGTTGATATTATTGTCATACAATATATCTTCATAGTATTAGCCCAATTTGAACCACACTTAGTTTGATAACAAACTTCTTAACACAAATGCCCTCCTTTGCTGCTACTATAGTAGTCATATACTTAGCCTTTTGTTGTAGTATCTGTCACAATGTCTCAACTTTGGAACTCATCCAAATCCATCATGGAACATCCTTTACATTACATTGTGCCACCCATAGTCTAAATTGAGATAAATTTAATTTGTATCTTGTGACAAAACTAGTATCAATGTAACACTTTACAATGAACTACCTTTAACTATTTGTCACTTATACATGATGTATTCTTACTTCTTCAAAGCTCATAAGAATATCTTTACTATCGTCCAATGATCATCTTATGAATCATTCTGGTATGTGCTCATAACATTTAGAGCATAGGACATATCTGGATATATACATATCATGGTATAATCGATCAAAATATTCATGTGATTTTACTCACCAAGTGTTGAAACACTTGAATCTTGATACAATCCTTTCCATGCAGCAAGAACCTTTCTTGTTGTTTCTATATTGAACCCTTTCAATATCTCATATATGTACGTCTAGCATAACCATATTAGCGCCTCAATCTATCCATATAGATATTGATGCCAAATATTCCGGTTTTCCCCAAGTCTTTCATCAAAATCTAATTTTAATGAAACTCTTAACTTGTGTCAATAAAAGATACATCATTTCCAATCAATAATATGTACTATGCATAATGTATTGGAAATTTGTCCCTGTGCTCCCACTTAATTTCTTGCAAATGCAACCATCTTCATCATCTCCAATGAAATTAAACTTCTTTAACATTTTCATCATGGTGAAGATTCCAACTCCGCTATGCTCACTTAAACTATTGAAGTTTGCATGCCCTTTTAGCATCCTTTGAATTAACAAAACCCTTCGGACCATGTCATGTACACGTCCTAGGTAACCATTCTATTAGAAGAACCTGGTTTTGTTTATTCAACTACCATATACCAAATTATATGTAGTGGGTTACTACATTAATCCCTCAAGACTAAATATTGCTATGAAAGAGCATATCTTGTCATAGTCAACTCCTTGAACATTGTCGTAAACTTCTTTTCGACATGTCGACTATTTCATAGATGTTAAACATCCATGTCTATTTCTTTATAGATCCAAACACGACCGATAGGCTTTACGCCTTTCTAGAGGGTCTTCCAACTTCAGAATCTTGATTTCTTGTGTATGGATACTATCACAGATTCTATGACTTCTAGTCATTTTATGGAATCAGGGCCCATCATCGCTTCTTTGCATGCAGTCGGTTCATCATTGTCAAAACAATAACGACTTCTATTTCAAATCTTACTATTTGATTCTTACCGACCCACATGGTTTAATATGAACTATAATCTCCAAGATTACACCATTTGTAATCACGGGAGCCATGAGCATTGTGGCCGCCACCGGGACACTTTCTGGCGCTGCGCTACTTAGCACATATAGCTAAGGTTCAACAACCTTATCAAAGTTCAATTGGCCTCCCACTAACTTTTCATAAAAAATTACTTCTCAAGAAACTTGATGTTCCAAGCGACAAACTCTTTTGTCCTCGGTGTTATGGAGGAATTCCCAACAAATTCTTTGGGATAACCTACAAAGACGTGCTTATCTGACTTTGGTGTAAACATTTTACTTATGCATAGCATACCAAAATTTAAGAAAAGACAATTCGGGTTTTATCCCAAACCATAACTCATATGGTGTCATGTCAACAGATCATGATGGTGCTCTTTTCAATGTAAAAGCGGTAGTCTGTAAAGCTTTAATCCTTAAAACATACCGATCGTTTTATAAATGACACCTTTGATCTTACCATGTCAAACAAGGTTTGATTTGATCTCTCGAACATACCATACTCCTGTGGTTTATTGGTAAATGCAAATTCATGGAACAATTCCTGAAATCTTAGGTGTTTTGCTAAACCTGTAACTCAAATATCTTCCTTTATGATCAAATCATAAACTCTTTTATTTTCTTGTTACAATGATTTTTCACTTCATCTTGAAAATCTTTGAACAATTTTCAAATGTTTCATACTTCTTCCTTATCAAGTAAATATATAAATATATTCACTCAAATTTCTGGAGAAAGCATATGAAGCAAAAAGATCCATCGCATATGGGTACACATAATGGACTATGTACATCAGCATGCATAATTTCCAATAAGCTAGTCATGCGTTCCTCTTTGGCCTATGAACGGAGTTTCAATTATCTCGAGGGAAGTTTCACACGCATCAATTGATCAAAATCAAAAGACTCCAAAAATCCATCAATATGGATTTTCTTCATGTTTACTTTCCAATATAATTCAAACAGCGATGCCACTTCATAAGTGATCTTCCAATCATTTGTCTTACAACATTTTAGCAATAATGTTTATGGATGTGATTTCTCTAACTAGACTTGTAAAAGTTCATCCATCCTTTATGGAATACGGTAATTATTTGGACAACCATTGTTCTCGTAATATCGGAACAAAATAACAATTATTAAAACAAATCTTGAAAGCTAGGTTTGACGACAACGAAAACACAATAACACTTTATTTGTTTTCGATGAACATCATCACTTATTCTCTTGCTAGTTACTTAGGCCGTTGCAGTTCATGAATTGTGTTGTTCTGTATGACACTTCACACCAACCAATTCGGTATCCAATACCGGTATTCAATACCTAAGAACCACATTGTTTAACAAGCAAGGAATACAACCATAACATGTATATCTTCTATATACCTCAGTTGGACATCTCCAACCTTTTCTTTTCTGCCAAATATTTTATAGATTCTCTTTTAACAATTCCTTTTATTTTTAAAAAACTATCAATATCAATAGTGGTGGCATTCACATGACACATAGTACAAAGTGTATATAGTCAAATCCTAGTACATTTGGACTTGCACTTTGAAGTGGATCACCATCATCAAATGTTTGGTGTTCTTTCAAAAATCCATTCTTTAGTAATCTGTTAGTGTAGTAAACATTTTACTTACATCTTCTATTCATCCTTATCATGACAACTTTCATGATCAAGCTACTATAGCCTATAAGGAAGAATCGCGAGTCTAATGTTAGTTCCCAAAACCTTTTTGGGAGATCCGGATGCCTAGCATCTCCATCCTTCACAAATTCTCATACAATATGAGAACATGTATTTTGCTAAATTATACTCAATCATAATGCAACCAAAAACATTGTTTCAGATATCACAATATCTTCCACACATGATGGTTGCTGAAACAATTTTTCAGCTCCTAGATAATCTTGATATTAAAACAACTTTTGAATATCAATAATCATGGAGGCAAACATGATACTTTAGATACCAACATTGGAATTCTAACTCTTGATTTAATACTACTTATTAAACTTCATGGAGTAAATAGAGTTTGCTGAAAGTTTGCAATAGGACTTCTAAACTTTAAATTGACATTCAAAACAATATGATACCAGTTCGTAAAGTAAATATTTTCTATAGTTCTATTATCTCAATTAAAACTAAGCATATGGTAGTAAACGGATGCCAATGACTACAACAAATTATGCAAATTCACTTCGATTTAGTTTATGACAAATTGAGTTCAACTAATCCAAATTACTAATGAACTCCCACTCAAAAAGGACATCCCTCGTGTCTTTTTGGTGATTACATGAACCAAATCCACTACACCAAGTCTAATCATCACGTGAGTTGGAGTATCCTCAAAGGAGAGCAACTATATGGGCATCATATCAACTATATGACTCATGCTTAACCTTTCGGTCCGTGTTCCGAGGCCATGTCTGTACATACTAGGCTCGTCAAGTAAGAACTTTAGTATTCCGCGTGTGTAAAACTGTCTTACACCCGTTGTATGAAAGCGCGGAGTCGAGTACACCCGATCATCACGTGATGTCTCGAAACACGATCCATAGACCAGTGCATACTGAAGGAAGAACACATTTTATCTTGATATCTAAATGAGGGATCATCTTACAATGCTACTAAAAACGCCAAACTAGCAGTATAAGATGCAAACATCTAATGTGTAAAGTGAGATGATATGGTCCATGCATTTGATATCTATCATTTGCATCGTGGTATGATCTCTATCATTCCTTTGTATGTAAGGCCAAGGTCTATGGAACTTACACGTTAAGTGTGTTGTAAGAGTATCTACCATACATTTACTTACAACATTACCATATCAAGACACTAGCCCAGCAACGATCTAAACTAGACGCCTCTAATTTAACAATTGCAAGTTTTGCGTGGCTTAGGGCTTTCGGAGATAGAACCGGTCTTACCTACGAACATGAATCACAATGAGGATAACCAAGTTATTAGCAACTCGTTGTAAATCAGATATTGATTATAGTAGGAGAGATAGACACCCGCTAGCCACTTATGCAAAACTAGTTGTATGTCAGTCGTAGAACTGGTCTCATGTACGATGACATGTAAGCTTGGTTCGGGCCGCTTCATCCCACTATGCCACCAATATCCAAAATATATAGAAGATGCAATGACATGATCATCATCGCCCACGTATAAACATATGTATACTACCCATGCAAAGCACCTACGCATAGACCTGGCTATGATACCACTGTTGGATTCGCAGCATAGAAAACAAAAAAATTCCCAAGATGGGAACTATACGCCAAGATCTATCTACTAGATACAAGAAACGAGTGGATATACATCCATAGAGAACTTACCCTCGAAGACAACAAAGCTTTGTTAACGAGTTGGAACTCGTGGATGATGTAGTCGTACACTTGCCGATCTCAAGATCGTGATGAAGTCCTTCAGGTCCAGCAGCTCCAGCACCATCAGGTCCAACACCATCAAGTCCAACACCGCAAAACAGCGGTGCATCCGTGATCGCACACATGTTCAGTCCACCGAACAACCCCCGCCTCCTCGCTCTAGCAATGCAGCGGAAGCAACAACTCCTTTCCAGATAAAGCCACCATGAACATGTATCTCGCTAATCCGAGACCATGGGGAATAACTAGAGGGGGAAGAGAACCTTCACGAGGAGGTGGAGCAAGATGAGAGGAGGGAGTGGGAGGATTTTATAGGGAGAGGGGGGCAGCCCCTCACCATGGCCGGCAGCCAAGGGAGGTGCCCCCACCTCTTCCACATTCATGTGGGTGGAGCTCCCACTCACATAATTAGCCACCCACTCAAAGTTCCACTCACCTCCATTAAATTTCCACCAAATTTAATGCAAGTTCTCATTAAATAAAACACTTTTATTTATTTTATTCAGATTTTGTTAATTACTATTATTAACAAACATTCACATAAAACTCCCTGCAACATTTCAATATCACATGCAGAACCAGTTTCCGCAATTTCACCCGAAACAATTCTGGTTTCCATCGAAATGATTCCAGCGCTTTCTTAATATTTATCTAAAACATATTTGCTCCTAAATGGTGTCGGTATCCCTTAAGTGTGTCACCCTATGGTTCGCGAATAGTGCAGACATGATCGAGACCCCTCTCCGATCAATAAGCAGCAGCGGGACCTGGAGATCCGTACTGACTCCCACATATTCAACGATGACCCTTGTGATCATGTGAACCTTTAATGTCGTAACTAAATCCCTTTGTCTCGTGATATATTACATGTCCGAGATTCGATCATTGCATCCAAATACCTAGTTTGATCTCGTTACCGACATGCACTCTTTTCTCGTTCCCGTGATATAACATTCTAGTGATCACATCACTTGCTTGTAAGCTATTCCAATGTGATATCACCGAGAGGGCCCAGAGTATATCTATCCGTCATCGGGATGGACAAATCCCACTCTTGATCCATGAGCCTCAACATAACACGTTCGTAGCACTGAATCCACCTTTATAGTCACCCTGTTACGGTGTGGCGTTTGATGTTATCAAGATACTCTTCTGGTGTTAGCAATTAACATGATCTCATGGTCTAAGGACTAAGATTACTTCGTATGATGTTATAGCAATATAAACATAATGACTCTGATCGTAATGCTATACTTCGGATGAATGTTCATCACATCATTCCACCAATGCTATGACCTTGGTATTAACAACATCCAATGTCCATGATCAGGAAACCTTGGTCATCTTGTTAATCAACGAGCTAGTTTATATGAGAGGCATTACTAGGAACTTTGTATTTTGTTTATTAAACACACATGTATTAATATTTTCAATTAATACAATTATAGAATGCAAAATAAACATTTATCATAAACATGGAATAAGATAATAACCACTTTATTATTGCCTCTCGGGCATATTCCCTTCACATGCACTGTTGTTTTCTTACTTCAACTTCAAGATTATTTATTAAATACTTGTACTAATTACACACTTATCATGGTTTCAGAGCTAATGTCACCATGATAACTCTTATTCTTAGCTTGTTATTAATGATTCTTAAAAAAATCCACTACATCATGCAAGGTTCTCAAGTGAATCCCACATGATTTACTTCTCATTGTATCTATACATGTTCTAATGGTCTTCATTAGGTTGTCTGTTGTCATCAACTAATGGCAAGATTCTACTACCTTACATGGATTATATAGTTAGACTACATCATTTAAACTACTCCATATGATATCCTAAGCTTAGTCATAAATTACTTCAATACTTTAAATCACTTGAGAAATCTTCATGGTGTTATATCTTCTTAGAATTAGCACTACCCAGGGAAGAGATGGATAACTATTTCTAAGAAAGATGAAGAAGATAGATGGCGATCCCACCCACCCTCCCACCATAAACCCTAGCCACTCTCATCGCCGGTGATCTATTCCAGTCGCTAGCCCTCCTCCCTAACCTTCCCAGTATTTCCTTCAACACTACAAGGATTCGGGTCTATTGCAAAAACAAGATTTGTGGCAATAAGAGCCGAATTGTGGCAATAGGTACCTATAGCAACGACATGACTTTCATTATCAGGCGTTGTGACAAGACGCATGGTAATAGGTTATTGCCACGAAAACCAAACCGTGGAAAGAAAGCGTGCTATTGCAACGCGGATGCAACAAGTTGCCACGTTTTATCTCGTAGCAGTACTTGCTTAATACCACAATTTTGTTTGTGGGAATAGCTTAATGCAATAGTGATCAAAATCGTGGTGCTTGGCCTTTTGTGGCGATATACATTTGTGGCGATAGCTATTCCAACGACTCTTGTTTCGTGGCGCATGCTCTTCTGTGGTAATAGCCAATTGTTGCGATAGATCTGAACTCTATAACAACAACTCTTGTTTTCGTGGATACACCTCTTTTGCCACAAAACCTATGTTTGTGGCATTAATTTATTGCAACAACTCTCCATATCATGGTAGCAAAAAAATTGCAACATACTAGTTTTGATGGTGACAGACAGTTATCACGATGTAAAAACTGTGCGTGGCGAGAAGCTATTGCGACAATGCAGTTATCACAACAACCGAAATGTTAGTCTTGATAAACTATTGCAACAAAGTTGAATTTGGCGGCGACAAATGGTTATCACAACGGCCAAAATATTTGTGGCAGGAAACTATCGCCACAATACAAACGTTTCATGCCAACATCCTAGTGCAACACAATTGGTCGGCATGGCCGATAAGATATGACGCAACACTATTTTTCGTGGTACTAACCTGTTGCAACAAAAACTAGGTTGTGGTAATAGACTATTGCAACCCAAAAAATACGGGAATTTAATTACATAATTCGAACCACAGGTATCTGAGAGGGAGACTAGTGCACGCGCGCGCTCTTGAGAGGACGGCGACGCCGGCCGGACACGCGTGCACGCAGTAGTCCTGTCCTGCTCTTCCTGATCGCCACGTGGCCACGCTGCTATTCTGCTAGTGTAATGATTCTGCTGTTAGACGTGCGTGGTAAACAATAGGCAACGGTATATGTAAAAAGAGCAGTGCACGTGCACGACCGGTGCACTGGCAGAACATCGTCTCGTGCACTGCGACCGAAGGCAGTGCAACGCAACACAACAAGGCAGTGCACGAGTAGTGCACTGCCAGGATACCTCTCTGTGCACTGCACTCGAAGGCAGTGCAACACAGTATAAACGGGCAGTGCACGGCTGGTGCACTGCCAGGACATCATCACGTGCACTGCGATCGAAGGCAGTGCAACACAATACAAAAAGGCAGTGCACTACAGCATACCTCGTCGTGCACCGCGTTTGAGGGTAGTGCAATATAATACAAAAAGACAGTACGCAGACAATGCACTGTCAGGACATCCGTACATCATGACCGAAGGCAGTGCAATGCAGAAGAAAAAGGTAGTGCCGCTACCGTGCACCGCCAGGACATCATGCTGTGCACCACAACCGAAGGCAGTGCAATGTAGGGTCAAAGGGCAGTGCAAAACAAAAAGTTCTTCAAAAACCTATCATATGGGATCTAGTTTTGTAGATCTCGACGCGACTAGCCAATTGTGAAAACGGATCGCAATTTAAATGATTCGTTTAAAGGATATCGCAGTTTTCGTGTTTGAATCTAAAAAAGAAAGGGAAAAAGGACCGCCACCCCTCTCTCTGCAGGCACCATGTGTCGCGCGAGGAAGGCTAGGAACAACGCACGAAGGACTCTCCGGACGCCACGTGCAGCAACATCAGCGATTGCAGAGCGTGCCCGGGAACACGCGCGCTTTTTCTAGCCTTTTAGGGTATCTGATATAGATTCACAAAATATAATATTCCACATAGAAAAATCAATAAATAATTCAGCATTCATTCAACATTCTAAATGTGCTATCCTAATCAAGTGCAAAAGATTAAACTATCCGCGTAACATAGTGAATGTCCAATTCAGTTAAATATTTGAATCCTGCGATCAGAAAAATGAAGAAATTGTTTAGCTCAAGTTAATCAGTCCAACATAACATAACATACGCAATAAATTATTTCAGCATTATTGTAACTTTCAGTTGTGTAGTCTATCAATATGTCTTTGTTCTAGTCATTTATTTGATGCCACGTATTTATAGGTGAAAAAAAATCAATCAAGTTGGAAAGAATTACTACTATTATTTACGATCAGGTGATAAAATGTTCACGACCCCAATTCTATAGCATATACATGTATATAACAAAAATCGATTGCTAATTCTCAAAACATTCGGTTATGGTTTGGGTATTGTTAGGAACTGGTTAGGTTTGGTTAGGTCTGGCTTAAACAGTTTTGTTTCTAACCGTTGGAGACTATGGGTTCAGAACCGGTTCTTCTCATGGGCTTGACACCGGGATGCTCGATGCCGTGCAGCTCTAGGTTGTGGCTGAGATGGCCATGCCGTGCTCCCGGAGCATGAAGGACGGATGGAGTACAGGCTAACGACGAAGATCTAGATGGGGACATCGGAAGTCCCCAACCCGCTGACGCCCAATCAGAAAAAACTAACTTTCCACAGTCGGAGGAGGCTGCAGGTCCCGATGGCGTTCCGCGGCCTCATAGTACACCACACCACCCACCTTGCAGTTGTACCTCCCGTACGATTACGTTGTTGTGACAGTGGTGGCGGCGAAGTGGCCGACAGCGCAGCCACAGGCCTCACCATGGAGGCATGATAGGACAAGAATGCTACTGTCTTTTCAGATGTGCATTGTGCATTTAGAACCCTGGTAGATTAATCTACCAACTTGCCTGTCTTATTCACTTTATGTAATGTTGAAAAGTGCACCCGAAGGCAGTTCTCTTCTATAACCTGGCCTGATTCAATACTACAGTCAGTGAGTATAGTGATTTATAGTTGGTGCATCAACATAACTTTTCTGTTTAGTATGGTTATTGTCATCACAGCCTATTGATTTTGTCTTGTAAATAAGCTGAACAGGGGGATCGGGTTACACACAAATACGAAAGTCTACAATCTTTATTTGGTGCTGTCTTTTCAGGTTGGCAAAAATATGGGAAGCTCTATCTTGCAGACCTAATCAAGATTGAAACAATTTCATGGGAAATCTAGAAGCAAGGCAGGATTTATTAGTCTGCTAATTTATTTTGGATGGTGCACCTCGACCGTGAATGTTCGTGTTGCTGGGTGTGACAGTGCTCTTCTGGATGATACGCATGGGTCAGGAACGCCGGAGTACCCTGCTCCAGGCTCCTCGTGGCCGCCTGCACAGCCTATCTCATTACCAGTCTACTCCACGTACACCTCATCGACTTTGCCTGCAACAATCCCGACCCACCGTAGCTACGTGCGCTAGGAAATACAGGCTTCCAGAATGACATGGTGAAGCGCTCTAGGCTTTGCGAGGAATCAGCCCGGGGCACCCGACCCATTGGAGCGAACAGTTTTTGACCCATCTTAGTAAACGGTTTCAACCATAGGTATGCAGTCAGTTTGGTTCAGTTTGGGTGGATTGATTGGTTTCGGTTTTGGTTGGGCTGAAAATTGAAGTGGACGAGTTTAGTTGGGGTTGGGCTCACGAAAATAATAGTGCGGGTTCAGTTGGGGTATAGTTCAGTTTTCAAACCATTCACAGGTTTATATGTGAGGGATTTAGAAGTAGCGGAATGGATTTAACTTCGAGAAACAAAAACCTTCTTTTCAAGCTTGGAAAGCAGTTTTCAAACATGATCTGGCCCTTGTCGCCCATAGGGTTAAACCCAAACATAAGGGGAGCTTGACACAATGGATCGAGACCTTCTAGTTTTTTCTACTAGTTTACCTCGTCCCCCTTTATCTGTATATGTAACTCTTGATCTTTGTATAGTGTTGTACTTCTTTTAATAAAAAAATACCGTAGGGGGCTGTCCTACAGTTTTCACGGTAAAAACAAAGCATTTGCATATAACACAACCACAGAGCATTCACAAAGGAAAAAAACACCACTATATGGTATCCGGATAGAATACCATCTGAATCAAGGTAACAGTATATAACAGTGGCATATGTCAACTGCATTAATGTATTCATAAAAAATTGAAGACTTATAGTTTAGAACTTATGCACAGGATGACAACTAGAAGTGTAATCAGACAAAGGTCAACATAAAAAAAACCAGGGTTGTGACTTACCATTGCTTGAAATTGTCTATTGTTCTTTGTTGCAGCTTGTATGAGCGCATTTGGAGAAATAATAGTTTACCTTGTACCTATAGCCTCAGTAGTACTAGCGGTCTTTAAAAGAGTATTTTACAGGTTTAGATTGCTATTTTCTTGGCCAGTTGTTTTCTTGGGTGTCTGCAAATAGAAGTGCACTTTTAGCAACACAAGTAAGCAAAAACAATCTTACAAGTTCGCAAGCATATGACTATAATCACCTGATTAGCTTGCGTCTGTTTGGTTCCCATCTGTTGGCTCAACTGTGTAAACTTTAACATCATGTTTCTCTCAAATTCTAGTCTTGATCTTCGCTGCTCTTCCAACAATCTATCCCTTTCAATATGCTCCTCTTCAAACAATTTTTCTCTTTCAGTACGCTCTTCTTTTAACCTCTCCTTCGAGATTGTTCTTGAGTTTCTGCATAAGGTTTAAGAGTTGTCAAGATTAAGCAATCCAGCATTTTATGCATTATAGCAAATGGTAGAGGCAGTCTAAATGTCATAAGTTTTTACCAGATCAGTGTTGTCCATGTTTGCTTTTGTATGTTGTTATACTTTCCATCCTTGTTACGAGAACAGATCCTTTCTTTACTGAACACAATAAAAATTAATGGACTTACCATTATCAATGTGCACCATTCAGAATAGTGATTTAGAATTAAGGAAGTTGTGTACCTTGCGGAAAGGAGTAATGTGAATCATCTTCTTCCTCTGAAGCTTGCACTCGGTGTCGCTGTATTGTCATCGGTCTTCCATCAACAAGGTGTTACGTTGAATTCATTGTTGTTCCCTTAGGTAATGCAAGATACGACCAAAGAGGGAGCCCAAAATTCCGCACCCGAGCAGCTGAGCCAATCAGATCAAGCAAAGGAAACGCACACGGATCGCTGATCCCAACCGTCCACCCCCACCGATCCATCCAACACATCGTGCCTCCATCCCCGACGTCAGAAACCCTATAGTCCCTGGCTAGCGGCACACCTCCATCCCCTTCCCCACCGCCGACCCCGCCTCCGTCGATGCGATTTCCATCTCTCTTGCAGCCGGCCACACCCCACCCAAGCCCCCCGTTTGCCGTCGTAGCTCCGGGGCTCCACTCCCCAGTCGATCTCGCCAACCATGTCGCCATGCGCGAACCCTAGCCACCTGCTGTTCCCCCTCGCCGGCAAGACCCGGCCGTCCCGGTTCAAGCGGCCATCCATCCGGGAAAAGGACGGCGTCGTCATCCTCTAGGCAACAGCCTACACGGCGCCTCTGGCTGTCGTGGTGGTGTCACGGCAGATGCCATGGATAGGCTAAAGGTGGGGACTAATACACGCTAGGGGAATCCAGGGAGGGATAGTGAAGTTATTCTTCACACAGAAGTTTGTATTTGCTTTGCTTCCAAGATTACAAGTGCTCCTAGAGCTGTATTGGCGAGATGAGGAAGAAGGAGCTCTCTTACTCTCACACACAGATCACACCTAAAACCCTAGCCAAATCAGAATAGCGGAACCTCTCCTACTGAGATCCTAGCCCTCCTTATATAGAGGGAACTAGGTCTCTGCCTAGGGCATACGTGGAGGCATATTCCTAAGAATATGCCTCCTCCCAAAGTAGTAAGCCGACCGAGGTGTTTTGCCCCCGCATCACATATGCAGAGGCTACGTGAGCCTCTGCGGCGCCCGCGTCAGCCTACATGGGCGTCGTCACCCTTGTCGGCCACGCCCCGGTGGTCCTGCCCTTGTTTGCTTCCCTCAGGTAGTGCGTACCGGGGCTTCTTTTGACCAGCGAGATTCCATCCTTCTCCTAGAAGCTAGACGTGACGCGGATCGTAGTTGATCCGGCCACACTTGTTCCTGCATACAAGTAAAACAGACATTTCCGACTTACTCCTTAAGTCGGTTGAGACTTAGTTAGGCGAACGCCCCCTGGTCCGGGTTATCCCGTGATTCGGCCTGCCTTGAGATGACCCGGCCAGCATCCGCTTTGGTCTTGCCGAACCTCGGCTAACTCGGCCTTTACACCCCGGCGTGACCCTACCCGGGGGTATCCCCCCAACATTAGTCCCCGAAGCTGGTGCGGTCTTAGCTGCCTTGGCCGCTAAGGCCACATCAGGTTCAATTCTGGGCTCTAGTCGTTATTTCCGAATTACCTCTTTATCTCGGATTATATGGATTTACGTTCCCTTCGCTCATTCCAAGTTTTCACTTGCCGGCCGGGTTACCACTTTAACTCGGTCCTCATGGTTTTACTTTCCCTCTGCACATTCCAAGTTTTCACTTGCTGGCCGGGTTACCACGGTTCCATCCGGGTCTTGTTTCCTTCTCTCGTACGCCAACCCATGTGGAGGCTAATCATTATGTTGTCTTATTTTAAGGGCCAGCATAGTAACCGCCGATGTAACTGTCAGTTATCATTGTGCGCGGGTCACGTCACGCCTGCCTCCTCGTTTACCGCATCCATGCGTCACGTCATGGGATCAATTTCATTCTATGGCCTTCCGTGTGGCTTCGTGCTGATTGGTTGATGCGGGTAGTACACGGCAACATCGTGTGGCGCGCCTGCAGGACACGATCCCACTTTCCCCGCGACAGTGCCGCCGCTAGTGCTTCTCCGTAGCAGTGTCGCCGCCGCACTTTTTCCCCCACACCGCTGTATCTTCGCTACCACTACGCACCTCCTCCACCACGGGTCGCTGCCAATCTAGGCCGCTGCCCCCCACCGCCGCTAGCGCCAGCGAGGGCAGCGAAGACCAGATGACGGAGGAGGAGCTCGTCGTCACTGAGCAAGAGATGGAGGAGGACTCCGCGACGGCAGACCGTGGTGCATGGGCCGGGTCTTGGGTCTGCCAGGACGACCTGGATTGGCTCTACCGCACCAGACGCATCCCCGCCAGCGTCGCCGCTCGTCTTGCCTCCGCCAAACTGGCCCCCTCACCCAATCCGGGTGAGTACGTCGTGTTCTTGTCCCACTTCCAACGGGGGTTCGGTTGGCCGGTCAGCGACTTCTTCCGGGATTGGCTTAGCACCTACGAACTCCAGCCGCACCACCTTCCTGCCAATGCCATTACTTCTCTCTCCGCTATCGCTTCTACGATCGAAGGCTATGCCGGACTATGGCCCACGAAGGAGCTATGGATCCGGTTTTTCGGCCTTCGTCGTAATGTCATCCCAAACATCCAACTCGATCCGGAGGACAAGCAGCTCACTCAATTTGGAGTTGCTTCCATCTCACCCCGGAGGCTTTCCGTTTTCCCCCGGGTCACCGGGCTAGAGTCCTGCAAAGGGTGGGCCCGGACATTCTTTTACGTCCGGAATACGGGCACTGAAGACTTAATCCGGCTGCTCCCCTATACTCCGGGTCCACCTAACCCGGAATTGTGGGACGTCGTTCCCAAGAAGCCCACGGCCTTGGCCAACCAGGTCAACAAGAGGTTCGCGGTGCTGAAGAAGCTGGGGTTGCGTAACGAGGACGCTATGATCACGTTCGTGCGCAACCGAATTTCCCCCCTCCAGAAACGCACCCACAAGCTGTGCCACATGAGCTTCGGCCGTGACCCCAACCGGACCTCATCCTTTGAGTTGAGCAACACAGAGATATATCGCCGGGTTAAGGCTCTCTTCACCACCCACAAGGAGTTCTCCTCTGAGTGGACTTGCGGAATTGAGCATTATTGCCGCGACAGGCTTCCTCCCGCGGTAAGCTTCGTGGCGCAAGCTTACCCCAAATTAATTATATGTCGGTTATTGTGGCATTTTTGACTCTGTTGTTCGTTCTTTTTCTCAGCTATTCCTTCAGCAGACCCTCGTGGACGGAACGGATCCGACTCTTAAGTGGGCGCCGGACCGGGAGACCCCGGATGAGGAAGAGCCGGACCAGGAGATGTTCCTCCCAATGACCGACGCTACAAAGCGACCCACGGGTAAATCCTCTTCTATTAGAGATTGGCCCGATGATGAAGATGGCTCGGATGTCGAGGTGATTGAACCTGTTGATGCTGTCCCCCTTTCTTTTGGATTTCCGGCATCAGCTAAACGCGGTGGGCATATCCACGAGGACCCTCCCCTTGCTACGGGCGAACCTGTTCCGGTAGCGCTGAAGAAGAAGCGCGGAGCGGCACCGAGTTCTTCCTCCGGACCTTCTCAGCCCGCCAAAAGGCGAAAGAAGTCCGGAGACAAAACTGCGTCCAAGCCAACAGGCAAGGCCCCAGCACGAAGGGCTCGGAAACCCAAGGAGCCCCAAACCTCGGATGCGTAAGTCATTATTTCCTTCTGCAACTTGCTCTTCCTTGCATTGTTGTAATTTCTAATCTGACATTGTTTCATTTGGCAGGGCTGCGGTGGAGGTCCCTCAGAGTGGATCTAGCATCTCTTCGTCGCTCCGGCCTAGCCTTTCTCCTCCTCGTGACGAGGAGTCACGCCCGCTGAGCCCTATTCCTAAGGGTTCTGCGGCTGCTCCGGGTTCTGTTCCACCTCGTCAAGAGGAGGGTAACCTTGGAGCGGGGGAGACCGGCCCATCTGAGGCGACGGCATCCACAACTTCGGCTTCGCCGCAACCAGCAGCCACCGAAGCTACCTCGGCACCAGTAACCGAACCAGCACCAGCACCAAGTCCGCTAGCAAAAAAATCAGCAGCTGCACCAAGTCCAGCAACAAGAACACCAGCGCCAAGCTCCTCTGCCTCGTCCGAGTCTTCTCAACCTCGGTGAGGAACTATCCCGGCAGCTCCTAAGGGAAAATCCGTTGCAACCACTTCCTCTTCTCAGCAAGCAAAGGGCAAAAAGGCTCCTGATGCTACCAAATCATCATTCGTCGAGGCTGGGCAGTGTACCCTTGCATCAATGCTTCCCAAGAAGGCTCCAACAGTGAAGGATGCCCCTGCCGAGCCAACCGATGCACAACAGATGGTTCTGCACACCAGCCCAGCCGTTGCCTTGGTTGAGAGGAAAGAGGCGCACGCGAAGGGCTTGGTGGCGCCCCATATGCCCACCGGCGAGCGGTACCCTCCGATGTTGATTGAATTTGTCAACAACTAGAACAAGGCGGAGTTCGTCCATGACGACGATCTCCCGGAGAGGTTTGGCCCCGCCGAATTTTCCGCCCAAATGAACACAGCCGCTAAGGCAATCAACCTCGCCGGGCGGATGATGGAGGTACGTCGCCTCCCCTTTATATGCTGTAGATAATAACCATTAGTCCCCGAGCCTCCGGGGGAGTAACTTGTTACTCGGCCGAATGCTCCTTAGAAAACTAACGTAGCTCCATGAGAACTTCGAATATGCACACACCTAGAGCCGGGTTAAGTTCCACTTGGCCCGGACCTTGTACACTTCGAATACGCACACACCTAGAGCCGGGTTAAGTTCCACTTGGCCCGGATCTTGTACACTTCGAATATGCACACACCTAGAGCCGGGTTAAGTTCCACTTGGCCCGGATCTTGTACACTTCGAATATGCACCAAGCTAATTTATGTTTCTGTACTCCTTTCAGGTGACCACTAATCGCCCGAGTGCTGAATTCCAACGTCTGATGGATACCCACAAGATGTTACGCGCAAAGCAAGCTGCACTTCTCGCGGAATACGAGAAAAGGGGTAAATTTCTTCCTTGGCGATTCTTCATTTTTCTTCATCTTCCCCTGCTGAACTAATCTCATCATTCAGTTTCCACAGCTGGGGTGGAGGATGAGAACAAGATTATGCGGAAGAATCTGGAGCAGATCAAGGGTAAGTCATTTTCGTCCGACCTTACAGTGCTTTCCATTTCCTTTTCTCCTTGGCTCGTCAAACATTCATACCTCGGCTCTGCCGGGTCAACACACTATTTCAGCATTGCTTGAAGATAGTGTGCCCGTGCCTGATATGATGCTGCATTTTCTCGAACAAGCAAGGCAGCACCAAGCCAAGCTTAAGAAGAAAGATGATGAGCTCACCCTCCTCTGGACCAAGGACGATGAGATCGCCAGGCTCAAGGCTGAGATGGAGAAAATGAAGGTCCAGCACCAATCCGAGCTCAAAAAGGTTGGCCAGGATTACACAGAAGAGCGCGAGCGCCTCAATCTCCAGATCGCCAAGGACCAGGATCTACTCAAGGAGTCCGACATCCAGCTTGGGTCGGCGAATGCTGAGCTTGAACAGCTTCGTAAGAGACGTGATGACTGCACCAGGGAGTTAACCCGGATCCTCAGCCATATATCACGTAAGTTCCTTTCCCTTATCTGACCTACTTCTCCGGGTTACTTCATATGTCTTTTGTTTACCTTCTTCCTTTGTCTTGTTTCTAGGAAAATTTCTAGAGGGCACTGCTAGTGCGAGCGCAGCAGTTGCAAACTTCCGCCGAGAAAGCGGTACTCCTGCCGCTCCTGACGGTGAAGAGACTCCCTATGACATGGAGGACCTGTTGGTCAGCTTGTCATCTCGCGTGGAGCTCATCAAGAATTATGGCAAGGACATCCTCGACGTTGCAGTTCGCATCTTCAACACGTTCTGGCCCGGAAAAGATACTCCGGAGAGCACCGCAATCCTCGTTGAGAAGCTAATGGAAACCGAGACCCAACTCGACCTTTGGAGAGAGTCCGTTGGACGTGCCGCAGCTGATACCATTCTTCACCACATACTCACGTGGTATGAGAAGATCGATCTCAACCTCCTGACCCGCCTGCGCACAGGATCCAGTTGGACCAATGACCCGGAGTGGGTAGCTCGGCGCCAGGCTTGCGCCCATAGCCTCATCGAATACGCTCCCATTCATGAATGGGCTGAGGGGCCGAGCTTCCTGGAAGCCGCTGGGGACGAAGAGGTTGAGAACGATGAAGATGGCTCGGATGGTGATGGAGAAGATGACGCCTTGGATATCGAAGACGGCGAAGATGATGCCGAACTTCCTCCTCCTGCTGCTCCTTGAGCGAAAAAACTTGAAAATTTATCAGATCCCCGGTATGCCAGGTGGAGTTGTATACCATATACATGTGATATTTTGCTACTAAGTTCTTATGCCGGATTAACTTGGGCATAGTCCCCGAGTTTATTTTTCTTGTTCATCCAATCTTTTGGCTCGGCTCGTGTCTACCTTGATTCGGTTTTACGACTTACGAATCCAAGCTTCAAAAATTGTCTTAACAATACTGGGAAACTTTTAGACTTTGCTCAAAAATATAACTGCATAATAACTTGAAAATAAATACAAGGTTAGTCCGAAAAACAGGGGTCGGCTCGAATAAATTCTTTTCTTTAGTTGTTTTTCATGTGCTACGCAATTCCAAACTTGTTCTCTTGCTTACCATGAAGCCAATTCTTGTTGGACAGCAGCAAGTCCAAGAGTTGGGTTCTTGGTGCTCACACATTACTAATCCGAGTTAAGTAGAACAACTTATTCCAGCTAACGCACAAAAGACAACAAATATTATTAAGGCAGTCCCCGAGTTATTGCTCGAGGTGCCAATATTTCATTGATAAGCTCATTGCCGGCATACATACCGACACATGAGAAGACTCGGATACATACACTTCTTCGCTAAGTGTAGAAAGGACGAAGGAGAGCTACATTCCATGGACGTTTAGATTCCTCGCCGGACCTGTCCGCCTTGTTCTTTTCATGTGGCTTTGCATCTATAAGATAATAAGAATCATTGTGCAATGCCTTGCTCACGATGAACGGCCCTTCCCATGGAGGGGATAATTTATGCATGCCAGCAGTACGTTGTATCAACCGGAGCACCAGATCGCCTTCCCGAAAGACTCGAGGGCTTACTTTCCGGCTATGATAGCGTCGGAGATTTTGCTGATATATGGCGGATCTGGATAGTGCCAGTTCTCTCGCTTCTTCCAGTAGATCAACATCATTTTGCCGGGCTTCTTGCACTTCGGCTTCTGTGTATTGGGTGACCCTAGGAGAATCATGCTCTATGTCGGCTGGTAATACAGCTTCTGCCCCATATACCAGAAAAAATAGCGTATAGCCTGTTGATCGATTCGGAGTTGTTCTTAAACTCCACAGTACCGCTGGTAGTTCTTCTATCCAGCACCCCGCTGATCTTTGCAGCGGCTCAATGAGCCGGGGTTTTATCCCGGATAATACTAATCCGTTGGATCTTTCCACTTGTTCGTTCGATGCGGGGTGGGCTACCGAGTCTACGTCCAGCCAGATCTTCTTATCCCGGCAGAAATGCGCAAATGCTCTTTCCGCAAAATTTGTGCCATTATCAGTTATGATACTGTGAGGATAACCGTACCTCAAGATGATATCCTTGAGAAATGTTACGGCCGTAGCTCCATCACATTTTCTCATAGGCTTTACTTCAATCCACTTGGTAAACTTGTCCACCATTACCAAAAGGTGAGTCATATTTCCCCTTGCTGGTTTGAACGGGTCGACCATATCCAAGCACCATACGGCAAATGGCCAAGTAATTGGTATGGTTTTGAGTTCCGACATTGGCATATGTGTCTTGGTAGCGTACCTCTGACAACCATTACATTTTCTCACCAGATCTTCTGCTTGCTCTAAGGCACTTGGCCAGTAGAATCCATGCCGGAATGCTTTTGCTACCAAGGCTCGGGACGAGGCATGATGACCGCATTCCCCTTGATGTATATCTCGGAGGATGTCAAGCCCTTCTTCCGGGTCAACACATCGCTGGAGGACATTGGTCACACTTCTGTTGTATAGCTCGGAATTGATGATCGTGTACGCCTTTGCCCGCCTCTGTGTTTGCCTGGACAGCACTTCCTCGGTGGGCAACGTTCCATCTTTTAGGAATTGAAATATAGGTAGTGCCCAAGCTGGTATTGCTCGCACAGGGAATATATCCTCGTCAATCTCCATCTGATCCACCGGCATAACTTCAACCGGATCACGCTGAGTAGTCCCCGGGTCTTGCGAAGCAGTCCCCGGGTTTGCCGAGGCAGTCCCCGGGTTTCGCGCACCACTTCCCATGTCAATGTCCATGGGCACAGCTCCTGATTCCATGTCCTCCGGGACATAGATTGAGTCGGTTTCTGGGGAGGGCCTGATGGATGGTTTCCTGAGGTGCTCTAATGCTACACCCGATGGAATTACTTGTTGGGTTGACCCGAGCTTTGACAGCATGTCGGCAGCCTCATTTTCCACCCGGGGTACATGGTGAAATTCGCATCCCTCAAAGTAACCATATATTTTCTGCACATGAAATCTGTACAGTGCCATGTTTGGATCAAGGGCGTCCCACAGTCCTGACACTTGCTGCACCACCAAATCCGAGTCGCCAAAGCATATGATCCGACGTATCCCAATCTCTTTTGCCACCTTGAGCCCGTGCATAAGTGCTTCATACTCTGCGACATTGTTTGATGCCGTGAAATGGATCTGCAGCACGTACTTCAACTGGTCCTTCTTTGGCGAAGTAAGTACAACTCCGACACCTAGCCCGGTTTTGGTTTTTGACCCGTCAAAGTGCATTCGCCAATAGTTCGGATCTGGGAGTGGCGGTTCGTATTGCACCCTAGCCCAGTCCACGAAAAATTCCGCCACAGCTTGAGATTTGATGGCTTCTCTTCTGTCATATTGCGGCGCATAAGGAGCTAGCTCAATTGCCCATTTTGCAATTCTGCCACTCGCATCCTTGTTACTCATTATCTCGGATATGGGGGCCTCACATATGACCCTGATGGGATGCTCCTCAAAGTAGTGCTTCAGCTTTTTAGCGGCCATGTACACGCCATACGCTACCTTTTGATAGTGTGGATAGTTCTGCTTCGAGGCTGACAACACCTCGCTCAGGTAATACACTGGCCTTTGCACCGACTTACCTTCCTCATTGCGCTCCACCACTATCACTGCACTTACAACTCGGTTGGTTGCGGCTATATAGAGCAACATTGGCTCCTTTGATAGTGGTGAGGCTAACAATGGTGCAGTGGCTAACATCTTCTTCAAGTGGGCAAAGGCTTCATCGGCCTGCGGTGTCCAAACGAACTTATCCGACTTTTTCATGAGTTGGTAAAGAGGCAATGCCTTTTCTCCCAACCGACATACAAACCGACTTAACAAGGCCAGGCAACCTGTGAACTTCTGGACATCGTTAAGACACTTCAGCAGTTCCATTCGTTCGATGGCCTGGATTTTGCTTGGATTAACCTCGATACCTCGGCTGGAAACAAGAAAACTGAGCAATTTCCCAGCCGGGACACCGAAGGTGCATTTTTCCGGGTTAAGTTTCATCCGGAACCTCCTTAGGTTCGCAAACGTTTGCCTGTTATCGTCAAGGAGCGTTTTGCTTTCCTTGGTCTTGATAACCACATCATCCACGTACACTTGTACATTTTGACCGATTTGGTCGTGCAAACATTTTTGCATACATCTTTGGTACGTTGCCCCTGCATTACGTAAACCAAATGGCATGGTGCGATAGCAATAAGCCCCATACGGGGTAATAAATGCAGTCTTTATTTGATCATCCGGATTCAGAGGTATCTGGTGGAAACCAGAATATGCATCAATGAATGACAACAATTCACATCCAGCAGTTGAGTCTATGACCTGATCTATTTTTGGCAGCGGAAATGGATCTTTTTGACACGCCATGTTCAGGTTCGTGTAATCGATACACATTCGCCAAACCACTGCCATGTTCGGATCATCCTTCTTCTTCTCCACCAGCACCGGATTAGACAGCCAATCCGGGTAAAGAACTTCCATGATAAATTCTGCAGCTAGCAACCGAGCTATCTCATCCCCGATGACTTTCCTCCTATCTTCGGCGAAGCGGCGGAGAGGTTGCTTCACTGGTTTAGCTCCGGGTCTCACATTCAAAGAGTGCTCAGCCAACTCCCTCGGAACACCTTGCAACTCCTATGTGGACCAAGCAAAAATGTCCCGATTCTCACGGAGGAAGCTGACGAGCTCGCTTTCCTATTTATTACTTAACCCGGAACCAATTGTTACGGTGCGCTTCGGGAACATATCATCAACAGGAACCTTCTTGGTATCTTTCGTGGCCTGGAAGGAGACACTTCCATGTGGGTTACTCAGCGCCGACATATACTGCTGCGCGGACTGAGCCAATGCCGCCACCTCTTGAATTTTCCTTTTTCCTGCGCAATCACAAGTGACTCGGCTAAGTTAGACCCGGCCAACGCACACTCCATGGAACGTCGGAAATCCCCATCAATGGTAATCACCCCGTTTGGTCCGAGCAACTTCATCTTCAAGTAAGTAATATGACAGCTCGCCATGAACTTGTTCAGCGCTGGCCTTCCGAGTAACGCGTGGTACGCACTTTCTAAATTCACCACCTAGAACTCCAAATTTTTGGTTCGGCAGTTATCCCTCGTGCCGAACAATACGTCAACCCGGACCTTGCCTATGGGCTCACAAGAGATGCCGGGCACAATACCATGGAAAGCTATCCTCGTGGCCTGTAGCATGTTCTCCAAGATACCCAACTTGCGCATTGTGTCCGCATACATGATGTTAATGCTACTGCCATTATCGATCAGTACCTTTGAGAACCTTACGTTAATGCAAGGTCCAATGAATGTCGGATCCGGCACCAACGCATACGAACCAGGGCTTGGCATAAGCTTGGGATGATCCTTGATGCTCCAGGTGATTTCTTGGTCAGACCAAGGCATATACCTAGTCACTGCAGGCATCACTGCATTCACTTCCATATGTCGGCGCTACATGCTCTTTCTATCTGTTTCCTTAGTGGTAAACACACAATAGCTCTGATGATGCTCTATGTACTCATTTCTCCCCTCATTTCCGGAGTACCTATGATCCGATTGATGCTAATTATCCACTTGATGCACCACGTCCCTTCTCTCATTGTTATCATACCTCGGCGGAGGGGGAGGCAACATTAGCTATTGCGTGTTCGCTCCAGAGAGCAATTGCTGTCGGGGTAACTCCTGCCGAGGCTGATCATTCCGGGGTGCCTGAGCATTCCCCGAACCACCTTGTTCAATCTTGCGCATCCACTCACATTGCCTCGTCGTATGACCCGCTGGGTTACTCGGATTTGGCGTGTGAAACTTACACGGCTGGTCCAACATCGACTCGTAAGTATACCTCGGACGGTCCTTCTTTTCTTGCCACTGTTTCTTTTGCTCTGGGGTCCAAGTTTTCTTGCCATTGTTTCTCGGAGTCCACTGCCCTCCAGTTATTTGGCATTGACTGCCCCTGCTCCGGGCTGATCTTGATTCATAGCTGCGGCTTGTTGCGAACCGTATCGATGATCCGGTCTGTCATCTCTCCTTTTCCCTTTGTAGTCATTCCTCCGGGATGACCCGGCTCCATCTCCCTGGTACTACTCATCGTTTGACTCGTTTGACACGAGCCTAGGTTGGGTCGGATCACCCAGAGCGTACGAATCAGCAATCCGGCTCATTTCTGCCAATGTGGTCGGCATTTTCCTTTGCAACTTCTGCCACAGCTCGCTTGCATATCTGCACCCTTGCGCAAACCATGCTATGGCCTGTGATTCTATCACGCCCTCACACGAGTTTCTCACTGTACATCACCGGGTTAAAAACTCCCGATCTGTCTCATTAGGTCTTTGCTTGCACATAGCTAGAGTCTGCGGCCTATTTGGCCTCTGATACGTACTCGAGAAATTGCTGATGAACATTTCTTCAAAATCTATCCAGCAGTTAATGCTTCCGGGCGGCAAATTGTTCAGCCATACCCTTGCTGGCCCCTCCAACATCTGGGTACATATCGTACATCCCATCTCAAGTTGCCAGTGGCAATTTTCACAACTGTAGCATAATTTATCAGCCAATCCTCCATCTTTGTACTGCAGTCATACGTCTTCGTGCCCCTGGGCAACTGGAAGTTGGGTACCGGTGGCTCCTTCATGATCCGGGGTCCGAAACACGCTGGACCCGGTGGACCTTGGCATTCAATTTGTTCCGACCTATACAGTCGATCCAGTTTCAACCTGGCATCATCTGGCATCAAATCCCTGCTTCCCAATCTTGACCCTATCACATGATAGTACGGTCTTGGGTATCCTGCATTCACCATCTCCGAATCTCCATCGTTATACCTGTCTTGCTCTCGTGGAGCACCTTTCTGTTGCATATCTCGGCCGACACTTTGCTCTTGCCTTGGTATATTCCGCTGCTGCGGTTATCCTGCTTCTGCCGAGTTTCGCTGTCCGGCATTGCCGTTGACGGTGTTCCCTTGACCGGCATTGCCTTGGTCACGGTTACCTCGGCCAGCTTCACCTTGGCTCACACTCCGTCGATCATCATTTTTCTGTGCTTCTTTTCCTTTCCCCGCCCGCGTTGGGTCATACAGGACGATTTGTTTGTTCCGTATGGCCGAGGTCACTACCTCTTCTCTCCTTGGACCACCATGAGGAGACGATGCGGCTCCAGTGGATTTCTCCGGGTTACCCATCGCTGAATGGACGATCTTGGAGGCTCCAACTCTCTCCGGGTTAGCTCTGAGTAGTTCTTCGTTTTGTCTGTTCGTGATCTGAACCAGCTCGTTAACCCTATCTTGTTGTCTTTGCCGAGCCTCACCCGTTAGACCCTCTAACTCGGATGCAGCTGCATCCGCTGCTCTGAGGTTCTTTGCCGGGGTACTATACCTCGGCAGCCCCACGGACAAACAGTTTTCCGATTCCTCAATTCCAGTATCACCTTCTCTGTTCATCTCGCTCATGAGATTTCTCCCTTCACTTTTACAGCGTCAACTCTGCTCGCCTTTGCGTACTCACGCAGCGTCATATTCAACGACTGCTGGGCCACGGCTATCTTTTTTGCACCCTCTAGTATTTTTTGCCTTGTTTCTTCTAGCTCGGCCTGCGCCCGAGCCGTATCTACTGCTGCTACCACAGGGTTTGCCAAGCTATCCATCGCTTCCCTCAACACATTCTCTGGCCTCTCTAGTGGAGGACCTCTACCTTTCCTTGGTGCTTTAAGTGTTACCTCCGGATCTGACGCCGGATCCTTGCTCGCGCCCTCACCAGGCACAGTCATCATCACCTCTGTGTGGTCCGGGGAGCGAACGACATGCGCCCCGCGAACCATAGTGAGGGGTGGCTCCCCCGCCTCGACGACGTGATGCGGATGAACACACGACACGCAACAGCAACGTAGACCTTGTGCACGCCGAGCTTGACGAAGAGGCCATTGAGCGGAAGTGGGCACGTGCCGAAGCAGCCAGCGTTGTCGCTGACGAAGTCCAGCCCTCCAAAGCGCTGAATGAGCCCGGAGACGATGCGTTAGCCGGTGCCGATGAAGTTTCCCGTCCGGATCTTGACCCCTGCTAGCGCCTCTTGCCCCACGGTGGGCGCCAACTGTCGTGGTGGTGTCATGGCAGATGCCATGGATAGGCTAAAGGTGGGGACTAATACACGCTAGGGGAATCCAGGGAGGGATAGTGAAGTGATTCTTCACACAGAAGTTTCTATTTGCTTTGCTTCCAAGATTACAAGTGCTCCTAGAGCTGTATTGGCGAGAGGAGGAAGAAGGAGCTCTATTACTCTCACACACAGATCACACCTAAAACCCTAGCCAAATCAGAATAGCGGAACCTCTCCTACTGAGATCCTAGCCCTCCTTATATAGAGGGAACTAGGTCTCTGCCTAGGGCATACGTGGAGGCATATTCCCTCCTCCCAAAGTAGTAAGCCGATCGAGGTGCTTTTCCCCCGCGTCACATATGCAGAGGCTACGTGAGCCTCTGCGGCGCCCGCGTCAGTCGACATGGGCGTCGTCACCCTTGTCGGCCACACCTCAGTGTGTCATGCCCTTGTTTTCTTCGCTCATGTAGTGCGTACCGGGGCTTCTTTTGACCAGCGAGATTCCTTCCTTCTCCTAAAAGCTAGACGTGACCCGGATCGTAGTTGATCTGGCCACACATGTTCCAGCATACAAGTAAAACAGGCATTTCCGACTTACTCTTTAAGTCGATTGAGACTTAGTTAGACGAACGCCCCCTGGTCCGGGTTATCCCGTGATTCGGCCTGCCTTGAGGTGACCCGGCCGGCATCCACTTTGGCCTTGCCGAACCTCGGCTAACTCGACCTTTATACCCCGGCGTGACCCTACCCGGAGTATCCCCCAACACTGGGTTTTCCGCGGGGTTCCCCTGGCGAATAGGGAGGCCATGGACACGGCCAGATCTCAAGGCCGGAATCATGTCCTGCAGTACGTTCGGCTGCGCTCGCACGTCCGGTGTCCGGTCCAGAACAAGGGCCACGGCCTGTTCGTCCAGGTGCCCAGAAAAGGAGGCCGACCCTCCCCCTCTCCTACGCTGGTGGTGCCAGGTTGCTGCTGACCGCCCCCTGCACGCCGGTGAGCATGATCCTCACTTGACCTCATGCCGCTGATTTTTTTGGCTGCCGGTGCAAAGAAATCGTTTATGATTGCTAA
This sequence comes from Avena eriantha, assembly GCA_910589775.1. Lineage (NCBI taxonomy): Eukaryota > Viridiplantae > Streptophyta > Magnoliopsida > Poales > Poaceae > Avena > Avena eriantha. The sequence goes on from OU342745.1 coordinate 240,750,163, forward strand.
TTTAGCTTGCTGGGTTGGAGTGTTTGGTTCTGGTAACCTCAAATTTCAGCTTCCATTCATCTCTTTTGGCAAAAAAAAAAGGATGGGGGGAGCGATCTAGTGAACAAGTGACGACAATTATAGCCATACCTGATAGAGTTTTCTGAAATTCACCGTTTTAGATAAACCTTGCTCTCAATTGGCAGATGTATTAATGTATTCGTCTATGTGAATTAATATACACTTCATGTTTGTACAGCGCAATCCTCAATAGCTGTAAGGTGTATATTATTTTTGTTGCTGCAAAATACGAATCTTCATTGTGTACTTTCTAGGCCTGGGAACAGGTTATTTTTCAACTAATGGCTAGCAAGGCAAGATCTTAGACCTAGTTTCCGCAATTTTAGTTCTGGTCCGAACTAACAAATTAACTTTTACAGCAAGGAAAAGTAATTAAAAATGCTATGTATTTGCCATTGGAAAATTTCTAGTCTTATTAGAAATGTGTAGTTTTAGCTTCCGTACCTAGGTTGGAGCGTTCGGTTCTCGTACCCTAAATTGGTCTTATCGTCAAGATTTTTTTGGTAGACCACGACCTTTTGCTGTTACTAGCTAGGATCGAGCAAGCAAAGGATTGCCCAATATTTAGGTGATCTAGACAACGGGAAGTCATCATGTAATAATTTTTTAAGAAGAAAAACTTGCCATAGTAGTAGTAATGACCACACATGAGTATGGGACCAGGTAGATAGTGGATCAAGGCTTTATGAGTAGAACATGCATATGTTTTCCTTACGATTATATGAACCTTCAGGTAAGATAGAACTCAGGTATATATACCAGCTAAATGGTGCAAAAATTCCGGATATGTATAAGCTGCTCAACTTTGTAGTACTAAGAATAATTTTTCTATTATTTAAGATGATGGTCTGTGCTATAGAAAGTCAACGTATGTGCTCTATGTTTTTGGTTTCATTGGTAAAATATTTTTAGATATAACTAAATGACCTCATCTGATATTTATCTAAGACCAGATAATGGAAATTCTACTCAACATGCGCATGAGGAATGTTTGCTATGTGGGGACAACGAAGGAGATGGTGCACATGGTGGACGAAGGGGGATGGAGCAAAAGAAACATGTTCGTGAAGAATTGCACTTGATGCATTTGACAACATATATATATGTTATATATCCAGGATTTTATAAAAAAATAGAGAATGGTTCATCTTTGGGATTTCAAATGAGATACTATGATCAGTAATAGCTTATAACACCCTCATGATGTCCAGTTGACTCCCAGGCTTGTATGTTAGCGGAAGATGCTCACTTACCTCACATTTTTCTGATTGGAAATGTTATTTTTAATTTTTGGGTGAATTCCAATGACAGCTACTCGAGATGAATGTAATGCAATGCATTGTGTCGCTTTGTTTGAACTCTAAAAATCCATCCATATTTTTTCGGATGTTCTAGAGAGGGGCATGCGATTGTGAGAGGGTCTCTACTTGGGCGCGGGCTACAAAAGTTTGAGTATTTTCTAAATGAATATCAATAGTGCCTGTTTCAGTTCTAACTTGTTTAAATATTAGAATTCATGAGATTTTTGGTTATTGGTAGACCAAATTGAATGCGGTGTGCCCAGGCTTAAAAACTTCCTAGGTCTGGCACCGTATGTACTGGACCGAAATATTGTTTTGCCTCTTTGAGATTAGGCACCATAGAATAGTTCAACTATCCCGGGGAGGCGGATATGACTGTCATTTTTCTTATACCCACGCATAACATTTCTATACTCTACTTTAATTCAGTTTTTAAAATGTTTAATTATAACTGCTTGCTCGGCCGCTAGTGGTTAACGGGGTGATGACAGGTTCATGGGCCGGTGGGTTGCTAGCCATAATAATAGTATTAGGGGGTACTAAAATATTGCAATTGCCTTCATGGACCAGTGGATTGCTGGCCATATAATAGTACTTGGGGCTACTGAAATATTGCAATTGCCAGGAGCCATGGCCCAGACGGCCCATGTCAATTGACCGTATGGAATATCGTTGCAACAACTTCTCTTTATTGCTACAGTAGGGAGTTGTTGTAATATCCTCAACATATTGCCACATATGTATAACTTGTCGTAGTAAACAATAGTTATTGCGACACGGCGAAATTGAGGCAATAAATGTAAGCTTTTACGACAAATACGTATTATGTTGCTATAGCTGGACATTTTTTGCAACAACATTGGTACCTATCGCAACATGATACAGTCACCGCGATATCTTTCTGAATATTACCATGGATAACTCTTTTGTTGCGAGACCTAGTTCCTATTGCATCAAAATGACTAATTCGTGCAACGAAATTTGGTTGTCGCAATATTAGAGCCATATTACAACAACCAGGAAGATTGTTGCTATATGGAGCCTCTATTGCAACAAAAAGAGTATGTACCACGACAAAACTTATTTGTGGCAATATGAACATCCTAATACCACTTGGAATTCGTGGAAATATTGCATTTTATTACGACGAAATTTGGTTGTAGCAATAAATATTATTACAATAGACTAAATTTCTCGTAGTGCCAGTGTATCCTTCCCATCAAGCTGAACCTCCTTTCTCTCCCATGGCTCCTGTAGATCCAGTAGGTCAGTGGAAGGTCACATACTCTACTACGAATGATCTAGATCATGGCCGTCACAAGATCTATGATGGGGAACTCCATTTCTGGACAAAGAAGGGTTGGCTGGCCCAGATCAATGCAAAAGGAGGTGGTCTCATTGGTAAATCAATTTCTCTCGACGCTCTTCCGATGATTGGATCTACAATATCATATAATGGCTATTCTGTCAACGTGATTGCATGCATCGTTTCACCTGAGGTACCTACAAATGTTCATCCGGTCCTCCATGGTATCCACCAATCCATGGATATGAACCCGTAACCGGGTTTTCATTTTAAATATGATGTCAAGCACAAATATGGATCAACGGTACATCCATTGGGAAAATCAAACCACTTTTTTCTTCTTGTCTCCTTTGGATGATCAAAATGTAAGATGTGTGAAAATTCTGTTAGTTTGGCATTGGAATATTGTATTGGTGGCATGGCGGAGGATTTGTCAGTGGTTCTTATTGAGGACAGAGTTTTCAGGTTCTCAGTTTCCTCCAGATTTGTGGGAGTTATGATATATGCTTTGTGATATTTCTCTTGCCCTGAATTTAAATGCCACTTCCATCTTTGGAGTAATGGTGGTCCTTTATAGATCAGAGAATTTGATGCTTAGCAGAGAGAATGTAATGAAGAATGGACTATTATCTATCCAAACAAAAGAAGAACTGACCATGCAATTAATGTCTTAAAGATAAAGCCTAGTCGATCAAGTCTGAAAAAGTCTTTATCTGTTAAAAAGGCTTTCTTTTGCAACTTTTAAAAAATATGACGCATGTGATGGCTATGAATGTCCTATCACTACTGAAGAGGCTATTGATCATCTTGAGGCTAGCTATGAATGCCCTCAAATAAGAAGAAAAGATGGTATGATTTGCCTTTTTCAACCCATCAAGATGAGCACAATATTCAATTTGGTCACTTTTCTAATTATGAAACTGAGGAATCATCAAAAATTATTAACATTCCTTTAAATAATGAACTACAAGAGAAATGTGAATCTCAACATGATGAAGATTTTGAATTTGAAAAGATGATTGATGATATGGTCTATAAAGTGCTGGATTGTGGTAACTGCTTGGGAATGGGCCATGTCACGAGCCAGTGTTCATCTCAGATAAGATGCGGAGCTTGTTATCATTGTGGACATGTTTGAAAAGATTGCTTGAAGTCCAAACGACAGGGGAAAAAAGTGGATTCCTAAGGGGCAAACTGGGAAGAGGTGGTTTCCCCCAAAAAGTGTTTCTATAGAAACCAGTGTCGAGAGCAGTATTTTGTTGATTCACTAGAACATATCCCAACATCATACTCTATTCGCAATAACCCTACCCAAAATCCTCTGCCGCTGCCATGCTCTTTCTCCATGGTGAAATTCCTTCTAGACCCAACCAGATGGATCCCAGAGGGGCATCAGATCATCGATGGAGGACCAACGAGGCTGCCTAGAACCTTCTACACACCGTCAGTAGTACCGCCGAGGGTCGACATGACCACATTGTGACCGCGGATCTTATGCCACACCCTCCTCCCCACCTCGAGCCGTACTGGAGACAACAGGTCAGGAATTTCATCGTCAATCATTTACACAGAGAGGTTATTGAGGTGTAGCCCTACCTCTTTGGTATTGGTTTTTTCTTTCTACATAGTCCGACCTCCCGAGCATCTATGGTGAATCATGCCCCATATCAACTACATTATGGTATATTTGTTCGGTTTGTTCCTCATGACAATAGAGAAAATCACAGAGCCGAGTTGGGTTTTTCAACTAGTTGGCTGATGTTTTTGGGCCTGCCGCTAGAGTACATGAATAATTATGAATTAACAATGCTATTGCTACCTTTGGTAAATGCTTGCACTGGCACCAAGATCAGGATGTAATTGAGAGAACTTTAGTTTATTCTTCCTTCCCTTCAATTACCCGGGTACCAAGAGATGTAGGTTTTGGCAACTATGGTACTTTTGGAGATGTTAGGGAATCTTGGACTGTTGTGTGTTCTATCTTAACTTCTGATTTTGCTGATCATTTTCCTAATGATGAGGATCAAATGCCCATGGATGGAAATCCACACCCTATGCCTGGCAATCTACACATGGGAAACAATAATTTTGTGGAGCCTACCTTCCCTAAAATTGGATGGAATTAGCAGGAAGAACTACATCAACCAGAGCAACAATTTGGAAATTTTATGCAATAGGATCAACAAGACCTTCTAGGACAGAATGATCAGGAGATGGACCAGGCTGAGGAATCTATTGTGGCAGATGGTTCTGATGACTCAGGTGGTTCTTTCCATAATGCCAACATGTTTCAATAATAAAAGCTCATTATTAATCATGCAAGGATTGTTCCAGTTGAGAGTATGCTACTTCCCACTACATATGGGCCTTCTCTTCCTCCAAGCATGCTCATGGACAGGTTGTTGCAAAACATGGTTCCCAAATTCAGTCTGAGCTCTATTCCTAGCATCTTACCTTTGTTCAAGCCTTACATTAAACTTACGAAGAGAGACTGGGCTGCTGCCTTTAACATTAGTTCTAGTTTTACAGTCTCCTGGACTCACAGAGATAACACCAACTTTACAATCAAGCACATAACTGTTGATAGGAGGATCTCTTTTGATGATAATGAGCACATGCAATACAATCTACCCCCAATCTTCACAGCATCACCATCCACTGCTCCAAAAAATAGAAGGAAAAAGGTTGTGGCAATCTCAGATATCCCTGCTAGAATCACAAGAAGCAGCTCAAAATCCTTAGCTGCAGCTGAGAAAAGGAAAAAGTTGGATGGTGATGGTCAAAAATCAATTTTCATTGGACTAGAAAGGAGAAGGAGGGAAGCTCTAGTGCTAGAAGGACCACTAGGACTACAGCCAAAGCTGCAAGCTATAGGATTGACATGGTGTCTGACAAGCCAAAAAGCAAGAAAAAGGAAAAGTCGGTGAAACCACTAGAAGAAACTGTATATGATATAGCTCCATTTATTCCCATTGATGTTCTACAGAAAACATGTGAAAAATTGGAAATCCTAGCATAAGATTTATCCGTGGACAAGCTTATGGTTTCTCCACCTCCTCCAACTTCTACAGAAGATCCCAATGAAGGCTGAAAATTCATGTGTTCATTGTGGTCTGAGATGGTTATATCGGTTTTCTATTGTATTTTTCTTAAGTTATGCTAATGGGGTTTCTAGTGTTGAGAACACTGTTTATTTAATGTATCAAACCTATTACCTTTGGTCTGTGTGCACTTGTGTTGTGGTATCTATGATAGTGTTTTGCAACTTGGATTACTATTATTGTCTCCTAATGATGGTCTCTTTTGGTTACATGAGCTGTGATCATATAACTTGCTTGTCATACATTTGGCTTCTATTATGTGGTGATCAATGAATAATTATTCACAATTAAATATGGATTGAAAGGATCTTTGCTAGAATGTCAGAGGGCTTAATTTTAAAGATAAGAGATTGGCAGTTTATAATAAAATTGATGAAAGTAATTGTTCTGTCATTTGTCTCCAAGAAATTAAATGTGAAGACTTTGATCACTCCTTTATTAGATCCTTTTGCACAAAATGTTTTAATCAATTATCTTTTGTTCCCTTGGTTGGGGCATCAGGTGGCCTCATTTTATTATGGAACAACAATATTTTCAAGGTTCCCTGTTGGAAGCAAACAGTGCTGTAATAAAAATAAAATTTGCCTCATCTCACAACTCGGAGACTTAGACCCTGGTGAATTTTTATGGGACTTGTAAGTGCGCAAAATGAGATTGCTTTGTACAGTGGTTATATGATTTACAATTTCAGTCACAAGAACTTTGGCTTTTACCGAGAGACTTCAACTTAATAAGATAAGTGGAGGATAGAAACTTAATAAGACCAGTGGAGGATAGAAACAAAGATGGAGCTGACATGAATGCCATTTTTTTCAGCAGTATCATTAGCCATCTTGGTCGAGGACGACTAGCGGGAGCACGCTCTCCAGGAAGTGCGCGTTTCGGCTACAGCACGCGCGTTTCCGGCTGCTCGGCAGCGCACGTATTTCCGGCTGCCCGACACGTGGCGTGTAGAAGTTCACCCACGTGTATTTCTGACCGCTCGGCAGCACGCGTATTTCTGGCCGTACGACAACCTGACACGTGGCTACCTGCTCATGTAGTGCACGGGACCAAAGCTAGTTCAACACAGTGCAATGAGGCAGTGCACGAGCGGTGCAACTCGTATATTATCGACCGTAAGCAGTCTAACGTAGCACAACACGACAGTGCATGGACCGTGCACTGCAAGAACACCGCGCAGTGCACTGCGACAGAAGGCAGTGCAAGGCAGTACACTACCAGGACACCACGCAGTGCACTGTGAACTAAGGCAGTGCAACATAGAACAACAAGGCAGTGCATAGACGGTGCACTGTCTGGATAGTGCGCAGTGCACTGCCTAGACACCACGCAGTGCACTGCGACGAAGGCAGTGTAACACAGAATAACAAGGCAGTGCATCAGCGGTGCACTGCCAGAACATCACGTAGTGCACTGCGACCTTAGGCAGTGCAACGCAGTACAACAAGGTAGTGCATGGACGGTATACTACCAGGACACCGCGCAGTGCACCGCGACCTTAGGCAGTACAACACAGTACAACAAGGCAGTGCACTGCCAGGACAACGTGTCGTGCATTAGAACCAAAGGCACCGTGCACTGGACCAAAAAGGCAGTGCAACCTACACATCAAAGGCAGTACGAGAAAAAAGTTCATCAAAACATATCAACAATGGATCTAGTTTTGAAGATCTGGACGTGACTAGCAGGGCTATGAAAACGGATATTGATTTGGACTATCCGTTTGAAAGATACTGTAGTTTTCTTGTTCAAATCTACAAAAAGAAAAGGAAAAAGGGCCCGCGACCCTCTCAGCATCTACCACGTGTCTAATGGGAAAAGGCCGGGACAACGCGTGAGGCACTCCGCACCTGCCACGTGCAGGCAACAACAGCGACGCGGCGCAGCCTCCTAGGAGGGCGCCCTTTTTCTAGCCTTTTCGATCTTGGTCTCATTCAGCTTCCTTTAAAAGGGCAAAATTGCACTTGGTCAAATATGCAAGATACTCCATTGTTAGAACAATTAGACTGGTTTTTTTACGACATGTCATTGGACAATTAAGTACCCAATACTCTGGTCAATCTTTTGTCCAAAACAACTTCAGACCATATACCATGTGTTGTTAGTATCTCCACCAATATCTCTAAAGCAAAAATATTTAGATTTGAAAATATGTGGGTGGAACAGAAGGCTTCTATGAAATTGTTCAGCGGGCATGGGGGCAGAAAGTTAAACAAGGGCAGATTGCCAATGTGATATCTGCCAAATTCAAAAATGTAAGATATGCTCTCAGAAAGTGGGGAAATTTTTTATTGCATATTAAATCTTTCATAGAAAGGTGAACAAGATTATTTTCATCATGGATGAGTTAGAGGACTAGAGAAACCTCAGTAGACCAGATTTCAACTTTAGAAATATAGTAAAGGTACATCTGAAAAAACTGCTGAACATACAATCAACGTACTGGAAAAATAGATGCACAATAAAGTGGGTAAAGCTCAGAGGAGAAAACACAAAATATTTCCATGCTAAAGGTATAGAGAGATATAGACACAATGTTATAAATGAGACAAAAGATGAGCAAGGAAATATATTACTGGACCACAATGATAAAGCTGATGCTTTCTGAAAATGTTACAAGAGTAGAATGGGGATTACTACTACTACCCAAGATAGAGAGGATCTGTCTGATTTAATTCCAGGCGTGGATAATCTACACAGTATGTCCAAGGAATTTAGTACTACAGAAATTGAAGATGTGATTAAATACATGAAAACTAATAAAGCACCAGGGCCTTATGGTTTTAATGGACTTTTTGTCAAAAAATGTTGGCACATTATTAAAGAGGATTTTATCAAACTCTGTCATGATTTCCACAAGGGCCTCACTTCTCTAGAAAGTATAAATGGTTCTTACATTACTCTTGTACCTAAAAAGAACAGTCTAGAGTTTGTTAATGATTTTAGGCCAATATCACTCACAAACACCTGTATCAAGTTTTGGACAAAGCTAGCGGCTAATAGACTACAAAAAGAGATCAAAAGATGTATACATGAAAATCAGTATGGGTTTATCAGATGCAGAATAATCCATGATCGTTTGGGTTGGACTTTTGAGTATTTACATTAGTGCCATGCCTCCAAAAGAAAGGTAGTAATTACTAAATTGGATTTCGAAAAAGCTTTTGATACCATCGAACATGAAGCAATCATCAGAATTCTACGATGTAAAGGGTTCGATGAAGTCTTTATTGCTTTAGTTAAGGAAATTCTGTCATTAGGATCATCTTCTATTCTGTTAAATGGGTTCCGGGAAGAAACTTTGTTTGCAGGCACGGGGTCATACAGGGTGATCCATTATCACCTTTATTATATGTGCTAGGGGGAGATTTGTTGCAAAGTTTCAGTAATAAGGAATTTAGAGATGGCAGGCTAAAAACTCCAATTCCAAACAGAGGAACCAATGATTTCCCAATAATATAGTATGCACACGATACTATTATTGTCATGCAAGATGATGCTGATGAATTGCAAGTGCTAAGAGAAATTCTGTCTAAGTATTATGCTTTCACTGGTTTAAAAGTAAATTTCCATAAATCCTCCTCGGTGCCAATAAATATGAATCAAGAGGAGGCCAGTGTTTTAGCTTCGGAAATTCGATGCAACACTGATTCCATGGCATTTCCTTATCTTGGTCTCCCCATGGGTATTACAAAGCCCACCATCAGGGATATGTTCCCAGTCACTAAACGAGTGGAAAGGAGACTCACTGCTTCGGCTTATTTTCTCTCTATGGAGATAGGCTTGTGTTGGTTAATTCTATTCTCTCTTTTATGCCACTACATTTTCTATGCTCTCTGGATATTCCAAAAGGTGTTATTGAGGTAATAAATAGGGAAAGAAGGCATTTCTGGTGGATGAAAAGAAAAGATGATGATAAAGCTCACTCTCTAGCTTCATGGGACATGATTTGCAGACCAAAAGAAAAGGGTGGACTAGGGATAATGAATTTGGAGATACAAAGTAAAAGCCTGCTCATGAAACACCTGCACAAGTTTTACAATAATGAGGATCTACCCTGGGTGAAATTAATTAAAAATACATATTACCATGATATGGTTGTTGGATTTGCAGCATAGAAAACTAAAAAATTCCTATGATGGGAACTATACACCAAGATCTATCTATTAGATAGAAGCAACAGGTGGATATACATCCATAGAGAACTTACCCTCGAAGACAACAAAGGTTTGTTAACGAGATGGAACTCGTGGATGATGTAATCGTACACTTGCCAATCTCAAGATCGTGATGAAGTTCAGCAAGTCCAGTAGGTCTAGCTCTAGCACGTCCATCAGATCCAGCTCCAGCAAGTCCAACAACACCAAGTCCAGCACCGCAAATCAGAGGTGCATCCGTGATCGCACACACGTCCAGTACCCCGACAACCTTCGTCCCTTGCTCTATCAAAGTAGAGGAAGCAGCAACACCTTTCCAGATAAAGCCACCAGGAACATGTTTCTCGCTAATCCGAGACCATGGGAAAAATACTAGAGGGGGAGAGAGATCCTTCACGAGGAGGTGTGAGTGAGAGGTGAGGAGAGGGGGGCCTTTTATAGGAGGAGGGGAGGGTACCCCTCCCATGGCCGGTGCCCCATGGAGGTGACCCTTCACCTCCCCCATTCATGTGGTGGTAACCCTCTCCACATAAATTTGCCTCTTCAAATTCTCCATTAAAGTCTCCACTTTAAATGCATTAAATTTCTCCAAATTTAATGATCTCTCATTTAATAAAACACTTTTATTAATTTTATTCAGAATTTTTTTAATTACTTTAATTAACAAATATTCACATAAAACCCTGATACGTTGCTAACGTATCTATAATTTTTGATGTTCCATGCTTGGTTTTTATCTACTTTCTTATGTTTTGTTGACACTTTAGAGTTCTTTTTATAAACTTTCTTGGACTAACCTATTAACAAAATGTCCCAGTGCCAGCTGCCTGTTTTCTGCTGTTTTTGGTTCCAGGAAAGACAGAAAATGAATATTCTCGGAATTGGACAGGACACAAGCCAAAGTCAATATTTCACCGAAGGGGACATAGAGCCAGAATACGAGACGGAGAGGGGCCAGAGGGTGTAGCATCCCAATTGTCTAACAATGGTAATGCTACTTGGTCTAGTAATATAAGGGCTACTTCCTATATACATTTGTTGCATCATAATCATATCATGCTCATGTCATCATGCCACCTTGCATTTGAGCATCATATAAACCTTTTTCTTTGATTCTTCTCTCATATGCATTATTAATTGTATTTGCCTATTGATATTGTATTTGGTTATTGATATATTGTTTAATGCCCAAGTTGAGTTGGGGGCATATCTTTTATTCAACTCCACCACCTTTCTTGTCACCACCTTATAATTCCACCATTCCATTTACCATGGGCTTTTATTTTCTTTTGGTATTTAATCTAGCTCATGGGAGATGGGATGGATCCAATTCTACCTTCTCTTGCTTGGCCTTTATTTCATATTATGGAATGCATAAGAATAATGCCATGTTATTATTATTGTCTTCACAAGTATAAGAATATGGCATTTAATGTTTTGCATGGGCCATGCAACCATCATCATCACCATTCCTTTTCTTTTGGTTTTTCCTCGTTTGAGTGGCACCTTTCTCTTGTGAGATCTTCTCTTTTCTCTCTACATCTCTCCCTCATCAACCTCACATGTATAGTGCCATGCATGAGCTTGTAAAATCATCCCCATGTCCATCATTGTCTCACTTGATCATGCATACTAAAGCTCCTCACCACCTTACCAACCCCTCATGCTTATGCTCATGTGGTATGAACCCTACACCCTACCCTCTCTCCAAGACCATCATGTCACCTTCTTTTAAACCCTAATCCTCTAACCCCTAACCTCACCTCACCTCCTTCTATCTCTCTTTCTAGCTAACACCAACCCTAACAAAACCCTAACCGAGCCTTCTCTCTTCTCTCACTGCCATGCTGGCCCCAGCCCGAGCCTGGCCCTCTCGCCTCCCTGCCCTGGCCTCACGTCGAGCCCCTGCTCGAAAGGACAAGGAGGAAAGGTGGCACCCGAGCCACCTTTTTCTTCTCCCCTCTACTGATTCCCCACGGCACCTTCCCCTTATGCTTTCCTCCTCCCCCACGCCTCCTCTGCCTCTCCCAGATCCCCCAGGGCTTAGCCCTCTTCCCCTTGCCGCTCCACCGACGTCATCTCCCCTCTCGCCGGCCCCCGCCAGTACCACCGGCGTCTCCTCGTTCTGGCCAGCACGCGCGTCGTGGAGGTTGTCGAGTAGATCGAGGAGCATCCCCTGCTTCGCCCTGGACGCGCCAGTGAGGAGGTGGAGCACAAGAACCTTCAGTACCCTCGCCGCTCCGCGCAAACCCTAGATCCGGGACGTCTGGAACCTCGCCGCTCCGCAGCCTCCCGCCTCGATCCGAGCCCTCCGTCGAGCCTGCGGTGAGCCCCTCTCTCGCCTAGCACCCTCTGCCCCGCTGAAAAACCCTAGCCGCGGTAGACATTTTGCCGAGCACTCCCAGTGCGTCGTGGTCTCACGCGTCTGCACGCCGCGGCGTCGCGCAGCGACCTATCTAGCGCCTGTCCGCTTCCCTGTCACCATCCCTCGCTTAGCCGCACTGGTTACCGCTGCTGAGCGCGAGCCCCAGGTCCCTAGATCGAATCCCCACCGCGCCACGCACCCGCTGTCGCCGTGCGTGCCTGCAGTTTCGTCACAAACGTGTAGAAGAAAAACAGTGCCGCCGCGCACTTTGCTAAAAACCCCCCAACTTTTTGATATGCCCAACCCGCGGTACACCGAACCCCACCTGTCAGCCGCCGGGCAATCTTGCAGTTCAGCCCCCCAGCTCTTAGCCCCTCAACCCGCGCTCCATCACGACCCCACCTAGCAGCCTCTGCGCGTTCGGCCGCTGTCACGTGGGCCTCTAACCGCTGGCCCACCTGTCAATCGTAGCGGCTAGGTAGCACCGCGGTGAGGAAGCTTTTTCCTGCGCGCGTGTGCCCAGTCAACAGTGGCCGACCGTCAGTGACTTGGGCTAGCATCTTAAATTCCTGGCAAATTTCGGTTTAAATAAAAATGATTTCAGTAAATGTTTAATTCAAATTCAAATCAGATTTTAAATAACTTTTAAATTATAAATCCAAACAATACATATAATATATGTTTTTGAATCAGAAAAATGTGAGTAATTCAAATATGCCATTCAAATTAATGTTTGAGCACTTTAAATTTTCGAGATGATTAAAATTAATAACCTTAATTCTGTAACTCCAAATTTGTCAAATAATATGTCTAAATCGATCAGCGCGACGAGCCCGTTCTATCTATGCAGTCCTTGTTCTGAATTGAAGCATGCATCATGCCATATTTAAAAATCAGAACTGTTTATGACAATAAAACTTGGCTAAATAATTAATAAAATGCTTTATTCTTGCACCACACCTCACCCTTGCCATGGTACTTTAATGCCATGTAAATTGTGCATCATTCATCATGGCATGCTTGTTTTCTTGTCGCATTTTATTTCATATGCTTATGCACTTTATTTATGTTGGCCCTTGTTTGTTTGGTTCTTCTTCGATTAGACGCCCAGCAGGAGAATCACCAGGAATCACAGGAGTACTACCCAGATCCATCTCTCGCTTCAACTGAGCTGCCAGGCAAGCACTACCACATGCTTTCATACATATAGTACCTATTGCCTCTATCTTATTCTTGCATCATTGAGTCGCGATTGCATTAAATTGAATCCCAAGTACTGCATAGCCTTTATTTTAAAACCCCACCGAAGCTAGCTCCTCCATCCCATGAGCCATTGCTACAGGAGTTGTTTGAGCCATGCGAGTCGTAGAAAAGCATGTGTTGGGTATGTGAGTGTCTGATGGATAATGAGGTACCTAAACAACATAACCTGAGTAGTAATGGGATAAATAATGAAAGAGGCACCGGTGAGCAATATCTGCTATTTGGTTTTTCATGCCCACTTGTGTCCCGTGGACCCCGAGTACTTGATTCCTGTTCCTTGACTATTCGCACTATCCACATCCGGGAGGCCTTATGGACCCCCTAAGCCAGAGCTTGATTCATTCTTATTTCTTGGGGCCACAAGTAGTTTGGGGCTTTATTACTATCCTGTACTTATGCCATGTTACTGCTTTATTAAGATTGTGCGTGGAGCACCTGTACTGTTTTGGATCGTGAAATGTTTTTGTCGTATCGACAAGCCCAGTCACACTTTCGGGTTCCCAGTCATTTACAGCCATTGACACAAACCTTGGGTTTGTCTCGGAGCCGGCCAACTTCGTTGCGGGTAGCTTAATGGGGTGGCCCCCTAAAATATTTCTGAATCCTGTGATTGCTTTGTCGTGAATGCCTCGTTGGGTTTTGAGTTGGTTTTTCCGAGGTTGATCGAGTGTGTGTTGCTATTCATGCACCCCTGCAGGGTAAATCTTTCTGAAAGCCGTGTCCGCGGTTATGGATGACTTGGAGCTATTGATCGAGTGTGTGTTGCTATTCATGCACCCCTGCAGAGTTTCTCGATCATAGACAAGTATAACTAAAGTACCACTTTTAATTGGACTAAATACTTGACTAGTAAATAGTGCAATACTCATGGAATGGTTAATAAAACTGCCAACGGATGATGGGGGTTGTTCGTTCGCTTCCTCGTCTGTAAGCGAGGAGGAGGATGGATCTGTTAATTATACTGTTATAACTATTGTTCTTAATTCACGGACATCCGCCTATCATTGGTTAGACGGATGGTTAGCGAGTATCTATAGAATTGTTAGTTATTATCTTTTGCTGCAATTGCGTCACCCCAGCTTGTGTCCCCTTTAGAGGCATAAAGACTTGCTGAGTACCCCTAGGGTCTCACACGATAATTTTTTTGATTCAGATGAACAGGTGTACCCGCAAGATGGATACTGGGTGGAGGAGACAGATGATGTTGGCAACGATCACTCAGTGGAGAGATTCCGGGAACGGGGATCCGTGAGATCTATGGGCGGGATGTGTTTATTTATGTGGCATCTTATGCCGATTTGCTTCTTATCCGTACTCGGATCTTGTTTTCTGATTCTGCCGGATACTCTGATGTTTGTTGTATGAGGAGCTATCCTAAAATATTATCTCTATCTAGGACATTTGAATCTTGCCGTATGGAGTTGCAATATTTCTATTTCTTTTAGATGGAATGGCTCTGAGGACTGTTGTATGTGGCTTGCATACATACTCACTTGTGTATGTAGTTGATCCCTTCGCCTGCCGATTACACCGCTCGTTCTTGTCCCGATGTTCTGAAAGTGGTTAGGACGGCGGAAAGGTCTACCGTGAGTGGCCTCGGGCTCCACCGTACTATTTTAACCACTTTCGCTCATCCAGGCATGCAACTAAGAGCGTAATTCACCGAGGTAGTTACAATTGGTATCAGAGCCATCCTGCCCTTCAGGGTCTCAGCCAAAATGGTTGTTGTTAGTCTAGCAAATATTTTTGGTAGCTATGTATACTAGGGAAAAAGAAACATGAGAGTAGGACTGCTTCCATTTTTCTTCTTACCCACCCACCCATCCTTTTTCTGGTAAGGAAGTGTAACGTTTTCAATCCTCTTCTAAAAATTCAAACTAGGATTCACGTGTTCTAGGTTCCGTAGTACCATAGGTTGTGAGTGTGTGTGTGTGTGTGAATTCCTTGTCTATCTGTTGCATCCAAACGTTATCTCTATCTGTCTTTTGGTTATGAACTGTTGGTACATTCCATACCGACAGGCCTTTGTAAACCAACGCGATCTATCTGATTCGTTGTATACCGGTGCGATCTGTCTTACTCTTTGTTATCCGACGTTATCTTGTTTGGGGTGTTCGTTTCCGTAGTTACTAATCTTTAGGTTCATCTTGAGAAGAAGGTGTTGGGATATGTGTTTTACTGATTCATGTGCGGAGTAATAATTTGAGTGCGGGATGGAGTCGCGACCATACCACTACTCTTATCATTCGCTCTTGTATATTGAATTAGTAGAGTTACTAATCTTGATTCGTGAAGTGGTTTTGCGCATATATTGGTATTTTAATGCCGAAATTTGCGGAATTTTTTTCTTTGTAGTTTGTGTACCACACTCCTTGTTCAGTCGTGTGCGTTATGCTTAATATCTTTTAGTTGCCTTAAACTTTGTTGATATTTTAATATCATCTCAGTGAATTGCATCCTTTAATCATGGTTAATTCCATTTTGGTACTATTTTGGATTATTATCATTCTCCATTATAGTATTGATTTGTGTTTTTATCAATCACAGGATGGCACCACCACGCCGTTCTGAGGAGGACATACCATCTGAACTGGGGGCTTCTTTGGCAAGTATTGCAAATGCTTTGGGCACTATGCAGCAGAACCAGCAGCGCTTCGAGGAAAGCGTGAGGAGGAATGAGTTTGTTCCGCTACGTCCACCTCCCAAGCGAGGAGACATCAAGAGTTTTCTCAAGTTCAACCCACGCCAATTTGAGGTGTCTGATCAGCCACTTGATGCGGATGATTGGCTGCGTGAAGTGTCAAGGTTGCTGATGACTGCGGATGTTCCCAAGCAAGAATGGGTCAAATGTGCCACTCACCTTCTGAAGGGAGATGCAGCTCTGTGGTGGGAAAATTACCTCAAGGCAGACCTCTCTGGTTTTCAGCCTACTTGGGAGCAATTCACTGGGGCTTTCAAAGAGCAATATCTGTCAGGAATTGTCATGGAAAGGATGAAGGAAGTGTTTCTCAACCTCAAGCAGGGCACTGGCAATGTCAATACCTACATCAGAAACTTCATGAACCTTTCTCGGTATGAGATCTCTGATGACAAGAAAAAGCAAAAGAGGTTCCGGCAAGGCCTCAATGCTTCCATCAAATATACAATCACTCATGCAAGGCCGGCGTCTTTTCTGGAACTCCAACACACAGCTCTGCAGGAAGAAGCAAGTAGGCAAGTGTTTGAGGAGTCAAAGAAACACAGCCGTGATACAGCAAGCTCTTCTGCTTTGACAGCTCCTTCTAAGCGTCGTGTCTGGGTTCCTAACACCCCACCGTCGCTCCCTGCTCCACCAAGACCGTCAAGCTACGTAGCAAGGCCACCAAACTCTTTCACTGCGGCTCCCAGGTGCTACAACCACAACTACCCTGGAGCGCCTGGCGGAGTCCCTGGCTACGTTGCTCCACGTCCACCTGGTGCTTGCTATACTTGTGGAAACACTGGGCATCAGCACTGGAATTGTCCTATTAACAACAAAGCTCTTCCACCACCACCTCCAAGACCTGCGGCAAGTTCTCCTTTGGTTCGTGCACCTCCACCTCGGGCTCTCAACATCAACACTAAGCCTGGGTCTACGGTTGCTCGTGCCAACTGTGTCAACGTCGCTCAAGCTGAGCATGCACCTGGAGTTGTCATGGGTATGCTTCCTGTTAACTTAGTTCCTACACGAGTTTTGTTTGATTCTGGTGCTTCACATTCTTTCGTTTCTCACAAATTTGCAAATGGGCATGAGCTTGTTATAGACCAGCTGGATAAGAAGTTAATGGTTCTTTCTCCCGGAGCAAGATTGTTATCTACCAAGATCAGCCATGGCAATCAAATTGAGATTGGTGGCTCTTCATTTCCGGCTTCCTTAATTGTTCTGGGCAATTCTGATATTGATGTTATCTTGGGCATGGATTGGTTAACAGCAAATGCAGCTGTGATTGATTGTGCTGAACGTTCGGTTTCTCTGAAAATTCCTGAAGGCCATATAGTCTATTCTCCAAGTCTGACTCCTGCAATTCAGCTTTATTCTTTGGCGGCTCTGAATGATGATGCTATGGAAGGTATTCAGAGTGTTCCTGTAGTCGGTGAGTTCCCATATGTCTTCCTGAAGAGTTGCCAGGTATGCCTCCAGATCGTGAGGTCGAGTTTGTCATTGAACTTGAACCTGGTACCGCTCCTATCTCCAAGCGGCCTTATAAAATGGGTCCTGCTGAGTTGGTTGAACTCAAACGTCAGTTGGATGAACAAGAGAAGTTGGGTTTCATTCAGCACAATACTTCTTCTTGGGGTAGCCCAACCATCTTTGTGAAAAAGCGAGACAAGACTGATAGACTTTGTGTTGACTATTGGGCACTCAATGCTAAAACAATCAAGAATAAATATCCCCTTCTGCGGATTAATGATCTCTTCGATCAGCTAGCTAGATATGTGGTATTCTCTAAACTTGATTTGAGAAGTGGTTATCATCAAATCAAGATTCGCAAGGAAGATGTTCCTAAAACAACTTTCACCACCCGCTATGACCTGTATGAGTACACGGTCATGTCTTTCGGTCTCACCAATGCACCTGCCACCTTCTTGAGGCTTATGAACTCGGTTTTCATGGAGTATCTTGATAAGTTCGTTGTGGTCTATCTGGATGACATTCTAGTCTATTCTAAGTCAAAGGAAGAACACCTTCGGTGTGTCCTAAACAAGCTTCGTGAGAACCGCCTGTATGCAAAGTTCTCCAAGTGTGAGTTTTGGCTGCCTCAAGTCACCTACCTTGGTCACGTCATCTCTGCCAAGGGCATTGCTGTCAACCCAGAAAGTATTAAGACAATTATGGACTGGCTTCCACCCATAAATGTCAAAGAAGTCCGGAGTTTCCTTGGTTTGGCCAGTTACTGTCGTCGCTTCGTTCAAAACTTCTCGAAGATTGCAAAGCCACTTACCGATCTCCTCAAGAAAGGCAAGAAATACCTTTGGACTCCTGCATGTCAAGCAAGCTTTGAAACACTCAAAGAGAAGCTCACTTCCACACCAGTCTTAGTTCCTCCAGATACATCAAAGCCTTTCCAGATATTCTGTGATGCCTCATTGCAAGGATTGGGTGCGGTCCTTATGCAAGAAAAGCAAGTTGTTGCTTATGCCTCTCGACAGTTGAAGACGCATGAGATCAACTATCCTACACATGACCTCAAACTCGCAGCAGTTGTCTTTGCTTTGAAAGTATGGAGGCATTACTTGCTTGGCAACCGTTGTGAGATCTTTTCTGATCACAAGAGTCTGACGTATATCTTCACACAGCCTGATCTCAATCTTCGTCAGAGGAGGTGGATTGAAACAATCAATGATTTCGATTTGATCATCAACTACACCCCGGGCAAAGCCAATGTCATGGCCGATGCTCTCAGCGGAAAAGCTTATGTCAACAATCTCATGGTAGAAGAACAACAGCCTGTCTTGTGCGAGGAATTCCGCAAGCTCAACCTTGAAATTGTAGATCAAGGGTATCTTCTGAACCTTCTGGCAACACCTCTCTTGGAAGAAAAAGTTCGTTCCATTCAACTTGGTGATCCTTACACTAAAAAGATCATCTCCAACATTCAGCTCCCGAAGTAAGAGTCTTTCCACGTTGACGACCAAGGCACTCTTTTCTTTGAACACCGGATGTTTGTTCTGAACTACCCGGGTTTAAGAGAGCAAGTTCTCAAGGAGGCGCATGATTCTGTTCTTTCTATCCACCCTGGCAGCACTAAGATGTACATGGACTTGAAAACACAATATTGGTGGCCTGGTTTGAAACGATATTGTGCCAAGTATGTCTCGGAGTGTGATGTCTGTCGCAGAGTTAAAGCTGTCCATCAGAAACCTTCCGGTCTTCTAGAGCCATTGAAGCCTCTGGAATGGAAATGGGAGAAAGTAGAGATGGACTTCATCACTGGTTTTCCAAGGTCGCGGAAGGGCAACAATGCAATCTTTGTTGTCATCGACAGGCTTTCTAAAGTAGCTCACTTCTTTCCCGTTAAGGAAACAATTTCTGCAATTCAGTTGGCTGAGCTCTATATCAACAGAATTGTCTCTCTGTATGGAGTTCCTCTTGAGATCAGTTCAGACCGTGGAGGCATCTTCACTTCCAAGGTCTAGGGAAGTTTCCAAAATGCTTTGGGAACAAAATTGAACTTCAGCACAGCTTACCACCCTCAGTCGCAAGGACAAGTTGAAAGGATCAATCAGATTCTGGAAGATATGCTCCGTGCTTGCGTTATCTCTTTCGGCATGAAGTGGGAAGAATGCCTTCCTTATACTGGATTCTCTTACAACAACAGCTTCCAGAAAAGTCTAAAGATGGCACCATTTGAGGCTCTCTATGGTAGCAAATGCAGAACTCCGATTGGTTGGTCGGCGCAGGTGAAAGAATATTGTTTGGCCCCGACATTATAACTCAGGCGGAGGAGAAAGTTCACATCATTCTTGAAAATCTGAAGATTGCTCAAAGTCGCCAGAAGAGCAATTATGACAGGAAGCACACGGACATTGAGTATGTTCCTGGTGATCTCGTTTACCTTCGTGTCACTCCCATGAGAGGCACGCACCGCTTTGGTATCAAAGGAAAGCTGGCTCCTAGATACATCGGTCCGTTCAAAATTCGTGGAAGAAGAGGAGAAGTTGCTTATGCTCTTGAGCTCCCTGAACAACTCAAAGTCCATGATGTTTTCCACATCTCTCAACTCAAGAAGTCCTTCAAGGATCCCGGTAGGACCGTGGACCATGAACTCATCAATCTCCAAGAAGATCTGTCTTATCAAGAACACCCCATAAAAATTCTAGAAGTCGCAGAAAGAAGGACTCGCAACAAGTCCATCAAGTTCTGCAAGGTGCAGGGGTCGCACCATTCCGTTGATGAATCCACTTGGGAACGTGAAGATGAGCTCCGTGCCAAGTATCCTACCCTCTTCGAGTCTTCTTCTTCTTCCTAGAATCTCGGGGCGAGATTCCTGATTAGTGGGGGAGAGTTGTAGCATCCCAATTGTCTAACAATGGTAATGCTACTTGGTCTAGTAATATAAGGGCTACTTCCTATATACATTTGTTGCGTCATAATCATATCATGCTCATGTCATCATGCCACCTTGCATTTGAGCATCATATAAACCCTTTTTCTTTGATTCTTCTCTCATATGCATTATTAATTGTATTTGCCTCTTGATATTGTATTTGGTTATTGATATATTGTTTAATGCCCAAGTTGAGTTGGGGGCATATCTTTTATTCAACTCCACCACCTTTCTTGTCACCACCTTATAATTCCACCATTCCATTTACCATGGGCTTTTATTTTCTTTTGGTATTTAATCTAGCTCATGGGAGATGGGATGGATCCAATTCTATCTTCTCTTGCTTGGCCTTTATTCCATATTATGGAATGCATAAGAATAATGCCATGTTATAATTATTGTATTCACAAGTATAAGAATATGGGATTTAATGTTTTGCATGGGCCATGCAACCATCATCATCACCATTCCTTTTCTTTTGGTTTTTCCTCGCTTGGAGTGGCACCTTTCTCTTGTGAGATCTTCTCTTTTCTCTCTACATCTCTCCCTCATCAACCTCACATGTATAGTGCCATGCATGAGCTTGTAAAATCATCCCCATGTCCATCATTGTCTCACTTGATCATGCATACTAAAGCCCCTCACCACCTTACCAACCCCTCATGCTTATGCCCATGTGGTGTGAACCCTACACCCTACCCTCTCTCCAACACCATCATGTCACCCTCTTTTAAACCCTAATACTCTAACCCCTAACCTCACCTCACCTCCTTCTATATCTCTTTCTAGATAACACCAACCCTAACAAAACCCTAACCGAGCCTTCTCTCTTCTCTCACTGCCATGCTGGCCCCAGCCCGAGCCTGGCCCTCTCTCCTCCCTGCCCTGGCCTCACGCCGAGCCCCTGCTCGAAAGGACAAGGAGGAAAGGTGGCACCCGAGCCACCTTTTTCTTCTCCCCTCTACTGATTCCCCACGGCACCTTCCCCTTCTGCTTTCCTCCTCCCCCACGCCTCCTCTGCCTCTCCCAGATCCCCTAGGGCCTAGCCCTCTTCCCCTTGCTGCTCCACCAACGCCATCTTCCCTCTGGCCGGCCCCCGCTAGTACCACCGGCGTCTCCTCGTTCCGGCCAACACGCGCGTCGTGGAGGTTGTCGAGGAGATCGAGGAGCATCCCCTGCTTCGCCCTGGACGCGCCAGCGAGGAGGTGGAGCACCAGAACCGCCAGTACCCTCGCTGCTCCGCCGCAAACCCTAGATCTGGGACGTCTGCAACCTCGACGCTCCGCAGCCTCCTGCCTCGATCCGAGCCCTCCGTCGAGCCTACGGTGAGCCCCTCTCTCGCCTAGACACCCTCTGCCCCGCCGAAAAACCCTAGCCACGGTAGACGTTTCGCCGAGCACTCCCAGTGCGCCGTGGTCGCGCGCGTCTGCACGCCGCCGCGTCGCGCAGGGACCTATCTAGCGCCCGTCCGCTTCCCTGTCACCATCCCTCGCTTAGCCGCACTGGTTACCGCCGCCGTGCCCGAGCCCCAGGTCCCAAGATCAAATCCCCACCGCGCCGCGCACCCGCTGTCGCCGTGCGTGCCTGCAGTTTCGTCAGAAACGTGTAGAAGAAAAACAGTGCCACCGCGCACTTTGCTAAAAACCCCCCAACTTTTTAATCTGCTCAACCCACGGTACACCGAGCCCCACCTGTCAGCCGCCGGGCAATCTTGCAGTTCAGCCCCCCAGCTCTTAGCCCCTCAACCCGCGCTCCATCACGACCCCACCTGGCAGCCTCTGCGCGTTCGGCCGCTGTCACGTGGGCCTCTAGTCGATGGCCCACCTGTCAATCGCAGCGGCTAGGTAGCACCGCGGTGAGGAAGCTTTTTCCTGCGCGCGTGTGCCCAGTCAACAGTGGCCCACCGTCAGTGACTTGGGCTAGCATCTTCTGGGTGTAAAAAGTCCTGGCGAATTTCGGTTTAAATAAAAATGATTTCAATAAATGTTTAATTCAAATTCAAATCAGATTTTAAATAACTTTTAAATTATAAATCCAAACAATACATATAATATATGTTTTTGAATCAGAAAAATGTGAGGAATTAAAATATGCCATTCAAATTAATGTTTGAGCACTTTAAATTTTCGAGATGATTAAAATTACAATAAAATGCCCTTTTCCTTAATAAATTAATAACTTTAATTCTATAACTCCAAATTTGTCAAATAATATGTCTAAATCGATCAGCGCGACGAGCCCGTTCTATCTATGCAGTCCTTGTTCTGAATTGAAGCATGCATCATGCCATATTTAAAAATCAGAACTGTTTATGACAATTAAACTTGGCCAAAAAATTAATAAAATGCTTTATTCTTGCACCACACCTCACCCTTTCCATGCTACTTTAATGCCATGTAAATTGTGCATCATTCATCATGGCATGCTTGTTTGCTTGTCGCATTTTAATTCATATGCTTGTGCACTTTATTTATGTTGGCCCTTGTTTGTTTGGTTCTTTTTCGAATAGACGCCCAGCAGGAGAATCACTAGGAATCACAGGAGTACTACCCAGATCCATCTCTCGCTTCAACTGAGCTGCCAGGCAAGCACTACCACATGCTTGCATACATATAGTACCTATTTCCTCTATCTTATTCTTGCATCATTGAGGCGCGATTGCATTAAATTGAATCCCAAGTACTGCATAGCCTTTATTTTGAAACCCCACTGAAGCTTGTTCCTCCATCCCATGAGCCATTACTACAGGAGTTGTTTGAGCCATGCGAGTCGTAGAAAAGCATGTGTAGGGTATGTGAGTGTCTGATGGATAATGAGGTACCTAAACAACATAACCTGAGTAGTAATGGGATAATTAATGAAAGAGGCACCGGTGAGCAATATCTGCTATTTGGTTTTTCATGCCCACTTTTGTCCCGTAGGACCCCGAGTACTTGATTCCTGTTCCTTGACTATTCACACTATCCACATCCGGGAGGCCTTCTGGACCCCCCTAAGCCAGAGCTTGATTCATTCTTATTTCCTGGGGCCACAAGTAGTTTGGGGATTTATTACTATCATGTACTTGTGCCATGTTACTGCTTTATTAAGATTGTGCGTGGAGCACCTGTACTGTTTTGGATCGTGGAATGTTTTCGCCGTATCGACAAGCCTAGTCACACTTTCGGGTTCCCAGTCATTTACAGCCATTGACACAAACCTTGGGTCCGTCTCGGAGCCGGCCAACTTCGTTGCGGGTAGCTTAATGGGGTGGCCCCCTGAAATATTTCTGAATCCTGTGATTGCTTTGTCGTGAATGCCTCGTTGGGTTTTGAGTTGGTTTTTCCGAGGTTGATCGAGTGTGTGTACCCGCAAGATGGATTGTTTTCCGAGGTGAATGCCCCTAGGGTCTCACACAATAAATTGTTTGATTCAGATGAACAGGTGTACCCGCAAGATGGATACTGGGTGGAGGAGACAGATGATGTTGGCAACGATCACTCGGTGTAGAGATTCCGGGAACAGGGATCCGTGAGATCTGTGGGCGGGATGTGTTTATTTATGTGGCATCTTATGCCGATTTGCTTCTTATCCGTACTCGGATCTTGTTTCTGCTTCCGCCTGATACTCTGATGTTTGTTGTATGAGGAGCTATCCTAAAATATTATCTCTATCTAGGACATTTGAATCTTGCCGTATGGCGTTGCAATATTTCTATTTCTTTTAGATGGAATGGCTCTGAGGACTGTTGTATGTGGCTTGCATACATACTCACTTGTGTATGTAGTTGATCCCTTCGCCTGCCGATTACGCCGCTCGTTCTTGTCCCGATGTTCTGAAAGTGGTTAGGATGGCCGAAAGGTCTACTGTGAGTGGCCTCGGACTCCACCGTACTATTTTAACCACTTTCGCTCATCCAGGCATGCAACTAAGAGCGTAATTCACCGAGGTAGTTACAGAGGGCCACCACACCACCTGGCCACGTGGCCAGGCCAGGCCCTCGCCAGGGGGTGGTGTGGCCGCCTAGATAACCCCGTCGGCCTCCCCTTTCTCCTATAAGATGCCTCCAATACAGAAACCCTTGTTACTAGATCAAAAATCCACGAAAGAGTTGTAGCCGCCGTCATCTCCATCCCTAGATTGGGAGGGATCTGAAGCTCTTCCCGGCACCCTGCCAGAGAGGGGAATTCACCTTGGAGGCCTTCTTCATCACCATGCAAGCCTCCGGTGTAATGCGTGAGTAGTTCATCCTTGGACTACGGGTCCATGTAGTAGCTAGATGGTTGGTTCTTCTCCTTTGTGCTAGGCCTGTTCGTCTGCGGTACCAAAGTTCGTAGGCCAGCGCATGGCGATACCTAAGTTGCCTGAAATTGTGGCGTTTCGAAATGTTCGGATGCCAACTACTGAGAGGGGACATTTCGAGGCAAACTCATCTCACCCTTATCAAATTGAAACATTCCGTTAAACTACCCCGTGAAGTAGACGGTCGGGACCCTCATGTCAGTCATCTGTTTGTGATGCGAGCGCCAACGCGGCAACCTCTTAGGCAAATCGAGGAACTAAGTGGATTGGATGCGTTGACCAATTTCACAAATCCATTCCCACCTTTCCTCTAGCACCGGCGGCGTCAGAATCCACCCTCCAAGCAGGACGGTCCCTTCAGACATTTGACTTCCAGCGCCAAGTTGCTACGCCCAATCGCTGATCCCGAGCTCCAATGGCCCATGTCGTAGCCGTCGTTGCGAGGCCCTAGCCCGCCTCCGCCGCCAAGGACCCGAGAACGCGGAGGATGGAAGATCCTACTACCATGGAAGAAGAAGTTCTGGCTACAAGCGGGTGAGCTACCCTTCTCTTTGCTATTCGCACTAATTATAACTGCTAGCTGGCTACTGAACCTAAAATCGTTTGTTAGCCCAACGCTGACAAACATATTTTGTCCATAGTTTTCTGATAAGTGGGATCTCCGCGGACCACCATTACCTGGTTACGGTAAGACTCTTCAGGTACGACTCTAAGGGCAATTGGTATGGACACCATTGTATCACGATGGAAGAAGCGCCTGCACAGATCTGCACTATATCTACTATGGTTGCTGCTCTGCGTAATCATGATGAATTATGGCCGAAGCAGAGTGCAAAGTTCAGATTCATGGATGAACGTGGCATCAGGGTTCCTCTAATGTGTGACAGTCAGCTAATTGGGTTGATGAAAATGTATGCTTTGGCTTGCATGTTTGAGCTGAAATGTGATGTATTGGATGTGGAAGCTGTTGCAACTGGGAGTCGCCCTTCTATTATTGGACAGGGTGGTTGCTTGAACCCAATTAGCTCCTGGTAACCAAAAGTCTCTTGGGGTTCGCATGTTTGTGCTGAATTGTAATTTTTGTTTTATTTACTCTATATATATTGGACAGTTATGCAACGGTCCTGTTTCTTTGACAAGAAGCGCCGCAAGGTTAGAAACATGACTACCGGGTTAGTCATTTTGCTGCCCGAAGAAATTAAAAACGAGTTGAAAGATGATGCTGGACACGATTCTGGTGCCCATTGTCCCGTCGATGCAGAGTACGTGCAGCTAAGAAAATTGGCACCGAGGAAGAGGAAGAAGGAAGGAAATGAAGAAGCCAGTGGACGTGAAGGCTTAGCACCCAGGCTGCGGAAGAAGGCTGCTGGCAATGAAGATGCATAGTAATGTGTTGAACTTGAACCTATATATGTAATTCGGTTAAATTCTTGAGCTCTGTGTGTGGTATTTTGCTAGGAAAAACAATCTACCCACATTCTCTGAGTAAAATGTACCACGACTTAGGGTTTGGAAACGCCCGAGTCAGTAGTTGAATCCAAATTGTGATTGTGCTACTGCTGTCTGAAAACACGTAGCACCGGTTGCATGATTGCTGAGGGGCAGGAGGTCTCCAAATACGACGGAATGTAAGTGGTACAAAAATAAATTATTTAAGATGCTTCACTCCATGAAGCAGCAACTTATTTTAGTGCTACACACAATGACATGGCAACATAAACAGCAATGGCAACCGATAATGCCCAGATGAGGAGGAAATCGGTACCACTTTCTGGCCTAATCTTGAGCCCGTCTATCTCACCGCCTCTCTGCTCCTGCATCCCCTGCATCTGGTGAAGCTCCCGGATCTCCAGTAACCGTGTGTACGTGCTTCCACTTTATAAATTGTGGTTGTGCCATTTGCATGCGGCCAAATCCACATAGATTACATTTAAACAAACCACCAATGTCAGAATACACTAGTAGAAAAGGGGTCTTTGGTCCACGGTCACGTTCCCAATTCGGGACAGAGATCTAAATCGAGGCAGAAATTGATCTAAATCACAAATTCTTCCACAAATCAATCGAGACAGAGATCTAAATCGAGGCATTTCATTAATTCAACCACAAATTCTTCTAAACAAAGGTGCGATTTCACATCCTACATTAATTCAACCACTAGTCAACAATTTCACTTTCACTGCCGCTGTCCTCCGAGCCGCCGGCTTCCTCGTTGTCGTCGGATGGAACCTCCACGAGTTCCGCATTGTTCGCGAGACGGAGCACCTCTTCACGGCGAGCGGCGGCGATGACGGTGTACTTGGTCCGTCCAGGGACGGACCAGAACCTCTCCCGCCTTTCTCGGTTGCGGAGATCCTGGTGCACCACGCGCCTGTAAACGATGCGGTTACCAATCTTGTCCTTCCGCTCCTTCTTGAACATCGCCGGCCAGTACGGGCTGGCCGCCGCGTACTGGGGCAGCGCCCTCTTCCACGCGGGCATCTGGCGGCTACACGCCGCGATTTCGCTCTCCATCATGGCTCTGCCGGGGACGAGGAGCGAAGCCACCGGCACCCCCGCATAGATGATGCGCCATCAGTGGGGCATCGTCGCGGCCGGCGGCACGAGAATGTAGAAGTGCGCGAACATCACCGCCTTGTAGAAGTTCAGCGAGGGCATCTCCATGATGGCGTGGTGGAGATTGGAGAGGGAGCGAGGGGATGGACGACGAAGCAACGGCGCGGTGGAGATTGGAGAGGGCGAGGGGATGGATGACGAAGCGAAGCGCTGTGGTGCCTCCTATTTGTACACAAGGATGACGAAGCGACGGGAGGAATATCCGAGGGGCATTGGTCAAACAAAAGGAAGTAATGCAGGGTTAAGACATATTCATGGGCGACCAATTTTTTTCCTCCCAGGACTCCGGGGCCAATAGTTCAGACTGCTAGGTCAACAAGTATAACTATTACAACTAAAAAAAGGCACGGAGCTCAAGCTAAATAGAACTAGTTATCACACATCTCCTTGATCTTCCTAATCTTAGCCCGATGCGCATCTTCCTGCGAGAGCAAGGATCAAATTGTCTGCTCCTTCCTTTTAGCATCTTCCTTGCACAGCATCAATTGTTTCTATGCATTTTTCCTCATGCACTTGTCAATACTCGTAGTTGTGAACTGCAGGACTTTGGCCTGGTGAAGATCCTTCCTTGCTTGCCTCAGTTCTTGCTCTGCTTTAGCCTTCAGGGACAACGCCATGTCCCTCTCCTTCTCGACTTTGCTAACCTTGTCTTCCACCCACCTGAGATCTCGCTTATGCTTGCTCGTGTCAACTGGTTCCCATAGCTTCATCCCAACACTGTCAAGAAGTGAGTTGAATACAAATTCTTTCAACTCAACAGTCATTTCCCATAGTTTGTCCAGCGTTTTTGCATCGATTTGGGCCACTCTGGATCTACCCATTTGACAACACTGCAACTTCCACCTCGCATCATTGCACGATGTCCTTGGCACCGTAGAAACCTCCTGCCTGCGTTTCGTCCTTCAAACGCTACAAATTTAGCGGGCACATATCCATGTTTACATAGCAGAGGACTATCTTCATCCGCTAAACCGTGATAGTCGGAGTCATACATCGTCTGGTTGGCCTAACACATCATATGCGCATGAGTAAACAGAGTAGATCTAGCTCAAAAAATAGATAACTGGCCACATATGATAGAGATAGAGATGAGAGAACTCACATCGAAATCACCGTCCCTGTCATCATGACGCGTTTCCTCGCCGTCTCCCCTTGAACCCATGGCGAGAGGGGAGGGGTTGGCTGCCAAAGAGGGGATTGGGATGGAGGCACCATCGGCTTGCGGCTACGGCAGGATGGGAGTGAAGTGAGGAAAGTGGCTTCGAGGGGAAGGAAGAGAAGTACGGGGAGGAAGAGAAGTAATGGAGACGTGACACTGGGATATGGCCCACTGAACTCGTGAGTCGTGACACTCGCAATAGGGGAGCCCTCGGTGTTGCTAGTTTGTCTAGAGAAAGCGTGGCCAATCATGCCGCAGAATAGACTACTCGCGGATCGATCTCACGAATACCATCCCAAGCGTCCAAGCACCCCGATCAAACGGTATGTAACAATCGTCAAGTAGAACAACTATGTTAGGGCGTGCCTTCTAGAAGACTCGGTCTAACGCTAAGGTTAGGGCTCTCGTAAGATTAATTAGGATCCATATTCGGTTTATGAAAAGAACACACATCCAATGACAATGGTGGATCCTTATGTGATTTGTGAGAAGAACACACATGCAATCACACTGGGTGGATCCATATGTGGTTTATCAGAGGAACACACATGCAATGACACTGGTTCATTAGAAGAACACACATGCAAGGACATTGGTGGATCCATGTGTGGTATGTGAGACGAACACACATCCAATGACACTAGGTGTGGTTCATGAAAAGAACACACATCCAATAACACTGCTGGATCCTTATGTGGTTTGTGAGAAAAACACACATGATATGACACAGGTGGATCCTTATGTGGTTTGTGAGAAGAACAGACATGCAATGACTCTATCTGTGGTTCATGAGAAGAACACACATGCAATGAATTTGGTGTATCCTTATGTGGTTTGTGAGAAGAACACACACGCAATGACTCTAGATGTGGTTCATGAGAGCAACTCACATGCAATGACACTGGTGGATCCATGTGTAGTTTGTGAGAGGAACACATGCATTGACACTGGGTGTGGTTCATGAGAAGAACACACATGCAATGACACTGGTGTATCCTTATGTGGTTTGTGAGAATAACAGACATGCAATGACTCTAGTTGTGGTTCATGAGAAGAACACACATGCAATGACACTGGTGGATCCATGTGTGGTCTATGAGAGGAACACACATCCCATGACATTGGGTGTGGTTCATAAAAAGAACACACATGCAATGACTCTAGCAGTGCTTCATGAGAAGAAAACACATGCAATGACACTAGTGGATCCATGTGTGGTCTGTGAGAGGAACACACATCCAATGACATTGGTGGGTCCTTATGTGGTTTGTGAGAAGAACACACATGCAATGACATTGGTGATATGTGGTTTGTGAAAAGAGCAGAAATACAATGACATTGGTGGATACATATGTCGTCTGTGAAAAGAACAGACATGCAATCACACTAGGTGGATCCATGTGTGGTTCATGAGAAGAACACACATGCAATGACACTGGTGATATGTGGTTTTCAAAAAGAACACACATCCAATGACTCTAGCTGTGGTTCATGAGAAGTGCACACATGCAATGACACTGGTGGATCCATGTGTAGTCTATGAGAGGAACATACATGCAATGACACCGGGTGTGGTTCATGAAAAGAACACACATCCAATGACACTGCTGGATCCTTATGTGGTTTGTGAGAAGAACACACATGATATGACACCGGTGGATCCTTATGTGGTTTGTGAGAAGAACAGACATGCAATGACTCTATCTATGGTTCATGAGAAGAACACACATTCAATGACATTGGTGTATCCTTATGTGGTTTGTGAGAAGAACACACATACAATGACTCTAGATGTTGTTCATGAGAGGAACACATATGCAATGACTCTAGGTGGATACATGTCTGGTTTGTTTAGAGGAACACACATGCAATGACACTGGGTGTGGTTCATGAGAAGAACACACATGCAATGACACTGGTGTATCCTTATGTGGTTTATCAGAATAACAGACATGCAATGACTCTAGCTGTGGTTCATGAGAAGAACACACATGCAATGACACTATTGGATCCATGTGTGGTCTATGACAGGAACACACACCCAAGGACATTGAGTGTGGTTTATAAAAAGAACACACATGCAATGACTCTAGCGGTGGTTCATGAGAAGAACACACATGCAATGACACTGGTGGATCCATGTGTGGTCTGTGAGAGGTACACACATCCAATGACACTTGTGGATCCTTATGTGGTTTGTGAGAAGAACACGCATGCAATGACACTGGTGATATGTGGTTTGTGAAAAGAAGACACATGCAATGACACTTGTGGATCAATATGTGTTTTGTGAAAAGAATAGACATGCAATCACACTGGGTGGATCCATGTGTGGTTCATGAGAAGAACACACATGCAATGACACTGGTGATATGTGGTTTTCAAAAGAACACACATCCAATGACTCTAGCTGTGGTTCATGAGAAGTGCACACATGCAATGACACTGGTGGATCCATGTGTGGTCTATGAGAGAAACAAACATGCAATGACACCGGGTGTGGTTCATGAAAAGAACACACATCCAATCACACTAGTGGATCCTTATGTGGTTTGTGAGAAGAACACACATGCAATGACAGTGGTGGATCCATGTGTGGTCTATGGGAAGAA